>PVKB01000012.1:1132017-1815952 GCA_004027205.1 Ctenodactylus gundi | reverse complement strand
CACTTTACCTCAACTGGGGCCCTAGTTGGGGAGCAGTCCTGTAACTCTGCCCACTTTACCTCTGCTGGGGCTTCTTTCTCCCTGCTACAAGGATCTGGCGAGGCACGTGAAGTGTTAGGAGAGCTATCAAAGTCCCCAAAACAAAAAGATGCAGAAATGGCCCTGCACTGTCACCAGTCCTCAAAACAAAATGCCAAAGAGGACTTAAAGCCAAGATCAATTCGATCATTTATATTTAAATAAAGTTTATTTCAGAAATGTCATGATGCATTTTCCAAATCTCTTCAGAATTTCTGGGATAACAGCAGTCTTTTAAAGTAAAATACAAAATCTGACAATTTCTGTGAACAGCCAGTGTATCAACCAAGATCCTACAGGCAACCGGAGCCCAGGCTGGTTCTGAACTCACTAGAGAGCCCAGGCTGGACTTGAACTCATGGCAATGCTCCTGCCTCAGCCTCCCGAGTGCTGGGATTATACCTTTCACTTTGTCTTCCTTAACGTCCTTGCAATCACAAGCAGGGAAATGGTACGTTCACAGGAAGCCCCTGACCAGGAACGGGTGACGGAGGAATGCAGAACAAGCCAACCCTGCCTCCAGAGTCAGCCTTCAACCAGCTCCGCGAGCCTGAGGAGCCACCGTGCAGCTCCAGCATCCAGGTTTGCCTCGAGCTGCTGAAGATGAGGAACACAAGCAAACCAGCCACACCTAAGTCCGCGTGAGGTCACCCAGGTGGCTCCTCGGGTCTTGGCAAGCACCAGCTCCGGGTGAAGACAGTGGCCCCACCGGGAGGGGCGGGAGAATCACAAGCTGGGCCAGCGGGGGCTGCCTCTGCAGACAGTGGACATCACGTATATTTATGGGATCTCGGAGCAGAACAGGCTGTAATGCAATTTCAGCTCATCTAATTGAGAAAGAAAAATGGGAACTGTTTGCCAGGCCGTCTCTGTGAGCCTTCCCTGCACCAACGGCATTTGTATCCATACAGGAAGTCATTGGCGGAAATTGAATTTATAGACTTGTGAAGAATAAATCAAGTTCCCGTGGAAAAACCCTGGCGTACACCTCCTCCTCAGATCTCTCATCTGGGCTTGCTCGGGGCAGTGCACAGCCCGGGGCCGGCGACGAACCTCCGGGAGTCACCGCAGCCAGGAAGAAACCCAGGGGTTTTGCTGCCGGATGGAACTTTCCCACGACGGCGCACTGGCATGTCTGCACAGCAAGCTACGGAATTCCTGTCACCTCTCCCTCTTTGTCACTCTTACCACATAATAACAGAAGAGCACTGGGGAGAGTATTTTCAGTCATTTGTCTTTCCAACATTAATTCCATTTCCTTCTTGTGCTCTCCTGCTGATTCTGGTCTCTAAAAGATATATTTTAAAATGCCACCATCTGGGGTCCTGGGGAACCAGGTGGGTGTGAGCAGCATCCTGTATTAAACTAATAGGCGTCCTTCCAAACTGCCCCAGCAGGTTCTCCAGGCGGCAGGTGCACCTCTCACGGGTGGTGGGGGAGTCCGCCCTGCACTGCACACTAGCATGTCCGCAGACCACCCCACAATCACATGGTTAAACCATGCTCCAGCCCCCTAATTTTAGGATTCAAAGGCAGCACAAACCTCAAAGTCAAGCAGCCTTATTCTTATGTTTCTGGAAGCCATCAGGTAGTCCCTGATATCTGAGACCCTGGCCCAAAAGAAAAAAACTGTCAGGGGTTATAGAATGTTTAGGTTGAAAATCCTTTAGAGAAATGATATTCCATCACTTGTTTTAAAAAGTGGCCTTTGTTTTTCTACATTGTTCCGTGATACCTAGAAGCCCTTGCCCGGCCCATTGAGTTGAGCTGGGCCCATCCCCCAAGCCCACAGATCAGAGCAGTCAAGAGATCTGTCACTGGTGAGACCCCCTCTCCAGGAAGCACCATCTTCTGAGAATGAGTGTGGACTGGTGGCAACTCCTCACTCAGCTAATGTAAGTGAAGCCCCTACTGAATCCTGTCCAGCCGGTATCAGAAAACAAGGGGGAAGGCCAGGATGGCCACCTGCCAGCCTAACAGGGGTACAGACACCCACTTTCTCTGAGTCCACTTCAGCCTCTACAGCATGCTGGTGACATGCCTACTTGATTTCATCCCAGGATACCTAGGAAGACCAAATGAGGGATGTTCTGCAGACCCCACCGGGACTGAGTCACATGCCTCTGGTCCCTAGATGGCAAGCGATCTGACCAAGCCTGCAGAATGTCAGGTCAGACACCGGGGAAAGGCTCTTGCCATCCAGTGGAAAGGAAAGATGCTGCCGTGAGGACAGGTGTGTGGTCTAAAGCGTCTCCCCATGGACTGAGCTTCATTCATGGGAGTGCGTGGATCTAGGTAGACTCCTATTTGGCCACCCCCAGGCATGGGGTGATTTCACAGAGCAGATCAGAGTTCCGTGGTGTACCATCCCGGGCATCAATTTGCACACATTCTGGTGCTCATGAAGGATGTCTCCATGTTTTCAATGAGGCCATGAAGCCATACAGACACCAATGACCACCCAGAGGGAGGAGACGCAGCAAGGTGAGGAGCGTAGAGCCAGACTGCATGTGTACCTGGATTTCAACTTCATGCTAATTGAGAGAGGAATCACCAGTCTAACCGTACAGATGAAGTGCTGGTGCTTATTTAAAGGTTGACATAAAACCTCCAGGAAAGAAATAAATAATAAAAAACCACTTCGGGGTTCCAAATCATTAATTGTAGGCTGAAAAGCACAACTCTTCCCGCTCAATGTATTTTTAGCTAACTAATTTTATATTTCACTTTAGCCCTGATCAGTGTTAATTGGAATTTTAAAATAAAAGGATATGATGGCCAGTCCAGCTTCTGTAAACTGCAGGACCATGTACCCTGCAAGACTGACTAGTCCAGAGCATTCCTTTGGGACCTGAGCTAACCAGAAGGGAAGGAGCTATGTGTTGTCACTGTCTGCAGGTGACCACTTTGGGGATCAGCATAGCGCTCTGTAGCTGAGTGTCCTCCCCGCGGGACAAAGAAGAGGACCTAGTACTTCCCATCCCTTCAGCTCCAGAAGCCTCAGTTTCCAGGGCTCATCCTACACTAGTGTCTCCCAGGGAGCACAGTAGCCACGAAGGACTATACTGGGTCCATGATGTGGCACATATCTGCTGACCACAGCCAACATGGTCCCTGGACCCCATGTCCCACGGGATCATAGCTGATCGTGTGTGCAGTCCCTCTCCGCCCAGGTGGTTCTCTGCCTCCCAGAGCTCTGGCCAGTGCCCTCCAGCCCAGCGTCGGTGGCGGCTGCCAGGGGCAGGATGACAGAAGGCCTGTCCCTCCCGGGCCCTCATGGGACTACCCTACTGCCCAGGGACACGTGGGGCCCACTGAGCAGCATGTGGAACATGCTACAGCCCCAGGAAAGTCTTCAAGGGAGAAACTGCTGCCCTGAACTTGAGTACAAATCCCCCTAAGTTCCTATCGATTATAGTGAAAATAGTAACCCATGCTCTCTGAAGATCTCTCTGGTTGACTTATGGAGCTATCGCCCCGGGGGACATTATGTGAAGCAAAATAATCCAGACACAGGAAGACAAATCCACACTGTTGTCTTACGTGAGATCTTAAACACCCAGCCACACAGAAGAGGAGGGGGAATCGCAGTTACCTGAGGCAGACCAGCAGCAGGTGTAAAGACACAGTTGGTAAGAGTTGGCACTAGGGGCTGTCACACAAGGGTGATTGGTGCACACGAATATGCATTCCCCGAATGTGCTCTTACCACAAAGAAACGAGGCTTGATGTGCTCACTTTGCTGACCTCACAGTCTCGGGATGTGTACGTCACTGACCTCACCACTGCAGGATGCGTGTGTGTGGGATCATCCCACCATGTCTCCTGCTATACACAGATATTCTATGTCCTCTGAAATTGCTTTAGAAATTAAAACAAAGTTACCAGTTCACTCCTGCAGACTTATATTCCCAGCAGGTAAGCCAGGCTTCAGAGAGGCGTAGGCAAAAAGGAAGCCAATCTGAGTCTCATGAGCCACCAGAAGAGCAGGAACTGGGGCCGTGGCACCACCAGGCCTGGGGGTCAGGATCTGTGTCCCGAGTGGACAGAGGGGCGTTTCAGAGGAAGGAGCAGAGAGGGAGCATTAGAAGGAGCATCTCAGGGACTGGAAGAAAAGCCTCGAGCCAGGGATCAGGGAGCTCAGGAGAGACGGCAGGACACACAATTTCACAGATCTGTCCCAAAGCTAAGGTGACTGCCTCGCCCCAGTGTGCCTGAAGGCTTTCTCAGTCTTACCCTCCGGGTACTGAATCCCCTCATCTTCATTGACGGGACGATTTTCCCAGGACCATAGCGATTTCAGTTCTGGAGCTCACATCCTAGGGAGTCCCTCTACCCTGGGCAAACGGGACAGCAGGTCACCATACTCCAGAGCAATGGAAAGCCGGCAGCAGACACACATGATCGGATTCGTTTGACGTTATTTTTAACAATTGCACAGCGGCTGGCTGAGAAAGGATTCAGTGGGCCTAGGATTTGAGCCTGGGTGGTGAGTTGAGAGGTGACTTGGATGAGAATAAGGAGAAAGTGGCAATTTCAGGGAGCTGTAAACCACACGTGTTGACAGTGACAGTGGGATGTCCCAGACTGAGGCTTGTACAACTGGGTGGACAACAGGATGAACCTTCCCCTGAGGTTAGAGCCAGGAGGAAAGGAGCTGCATGTGAAACCGGAAATTAGACTGGACATGTGAGGGGAGGGGCCTGTCTCAGTAGTGGCAGTTCAGTAAACCTTTGCTATAAGCTTGGAGCAAGAGAGACCGGACTGTGGCCGAAGCCATGGGAGTGACAAGTACCAAGGAGGACTGCAGGGGGACACAATGTCTGAGGACAGGCCAGGGAATCCCAGTGTCTGAACCCACCTGGAGCAGATGGTCTAAGAGAGGAGACTGGGAAAGTACCACCAGGGAGGCCAGAGAGGGTCAGGACACACCTCCTCCTTATGGGATGCAGAGATCAGGGGGTTTCAGAAAAATAAAGAATTCGGTACTGAGAGGGAAAGAAACCACAAAGCCATCCCCAAATTGGTAAAATGTGAGTCACTGTTGAAATACTTATAGTTTCACAGAAGAAACGTGTATTGTTGAACATTAGTTAATAATGTCATTTCCTGGTACACATTTGAACCATTCAGATCCTCAAAACTAGTGGATCGAATAGCTAAAAGGAGAAAGGGTACGCACTTGTTTCAATACATCCAACACAGATTCGAGGAGTCCAGTGAAAAGTACAAAACCGCTTATTCTCTGGAATTCTCAGTGAAAATTTTGGCCATATTGCTCCTTCATGGGCCAGATCTTGGTGGAAAGAACCCAAAAATGAGGAAATGCAGTATTTTGACTCTGAAAAACACCATAAATACTGCAAAGAATATAAGGTTTTTCATTAACATAGAGAAAAGACTTCATCATGAAAGAATCACTACGCTCTGAATTTTTCTTCAAACTGTTTCAGAAATGAAGTAGGTGCACATATTTTAGATTTTGAAAACTAAGTAACAAAATGGAATCTGTAAGCAGGTATTGTTGTGCATAGCAATAGGAAACAAATTTATACAAACCCAAAATTGGACAGTAACTGAAGGAAACAATATTTAATTTAATTGAGGTTCAAGCTTAATGTTTCCAGGAATTATCAATACATTGATTACAAAAGCGTATCTGCAAAATCCATTCTTAGTTTGTGGGCTGGGAAGCCAGCATTTGCCAACTCCTGTATCACACACACATGCGCACATCTATAATATTTGTACAGATTTTTGCTGAGGAAACAGGAGAATCTTTACCCAGGGCCTTAAAATCCTCACCAGAGGGTAAGCTTTCCTATATTTTTAATGTCTAGATTTAGCAAAAAGAAATTCCCGTGTCATGTAGGAGATAAAGTAATTTAGGAAATTTCAGACGCTTACAAGCATTATTACAAAGAGAATGGTTTGAGAAGACAAGTCTGATGCCTACTACTCTGTGAACAAGCCTCAGGGGGTATGATCTAACAGACAAGGGTGATGCCCACTGCTCTGTGGACCAGCTTAGGGGCACATGGTCTAACAGACACAAATGATTCCCACTGCTCTGGGCACCAGGTTCAGGGCCTGTGGCCCAACAGAAGTGGAAGTGCCATAAACCATCATGCATCACAGCTCAAACAAGCACATTTCTTAATATAATGAAAGTAAGCTTTTTATTAGTATTATTGAGTGGATTGAGAGAACTATGGTAGAAACATTTTAAAGTTTATTAAATCTGAAAGCAGCCTGGCATGGTTCCTTAAGTTTGAAATTCCATGTCTTACTCCATGACTTCAGTGGGTCACTCCACCCATCCAGGACTCAACTTTCTCAAGTCTTAATGAAGGAGGGAACATTGGCTTATATTTAAAACACATCTTTAGTTTAATATTTTTCTTGTCTTTCAAAAAGATAAAATTCACAAATTTTTCATTTTTAAAGAAGTAAAAATGTTCCCTTTATATTAGATCTGATAACAGTCCAGAAATGCTTTGACAGAAGAGATCAGAAAAGCTGAGCACTTAATGTGCTATCAAATTGTCATTTTTCATACTCTTCAATGCTAAACACAGTAAAATATTTAAATTTCCCTCAAGAATAAAGGTCATAAAGGAAAGAATAAACCAGGTATGGTAGTGTACACCTATAATCCCAGCACTCTGGAAGCTGAGGCAGGAGGATTACAGTGAGTTCAGGGCCAGCCTGGGCTACACAATGAGTTCAGGACCAGCCTAGACTACAGAGAGAGATCCTGTCTCAGACAAGAAAATAAATAAATAAATGAATAAGAAGAAACAAAAAAATAAAGATCATGTATCAAACAATTCAGTGAATAATATTATCAGGAAATGATTCCTCCCAGGTGAACAGACTGTGTTTTCTGTTAATTCTAAGAATGAGGTGCTAGCTGCTGATGTGGTCCTTTTATCTCTGACCTAAATCTAATGGGCTAGCTGTGTGGTGGGAGGACCACAGAGTCACCCCTGTGTCATCTACTCATTTGTCCCACTTGCTCTGGGGACAAAACCATGAGCAGTAGAGGCCTGGCCCCTGCAGCTGTAGCTTGAGCCCGACAGAGGAGAAAGTCATGAATGCAATGATCATAGAAGTCAATGAGACAATTCCAATTGTGAGGTGCTTTAGGAAAGCAAGCGGGTCTGTAAGAAGCTATCATTTCATCAGAGGGGAAAAACCAACACAGCCGACCAGGGGAAAGAAGCCTGTATCCAGTCCGCTGTGAGAAACCAGTGAGCCAAAGGGCAGGAAAGTCAGCAGTGCCACAGAGCCACTGGAAACAACAGGGTCACTGGTTTCAAAGGAAGGAAGACTTCCTGAATTCAAGCTGACGTCCTTAAATGTCAAGGAGCCAAGAATAACATGCCTTCTATCCAGCTGGAAGCTCGTTAATTTTAAATGAATGGGGACACTTTTGACATATACCTAAAGTTGTCAGATGGCCGTGAGGGGACACGTCCTCAGAGAGTAAAGGCTCTGAACCCACAGTACATGAAACACATGTGGAGCTTAAACGACAGAGAAGAAACAGAAGCCAGCCCTGCTTACTCCAAGGTCGCCACAACACTCCACCTGCATGGTCACACACTCGTCACACACATGACCCAGGGCGAGAAGTGGCTCCTTGTCAATCTGCACTTCAGTTGGCAAATCTGTCCACACAGTTTGATGCCCCTGCCCAGGATGCTGTGGGATGGGGGATCTTTGGTCATTGGGATGCTGTGGGGTGGGGTTCTTTGGTCTTTGGGATGCTGCCCTCAGGAGGTACCATGGGAGCTCTTACAGGACCCCTGAGCTCTCACAAGGCCAAACCAGGCCTCCACATCACTCTGGCCTCCTGACTCACTATGCAGCCTTTCCTGTCACCCACCTTCCCGCCACCACAAGTCCCCAATAGAACCGAGCTGATGCCAGCATCATGTCACTAAATCTCCAGAACTTTAGGCGAAATAAACTTCTTTTCTTGACAAAGCCAGCCTGCCCCAGGCCTTTCATTACAGTAACAGGAAGACAGCTGATCTGCTACTCTAGAAGGGCTGTCAAGTGGCAGCCATTGGCTTTTTTTCTCACACCAAAATGTTCATTCATGAAATTCTCCATCCTCTGTGGGTCAGCTCTAGGGGACCCTCCACAGACAAGGGCAGGCCAGGGGTGGGTATCACCACAGCACAGTGTGTGGTGCAACAGTCTGAGCCACTGTTCACAGGACTCACTTGTGCTCTGGACCTGTGGATGTAAACACAGAATTTGGTGTCCAGAACAGGAGCCACTGCAACTGAGCCCAGCCTACCTCAGGACTGTTGAGGGACAGCCCTGGATCAGAAAGGATGCCCCAGGCACCAGGAAGACCAGGCATGTAGCCTCTACTGCCCTCCACACAGCTCTCAGAGAGGTCACCTTGGGACGCTGCCAAGAGCCATGGCAAAAGCCCCACGTGCAGAGAATGCTGCGGTGACCGGAGACCTGACCACCCAGCACCTCCAGCTTTGGGTGAGCGGCCCACCTGCAGGTCCCCACCTCCATGAACCTGGGAACACCTCACCATGAACCAGGACCTATGGCCAGGAAATTGGGGACAATAGGGCCCCAAAACCTGCCTGTGCACAAATCACCAGTGGAAGTGCTGGCTGCAGCTGTCCAGGGGCTGTGGCTTCAGAGGCACATGGAGGTAGAAGGCACCGAGCTGCATGTATTGCCTGGGGGAGACTCAGTGTGGGGGCAGCGCGCTCCTTCCTGGCAAGGCAAAACACCAGCCCAGCCACCTCTGTGAGGAGCCATGCGGGAGCCACAGGGCCTGTGGGCAGGTGGTCAGTCTGGCCCACCATTGGGTGTCTGAGCCTAGGACTCCCATCCAACCCACAGCAGCTCCTCGGCCTCCCCCGCCCGGTCTCACAAGCTCCACAGCCCTCACCCGGTGCACACGCACTGCGAAACCATTAAGAGGAGCCCTCTGGGGCAGAAATCCTCGCGGTTCTCTCACATAGGGAGGAGAAGGATGGGTCGGCTACGCGCTGCCTCTAATGACTTGAGGTTCCAGTGGCAGGAGCAGGGAGAGCTGAGCTGATGAGGCGCGGCCACTTCATCAGAGTCATCGCAGCCGCGGGAGGACAAACGGCCGCCTGGGCCCGGGGCACGGAGGGTTCGTCCAGCCCCAGCAGACAAAGGAAATTAGAGTTGCAACCCAGACATTCAGGGACAAGTTTAGCTGTAATAAATTAACTCCTTAAATCCGTGAACATTAACCAAACAAATAAATTATAGCACTCCCAAGGGAGGTGTCGGATGAGCTGGCGAGTTAATGGCTCCTTGGGGGTGACATAGGCTGTACTCATCTGGCGTGAGTGGCCCAGCACATGGCCACCCGCCACTCTCAGATGCCAGGGACTTGGCTCCTGTGCCCGAGCTTGCAGCTGTGGTGCCCCTGCACTGTCTCCTCCATGTGCCACGTGGATCCAAGCGATGCCAGATGGGGACAGAAGCTACGGGAGTGAGTGTGTGACCACAGTGGTTTATGTCCCAGACTAAGAAGACCCAAGCTGGGGTGGCATGCATGCACCTGGGAGGGGCTACATGTGGAAGGCCCCAGCCAAAAGTGAGTCAGTGCCAGGCTTGGCGGTGTGGGCCTGTAATCCCAACACACGGAGAGGCTGAGGCAGAAGAATCACAAGTTCAAAGCATGGGCAATTTAGTGATTTAGTGAGAACTTGTCTCAAAATAAAAATAAAAAATGGGCTATGAAGGTCCTGGGCTCAATCCTTAGTACCACACACAAATAATTAGAGTCTACAAGGTGCTACATTTTCTACCTCCTTTAATACTTTGAGGCAAAATGCTTTGTGTATAATCGGGATTTATCAGTTGGATTTCAATTTTAAAAAACAAAAGAACAACAGGAAGCAAGGGCACACCCAGATTCTCTGCATTGTCTTTGGAGCCCAGCTGTGGGTGGCTCACTCACCCTCGGGCCCTTCCCAGTGGAACATTCCTGGATGGGGCAGCTGTGGATCACCACCAGGTGCTCCCTGGGGGTCTGGATGAGGACGTCAAGGAACCGGGCTCCTCGGTGAGTCTGCCCCAGCTTGTCTCCCTCAATCCCAACTGTCCTCATGGCAGAACAAGAGCACAGACCATTAGGAGGGGGGAGGATCAGGAGTCCCACAGGTATCCCACAGGCATGGGAGCCCCGTCCTGTCAGAGGGCCCTTCCAAGCGAGGTGAATGAGATTGAAATCAAGTGTCATGACCAAAGCATGTTTCACTCATCATGATTAAACATTGTCACAAAAGGACGTTTTTATGATTGAGCTCCAAGCATGTTGGTGATTACCTTGAGAAGAAGGAGACCACGGGCTGGGAACAAATGCTCAAAGCTCATGTCTTCAGCTGCCCTTTGTCTTTGAGAAAGTCACCACCAAAGGTCCCGGGCCACCCCAACCTAAGATGTGGAGGTGTCTTCTTCTACCCAAGGTCACAGGAAGAAAAGCAAACCTAGGACTGCAACGGAGATGAAATCTGCTCTGTGCAGAGACAGACCACAGACAGTGTCCTCATTTAGCATCAGCAAAAAGGAACAGTGAAGACAATAAACAGAGAGGGCAGAGGGCAGGACCCAGTGTCGGTCAAGAGCCCCAGCCTCATGAATATTTATGACGCCTTCTCCAAGTACAAGTTTTTAAAATGTCATCTGAGCTGATGTGTTTGGCAAAAACCTTCCCCAGGGAACACACCTGGTGACCTGAAGCTAACGAGATCATGACAGTCACTTTAGAGGAATGGATCCCACAGAAATGGTGACCAGCATCTCTCCCCTGCCTTCAGGTGGGTGTGCTGAAGGGGTGTCTGCGTGGATACCACCGTCTCCTCACCTTCCTCGCACCCCAACCTTTCCAGGGCAACAGGCTGAGTATTTACAGTATAAAAATGACTGAAGTGTCGCTGGCATATGCACAAGTTCCCCAAGATGCATGTGGTTATTATGTATCATAAACATATACTGATAAGAAAGAGTTTGCAGGGGGAGGGGAAAGAAAGAAAAAAAGACAGAATGAAGGAAGAAAGGAAAAAAGGCCAAAGAATCGCAGAGGGCCTGGAGTCAGACTCACTGGCCTCTGTGCCCTGAACTGTCACAGTCACAACCAGAGACCCTAGAAACTGAAAGGCATGTGTATGTAACATGTGCACACGTGCACGCATGTATGTGTCCATGTGAATGCTTGTGTGTGTGTCATGTGCATTATATACATACAAAAATGTTTTTGTAAAGGAGTATGCATGTATACATATGTGTATGTAGCACACATGAGAACACACATGGGTGTGGACAAAGCCATGCTCCCAAGCAGGCTGGGATCTATATTGTTTCCTGAACAAGCATCTGCCTGCAAAGGTCAGATGTGAGGAAATTAGGAATCAATACCATGTAACTGCGGTGAGTTATTACTTGACGGCATCAGCAGTGGCTCATTCATTCCAGTTATTGATCTGCCCGTATGATCACAGCGGACAAAGCCAGGGAGCTGGGGCAGAGGCTTGCGCGAGACTACATCATCTGCGTTCGCTTGCCCTGGGGAGTGGGGAATTTTGTTCCTTGGAACCACCCAGAGAGCCAGGGTTGATCACAGGAAGGGGCCGGCTCATTTCTCCCATTTAGAGCACCCGCAGCCCTGTGCTTGTGCATGCAGACCGCAGACCTTTCCTAAGCAGCCTCACGACACCAGGGCACGAGTGCTGACATCTGTGGGACAGTGTGTACTGTGCTCTTCAGAAGAATGCATGATAGATACAAAGGTGTGATCGCTGCTCCTGCTCCATATACAGCAGGCAACGGCCGAGCCGTGACAGGAAGCAGGTTTCTCAGCAATGCCACTCAGCCTTGGAGCTAAGAGTGTTGCGCTGAGGACGGCTCGGTACAGTCTGATGCTTAGCAACACCACGGTCTCTGCTCATAACACACAAATGGCGAGGGCAGACGTGTGATGGCCACAGAATGAGGCAATGCCGATGTCCCTTCCAGGAGCAAAATCACCTGCAGGTGTTAACCACTGCAATAACACAAGAAACAAAATGATTGCAGCCCCCCAAAAGACAGTAGAACTGTTGTTGCTCATCACACAATGCATTTGTTACATTAAAAACAAAAACTACTGGACTTCATAAAAAAAAGACATAAACTCCAATGCTGTAATAGTAGGAGACTTTAATGCCCCTCTACCTTAAGAAGACAGGTCAACTAGACACAAAATCAACAAAGACAGTAGATCTGAACTATATTGTGGAAGAAATGGATCTGACAGACATTTACAGAATCTTTAATCCAACAAAAACAGAATACATATTCTTCTCAGCTGCCTATGGAACATTCTCCAAAACAGACCACATTCTAGGCCACAAAATAAGCTTAAACAGATACAAGAAAGTTCATATAATCCCATGTACCCTGTCAGAATGTAGTGGGATAAAAGTAGAAAGCAACTACAACACAAACAAAAGATATAACTCAAAACACTGGAGTCTGAACAGCACTCTTCTAAATAAACATTGAGTTACAGAAGAAATCAAGGAAGAAATAAAAAAGTTCATTACATTTTAAAATCCTCAAGTATCCACACAGAAATGATCAGTGAACTTAGTGAGGTCACTAGGACCAAGTTTAATGCAGAAAAAATCATTTGCATCCACTGTATAGTAGAAACAAGCAATTAGACATTGAAATTAAAATAATAACCCACTTCCAATGTAACAGAAACATAAATCACCCTCAAACTCTACTGAGTCTCCTTGCCTTCTTCGGCACCAACTCGGAGCACAGGATGCGAGAACTGCCAGTAACACACAGGTCTAGGCACCAGACTCCAGTGCACCTGTCCTTCTGGCTTTCTGTATAAGCAGATGGGACAACCATGACAAAGACCAGCCCCCATCCTCCCCAGAACAGGAAGCTCCTTCCAAGAAAAATAGGATGAACGTCTCATGTCGTTCTCATCAATCAGAACAACCACATGGCTGAAGGAAGAGACAGAAACTCTTGAAATGGTCCTTACTTTGAAATAGTAAAATCAAAATTCAATATATGTGCCCAAACAGGGTTAAACAATGAAGGCAATGTTGCAGAAATGAACCCGCCACGAAGTGAGGTCCAAGTTACACCAGTGCCTTCCAGTGTCACCTTTGCAGAGCCTAATCTCAGAATGCCTGATTCCACTCCTAAGCATTTCCTGTATGCTGTGGAGGTTATAATTTGAACAAAACTTGAATCTGGAAAAGTAAGGAGAAATGATTCTATCTTAATGAAGTGAAGGAAGCTTAAATTTGGTAAAGGATGAAGATTTGGTCTTGCTGGGTTCCTCTGACTGGCTGCAGGAATCCAACCAGAAACATACCACACAGGGCACTTTCTTTTGGGATGAAATCATGCAGCTATTTCGCAACAATAAATCATGAGGAGTCCCTCCCAGTAATGTGGTTAGTGAGTCCAGGGCAGGAGGCCGCAGCCAGAAGAGACTCTGGTGACGTAAGCCTGTAATCATGACCCAATCCTGCCCACCTCTGGAGGACCTCAAATGTTGCCACTTTGATTATCCCAGCAGCCAGCCAGCTGGGTCCACAGGGGGCAAACAGCCCCAGGGCAGACACGGTCAGCCACAACGGATCTTGTTTGGTTTTGTGGCAATTGAATCACATCGTCTCTGGCAAGCTGCTAATGAAATCCTCTTCTTTCCCCATCTAATCAAAATTCACAGCCAGCAACAGCATGGAATGAGGGTCCCAGAGCAAACATTAATTATTCCAGTGTTAAAACTGCCTCAACAGCAGGCTTCCAGTAGACAGATTCCTGTGGCCATAAATGCTTAAAGCATCATGCTTGCCCTTTGGTGTCTGAGCATTTTGGAAGAGGTGGGAGGGAGGGTGAGAAAGCAACCCATCCTGCCTCAGGTCCTGGTGGGCAACAGAAGCAGAGGAGGAAGCCACGAGTTCATAGCTTTGTCCTTCAGGTGCTGGGCAAAACCATCCTTAGGTCCCAAAATTCATAAGCACAGGATCTCAGCCAAATTCGACAAGATTGATGGCCACGGCCTCACTTTGCAAACAATAGATAGATGGTAGTTGTTTTACAGCTGCAGAGTTGGTCTGAGGAGACACCAGTATCCATTAAAATCAGAGCAACCTTGTAGCAACTCACCCATTGCATTGTCTGAATGTAGGGCCACCATTGGCAAGGCACGAACCCAGGTACCACAGACGTCCTCCTCAGGAGGAGACCGGGCCTGCGGAGCGCCGGGTGGGAATTCAGAGCACAGATCCAGCCTCCTTCCCCCACCATATGGCCTGCTTTCTGCCTGCTTCCCCACAGCCACTGAACACGGCCTTCAGCTGTCATTTCACGAATATCCAAGCGTCTAATTGAAGGTTGAAAATCATCGCAGGCCTTCAGAGACCTGGCTGGCAAAAGATTGGCTACCTATTGGTTATAGTAACAATATTGGAAGCTCTAATCCGTGAGCAGTTGCTACTTGCCAGGTACTTTAGTAAACACTATGCAGATGATGTCGTTTAATGCTCATAAGAAGAAGGTAGGTTACTGTGCTGATTTTATAGAGGAAAAACTTGATCACTGAAGGCATTAGTACCTTAGCCTCAGTGACACTGCTAGGAAGTTGGAAAGCAGAGTTAGTGCCTGTGACAAGGAGGGCTCAGAGCCCACTTGACATTCCCCTCCACCCACCCTAGTAGTAGGCAGTTTCCAGTTGGCTTTTAAAAGCTGGTTCTCAGCAGGAGACCCAGGGGTCCCCAAGAGTAGGGGCAAAAAGCAAGCTCTGTCACTGGGATTCTTGGGTGGACGGAGGAAAATGTATCTCATCAAGAGGACACTCAGCAAGAGTCTGAGGCAGTGCAGCAGTGGAGGGCAGTGTCCCGCAAAGGAGCACCACTCACGGGACGAGGTGTGTTGTAGAAGGAACAAAGACTCTTGGGCCAGTGACACCACCTTAACAAAGAGGGCGCTCAGTCACCCCTGGTGACCAGTCCCTCAAAAAGCATCTTCTCTTCTAAACCACTTCAAGAGTGAAATAAATGCTGTGTCCAAGACACCACCCGAAACGCATAAAACCGTGAGACTGTATAAGTAAAGGTGCCCCACACATAGAGTAGAACGTAATTCGGTCATTAAAAAGTGTTCTAGAAACACTCATTTGATGGAAATGTGTTAGTTATGTATTTTGTGGCTACAAGGTATATTCTAAGACAATAGCCTTCTTTGGTTCCAGTTCACAGCATGTGAGCACACGGGTATCTATGTACCACGGGGATAGGGGACATCATATCTCCACATCTATGCACACGGGTATCTATGTATCATGGAGACAGTGGGTGTCATGCCTCCATGTCTACACACACACATCTACGTTGACCTACCTTATTTGGTCTCAGATTGTTGTGTAAAGAACATGTAAGAATCCTACAATAAAAGCAAATCTATTTGTAAAGCAGCCTTCTAGTGTAGACACTGTACAACCAAGCAGACACAGTGTATCTCCAATGATGTCCTTGGGTACAAAAGGATTAGCTGGGGCATTCAGTGTTTCCCCACTTCAAGCTACCCATCTAGGTTGGCAATAAAAACCTCTGGCTTTCTAGGCTTAGTACAATCTGATTGTGGACATCACACTGTAGCCAACAGGATAAAACAGGTCTACAAAAACTGACCTGCCTCTCCTAATGTCCTGAGGCTGAGGGCATAGCTGTCATCCCGCCTCCTGTCCACTCTGAGGGAAGGACAGAAGGTACGGGTCCATCTTCTTTCCACAGGGAGAAGAACCTGAGAGCGGAGGGGAGCGTGAAACAGCCCAGGATCTGTCTATGGCCGTCTGTCGTCCTCTCTCCTGCCTTCCCTGCAACAAAAGCCCCTGAACACCTGAGCAGGTGAGACAATAGAGGCCCCCTCCATGTGCTGTTGACCTGGCTCTAATTGAACCCCTTCTCCTGTCACCAAGGTAAATGGCCCCCACTTCCTTGGGGACCTGAGGGCAGTAGGACATGAGTAGCCATAGCACAGGTAGTCACTGATACCTCAGAGGAGAGTCTCGCTGTGGCAGTGGCTCAGTCCACTAAGAAAAGGACTGGGAAGTCCTGAGCTTCTCAAACAGCAATGGTGAAGTAACTCAACCCTTCCACAGCCCTGAGATATTCAGTCCTGATGTTGGCAAGATCAGATTTACAGCTGGAGCCAAAGAGCCTGTTGTCTCTCTCCTTGATTTACTCTGGCAAAGGAAAGGCGAATTAATGAGATCAAGATGGTAACGCTGGGAAAACACATCATGAAATACCTCATTCGGCTAGTGGCAGAAGGATCAGAAACCAGACAAACACAGGAAGCCAAGGCAGAAGCTGCTCCATGAAAATACGGCTTTCAACAGCTCTAAATCTTTTAGAATAATCCCTTGGAAGACAAAGACAAAAGTGTCGGCCAGAAGAGCTCTTCAGGCTGATCCTCTTAAAATCCCTTTTCCACAGCGTGTTTTAGTTTTCTAAATGAAAATGGAGCAAAAGAATTCATTCCTTATCAAAGCTGCCCATGCCCTTGAGGGAGGCACAGGACACAGCGTGACACCAGCCATGTTGGGGGCGCTGCACAGGACAGGGAGCATGCGCAGTGGGCTCCAGGTGCCCCTGCACAGGAAATGTCCCCTGTGCATGCTGGATGTCCCCAAGCACGTCTCTCTACTGTGCAGACCTTGCACAGCCTTCACAAGCTCCCGAGAAGTGTACGGAGCAAGCACGATTGTTTTGTTTCCATTTTTCAGGCAGGAATGCTGAGGCCAATGGAGTCCTCCAGAAGAGCCACCCAGGGCTTGTGAAAGTGAGATTCTGGCCAAACTGACAGCATTCAACTAACCCCAAACAAGAAAATATAACGTTAGCAAGTCATCTTTCTGTTGCCCATTACATAGAGAAAATAAATTAGATTTATAAAAATTAAGCTCTAGAATAGGTTTTTTTCTTCCTCAAGTACTTATCAACTTTTTCCTCAGAAATTAGTTCTTTTGTGTTTTAAGTTGAAGTGAAATTAAATTGAAATGAAATTCATATAACCTAAACTGAACAGCGATGTGAAGTGAAAATTGACTAGTGTTTACTACATCCACACTGCTGCTCAGCCACTATCTCGGTCCAGTTCCACAGTATTTCCCTCATCCCAAAATGAAGCTTCATGCATCAAGCGATTACTGCCCTCGCTCCCTTCCCCAGTCTGTGTTGGATCTCTTTGAATTTTCTCACTTTGTTTTTTTGTTTGTTTTGTTTTGTTTCGTTTTGTCTTGCTTCGCTTTGCTTTGCTTTGCTGGGAGGAAGGGGATTGGGAACCGCCCAGGGCCTTCACACTAAGCTACATCCCCAGTCCATTCTTTATTTTTCTATATTGAGTCAGGATCTTACTAAGTTTCTAAGTTGCCCAGCCTGGGCTTGGACTTGCAATCTTCCTGTCTTAGCCTCCCAGCATACTGACAGGACTATACCACCAGACCGGCTTTAGTACTCCATGTAATGGGGAGGACACTATAGGATACCTTTTGCATATAACTTCTTTAAAACATTATAATGTTTTTAAAAGTTCCCAATATTTTACAACATGTGTATTCCTTTTGATGATTGAGTAATAATTAATTGTAAGTTGAATGTCTGCCTTTATTCCACTCTAGTTTCTTTATGGTTGCTGACTGACAGTATGATCTCACTTCACACATCTTCCTTTCCACTGAAATTTATCTTTGAAGCCAATGTGCTCCCCTTGTATGCAACATATAATTAAATCTCGGTGATTTTTTAGCTATTTTGCAAAGTCTTGTCTTATATTGTTTATATTTACTATTACCATTGATCCCATTGGATTTAGTCTGCCATTTAACTCTTTGTTCTCCATACAAATCATGTCTCTTTTTTTGTTCCCTATTTCTCCTTTAGTGAATATTTTCTAATTTTTTAGTATATTTTCCGAGTTGCTGATTTCTTAGTGTTTGACCCGAGGTTTACAATCCACATTTTAATCTATAAGAATGCACTTATATTAACTCACTACAGCATATAATTTTTACATGTTACTTTATATCAATTCATATTTAGTGAAGCAGCTAAGAGATGAAAGAATAGCAGATCTACAAAGCATAGAAGTGTGCAGCTTGGTCAAGAGGTGGATAGGGTAAGCTTCCGTATTGGTTGGTCTTCTGCTGCTACAACAGAATGCCTGTGACCGGGATGCTTACACAGAGCAGAGATTGTGTGGCTGTGGTTCTGGGGCGAGAAATCCCATGCCTGGAGGCAGCATCCGCTGGGTCTATTGTGCTGCTTGGTCCCCTATGCCCAATCTCATTTCAGAAAAGGAGAAAAATACATGACCATGGACGCTCACCTCAGGATAACTGTATTAGGAAAACATTGAAAAAGCAATGGGTGAAGTCACTTGCGAAATTCCCACCAGCGCCAAGCTGGGAACCAAGGCTGCCACACGCAGGCAACTGGAGATATTCAGATGCAGCACTCAGCTCCAGCCCTGACAGCACTCAACCAAAGAATCTCATTATTCTGGATAGTACAGAAACCAGCCAGCCAACAAATGAATGTTGATGTGATATTATAATATCAGAGTATAGGATAAATAAAATATTGCTGCTTGTTTTATTTTTGTAAGGGACAGAATTTATGTTAGTTCCATGGTTTACTTCATTGGTTGGGGATGTTTGTGCACACTGAATTTTATGCACATCCTTTGAATATACACTTAGGTTTTACTGAAAATGCTTGATGTACCATTCCCAAATAAAGGCAAGACAACTTACATCAATGTTACCTTGGTTTCCAATAAGTATCAAAGAAACAAATAAAACTTTCTGACCTACATACAGAGTTTTTGTTCCATCTGTATAAGTAGGGGAAATTTCACAAGTGTTAGTCTAACTCACTCTGACTCTGTAAGTCTTTATTAACTTCTGAATGAGAGGAAGAGATGAAGGAGAGGGAGGAGGGCCATCTGAGGAGTCTACCCAGGAAGGAGAGGTGCAGGTGACTGAGCCCTTGCTCATTGTGCCCTACTTTCCCTCAGCTCCTCTCATGACAAATGTTTATTTACACCATCCTGACTAGGTCCCAATTTCCTTAGGGTTATTAATGTTTATATTTAACACATTGAGAGCGAGTGTGGCCATTTTTTCAGGCAGGCCTCCTGACCAACTTACCCCGCAATGAACATCCTCTTACTAGGAATTTGGTCCCCATGTGGCACTCACTCATTCACCCCCCAGATTTGCCTGGCTAGGATAAGTCTGTAGCTACTTTGTGTCTGGTTCTTCAAAGCTCTTGTGTTCCCAAAGGAAAGACCAGAGAACCTTCCTGTTTTCCCCTCAGTGGACACCGTATCTGGGATGGGAGCAAGCAGGTGCTTAGTCAGTACATGCTAGAGACCATGGGTGGCAGGGCACATCTGACCCAAGCCCACTGAGCCAGCACAGCATTCCAACCTACTGCCATCCCAAAGCAAAGTGTGCCCTGTCCATGTGTAGGGTACCATCACTTCATCACTACCACGCCCTGCCCACACCATGAAAAGACAGGCTCCATTGGCCCTAACTGTGACCTACCTCCCAGAATGTTATAACATTCCCATAAAAGTCATTTCCCATTTCACAATTTTCACAAGTTTCTCTGCCCTCAATGACCTATAGCTTCCACTAGAAGTGATGATGTATTGACTAACTGGTAGATAGAGTCAAAAAGTTACTATTATAAACAAGCCGATGTTGCCACCAACATGGCTTTTCATTTTCTCTCTTAAATACCTCTGGGTTAAAGCCATGTGCTGCGAAATAAATTTACAAGTCCTCAAGGCCCTACTTACTGCCATTGGAGTTTCACACTGATCATGAAGTCTCAATCTTTCCTCTGGGGTAACGGCCCAGCTACTGTGCTTCCTGAAGCCCTACTGACAATTATTTCTGTGGAAGAATAAGCCACAGCTAATGTGCCTCCAGTGGCTTGAAAAAGCACCTGCTGCCAGGAGATGAGGTGGCCTCTTAACAGCTGCAGGCCCTCCCGTGACAGGTGGGCAATAAAATTTTATTATCCTCCACCAGGTGGAAAATCACCTTTTATTTGAAATCTTTCTGAGATTTGGACTGTTGCAGTGATTCCCAAAAGGAAAATATACCCCACCAGATCTGAGCTGAGCTCGTTGCACCCACGGTGTCTGCATTCCTGATGAGATGGTCCCACCCTGCGCACACCAAAGGACATTTCACAGTCTGGTGTTTACATCTGTCTGGTGCTGGCGTAGGGAAGAGGCCACAGCATCCTCTGCTGACCCTAAACTATAAATACACCTGACTCCTGACTCTGGGGCAAGTCCTGACCAACAAGAGGAGGAGAAGTGCCACCCCTGGGAGCTCTGAGTCATACATGAAAGGTCTCAGTAGTGGTGGTGAGAAGGTGGGGGAAACAATAGGAGAGCGATGTGGACGGAAAGAAGCACACTGTGCCTTGGGCCCAGTGCTCTAGCTTTACAACTATGAGCTCTTCAGAAATGCCATTGCTGCTGCCAGAGAAGCCCAGGAGTTCATAAATGGCTCTTTAAAGCAAAGCACAGTTTCTCATTACATCCTGGCTGATCCGCAAGAGAGCTGGGACTCTCCCATTCACCACTGGCTCTCACGGACTTGCCCCCACTGGAATGAAAATAGGCCCTGCACGAGGGCAGACTTAGATCTCCACATTCCTCTCCTCATGTAGGGGCTACTCTACCAGATATTACTGGGTAGCACCCAAGTGTCTGCTAACTAGGGGCCTGAGAGTTTGTTTTATTATTTATTATTGACTTAGCCTTAACTCATACTAAGCAGCACCTGCTTCTACTATTGGGCTCTGGCTTTTTCTTTGCAGGCACCAGGACTGGGAGGGGAAGTTGGGGGCGGGGGGCGTTGAGATGGTGCAACAGGATATAAGCAAGGTCTCCTTCTGTGCGGACCTGTTTTCAGAACCATGGACAGCGCCATTGTGTGTTTACCTTCTCTTCTGTGGACCTTTATCCGTTTTAAGCTCAGGAATACATGCACATTAATTGTATGAGAAAATTTCGTGACTATTTGACAAAACATGTTAACTTCTTTAATCAGCAATTTTTCAGTACAGACTATTTCTTCTAATATAACTAAATTGTACCTGTGACTTCTTGGTCAGTCATATACCTTATTTCCATACACTTCATTTTCAAAATTAGTAAAACACTAGAAACCTTGTGGGTCCTGGCCACCAATTCATGCCAATATTTTACTTTTTAAATTTTAACATAAATCTTTATTTCAATAAATACATTTTCCTCCAATTAACAATTACATTTTGGGGAATAAAATCACAATCTAAAAGTAAGTTACATGTTATTCCACTGTTCAATATTTCCTGAGTTAAAAATACAGTTTGGGCTTGAAAAAAAAATCCTCTTGGAATCTGCACCACAGTCACATGATGAGAAAGTCAGGCAAAAGGACACACTGAGTAGGGTGCAGTAAGCACACCTGTGATCTCAGTGACTGGGAGGCGGAGGCAGGAGGATCCCAAGTTGAAGGCCAACCTGGGAAACTTAGCAGGCTCTGTCTCAAAACATAAATTTTTTAAAGGGGTAGGGGCGTAACTCTGTGGTAAGACTACTTGACTGGCACACGCCACGGGGTCCTAGGTTCCACCCAAGTTTTTCAACAAGAACAACAAAAAAGACAAGTTTTGTGTCTGCAACTTCTAATGATGAAAAGGCCATGGTTCCTGTACGTGCAGAGGCAGGAAATGCCCCTCAGCAGAGACACTGCCCACCACGGCTGCGCAGGGATACAGCCAGACTCCCCAGAGGACATGAGGCAAATACTGCAGCCAAACAAAGTCAGGACATTCCAAGGCTGCTTCTGTGTGGAGAAGCCTGGGAGTAACAGAGGCAGAGTGCCCCTCCCTAGCACCTTGCCAGAGGTTCCTCTTCCTCGCCAATAAAATAACCACCCTTCACCAAGGGCAACTGGACAAGGTAGAGTAAAACCACTATGTCACTGTCCTAAAGCCAAGTTTGCATGAGACTCTCCAGCAAGAAAAGCCCTTCATGCCAATATTTTAAAGACAGAGATTCTAAGGTATCACCTCTGTGGGCTAGATCTCAGATACTGACTCCTAAGGGCCACACAGGCTTTTAAAATATCTGCTCACTATAGCTTCCAGTTGATTTTAATTCCAAATGTTAATTATTGTTCAATATTTCTATTTGTTATGGTAAGAAGAAAATGGATATCAAACAAAGAATATCTAGAAAAAGAATATTGAGTCTTAACCTTGGAACAAGTGCTAAATTCCAATGTGATCATGCCCAGTTGCTGAATTGTTTGGCCTCAAATTCTTAAAGTGTTTTAGATTAAATAGCTAAGTTCCCCTCAAAACAAAATGTGAGGTTTCTGTACGTATATTGTGCCAGGACACATGAATTGTCTAAAAGAGAATCTCAGATATAATTTGAACCGATTCTACCACCAACGGAAACTCAGCACTCACTTGGTTTTCTGTAGCTCGGTTAAGTTCCAACTTGAAGGTGAATTATCATCATGACCATTTTCAGTCTAGATAATTCCACTTCATCAAATAAAAACCTAATTTCAGTTAATAACTTCTATAAACAGAAAGGAAGAAAAGACAATGTTTGTATCCAGACTAAGGTTTAAACCTTCAAAAAAATTAATAGACTTGATATAATACTCAGATGACTTGCCAAAACAGCCAATGTGGTTTCTCTCCTCCAAATATCTTTCTCTAGGTATCAGTTTGGGTTCTGGAGGACATTTCCCAAAAACCAGTAGAAAGAGGTCACTGGCCTGACCTTTTCGACTACGCTCTTCTCTTCTCCAGTAAACATCAGATGTTGTGACAGACAGAACATGTGGGTGTAGGTGTTTCTGCACCTCCTCTTTAGCAATGTCTAGTTAAAGAGCTTTGTGTGAATTTGCATCTGAATTCTGGGGGGACAGAGGGCATCAGTGCTGGAGCATGGAGTCCAGAGGATAAGCCTTCATGGTAGATGAGAGACCCTCAGACACAGGAGGGCCTCAACTCATGGCTGTGGAATTACAAACCTTAGTGAATGTGGAAGCAAAATTTGAGGTACAAATAAGCCAGTTGGCAAGTTACACTAAGAAGCATAATGAATAGTGAAGGGGTCTCTGTGCTGGTAGAGAAGCCCAGTGTGCCCTCTCCACTTCCCAGTGAGACTGGGGACTCAGTCATTTGGTTATCATTGTCCCTGTTGGAGTATTTTACAAGTTGCACCCTATCCCCAACTCTAACAAAAACCAGCTTGAGCCATTCTAAGGCCATATTGTGTTTCTACCATCTTGGAAGAAGTTAAAGGGGGTAATATGACATGTCACACAACTGGAAAGATCTTATACCCTCCACCCACTTTCCACATGTGTGGGCCCCCTTTAACCTTCTCAAGAATCTGAGGTCACTCTTGTGGTACCTGATCAACTCTACTTGCAGTGTGAACAAATCCACCATAAAAGTGTCCTTTAATAGACGCATAGGCTGAATCCTGATAGTAAAGCCCCAGAGTAGAACAACAGCACATCTCTTCCATAAAGATTTCTATTTTTATATATCATCTTTTCTCTGCACACTCAGTCCTGTTTTATGTGATGTGGTCATATTTCTTCCTCAGCATCTTTGTCTGTAGGTTTCCAAATTAAATGCAATTATTAAAAGGAATCAATAGCAAAGCTGGGATGGCTCAGACCACAGTTGACTCCTGAAATAATTCTTGATCTTTTTACCAGAACAATGTTTAGCCAAGTTCGAAGAATATTTTAAGAGGCCCTCAATCAGATTAAGTGCTGGCCTTTGGGCCTCGCGATCTCGGAATGCTGCCAGATGGCCATCTCTGAGATTGAGTCACTCTGTATTAGCAGAACTTGTTCCGACAACATCCAAATGACTCATGGCTTCTAATTCTTTTAAAAGGAGCCATGAGACCTGCTATGTTAATTACATTACAGGACTGAGGGGAGGGGAGGTAATGGATATGGATCTAAATTATATAGCCCAGCTTCCTGCCTGCAGCACACTTTGGGGCCCAGGTTTATCCTCACAGAGAAGGCATCTTGGTCTCCTGGCACCAGGGTCATTAGTTTTTGCTTGGCAAATGTATCTCTAATGCATAGAATGCTAGCTAACAGGAGCAGGGTAATTAGGATGGGTATGCCATCCTAAGGATGGGTAAAGAGCTGTGCTGGGCTGCAGCACTAGGGGCTGGTCACAAAGGAAGCATTTCACAAGAATGGCCATTCCCCTGAGTGCAAGGGGGAGGTCTGCTGGACAGCATCCTCCTACTCTCAGGACAGAAGGAGGCATTGTTATGTGCAGGCCAAACAGAGCAGCACACATTAGCCAGGGCTGTTTGACTTCTGCATCCTTGAAGGAATGAAACAAAGGATTTCTTTGCAGCGGGCTTTGTCCAGGAGAAAATCTCTTCCACCTTCTGCTTTGTATGCCTGCCTTAGTGGGAGAGGTGCCCTCGCTGACAAAAGGGATCAGACGAGCTTCTCACTCCAAGATCGATGTCTCTACTTGCTGCGTGCGTTTTCAAGATGTTGAACTTGAGCTCCCACTACCCAGAGCACACAGGGCCAGGAGCAGTCTAGGGTTCTAAAGGACTTCAGCTGCCTCACGTGTGCAGAGAGCATATTAGGGTGAGTGTATCGAACAATGTGAATAACCGTGAGGGGCTCTCTGAGTTCTAGGAACCCTGAGACAGGAGGCATGGGAACTGGTCCAGTTCACTTATCTGTAGCATTGTACATCTAGAGACCGTTTTGTCACATAGGAAGCTGTAGAATCAGACCCTGAGGCTGGGGTTTCCTGAGGGCATAGCCAGGAGGGAAGGACTCGGCTGCCTCAGATCCCCCAGGGGCTTCCACAGAAAATGGCTTTGCTAAGGAAGGGAGCAGAGAGCCCTGGGGTGAGGCAGGCAGGAGTGGGGGCAGGCAGGAAGACTGTGGAGGAATGGAAGCAGTGGGGTAGACATTGTCTGGGGTGGCTATGCCACCTGGTCCCCAAGCCCTTGGGAAAACTATTTTTATTTCACATTATTTAAGCTTTATAGTCTGTGAAAACATTCAAGTGATAGGTGGAGATAAAGGGCCAGAGCTCCTTGATGGTCCTCTCTTATCCCAAGAGGCTCCCCAAAAGACTATTAAATTCAGTACTCGGGAGGCTGAGGCAGGCAGATTGTCCTGAGTCCAAGGCCAGCCTGGGCTACACAGTGATTTCAGGACCAGCCTGGGCTACAGAGTGAGACCCTGTCTCAAAATAAATGAGTGAATTAATTAATTAATTCAGCTGTCTTAGGTGCCTTGTGAACTTTCAATTACAGACATACATTTTGTTGTTATGAAAACATATTTGTAATGCCAGACATTGGGCTGTACTATAAAGCAATAGTCATAAAAACAATTTGGTACTAGCACAAAACAGACAGACCAGTGGAACAGAATTGAGGATGTAGAGACAAACTCAAATACCCTCAACTACCTAATCTTCAATAAAGGAGCCAAAAGCATACACTGGAAAAAGGACAGCCTGTTCAACCAATGTTGCTGGGAAAACTGGACATCCATGTGCAGAAGAATGAATCCAGAAACACACCTGTCACCATGCACCAAAATCAAATCAAAGTGGATCAAAGACCTAGACATTAAAAGTGAAACACTGAACTTTCTAGAAGAGAAATTAGGCAAATATCTAAAAGACATAGGTGTAAGCAAAGACTTTCTTAATAAGACACCATAAGCGAAAGAAATTATCCCCATTATCAATAAATGGGATCATCTCAAATTAAAAAGTTTCTGCACAGCAAGGGAAATTATCAACACTGTATGAAGAGAATCCACAGACTGGGAAAAAATATTCACCACCAACACCTCAGATAGCAGGCTCATAAATAGAATATACAGGGAACTGAAGAAATGTAAGCCCCTCAAAATCAAAGACCCTATTGAAAAATGGGCAAAGGAAATAGAGAAGCAGTTCACTCATGAAAAAGTACAAATGGCTAATAGATACATGAAAAGATGCTCAACATCTCTAGCTATAAGAGAAATGCAAATCAAAACATTGCTAAGATACCATCTAACTCCAGAGCAGCACACATTATATTATGGCCTATATCAAGAACTCAAACAGCAATCAGTACTGGCAAGGCTGTGGGAAAAAGGATCCCTCCTGCACTGCTGGTGGGAATGTAAACTGATACAACCGCTATGGAAAGCAGTATGGAGATCTCTCAAAAGATTGGAAATAAATATCCTCTTTGATCCAGAGACACCTCTTTTGGGAATATTCCCAAAAGAGTTAAAAACAATACGTAACAGAGATACATGTATACCCGTGTTTATAGCAGCACAACTAACAACAGCT
Organism: Ctenodactylus gundi; assembly: GCA_004027205.1. Taxonomy (NCBI): domain Eukaryota; kingdom Metazoa; phylum Chordata; class Mammalia; order Rodentia; family Ctenodactylidae; genus Ctenodactylus; species Ctenodactylus gundi. Next base: position 1,789,379 of record PVKB01000012.1, on the reverse strand, counting down.
AAAATGTGGAAGACACCAAAATACCCAAAAACAGACCAACGGATACGTAAATTGTGGTATTTATACACAATGGCATACTATGCATCTATAAAGTCAGATAGGTTGGAGTCTTTTGTAGGCAAATGGAGGCAACTTGAGACCATCATGCTTAGTGAAATGAGCCAAAAGCAGAAGGTGAAATATCGAATGGTTTCTCTGATATGAGAAACACAGATCACAATTATCTCATGGAACTTAATGTGGAAAATAATGGGAACTGGGAGGGGGAGTAAGGGGAGCGTCAAAAAGAGAGTGGGTAAGGTCTTGTAACCTTGCCAAGATATGTATATGCACAAAATGCTCAAGAACAATGTAAACTTCAAATCTCACACTTATATGCATCAATAAAATGGAAAAAAAAAGAAAGTATATTTGTAAAGGTAGATTGTGAATGTGTACATTTACATGTGTGCACATGCACATTCCTATATTTATTAGTTTGATTTATAACTTATAAATTCTTAGATACATAGGATCTGGACCTCTACTTTTCCTTTTTGTCCTATACCCTGCAGTGGGCTGAGTCTGCCTAGCAATGACCACTTCCCACTTTAGATTTTGTTTTAGTGTGTATGTCTATGTTTGCATCCCACCTACTTCCAAAAGTTTCAGAGGTGATTCACATTTTTCTAAAAAATTCACATAGATACAACACAGTGCAAATCAAGTTCCTCAGAAATTACTTGTGCGTCTGCCCAAAATACTTACTATGGAATAGTACTATAGCATAAAAATACTATTGTAATATAAAAAATATTAGAATATCCAAAATGCTAGAATTTGTTTTTAGTTAAGTCAACAACCCTCAACTGCTGTATCTTCCTGTTAGCCTGAGCCTGAAGAGAGGCCACCAGGCACACGTTACTTCTTATTGAAAGTGGGAAGCACAAATTTCTCAAGAAAAGCAAAAAATTTAAAGGAGCTTCTTATGTGGAAGTCAAGACACTAGTTTACATCCCACATAATACAGAATGAGTTATCATTTTATTTTTGGTGTAGACTTATGTGGAAGATTTCAAGTCAGTTAAAATGCAAGTTATGAAAGTGATTCTACCATCCACAAAGCAATGTTCTTCTACCAAACTTCATTAGGGACGCCAGGAGCCCACATCACCCAATGCACTGAATGGAATCTTACAAAGTGTGGATGAAACACGCCCATCACAGCTATGTGCTCACTGCTCTGACTGCTCCCGACTGGGCATGACATATGAGGAATAGGAAACCAAAGAGTGTGTGGCCAGCCCTCAGTAACACCCTCAGAGATGGACTCCAACCATCCCTGTGGGAAGAGGGGCCACCACCAGGTGGTGGCTGTCACCAGATGCTCTTCTATATGCTGAGGGAAGGCAGGCCACTTGAGGAGGACCTTGGTTCCAGCTGAGAATTCTGGGAACATTAATGGCTGGTCTGAAAGTTCACGACCCACCAATTTTGGCCTCATTGCTTTCCTTTTTAATTTCCCCAAAGCTCTTGGTCTGAGTCCCAGACAACAATACTTTAGTGATAAATTGACCTTAATTAAGTCAATGTATGGGTTGAGTTAAACTAAAAAGGCACAAATTGCCAGCAAATCCATTTAGATATTTAGAACTATTTGCCTCACAATAAGTATGACAGGTTTGGCATAATAGTCGTATTAATGAAGTTTTTTCTAAGGAAGTTTCATCAAATTAGAATCGAGTGGAACCATTTCCAAAATATGGAATATAGTTTAAAATATTATAAAAGGAACAAAGTGTCGGGCATTTATCATTATATGACCTGTCCCCTTAAAAAAATAAAGACAAAAATCTCCTTCCAGGATCTCACCCTGCCTCTGCAGACCCCTGACCATGTGCCCCGTCCTCCATAGCTGGGTCAGCATGGCTGCACATCCGGAAACTTTTGATTGAAGCCCGGTTTTACGTGTGTCTCATTGTTCATGGATAACAAATACAAGAATTCATTTTGGGATCCAGAAAGAGCATTTCCACGCTACACTTGATGCCATCACTGTCTGTAACTGTCAAAACAAACCCTGAGGGGATGACAGATCATCTTGTTAAAGAGCCTTGCTCCACTGGTGTGGAACTCAGCAATTTAGTCCCCCGGGCTGTGAGCCTGGCTCACCCCGGGCACTGTCAGAAACAACACGCCTGTACTCAGTGCAGCTTCTATGGATAAGATGAAGCCCTGAGCTCACCCATCCTGAGCTCTCATGTCGGCAACTTCACTTTTACTATTCAATGTATACAGAGAATTGAGGAGCAAAATGCTTTCTTCCAAAACTTACAGATTTTGTATGAAATCTTCCTCATTTTCCCATTGGAAATAAGTATCTGAAACCTAATGAGCTGCTTTATCACCTCATCGCTGCAAAAACACACTCACCTAGAATACCATTTAATTCAATGTGTTCATCTTACGTATGGGTGAAAAAAAATCACATCAAGGAAAGATTTCACAACGGGACACTATGCACATGGGGAACCTTCTCTTTTTGTGGGCAAGAAGACAGGTGAAAAAAAGGGAGATCCCTCATAGGCCAGTGACTGCTCACAGTTCCGTAGAAACCACAAGCAGATATGTGGGAACCGGCAAGTGTTTGTCCCACCACTGGTCACTTTGTGTAATTTCCTGTGGGGACAGAGGCCAGGGGCACTGGGCTGACCCAGTTACACTGCACATTTGGCTGCACACGGCCTCCAGGCCCCTCGCCTTCTTCTCTCCATGCCCCTTCCCCTGGAGCGCTCCCTCCCAGCTCTGAGAGTCCTCCATGCTTCCTCAACGCTCAGGAAAGTGTGTCCTCTACATGTTAATTCAACTCATGATTGCTGTATGCCTTTGAAAGAACCATAGGGCTGAACTCCGAGGAAATAAGGACTAGTAATCACGCCAAGAAATATTTCATCATGAACTAAAAATTTCTGAATTTACTGAAGTAGCCCTCAATTCATCTTGTAAAGATCATTGTCCAGTGTTCTCCCAAGACAATCAATTTTGTTAACTGAACAAAGGTTCATGATCCAATCCTGCTGGTCACACGAGGTGGTGTTTTAAGAGGCTCAACGATACCTCATTCTCTGAGGGTCTTGAACCAATGGGGAGACATCAGTGAGCATCTGACACAGAAGATCATCACTGACCACACCTGGAATGGAAGATGTATTCATGCAGGAGCTGAGTTAAACACCAGCCCACTGGTAAAGTGGGAAGGTCAACCAGACGTCCCTGCAGGCAGAGCACTCAGAGAGACAAAAGATGATGCAGAGGGCAGTGGGCTCAGTCTTCATCCTGAACTCACTCCTCACAGCAGGGACAGCAAATGCCCAGTGGGCACAGGAGGCAGTCATGGCCACCAGACTCAATATGCTGAATCACCATGTGCAGAAAACAAAGTTCCATGGTATGAGATTTCCCAGGGTGGCATCATGTCCTTACTGTACAAGTTCTAGATTTTGAAAGATGTTGGATTCTCTACTTAGTGTATCTCAACCTGGATGCCTGTAAGCTCTAAGTGTGCCCAGTGTCCCACATGAAGTTGTGGCATATGGGTTCCAAAATTTTAACAGTAATTTCTATAGGATTATAGGTTCCTATTTTGGAACAAGTTCAGCTTAGGTTACCTTTGAAAGTTAAGTAGAAATCTCCAGATGGTTTCCAGGGGGCAACTGTTTCACAGCTCCAATCAGCACAGAAGCACTGGTTAGTCCCCTGGCACCAGTTGGGCCCTGCTGAGAGGTAGATGTAAAATTGGGTTGATCTTAAATTTTTTTCATACCCTAAGACCCCACATTCATCACATGAAGTACTGAGCACTGAGCCAATCCACGGGGAAGAAAATCACTAGCCCGACTGATTTATAGCTTCCCAACCAAGGCCACAGAGAGCACAGTTCAAAAGAAAACTTCGGTTGTGTCCTGTGGGTGGATGTGAAGTTGCTGACAATGGTACTTGTGGCACTAAGTATCTCTTAATTTCCAAATAAAGGTCCCAGGAGTGTACTTGTCCTTAGAACTTAAAATAAGGGCCCAGGGCAAGGGTAAGAGATGAACAAGTATAAGTAGAGGACTTAAGAGCATTTGATTCTTAGCTTTAGCGGGTCTTTCAGATGTGGCTGGACCTTCCACGTCCAGTCAGGTGGTGGTTGGTTGCCTTGTAAAGCCCATTTAACCTGGGAGTTACATGAATCTTGTGTATATTGTAAAATCTTTCTTGTTTGATAATGAAATCTTGTGTATATTGTAAAATTTGACTATGAAGACTGTAAAAGTTTGGTACTGGCCGGTCTCTGATGGGAAGGAGTCTGTGACCCAGCTGGCTGGTCACTCCTAGGTGACTTTAATAAGTCAAATTCTACCTCTGCCCATTCTCAAGTGCTTCTCATGCAACATTTTGGTGTATTGCCCAGGAAGCCTTCTCATGGCCTTGTTGCATGGAAGCCCCAATTATGGGTGGGAGAGGCTGGTCTCCTGACAGAAAGAGAGACCTGACCTGGGAATTGGAGAGTCTGGTGGTACCTAGGGTGACTCGTGAGGCCTCCCAGCCTGGACTCAGGTCAAATACCCTGAGTCTGTGATCCAACCAGGATGCTGGTGGACTCCCTTTGGACTGGTTCAGGTTCAGGTTCAGGGTAGTCCGCAGACTGGGCTGTGGCCGTGGAGACATTACAGTCCTGAGATCTCTAGTCCTCTTTGTTGTTTGTGTGTCCTTGTCTGTTCTGTTATTTGTCTATCTGTCTTGGATTTTGTCACTGGGAACAGGAACAATCAACTCTGAGTCCGCTTGAACTAATGAAAGGTCATTTTAAGGATTTCCAGCGAAAGGCAGTGAAATCTGGAGTAACAAGATATGGCTGGTATATTTAAGACAATACATATTGGGTGCAGCTGAGCCTGCTTACATCCTTGTTTCAACTTTGGTTTCGGGTACATCGTTACTTTCTTTTTGTTCCATTGTGGTTAGTGGTGGGTAGGTACCTGGTGTCCTTGGTGAGCAAGCTAATTCCAGAGGCAAAAGGAAGCTGGTTAGCAGCCAAAGGAAACTAGTTAGTAACAGGGAAGCCATTTAACTCATTCATACCAGCTGGTCCTAGAGATGCAAATATGTACAGTGCCTGACACAGAGACACTGGATGTAGAGTTGAGGAAAGTGGAGAATTTTGTGTGCTTAGAACCAGCCCTCCCCTGTGGCACACGGAGTCTCACATAGAGCAGCCCTCGCTGGTGGCAACTGTGACCACTTCTGGCCTCAGACACAGAAGTGAAGCCACAGCCTTCGGCGGTCTCCCTTCCATCCCAAGCTGAGGATACGGCTCTAAGTGTCACCTCCTCCACCTCTTCAAAATCTGTCCTCTCATATCCCATCTCCCTGTGCCTCAGAGAAGAAAAGGGTGTGATTAAAGGAACTAAGGAACTCATTAGTTTTATATTACGACCTCAAGTCCCTATTCATCTTGGTGAAACACAGAGGACAGGACTCAAATAAAAGAAAGAGACAACCCTTAACCAAAAGGCCCTGGAGGGACCTGGGGGGGAGTCCAGGGGTGGGGGTGGGGGAGCTGGGGACTCCCAAGGGATGGCTTTCACAGAAGACATTGCCGGTAAGAAAGCCAGTAACTCATGACAAATCTGAGGCCATCCTGCAGGAAGCAGAAGTGAGTTAGACCTCGTGTGGATGGACAGACAAGGTCAACCATCACTTGATGAAGAATTCAGGCCATGAATCGTCCTGTGTTTTACCCACACACACACACACACACACACACACACATCACTTAACATGTGGAGTAACTGATATCACACCCCCCCTCAGTTGATTGATGATACCAAGCCTCAATGTGTTGCGTGACAGCATCCCCCCAGTCATAGCTAGTGTGTCCAGCATGTCCCCGGCCTCCATCCTCCTAGTCATTATGCTGTGCTGTGTCCAGGTGAAGGGATCACCTCTGGAGTCATGTCAGAGCACCTCACCCCTATGTCCACCTCAGTCGTGTGAGGCCACTGGGAGGAGGTAAGAGCCCAGATCACACCTCCTATCCACCTAGGTCATGTGTTGAGCTGGAGGAGGTGAGAGGCTGAGAGATGAAGAGGAAACTGAACAAGATGATGCCCACATTGTCTTCTCAGCCTTTCAACATTTACTACAACAGAAATGTTTCTTCACGTGCTGCTGGGAAGTCTGCAGTGCCAAGCACTGAAACAGATAAATATGTGACATTTTTCCCCTTTGGCTTTTTTCTCAGCCCCTGATTCAGCCACTGATGGGTGGCTGTACTAGACACATGGCAAACTTGTCACCATAGAGGTGCCACTACCCAAGGGTGACTCTTTCCCTGGACTCCAGGGAGGCCACCATCCAATGCCAGAGAGTGAGCTCAGCCCCAGCCCAGGGAGGACACCATCTACTTCCCAAGGGTGAACCCATGGTCATGCTCCTGAGAGGCCCCTGTCCTTCCCAGCACCATCCACACATCCTGTGGCCATAGGGTGGGGCTGGAAACAAAATCATCCTAGCAAGACAAACGGTTCTTCTCCTCTAACTGAGCCTGACTTTGAGCCAAAATAGCTATTAGTGGTGATTGAAAGCGTGAGGGAACCAAGGACCCCTTCCCTGGGACACAGAAGGATGTACTGCTCCACCCAGGCCTCAGCAGGAATGAGGAGCCGTAACAGGCACAGAGCAGGGCAGTGAGGAGCGGGGCAGTGCAGAACGAACCACCCGAGCCATGCTACGACGAACTCGCCAGCCACCCACAGCAGGACACAGCCAAGAAGCCAGTCATCATCTCATTTCTTTCTCCTGCCTGTTTTTCCTTTTTATTTTTGTGTGTATGCATGAAGGGCTAAAAGCAAAACCAAGCAAACCTTGAACTCGTTACTGGGCTTTCGGCCCTGCACCACTCACTGGGCCCCCAACCACAGGGGATAATCTCCGGTTTACTCGGAGCCAGCTCCAGGCGCGGACAGGAGTCTCCTACGACCTTCACGTGCCCAGCTGTGCCTGGGGTCATAGCAAGGAAAGAAGAGAGCAGGTGCAACAAACGGCAGGCAGGTCAAGCCCTGGCCCTTCTCCGTTCCTTCCCGCCTCGTGGAAATGAGGCAAGATCTGACCTCCTGAGGCGGCTCTGAACGTTCTGCCTGTTCCTCTGAATTGAAGAGGGGAAGTGTGGCAGTTACACACACCAGAGAAGTTTGAAGAAGCTGCTTCTCCCTAAAAGAAAAATGTCCTAATTTCAAAGATGTCTTTGGCCTTCTCAGTTATACCTCATTCTACTACAAATAGACTTCAACTTGCCGTGAAGCAAAGTCAGTTCAAGCTCTTGTCATTGTGTGTGACCGACTCTATCACCACCAGCTGTCGACAGCACCTTATGCTTACAGCGCCAGACCCAAGGAGACTGGCCCCCTAAGGGTGCTGCTTTGCTCCTCCTGGGAGAACTCCATCTCCCCTTGGCCCAGCGAGCGCATGGTGTACCCCATGTTCCCACTGCGTGGTGCTTGGGCTCCAAGCAGCCTGCAGACTGAACCCTCAGCTACTCCCCCTGGAAGGTCAGTCTCACCCTTGGAAAAGGGCTAGTATTGGGATAACCCATCTTTCCACAGTAATACCTGAAGACAGTCAAGAAAAGCACAGAACGTTTTTGCTGCGACTATCACTTTCAGCACAATGCACCTGAGGAAGAAAGCCATGAGGCAGCAGGTGAACCTCAGCCTATGGGAGAGAATCAGTTAAAGGTGGTGGAAACTAAACTTCTGTCAGGTGGCAAACACACAGAGTGCCTGCTCCACATGAATGAGGGCACGGAGGAGCTTGGGCCCAGTGTACCTGGGACACGGAGCACACGGACTGGCCTCCCTGCATGCTTCTGCAAGGCCAAGCTCGGCTCGCCAAGAGGAAGGGCCAAGGGGTCTCGTGAGCTCAGCCTCCCATTGAGTGGAGGTCTTCTTCATGCCAGGCTATGACCAGCTCCCCTACCACAACAGTCCCTGGGGCCCCTGCCTGTGCTACATTACCTCCAATTTGTCAGTTAAACTAGAGTTACCCAAAGGTTGGCATATAAATTCTAGTTGGAATTGATGTTCCTATTAACTTTGGAACAGCTTTATTTCCATAGTAATAGACAGCCAAAAGGAAAACCAGCCAAGACAGCTCAGGGTTTTTAAAAGTAGGCTAAAGCTTCGGTGAAATGTTCTCATTCAGACAACAACACAGAGAAGGGTCACACAAGACCCACTTTGTACTTAATGGCAAGTTATGAATCTAATATCTTAGAGATTTTCTGTGTTATCATCGTGCATAGTGAATCTGGGACCAATCACACAGCTCTTGTGTTAGTCAGCCTTTCCGCAGCAACAGATGACACCCCTAGTTAAAGGAGAAGGGGTTTAATTTGGCCCAGGGATTCAAGAATTCAGTCCACAGCTAGCTGGTTCCAAGGCAGGAACATCATGGCAAGAGGGTGTGGGAAGCACAGGTGCTGAGCTCATGTGCCAGGGAGCCAGGCAGGAGGACAATGCCAGGAGGAACAGTGCCAAAAACCACATACAGTCCCAATGTCACACACTGCAGCCCACCCAGACACACCCAAAGGTGGGCTCTACTGAAGCCCAGGTGGTTCCCATGCCAAGCAAGTGGACACAACTGAACTTCCAGCAAGCAACAGAGTTCTGAAATCAAAATTAGCAAAGCTGATGTTCACAAGAGTTGGGCAAAGTGCCCCTGGGAAAGGGAATAAGGAGTGCTTATGGCCTGGGGACACCTGTTGGTTTCCCCAGGAGCTCAAGCCTAGATGCACAGCAAACATGGCACTTCAAGCGACTCAGTGTCACTGTGCCTTCTCCTCCCGGGCCTTCTCAACAGCAGGAACACAGGCCAAGGGCATCGGCAGCAAGTATCCAGGGAAATGGCACCTGTTCTAGGTGTTGTTGCTGCCCACAGCTCCTGAGAGTACGATTGAGGGGAACTCCCAGAGTCACTGCAGATCTCAGAGATGTCCCCTACCTGTGCGTTGTCCACCACTGCAAAGGACCATAATGGCTTCCCTCCCTCTCTCACCTTCCAGTGTCATTCAGCTGCTTATGAGGGGTGGAGCATAGGCCAGAAATCCCAAAGGTTTACAGACAAGAGAGAAAGTGGAGTCAAGGGTTCTAGGTGGTAGTAAATGCAGGCTGGGTATCCTTTCCTCGAGTGGCTTCAAATTTTGGAGATTTTGGATTCTGGAGTATGTGCACAGACTTGACAGGCTGGGAGTATCCCTAATCCTCATGACAAGAAATTTTCAGGTTTTGGAGCATTTCATATTTTCATATTAGTAATGTTCAGCCCATATCAACAGATAGTGCCCAGCACCCAAAGAGGAAAGGAGAAAAAGAGGAGCCCTCCTGGAAGGCAGAAGGGGGGATGATGTGTACCCATGTGCCACCTGCGATGTCATCCCAAGGTGAATGCCCAGAGATCTGGCATGGCAGTAACACAGGCCACAGTCAGTCAGTGAATGACATGAGGCCTGGGGAAGCACATGAAAGAAAAATAATGGAGAAAAACAAAGGACAAAAATGGAAGAAGCAAATGAGTAGGGGATGAAGAGAGAAAGATACGCAGAAAGTGAGGAATCTGGAAGAAATTAATGGAGAAGAAAAACTTCCAACATAACCCACCTGTACATCTAACTGTAGACAAATTGAAGAAAGCAAATTCAAAATCTAGGTGAAAAAAATGAAAACGTTCTGGTTGAAGAAAATAATTTAAAAATTAATAGATCATGAAAGATTCAATTATTATAATAGAAAAAATAAAATATAATTGTTACTGAAATCAAAGTTACTACAATTAAAGTCAGGTCTAAAATTTAGAAGAGTGAAGGTAGAAGACACTTTGAACGAAGTCAGCTAAAATTTGAAAGAGACATAGAAGATTTCAAGTCTGGAGAAAGTGAGAAAAGCCTAGTTTTTAATCTCCCATCCTCTTTCTTCCAAAAGCATGATATGGACAAGGAGAACAAGCAAAACCTAATAAGACTCACATGCCAGCATCAGTGGGACACTGAGAAGATGCCACCTGCAAGGTGCCCACAGTGGAGGGGACCCAGCCCTCCTCTCAGAAGCCCTCCCACAGGAGCCCCTCCCACAGTGGTCCTACCCTGTGAGCACTCGGGTGGGACGGTGGACAGCCCAGATGAGCAAGAGGCACCAGGAGAAGAGAGTCTGAGGGGGAGTCAGGAGCCGGCGAGGACCTCGGGGTTTACTGTCCTGGGTGTGGACAGGGACAGAAGCCCATCCTGGGGAGAGCTGGACTCCCAGAGGATGGCAGCCCTTGGAAGTGACACCAAGGAGGGGACAGGAGTAAGGGAAGATGGGGGACTTGCAGGAATGCAAGACCTGTCCAACCTTCTCCCGTATACACATGTATGTGTATAAGAGAGACAGAGACAGAAATCGGGAAAGTAATTATTTACACAGTGAGTGGGGTAATTTAACAGCTGATAGTTTACAAAAACAGTTCGCCGGGTTTTCTACAGGGATGACTTTGGCCTCCTGTCCTAGCTCAGAACAGTGGAAGAAACCTATACCCCCACCTCAGGGCTGCACCCACCATTATCTGCTCAGCTGGAGGCATTATTGTGCACTGACTCCCAGGTCCTGGTTGGCATCTGACCATCCCTGCCACCTTCCAGCCCTTTTCCTCCATGTCTCTCTGCTCAAGCTGGTACAAACCTCCTCAGGGGTTTCTACCAGCTGGATAGAGCCACTCTGACTCAGTGATGTGCCACCTTGGGTTCAACATTTCCAAATTCTTTGTTTTATGTCCAGTGACTCCTGGGTCTTTGGGGAATAACTATAACTTGGCTTCTAGACACCACGATTTTGGCACCATACAAACTAATTTTGTTATAATTTGAAATGCTGCTGCAATGTGGGTTATTAAGGAGTATTTCAAACTTTAGATTAAAATTTAACCTATACTTATACTTGCACGGGTCTGACAAATTGTAGCAAAGTCAAATTTCCAACAAAGATGTGAATATTCATAAACTATAATAACCAAGCACTGTTCTTTGGTTTTGGGGTATAAATTACTCATCTTGTTTATATAACAGAATTCATATTTAAACTTTGCACCGTAAACTCAATATATGGCACCCAAATACCCAGCATAATGACACCTGCATGTGTGAGCAAGCCACTTTCCCATCACAAGATGGCTGAGTGACAGTAGTTCCAAAAAGAAATGTGAGCAGCGTGGAAGAAAACCACAACATCCGGAGCAAACCGGTCACCTGCTCCTGTGTTTCCAGTTCCCGTCACGGTTGACTTTTCCTTCAGACCCCCAAAAAGCAGACTTCAGTAGCACTGAGCCAAGCCATACCTGACACCCTGAACTTCCCCCACAGACTGATACATGCATATTTTTTTATATTGAACTCTTTTCGAGTTCTGACGGGCTTCACCTGTGCTTAGAATAGAAATGATTCCAGACTTCTCTTCCCCGTTAAGAGGTATAAAAAGGAAAAAAAAAATCTTCATCCATCCGACAAGATTGTTTTCAGAAATAAGACATTGACAACATGCTTTTTATAACCTTCCACAATGGTCCATAATGGCTTTTTTTCCAGTGTTAGCCCTGTGGTCCTAATTTCTTTATTAAATAAGACTTGAGCCATTAGCACCAAAGAAAAATCACATCATCCACACAATGATGTCAATGTCAAATGATATCTCATTTAACCAGTGCGTTCTACCACCAACTACACCTCAACCCAACACACTGTACATAATCCTCAAGAATGATGCATTGGCTTTCAGCTGTTGCAAAATAGCTTATATATAAAAAAAAAAAAAACTTCACAGCTTAAAACAATCCCCAAGACAACAGATCGAAGATTTCCACAATGAAGAAAATGGGTTATGACACTGATATAGCCTAACTAGGTTATTTTTCAGGATGCCTTCGAATAATACTCCATCCCCCGCCCCGCCCCGGCCCCCAGTATCAGGGATGGAGCCCAGGACCTTCACCCTGAGCTGCATCTCCAGCCCATCTTTTTGGTTTTGATTAAGTTGTTGCTAAGTCACTAAGTTGTTAGACTAGATGAGACTGAAACTTGGAATCCTCCGGCCTCAGCCTGCCAAAGTGCTAGGCCTGGCACTCATTTTCAGTTAAGAAGAAGACTCCAGTGAACACTGAACAAGCTTGAATTAAAGAGAACCTGTAACTTGCTCGTGGTGGCACCTTTGCTACACACAGAGGGAACCTTTGACCTTGCTGGCCTGACCTTCACTCCTCATCCTTTCCAGTCCACCTCTCTCTTTGGATGTGTGTTCACTTTCTTAAGCAAAGACAGAAACATTCATGGTAGTATGGAACTAGCTGATGGGTTATTGATCAGTAAGGCTAAAGCCATTTGCTGGGCTTGGATAAGGAAGAATGGCTCAAGCCATCCTAAGTCAGCCCACATGCAAGGACTTTTCCCACCCAGCAAGGGCTTGTACACTGGGTGGCCTCAGCTCTCTGTTCTCCATCTGTAAGCTCTGGATACATAATAGGAACATCTCTGTCTCACTTTCTTTCACTCTGTGGCCCAGGCTGGTTCTGAACTCCTTTGTGTCTAGGGGACTTCCAGATTTAACCACAGCAAACTCAAAGGCACTGTCCACTTCAGACACCACAGGGTCCAGTGCCTCTGAGGCCAACAGGACCTGGAGACTGCAGAGGCATAGGCAGGTGAGACAGTCCTGGGGACTGGGTCTCATCGTTCTAGAGGGGATGGAAAGAGCTTGAAGTGGAGGAAAAGGAAAAGGAGGAAGCAGCTAAGAAACAAACTGGCACAACCATTGCAAAGAAAAGACGCCCACTCAGAGAGCATGACACAAGCACAGTGGGTGAGCTGGAGTCTAGGCATTGGAGGAGGACAGGTCCCTAGGGTAGAGGGAGTGAGTGCAAGATTGGGTCAAGGCATCACCCAGAGTTTGCAGGGTCCTGAGCATCATCACATCATTAGTAGTATGCACACCCAGGCCCAGCACGGCACGAGGGCCCAGGTTCACAGCTGTGAGCAGACACACCCATGCCATCCTGGACACGGTTCCCTATGTGTCCCATGACACCTTCCCAACACAGAGGCTTGTCCCTGCTGAAACACAGGCAAACACCATGAGCACTGCCACCCACCGGAAGGAAAAAGGCATTTCCCTCCCAGTTATGAGCCTTGGGATGGTGCCATGTCAGGGCAGAGGGGTGAGGGCAAGCGGTTACCACCAGGCTGAGTCAGTGGGTAAGACTTCCAGGCAGGCTCCCCCCATCCTGCCAAACCCTACTTCTGCAGGCTCAGCTTTCTGCTCCAGAACATTCTAATGTCACCAGAACCCCACCCAGGCACTTATAGTGAGTGCTCTTGCATACAAACTACTTGAGCGGATGCTAAAGACAAGAAAGAAATTGCTGGCAACTCCTTGGCACTTGGAAAATCATGGGATATTTTAATAATTTAAACTCTCTCTTACAAAACTGTCAGGTTGAACTACAACAGATTTTGAAACCTTAATATGAAAGAAAAATATTTTTCCTGAGGTTTTCCAAAAATGAAAACAAAACAAAGCTCCCAATTCCCCCCCGCCCCCATTACCCATCACCTACACCAGCTGCTAGGAAAAAAAAAAAACACAAATGTTCAGTTATGAGTGTTGACCATTTCCACCTCAGGCACATGGTTCTGTCTTGAGTCAATTTCTTTTAGATTATAAAGGTGTTTGTCCAGGTCCTGTACAAGCCACAGTGGAAATCTCCTCCTGCCCACATCTCTTTTGGCCATCTGTACAATAACAACTTTACTAAACCCTATAGGCCAAATACAACTTGTCCAAAGTCTCTGCTCCAGCCTTTGTGCCTACTGGGAATCTGTACCTATACAGGTCTGGCCCACACGCCTCAGAAAAGCTAGCATGGCTGTATCTTTCCGTGGAAAACATCCCAGAACACGGAGACAATTTCATCTCCATCAACGTTGCCCCGGAAAATCTCCAGCGGAGATTGAGAACAGGGAACTGCAGACTTCGAATTATTAATCATCGCCATGGGTTGAAATAAACTACAAAATTAGGATGAAGCACACAGTGAAGCCAGGCCGACAGGATGTATTACAAAATTAAGAAAAAAGAAATGCGGCCCCAATAATTCAACATCCTGGTAAATTAAATGTGCCACCTACACTGGTCAGAAAAAAAAAATCACACCTCATTTCTGCCCTCTAGGGTTTCAGGAAAGTGATTTGATACTTTTTAATTGAAAAGGGCAGCAAGGATGTACCTCTCTCAATGATTTTCTTTCTGGACTGGATTTGAAGGAGATGAGATGGTTGGACAGCAAATTTAAGAAACACACAGAAGGTCGTTTTATTTCTCAAGAGAACATTGGCTTTGTTAGAAGTCAGACTAAAGGATTAAAGTGTGTGGGAAATTTTAGCTGCCTACCCTATGGGAAATTCTAGCTCTCTACCCATAGACAGAAACAATCACTTTGTCATACACGATCTAATTAGATTTAGGTCTTTAAGAAGAGTAAGAGCTAAGCTCAGAGGTGCACACCTGTGATCCCAGCACACGGAGGCTGAGGCACGAAAACTGCAGTAAGTTCAAGGCCAGCAGGAATTTAGTACCAGCCTGAACTACAGAATGAAATTCTGTCTCAAAAACAGAAAAGAAAAGTGAGTCATAGAGGGAAAATAGCCCAGAAGGACCGTTGAGTACAGACATGAGAATACAAAGGTGACAGCCTCTGCGACACCCAGAGACAGGAAGTTCTCTCGTTCTCCCCACCCTGGTTCCATGGCCATTTCCATGTACTAAGCCAGCAGAGTCAGGGTGGGCAGCTTCGGTCTCCTCCTGCTAACCACATGCTTCCCCAAGAACCCCCTTCCTGCCCCACAATGCACTGAGCTAAGTCCTCCTGGGGGCCCCGGGCAGCAGGTAGGTGGGCACTCTGAGCAGTTTCTTCCCCACAACATCCAGCCCTGTGGAGCCAGGAGCAGAGCTGAGCGCCCCAGTGGGACCTCCTGAGGGGTAGGTTTGGTCACCAGCACTGCTGCCCTCATCAGGTGTGCTTGCACTGCAAGGATAGCAGCCTGCTGTCCCTAGAGTTAGGATTTGGCCCCATTTCATTACTTCATTGAATAAAAGTTAGGTGATGACCATATTCCCCACCCAGGGGCCTTCAGACCTACAGATATTAGCTGCCCCTACAGGGCCAAAGATAC
Source organism: Ctenodactylus gundi (assembly GCA_004027205.1). Taxonomy (NCBI): domain Eukaryota; kingdom Metazoa; phylum Chordata; class Mammalia; order Rodentia; family Ctenodactylidae; genus Ctenodactylus; species Ctenodactylus gundi. The sequence goes on along the minus strand of PVKB01000012.1, from coordinate 1,774,108 downwards.
ATGGGGGATCAGTAATAACACATGATGCAAACAGTAATGCCCTGTCCTAAAGACAGTCTGGACTGTTTCCTGGGACATGGCTACCAACCTTGGGACTCACTACACACTACCATGAGAGTTGGGTGGAACCAGAAGTCTGAAAAGCATGGACCCATAGGAACACGGGGCTGAGGACTCAGATCAGAGGCAGGCTCAGAGAAATCTGTGAGGGGAAGACCCAAGCAGAGAGGATGGGCTGGGGACCAGGGACAGAGGCAGGCTCTGAAGAGTCCACAAGGGGAGGACCCAAGAGGAAAGGACCCAAGGAGGGATGGCAGGGCTGATGACCTGAGTTAGAGGCCGGTGAGCTTGGTTAGTGAAACACACCAGCCCCTGTCACATACCTGCAGCACTCACACACCCTTACTTGGTGCTTGCAGCCAATCTAATTTTCATCTGTCAAATCAGATTACACATGACTTTGATGATTTTGTCTTTGTGGTTTTCTGTATTTTTCAACTTTCTACCATTACCATGTATTAATTTCACAAGAGAAATTTTTAACATATAATTTAAAATTAAAAGGAACTAAAAGAAAAAAAGAAGTAGAGGGAGAAACTTAAGAGGAAAGGGGCTGGGCAGAAAGAGGAGGAAGGTGAAAGGGGAAAAGAGGGTGAGGGGGTGGGGACTGTGCCTGAATACTCCTTCCAGAAGAAGTGTGCTGGGTCCCAGCCTCCCTCAGACACTGCCTGGGGTGACAGGGGGAGTCTGGGAGCACAAAGGGGACTCTGCAGACCCTCTACTGCCACTTGCTCTCCAGGGAGAATGGTCTTCATTCTCTGCTTTGTTTTGTTTGCTTTACGTTCATTCAGGACAAAGGCTGCTTAGATTCTAAGATCCAGTGGAAACTTTTCTGGTTTTGATGTTAATGCTGGTTCTGCAGCTTCACCTTCAGATGCTCAAAGATAACAACTGTAAAACTCAAACAACAAAACTAGTATCTAAGCTCCTTTTCACGTCTACCTCAGCGGGGCACAGGGGAGGTTTCCCTGACTGTCAAAAGGCAGGTCAGCACTTCCGGAAAGGATACTGACCTGGAGATTGGGAGCCCTGTAATAAGGAGGAAATAGAATCTCTCACTTATGTGTTTCTGGTTTTTTTTAAATGCACTTACCACTAGAATCCTCACTGTGCACCCTGACCCCTGCCCCTGCTCCAGCCACTTCTGTGTGAGTGACAGGCGCAAAACAAGGGACACCAGGAACCCAGCCCGGCCCCTGGGCTGAGCCCTGTGGCTATTGACAGATGGCCTTTGTCCCTCAGTCTTACAGGCTTACTACTGGAAACTTCCAAATGGATGAAATCTGATGGAAAGGGCTTCTGCCATCAGCAGGGCTGACAGAGGCAGGGCAAGGCTCTTTCAAGAGGGGCTGTCTACCGAGAACAACCCGTCAAGTTCTCAAATCCGTTGACACTTCCCATAGCAGTGCACGCAAAAGCACGCTCCCAGGGCAAGGGCAGACCTAACACGCGGGCTGCGATCTCCTTATGTCAGAAACACACGGCTTTGAGATGAATAAATATACAGCCCCTCTACGAGAGCCCACTGCTCGACAATGACAGCTCCAGACAGGCATTGAATGCACACAGAATTTTATTCTAAAATTAGGGGGAGTGAAGAGGTACTTCTTAAAATTTTATTAAAATCGAAAACTGATTATTAAAATATTACTAATTACAACAATGAAAACTTTTAAAAACCATCTATCTCTTTTAACCTAGTAATTATACTTCTATGAGTTCATTCTAAAGGTATAATTAAGCAGTGGGCTTATGTTAAAAATTGCATGGCTTCTCTGTTTTGGGAAACCCAGAATACAGACATTCTGTAGAATCAAATGGGTGTGACTCTCATTGGAAGTTACAGGGGAAGGGAGCGTCGTGAAGGGCCAAAAATGGGAAGGGGAAGTGATTCTAACATTGATGTGATATATATGTGCACAAAATACTCAAGCTCATTGTAAACATTATGTATTGCATGCACACTAACAAAAATGAGGGAAAAAACAAGTAGAAAACTAAGCATTTCAGAAAACAAGATAGCCACCTGGCCGCTCAACGTGAACAGGTACTTAACTTCACTAATTGCTACAGAAACAAAAAAAAAATTAGAACCTCCATCCCACACCATCCCACACCCACAAGGAAGACCACAGTGAGAAGATGCTATGGCAAGCATAGATCAACTAGCACTCCTGTACACTGTTTGGGGGATTACACGCCCGCACAACTCTGTGGGAGACCTTGTGGCAATGTCCACTAATCCTGCACATGGCTCATATCCCCCACGGCAATCCAGTCATGGTGTGCAGCCAGAAGAATTACCTACCTGTTCACAAAAGTCATCCACACCAGAACAGTCACAGCAGCACTTTGTGAGAGCTCACAGCTAGAAAGTACCCAAAAGCCCTCCAACAGGTATGTGAAGAAAACACCAGTGATGATTTAGTTACCACGTGGAATCCTATTAAGCAACGAGAGTCAGACCTGGTGGTAAAGCCCATCATTCCAGCACTGGGAGAGGGAGGCTGAGGCAGTGGGACTGCAAGTTCTAGCGCATCCTGGACTCTTCAGTGACTTAGTGAGACCTTGTCTCAAAAATCAAAAAAACTGAAAAAATGTCCTGGGGAGGTAGCTCAATGTGAAGGCCCTGGACTAGATCTCTAGTACCGCAAAAAAAAAAAAAAGTTTGATTTTGAGCAGTGAGTAAGAATGACAACAGAGTCACACAGGATATGGTGATTCACAGCAACAAGCTGAGTGGAAGATCCCAGGTACAGAAGAAGACACGCCACTTCAACAACATATGTGAACCTAGTGCCAGAATCACGACAGCGCCCAGCCTTGGGGCAAAGGGCCAGGAATGAAGCCCTAGGGGATTTTCTGGGGACTTCCTGGGGACACGGATGCTCTTGTTCCTAATCTGGGCATTGGTTAACAAGGTGCATTAACTTTGTGGAACTTAATCACCTTGCCGTTAGTATTGTTCTTTTCTGTTTGGTGTCCTCCAAGAGAAATTCTCTCTAAAAATTACTAACAATATGCTGTGTAAAAACTTACAAAAAATTTTATATGAAAGAATAACAAGAATTTACATCCTAGAAGCAAGCATCCTGCCAGGGGCTGGCTTGTTCACAGGAGGGCAGGCTCTACTCTCAGCAGAGCTGTGCTCCCCTCTAACCTGTGCCACGGAGCAGGTGCAGAGAGAGCCGCCGCCTCCTACCCGGGCCAGGATCCTGGGGAAGGTCTTCGACTAGCTCAGCTTTGGCCAGGGAGCAGGTCACCTTCACAGTCACAAGCGTCTTTCTGTTGGCATGAATGAAGCAGGGAGGCAGTCCACTTGTGTGCATCAGGTTGAGGTCGACTGGGTGTCCTTCCTGCTCAGCCTAAAGTGACCAGGTTGAGAACATGCGATCCACGTCACCTCTACCACCATGAGCTCCCCCCAGTCTGTGGCACGTGGAAAGCCAGCATGCATGTCTGCAGCATTCCAGCACTGAACCCCAGGGAGCTGGCCTGAGTCCCAAGCAAAATGTTGGTTCCCTTTTGCTCCTCCATTGCCACCTGGGCCTGGGTCTCTGACATACAGAGCATGTGAACTGTCATTCTGTGTGCAGCAGAGGGAGGGACAATGTGGGTAGGCAGGAGAGAGGCCCCTAGGTACTGAGCAGCCCCAGCCGGACGTGGAGGTTGAGCCTTGTTCACTTCACACAGAGGCTCAGGATAGGCTTCAACGAGTGATGGGCAGCTGTGGAGGAGGAAAAGGAGGGATTCTGCATTGGTCCCAGCCCCGGGGGCAGAGGTTCACCTCCAGGGATGTGAATCCGGGCATTTCTGAGCTGCTTGCCCTCAAGCTCAGGAGCAAGAGGCCAAGGAGCCCAGGCAGGGGTCAAGCCAGCCAGGATAGCCAGGACAGAGCCAGAGCAAGAGATGGAGAAGATGAAGTAGATAAGGGAGGGAAAGCAAGAGTGTGATACAACGCCCCTGGCCAGGCTGGAAAGCCCCCACGCAGCCAGGCATGTGGTGCTGGCCTGTAAGCCCAGCACTCTGAGAGGCAGGAGGATCACAGGTTCATGCCAACCTGGGAAACTTAGCAATTGAATGAGACCCTGTCTCAAAATAAATAAATAAGTAAACAAGCAAAGAAACAAAGAAAATCGCCACAGTGACTGAGGAAGGCAGAGGCAAGGACAATGTTAGTGACATCAGCGACACACCACCCTAGAAAGCAAAGCACCAGGCTCATCTGGGTTTAGCTTGAGCCCAGCACAGGTAAATTCCTTTGAATGTTCTGCCTGTGTCCGAAAATCAAAAGAAAAGGAATTAAATGTCTCCCTCTAGTGTCCAACTACAGCTTCGCGATTCTGTTGGACAGTAAGTGGAGAAGTGAATCTGGACCATGCAACATTGTTTAATCTTCTTCATGAAAAAGAAAATGCCAAGGTGTCATGTGATATTAAGTTGTCTATCACAAGGCATGGGTCTGCAAGTGCTTTAAGGAAAAGGCCATGGTGCAAACTTTTGGTACTGCCCACCACAGGCTGCGCGTTGCTTATTTTCTTTGTTTCTGGTTTTGCTTTATTTTAGCAAACATTATCAAAAATGTAAAAACCATTCTTAGGACAATGAGCATAAAGACATTAGAATTGTCTGACCCCTTTGAGGAATCCCACCTACTATTAGAAGGTACAAATTTATGTTTTTTTGTATCTATTTATAATTCTAATTCAATTTGTTACATATCACATGTACATATGCTCCCAACAGTATTTACCATAAAGGCAAAGACTGACTATGCCATCACCAGTGCTGGTGCTGTCACTACCAATCCTGCTGCCTGTCCTCCCTCCCAGGCACTTTGTCTCTGATGTCGTTAGGACTCGGAAGAAGAGCCCCAACAGCATTTGTGGCTCTGGTTGTTAACATTCTTAAACAGCATATGGCTTGTTGTCATTTGCCCAAAATATCTACCCACATGTGGTAATGTTACTCTTTAGAGTGCTCCAGCCTGTCACACACCTTTCTTATTGGGAGACACTCTGTCTCCCCACCCCCACCCCCGCCGCCCCAGATTTCCTTTCCTTTCTGCTTTGGACACCCCAGAGCAACCTGGTGGCAGCCCTGACTTTGCGGTCACATTGGTTGGGCACCGCGCCTGCTCCACTACATGTTGGCTTGTTGCCCTGATGCAGACACCTGAGGCCCCTACATGGAAGAAGCGGTGGTAGGTATGGGGCTTGAAGGCACCACAATCACAGTAGTGGAGTTTAAGCCCCAATTCCAACTTGAGTGAAAAGTGCTTAACAGTGGTGCACTTCTAACCCTAACCGTATAAATGCATGTGGTAACAGCACCCTTAGCTTTGCTATAGGCTTACTGCAAATAACCCAGGTGTGATTCTTTCTCCCCAGTGACCACAGCGAGAAAACACCACTGGCCATTAGGTCTCACACTGATCAGCAGCGACCTGTGCGTACGATCCTAGTAGTTGCTTCACATTTCATCACAAACCTCTGCTGATCCATTTCACAGTATCCAACAATAAGATAATTTTTCAGTCTTGACATTTTAAAGTTAACAGTGCAATAACTACCTTTCCTCATAACCTTTCTCTTTGAAGCACTAAAATTCGTTTCCAGGTGTGCAATCACTGGGTCACTGAGTGTAAACTCTTTAAGTGTCATGCTGCTCCAGTTTTCTCTAACATATTAGGCTACTTCGAATTTCTACCAGCAGTTCCGATGTGACCCTCTAAATGCATCTCAATATTGCTACCATGTTTTTATGGTATGGGGATTGAACCCAAGGCCTTTGCCCTGACCTATATTCCAGCCCTTTCTTCCCCCCCCCCCCCCCCCCCTTTTTGAGACAAGGTCTCATTAAATCACCAGGTTGCCCAGTCTAGGCTCTAACTTGCAATCCTCCTGCCTCAGTCTCTCAAATGCTGGGATTACAGGCCTGCACCACCATGCCTGGCTTCAGTCACTCTTTCTAATTCAAAATACCCCATCTCTTGTCTAACGATTTAGGATAAATGGAAAAAAAACTATTGAGGAATATTCACATGAACTACAGCTTTGAGGAGCAGTCCAATAAAAAATACCAATAGTAAATAAGTATATTATTTAATTTTTTATTGATACAAATTTGGCCAAAATCATCAAATCATTTTCTACCCTTATTTAACTGGGTGGCACTATTTTTAATTAGCAACTATTAACAATCCACTGGATCAGTGTAGGAAATCAATGTTCAGGGCATTTTCTTCTGCATTTCTATTATTTCTATCTCTTTGGATTAGGCAGATATCTTCAACAACACAGCCGCAGCTACACAGAGTCATGCGTAAAGAGCCAAAACTCTGACCTAATTCTAAAGTCACTTGAGTCCCTTTCTCATGCAGAAATTACTCTCAATTAAATAGAGCCCAATTGAAATATATATGTAATTAAAGATATGTATTACGAATCCTACATAAGAATGTTGAGGGTAAATACCAATGAAAATATTAACTCTTAAGCAGATAAATTACTAAATGTGTACTAGAAGCAGGTTTCAAAGCAAAGGCTATTTTAATTTTGGTCAGTTCATGGCACACATGCGCATAGAAAATGATCATCCTCGACATCATTCCTCACTTTGTGAGTCACAACCACAGCACCCACCGCACCCGGGGTGCTGAGGCGATTGCCACCACAAAGATGGACGCTGGCTTGCACACGGAGGGACTCGAGCCCTCTGGCGTTCCAGCTTGGAAGGAGACTGGTGTCACTGCTCTGGGAGTCAGAGGCCCATCCTCCAAATGTCAGCGCACACCATTTTCATGCAAGCTGGAAATTTCACCCACAGGCATAAATATCCAAGAGAATTTTAAAACCCACACCTGAGAAAGCAACGGGAATGCTCCCAAACCAAAGAACAGAGGGACAAAACATGGTCTAGCTGTGCAGTGGTGAGGATGTGACCAAAAGCACACCCCACGATGTGGGTGAACCTGGAAAACAGCACACCAGGTGAAGACGCTGCAAGCAATGAAGGCCACGTGTTCTATGATATGGATGCTTCATCCCAGCTGCTACTGTATGACAATATAGGAAAGCCACAAACCATCGTGGTGACTCTCACTGACCAGCACCTGAATTAGCCGGAGAGTGTCTCCACCACAGTCCAGGCAGCCTCTTGCCCATCCAGTCAGCACTCCACACTCTCCTGATTCAAGGGTTACTGCTCCCATGATGGGCTTCATACAGAAATGTACAATATATATCTTGCTATGTCTGGAGACCCATAATGTCACTTGACATTAAGCCATCAGATTACCTGGGTTGCCAGATGGCTCACTACCCTCTGTGTATGTTCCATTCCAACATGTAACACACAAGTCATGCACTGTGTCCCAGCAAATGTGTAGGTCAACCCCAGACCTGACAGCAGCAAGAAACACCTCCATGAACACCCTTGTACACACAGGTTGAAGTTGTATGCACCATATGGCTCCATTCCTGGGGGCTGCCCACAACCTTGGGCTTCCTAAAGGCTGCCAGCTCTCCACATCAGGCTAATTCAGAAAGTTACACTGTGGCCAGAATTGTACAAAGGTCCAAGTGATCCACATCCTTTCCAATGATCGGCACTTGTTACCTTTGTGATCTTCATAGTAACTTCAGGTGTACAGTCATTCCTATTAGAGCTCAAATTTGCAGTTCTTTGTTGGATAACAAAGTTGATCATATTTTCCTTCACCTTTCCCATTTACATATGAATTTTAGATTCAACTCTTCAATTTATATTCTCTCTCTATCTCATGCACACTCACACACACACATATACATACCCTCACACACACATGCACACACCTAGAGAGAGTTTAAAAAGGATTGCACTGGAACTGCCTCTCAAATTGATACCTTATAAATGGTTAATCTTCTAATATATGAACATAATGTATGCTTCGAATTGTTATTTCCTCAAATAATTTCTTGAGAGACTTAAGATTAGTCTTGTGTATCCTCAATTAGTTTATCCCTCAATTAGTTTATCCAGAACACCAGAAATGAACAGCTCCAAAATGCAAACACAGATGATGACAGCCATAGAGATCTTTGTCACAAAACACCATCTTTCATCCAGGCTCCATGAATCTTTTGCCCCCGCCACCATCTCTCAGTCAGTTTATATGAGATTCTCTGTCCCCACCCACCATCACTCACCCAGTGTATATGAAATCTTCTGATTCCATCCCACACTCCTGCAACCTTGCCTCTCTCAGTGTTTTACAGGTCCTGCTATGATCATGTGAAAGGGTGGTGGGCAGCCATAACCAAGCCCAGGTCCTCTACCTCTTCTAAGAAGACCTGAAGTAGGCAAGTGACACTGAGGGCCAGGGGTCACTCTGCAGGCCTTCATGATGGTGACAATCCACAGAACACACTCTCTCTTGAGTTGGTCAAGATTTTCTCCTCTTTTTGGGCAACTTTGTTATTTAGCAAGAACCTTTGTGAAAATTAAAAATATGAGAGTGTGTGATCAATATGGTGATGCAGTGTTCTCCTTGGCAGAGCCTAAGCTGCTCCAGAAAAATAAATAAGTATAAATAAAAATATGAGAATGTCTGAGTTACTTTTTTGTTGCTATAACAAAATACCTGGTATATACAAATTAGGAGAGAAAAAGTTTATTTTAGCTCATAGTGTCAGAAGGTCACATTCGATTCATAGGCAGCAGCTGGCAACAGGGGAAGCACATGGCAAAGGCAGAGGTGGAGATAGCTCCTCATGACATTGCTAACAGGAAGCCAAGTCTGGGACAAAATGAGGATGTTGCATTTATCCTTCCGGGCCCTGTCCCAGTAATCCATCCCTTCTGGGTCCAGCCTCAGTGTTCCAACCCTTTCAGGTTTAAGCCCCAAATCTACCACCTGTAATCTATAATCCACCACACACTTGTAATCTTATCCACACACCTGTAATCTATAATCTGCCACATGCCTATCTTCTACCACACATCTATAATACACCACACACCCATAATCCACCCTCCAGACCAGGCCCCAATCCCCAATAGCCCATGGTTCCATAGAGAATCCATAACATCCAAATACATGAGACTTTGGGGGGACACTGCAGATCCAAATAGAGAACAAATAAAGAAGGACTTGGGGTATGTCTCAGTTTAAGGTCCTGTGCTCAATCCCCACTTCCACCAAAACAGAATAACGGCATAGCACAGATAGGTAGGTGACAGGTAGATGATAGAAGAATACTGAAGAGACATATGACTCAGGAGATAAATGTGTGCTCCATATGAGTAAGCACTCCAAATAAACAAATATGGAAAAGCCAGGAAATTTGTGAAAAGATTTGCTCTTTCTTAGATGCTAATGCCAGCGAAGCAATTAAAAATAAGATATATTCCTCTTTTCCAATTAATAAATAAGACAACGTGGGGAATGCCAAGGGTAACCTCTCTGGGGGACTGTGCCGCTTTGTTGAGAAAAATGTAGCTGCACCTGTATCTCAAATTATTTTAATTCTTCTGATCACTATGAAAACTAATCCTAAGCATCCATTCTCCTGCTGTGCAGACTTCACCGCAGATAATTCAAATCCATGTCCAAGGACTCTCTGGACTGCGCAGGGGATCACCGCAGTGAGTTACACAGACTATGTGACAGCAAAGAAGAAACTACTGGAACATGAAGATGGAGAGGAGTGTCTACCAGTACAGATATGGAATGATCTGTGAGCCATTAATAGGGGTTTTTTTTAGAGCTAAAAAAAGTATTTTTAGGATAATTGCTTTCAAGTAAATAAAATAAAAGTTAATAGCTAGAATAGATTAGATTGTAAACAGAGATAGACACACAGACATAGACTTTTTAATGAAAAAGATACACCAGGATCTTCCTGCAATATTTTGCCTCTAGAAAAGAGAGCCAAGGGAGAAACAGGGGAAGAGGGCAGGAGATGGGGGGTGGCATCTCACTCCGATCCCATCTGCCTTCCTGCATTTAACTGTTTCTTTTAGTTCTTGATGAAGACTAACAAATGTATCGACCATGAAATTACACCCTCTGGGGCTTCTTCTATGCACTATGGGGCTTCTCAAATGCATAAGCCTTGTTGCTGTTTTCAGGCACTACGTCCTGCATGTGAGCTCTTCAGTGTAACAGATACCTGTGGAGCATCTGGAGGGTGCTGTCCCACCAGGTGACCATAGGCACAGCCCAGGTTTGAGAAGCTCACGGGCTTAGTGTTAGGAACAGGTGCCCATCAGGGGGCCTACTGACTGAACACACCAAAAGATGCCATGCAGGAAACCCAGGGCCCGGGAGAGATGGGGTGCCTATGTTCCAGGTCACCTGGGGAAGAACAGGCTCCAGTCACTGTTCCCTGAGAACTGCTGTTAGCGGCCCCTGTAACAGTCAACCTAGGACAAGAGTATCACCTGGCCCAAATTAGGGGACATACTTTGGGAATGGAACACAGGAAGAAAATGAATTGTGACCGGGGCTTCAGGAATGTCTTAGGTCTGCATTAGCCTGCAAGAGCAGATGCCACCTCTCCCCATGTCCTTATACAACCATCCTTCCATGTGTGTCTGTGACCTTATCTCCACCTGAAGAGACCAGTCACACTGGGGTAGGGGAGTGACACTGGGGTAGGGTTCCCCCCCAAATTCTTATGTTAACTTATCTCAAAGTCCCCAGCTTCAGGTAGAGCCTCATTCGGAGGTGGCAGGGGTTAGGACTTGAACCAATAATTTGGAATAGAGGAGGCCCAACTCAGCCCATCACAAGATCATGGCTGGAAATGAAGCTGGGGAACAAGTCTAGGCAGAGGAGAGTGGTGTCTCACTAAGATGACCTCAAGCACCAGGGCTCCTTGATCTTTGGTGAATGAGTCTGAGTTCATGTCTTGACTGCCTGAGCCAACTGGACTCCTCCAGGTGCAGGGGCTGAGAGTGTAGGGAAGACCTTGAAACTCCTGGGGAGAGTTGCCTGAGCCCTATCCCGCCTGACTCACGTCACCACCATGAGTCCAATGGCCCTGGCCAAGGGGCTCCAGGTCATCGCTGGATTCCTCAGCCAGTGTGTTTGCCTGCCAGCCTCTGGGCCTGGGATGTTGAGTCCCTTCCCACAGCTAGAGAATACAGTCCCTCCAGGACCAGGCCCTTCTCAATACCCCTCGACCCCCCACCACCTCCAGTCAAGACCCAGTGGAGCTGGGAGTGCCCAGGACGGAAAAAGCCTGCATTTTATCTGGGTAATGGGGGTTGTCCAGGGTCTGCCCAGGAGATCTAAGGACAACACATTGCTTGCTACTGGGGCTCTACTTCTCAGGAAGTTTATTTTTCTCAACCAGGTTGTTTTTAAAATTTGTTTTCTACTTTTGTTCCCCAATACAGATTTACTTAACACTGTAACTCTGCCCTTTCTGAGAAAGACCTCTTCTGTCTTCATTCATAAGGAAGGAGGAAGTTTGAGGGTGGTGACCACGCCCAGTTCCTACTCTCTAATATCTGTTCACAGGACCCAAATGTGCCCTCCTCCTTGTGAGCAGGCCAACAATCCCTAAATCCTTTGTGGTCACACACGTGGAGCTTACTTCCACTGTGTTGGAATTGGGCACAGCCCCCAGGTAACTAAGCAGGAGGGAGGTGCTTTCCCTGAAAACTTTCACTGTGGAGAGAAACAAGCCAGCCCAGGTGTTCTGGAGAAAGCGGATACTCCAGCAGGTGTGCATCCTGGCAAGGGACCAGCTGGGAAGTCAGCTGAGATCGGAGACACCACATGAATCAGTGATAATGGTTAATAATATCTGCCAGAGTACCTGTTCCCACAACTGTTGCCAAAACAGAGTTAGAAAGTGTCTTGCTAGCCTTGCCCCAAGGCTGAGTGAATTAGAGTGAGCCACCACTTGACTGCAGAAGAGCTGAGCCAACCTTACCACTGGCACACCAGCCCCTCACAAAGGACTCTCTGGAAACTGTCAGCGTGCGTCCAGCCAGTGGAAACCAGACCCTTGGTTCTAAGTATGGGATCCAAACTCTTCAAGGGGCACCTCTTGATTTGGAATAAAACCCATAATCTTTCCTGGTCCCAAAGCCAACTTGGCCTCATCCCCTCCCAACTTCCTGATCTCCCCCTCTCCACCAGTTCGTGTAGCCACATAGGCCTGAGCCCCATATGTTAGGAACAGGAAAAGCCTCAGGTTCTAGAACTCACATCCCTCTGCCTAGCATGCCCTTTAAGGTGCTCACCAGCCTGGCTCTTGCAGGTCTAAATTCCACCTACCTCTGAGCAAGTTTCCATAACTTCTTGACTGTCCCACAGATTCCCACCACTAACTCTCCTTATGTCCCTCATAGCATGGCACCTGCTACAGTCTTGTTCACTGCTGTCTCCTAGCACCAGATCAGAACCTTCTCCCTGCAGCATCAAGACTTACACAATATAGATGGATGGATGGATGGATGGATGGATGGATGGATGGATGGATGGAAAAATGAAAACCACCTATCTCTCTAGGATGCTCAGACAAGAAACTCAAAGTTTCCCTAGTTCTGAGTTGTTTGAACAAGTTCCTACACTGTGTACTTCACTCCAAGGTCCCCATTAATGCACTTAGTGTCTTCAGATGCGGTCCAGATGTCAGGGGCAGCCTAGTCTCCTTGGTCAATTCTCTTCCCATTCGCTCATTCATTTGGATGTTCTGAGGCTTTGGTACATGAATAGAAGAACCAATGCAATTACTAAAAGTGTTACTGATGAGTCAACCTAAACACACACCTTTTAGGAACTACCATTTAAGTCCTAGACCTGGGCCTCAGGAGCTGGTAAATAGTAAGAGTGCCACTAAAAATCTGGAACACAACATACCTCAGGAATTGCGAATAAAAAGAAAATATACTATTTCTCCCACTATACCGTCCTCCCCCAGAATAAAGAGAAACATGGAGTAACTTGAGTTCAAATGCATAGTATTTATAATTAAAAGTTTAATTGTTTGGAGCAAGCCCCTTTAGGAAATACTTAATTTTAAATGTTTTTAATATACACATATAATGCGATAAGCTTCCAAGATTATTACTTTAACGTACAAAACTTTGAAGTATAACTTATATATTTAGACAATTATGTGTTTCCTAATTTCCCTTAAAACTCATTTCTCCAAACTCTGGCAGTTCTAGTAGATCTAACAGGTCTGATGCTGTGGATTCAGCAGGGACCCCTGCACCACACTGATTGCCTAAGTCTGCACTATAGAGAGAAGCGTGTGGTGGCTGAGAGGCTGTGGGCTCCAACTTCTGTGTGCAAATCCTCAACTGCTGCCTGACTCGAGGTAGTTATTGAAGCCTTCTGGGCCTCAGAGTTCTTACCTGCAACATGGTAAAAAATGGTAGTATCTATTGAGCAAAACTATGGCACAGGTTTAAAAATCACAGTACATGTGAGGACCTCAGAAATTGGGCCCCATATGGATAAGCTTCTCGTGAGCGTTAGCGTGCAATTGTCTAGCTTACTTGTATCATCTGGGGATCCATGCAGTTTCTGTAGGGTAATTTCTACCGACAAAATTAATATGTAAAGATTCACAAATACAATTTTTTTAAAAATTTAGTGCAATGTAAACTGAAAGTGGAAGAAAATCACAAACAAAATAAGTGCTATGATGAAGGTAGCATTAACTATGTGAAATAAATACAAATGGCATCTTGGAGCAACTGTATAAGATGACCATACTGTGTGCCCATAGGTCATTTTATGACAGAATTATGTAGGGTACCCATAATTCAATCAAAGCAGCAAAACTAAATAAAAATGTATGTTTACAACATCAGTATATGAAAAATGGAATTTTAAACAAAGTGCTCCCTTTGTTCTTAACTTTTGACTTTTATCCTTCTAGAGTGTACAGTGTAGACCAGGGGAGAAAGCGATTTTATCTTTTACCCAGTTCTTATCAGTTGAAGATGATTCTGGAAAATTGTGTCAAGAAGTACTCTGAGAACCAGCCCTGGTTGCACAGACCTATAATCCTAACATTTTAGGAGGTGGGGGCAGGAAGATCAAAAGTTCAAGTCTAGCCTGGGCTACTTAGTGACTCAGCAAGGCCCTGTCTCAAATCAAAAATAAAAAATGAGCCGGGATGAAGGTCAGGGTGAAGGCTCTGAGCTCAATCCTCAGTACCCATAAAAAAAATATATCTGGGATGGACACATGGTCCCTAGTCACTTTCTGACGTACACTGGTACACTGGTGGGTACAGCAGAGAGTGTGATATGGCAGCAGGTGGCTTCCAGTTGCAGCTCCTTGTCATTTCAAACATGTGAGTCCACAGGCAGTCAAGGACAGAGCACTGTGGAACCAGGGCCTGCCATGCCCTAGGTAGCTAGCAGTGTTCTTGATTCCTTCCAAGCCTCCTCCAATGGCATGGTGCCGTGGCTGTGCAGCCTGACCTCTGGGCAGGCCCTTCCATGGGCCTATATCTGGGAAGGGAGGGACAGGATTAGTGTCAGTCCTGCCCCAGAGCTGCCTGGCAGGCCCTCTCTGCAGGTGGCACATAGTCCCCGCAGGTCACGGCTACCCTGGACGAAGGGTCTAAGGAGATCATAGCCTTGGGACTCAGAAGCTGAAAACAAAGCTAAGACCTGGGATCCTGCCCGGAACTCTGTAAGTACCAGGCTGAGACCCTGCCACATCCTGGGAAAGTGGGCCAGAGTGAGGTGAGAGAGTTCACATTCTCCAACACAGAAGAGAGGACATTTTCTCAAAGGCACAAAGGAGGAAAACATTTTCCTGCCTTTAGTCCCAAATTCTCAAGGCCTCTTTCCGCTGGTCCCACAGTGGTATCATTAGATTCACAGGTAAGTCTTTGCTTAAGGGTAAGGTTCAGTTCCGCAGAAAATTCCCACACCCCTTCCCCTCCCTACGAGCGGGGGCTCCAGCCAACCACATGGAGATAGGCCATGGGGAACTTTGCCCATGCTGAGGCAGGGAGCCCGCCAAGAAAGGGACAGGCCATCCAGTTCTCTGACCCAAGAGTCATCTTCGGGCAATCCCGGCTGCCCCACCACAGGAGGAGGTCTGAGGAGAACCAAAGTGTGGGCCAGGGACAGGTTCAGAGCCAGCCTGAGGAACAGGGCCAGCCAAGGCCACCCACCCTTGCCCTTGGCTACAAAAGTGTCTCATATCCTCAGAGAAGCTCGGGCAACACAGACCTTTGGGGCTGACAGTCACAGATGTCTCTTATCAGTTGAAGATGATTCTGGAAAACTGTGTCAAGAAGTACTCTGAGAACCAGCCCTGGTTACACAGACCTGTAATCCTAACACTTTAGGAGGTGGGGGCAGGAAGATCAAAAGTTCAAGTCTAGCCTTGGCAACTTAGTGACTTGGCAAGGCTCCAAAAAAGGTGATGCACCCAGGGGTGGGTCCTGGGCACAAGTTACTCATGTGCTTGCAGGGTTTGTCTAGAACCACTCTGGGGAGATGAGTCTAAACCAGAGGGCAAAATGTCCCAACAATTATCCCCACAGAAAATTACCTCACTGGCCAAAATCACAGCCCACACACATAGCCAGCAGGAAGAACTAACTTCCTAGCCCTTCAGGTCACAGAGTGAGAACAGGGAGTCACTGATTCCTCATAACACAGGGTTAGATACAGTTAAAAGGAAAGACCAGGGTATGAGAAGTCACTGCACAACACAGTTGTTTCCAGAGGAGCAAAGACTCTGTGTATGTTTGTGTGTGTGTCTGTCTGCCTGTATGCACCTCTGCGTGTTCGTGTGTGGTCCTGGGGACCAAGCCCAGGGCCTTCACACTGAGCCACATGCCCAGCCCATTTTTCGTTCTTGGTTTTCAGAATGGGTCTCACCAAATTCTACATTGCCCAGACAGGGCTTGAATGTGTGCTCCCTCCTGCCTCAGTCTTTCAGGGTTCTGGGTTTATAGGCCTGGCCATATGAAGACTTGTAATAGTCTATCTCCTTCAGGGAAGCACACAGTAGGCCAACCTGTGAGGGAAATGAAGAGGAAGGAGGGGAGGGGAAGCCCTGATCTGGCAGCCAAGGGGCAGGGCCGGGAGACCAGGCCCAGGGCCCCAGGATGCAGGAGGCCAGGAACCCAAGTCTAGCGTAAGCCCCCAGAAGAGGGGGTAGTGCACCCCCACATAGCACGAGTGTTGGAGGGGTCAGGAATATTTCAAATTAGAAGCTACCTGTCACACTTATTGGTGATTCAAATGATACACCATTTTAACAACGACAACAAAAAAGCCTTGTTTTTCCCCTATTTTTGTTTCTTTAGAAATTTTTAAGCCTACAGAAAAAGTAAAAAAATGAAACTCTTCTAGATTCATCACCTGAATCTTTACTGCATGCTTCCCTGGCCCCCAATGTGTATTTATAGCTGTATGTGTTCATGTCTGCCTGCACACGTGCGTGTGCACACACACACACACACACACTCTATTTTCCTATACCACCTACAATCACACAACAGCTTTGGGGGCTGCTGCAGCCCACATCCTGTGGCTGACCTCTCCTAGGGGTAGAAATGCGCCCCCCCCCACACACACACACACAAGTCTGACTCTGGCCTTTCCCAGAGCCCAGCTGAGTTTCTTGCATGGCCTTGTCGCTTTTGTCTCTTCCAATCTAGAAGCATCAACTCAGCCCAAACCACAGTGGCATGGGGTTTTTGTCTATCTGGGGGGAGAGGAGCTTTGCTTGTTTCATTTACTGTCGCTTGACAAATGGTAATGATTCCTCTGAAAGATACAAAGCTCATAAAGTGCGCACTTGGTTCCTGGGCATGTCTGATCATGGCTGTATGTGGACATGCACCCATGGGAAGTCAGGCTAACCCTGGTCACTAGAATATTTCACAGCTGAGCTGATATGGGGTCATGTCCCAGCTGGCATGGAGCATATAGCCCAGGATGCTGACTCAGAATGCAGCTAGGTGACTTCACACCCACGCGTGTTCATCACGGTCCCTCTGTGTCTGTGGTAGATATTTTGAAGCTGTATGAACCTCCTGTTGTCTTTCAATGTTTTACCCAATAGTTTTTATAATTTACATGGATGTTTTACTTCATCATCGCTTGACATCTAAGGACAAAAAAGACCAAGAAAAAAGTATAAAAACCACAGAGGAAAGAAATTTTAATTATAAAAGATTGATTTAAGGGCTAAGGATGTAGCTAAGTGATTAGAACATTCACTTGGGAAGTGAAAGGCCCTGGTCTTGATCCCCCAGCACCATAGGTAGCTGGGCATAGTAGCACATATCTTTAATCTCAGCTCTCTAGAGCTGAAACAGGAGGATCGCTCTGAGTTTGAGGCTAGCTCCGATCTCAAAAAAAATTACGAAAATGATACACACCCAGTTCTACATTATGATGGCCATATATTATCTGACTGTACCATCCTAAGGAGGAAGGGGAAGAGATTGGCAACAGGGCTTCAGCAACCCACGATGCTACGTCCAGTTAACCAAACAGGGCAAAGCACCAAATCACAGGTACCTATATAAGTGCATCAGGTTTATTGCTGGTCTGTTAGTATTTTTGCTTTGTTTCATGATTGGAAATATAAGATATAAATCAACAAATACATCACAGAGGAAAGAACAGTGGAACAAGTCACATTCAGAGTCCCTTCACACACAGTTGTAGGTGCTCAGGCCAGGGTGTGTTAAGCTGGCCACCCCCTGACCCTCCCACAGCAGGCTAGGAGGGTGCGGCACCCTGCCCTCTCACTCAACACTTCACCCCCATTCACTGCAAATGTCATCTAAGGGAGATACCTGGTCAGTTTTGGAGTTAAAGTCAGGCTGGTAGCAGAAGGACCATATCCAAAGAGGATATCCACATACACCCTACCACCAGACCTCTGAGGACAGTGGAGTCTGCTCCCTGGGGACACACTGAGAATTTCCAGGCACAGGCTGTGGAGTTGCAGGTCACTGGCCACCCATGGGGTCCATGCACCTCCACCAATCAGCTCCTTCTTCCAGGACTTTTTATTCTAGGCCACTGGCCTTCACAGTGCTCAGCCCTTCTGTCTCTTCATGATTTCTTCAGTCCTTTTAGTCCCCAGTCCCAGATCTGAAGCCACAGCCTAGACATGTCCAGGACCAAAGGTAAGAAAGAAAGCAGGCCATAGCCACACCTTGGCTTGCAAGGGGCCTGGAGTGCAGTGGGCAGACCCCACAGAGGTCCATGGATGGGAGGAACTGGGTCTGGACAGAAGTTCCATTTAGGACATGGCTCCAGTGGGTCCCTACAGTGACACCCAACACCCCACCCCTGAAGCCACTCCCTGAGGATTTATGTCTATGTGGCCTCCTCCTAGGGACAGCACCCATTATCTAGTTCTCAAAGGAGGTCATGGAAGCCTCAGAAACTTGGGAAAGGGTTCAGTTCTGCTGTCCTGGGAAAACCAGTAGCTCCAAAGCTGGTGGAGGCGCAGAACAAGTTGCATCCCCTGACCAGAGAGCATAGGGCACACTGACAGGCTTATGCGGTAGACATGCCTGTCCCTTGAGGGTGACAGGACCCTGAGGACTCAGCAGGTATCTTCCACCAACAGGTTGCAGGTATCTTCCACCAACAGGTTAAGGCTTCAAAGGACACAATATGGACACAGCACCTCCACCCCATGTTTGTCTCCTGCCTTCCTCGCCCACAGGGCCTCCACAGACCAGGGTGTATTTTCAGCAAAAGTGGCCAGGACTACTGGCACGGCTCAGGCAGCCCTGAGCCACACACCACAGGAGGTGGATGTCACCTTGGTCGTGTGTGTTCCAGGGTTGTGACTGTCGCCTCACCAGACAGCAAGTGAGTTGAGGCCAGCTCAGCTGTCCTGGGGGAGGGGGGGATCTGCATGGACCAAAGCACTGTGTGTCCAGTGGAAGGAAATCGTTTCTGTGTGAAGTGCTAACAGAGATATTAGAAGGAAGAAAGGGAATCACATCTAATTTTTCAATACACTTTACCTTTGAGAAACTGAGCAGCAAGCACAGAGAGCCCGGCATCTTTCCCACCTGCCATGTGCCCAGACCCCCCCATCCCTTCACCCCCGAGCTGGATACAGGCCACAGGGACAAACCTACATGGAATTATCACTGCTGCACAAGGTCCACTCTCCACATCCTACAGGGTAACGTGGGAGTATAAGGACACTGTCGACCCTATCATACACAGGGGCCGAGAATCCTGGCACTCTGCCTGCCCAGCCCTCCCCACTGCTCACAGCCACCATGCACTCACTGCCTCCTCTGTTTTGCCTTTTTCAAGAGTCACGCCAGGTGGAGCCTTTCACACTGGTCTCTTCTTTTTGTCTTCCACATGTGAGGCTTCCTGGGTCTTTTTATCACTTATAGCTCATCTCCCTTTAACACTGAATAATACTCACTTGCAACTCATTTATTAGCAGCTTTACACAAAAGAAAGTCTTCAAAACTTTCTCTCTTGCCTCAGGCTGCCACACTTCCGGTGTCCTCTCCTCTGCCCCTGAGTGGCTGGCCTTCTCTGCCCTGATGACAGGAACCCTTGGGGAAGCCGCTCCCACTGTCAGTTCAGACTATGCGTCACAATAGATGGCTATAATGCTTGTTTTGTCAATCCCAGAGTCATTTCTTCAAAACACAGTATGTATGGAGCCAAAAGAAGGATGGTGAAAATGAACCTGCAGAGGTGGGAGTCTAGGACCTGGTGCCCACATACCCCTATAGAATCTACAGCTGTGTTGAGACTGCAAGACACAGGAGAGAGATGACCCAATGTGCACACAGCCATGGGAGCCCAGCTGGTCACCTCCTGATCTGGCTGGTGGCCCCTTGGCCAGAGACTGGGCCATGCTGTGCAATTCAGAGGTGTAGATGGGCAAGGAGATTCTATACCATTCAGTCTGTCTGAGAAGATATCTCCTAGGAGCTTAATCCAGCTCTGTAGCTGGCAGATGCAGTGTAGCCCACTTCCACCCCAGGAGCTAAGTGGTGGTGGTGGGTCCACCCCACCTTCTTCATGCTGCTCTCCCATGCCAGCTGGGTCCCTTTGCCCAGTTCCTCACTTCTCTGTCAGTCACCAGGCTGGCTCTGAGCAGCCCAGTTCCAGACATCTCCAGCAGACACACACTTTTGTATCTTCTCTGCACGTCACCATTCACAACACTTCAGGCTTCCCTTCCTCCCTCAGATGAGCACCATGCACAGAAACACACTCTCCTATGTGCCTTTCCTGACTCTCCAGATCAATGTTTTGAGAAAGAGGCTGTTCTGAATATTAGAAATCACATACATTTCCTTTCCTTTAAGACTGAGATGTCCCTAGAGAAGTTGCAAGACCTCCACCTGGAGGGGAAGTACCTGCACCCAGAAACCAAGGAAGTAGATGGAGTCCTCATGACCAAGTTGATAAGTGACAACTGGAACAAAATCTGGAACTTCCAGGCAAAGCCGGATGACCTTCTCATTGCGACCTACGCAAAGGCAGGTGGGTGCTGGAGTAGCATGGATGACACTGCTTCAGCTGAGCAATGGGCCCCAAAAATGTCTGTAACTTTAAAAATTGCAGGGTTTCACCAGGGCTGGCCCCTAAAAAAAGTGAAAACCAGCCTTGCCTGTGAGGGCAGTAACTGCACCCCACTATGCCCCTGTATAGATGCATCCCTGGAGGAGATTAAGACACCAAAATCTTTCAACCTAAAGGACAGCAGGGGTCACAGAGTAGTGCAAGAGCAGGATTGCAAGAGGCAGCTACATGCTCCAATAGAACTGCCCTGGGGTGGACAGTAGCCCCTGGTCCTTGGTCTTCTTCCTGGGTGGGGGTGTTTAGTTGGGGGAGCTGCAGACTCCGTGAAAGGTGCAGAGGGGAGAGGCTGAACAGGAGGCTGCAGGATGATGGTGACCCTCACCAGAGGCTGTAGAAAGGAAGGGGGCCTCATGGGAACAGCCAGGGTCAGGAAGGGGATCACAGTCTCATGTGGTGGAGAGGTGGGGCCATCACTGTCAGGAAGGACTGTGATCGGTGACCCCTGGCATATCTGTATTCACCAGTTGCACAGAGGGCTGAGTGAAGCAGGGGTCCTTACACTGTGTCCAGCTTTGGACAGTGTCTGGGGACATCCATCACAGCAGGAGGACTGAGGGCAGGCAAGTTCCTTCCCAGATCTGGTTCTGCTGCCCTTGGCCTCTGCATCTGTGATCCACTGTCATATATGTTCCGTGACTTGGAGGCCAGGCCTCTCGTACAGGTAGCTCCATGCCTAGCCAAAATTTGAAGGCCCTTCACTTGAAAGAGAAGATGACCAAGCAGGAAGTACCTCCTCCAAAGAGCACATTAGCATGGGTACCTTGGCCCTGCCTCTTCGCCTGCACCCACCGGATTCCAGCTTTAGCTCATCCACCCGCAACACCGAGGTGTGAAAGCTCAGCAGACAGGAGCTGGGACAGAGACCACCGGGGGTCTGCAGGACACACACGCTGTGAGCAGATTGGGCGGTGTGCACAGACGGGGTCCCCTCCCCGCCACTTCCTCACCACACAGGGAGGCACACGACAGAGATGGTCAAGGAACTGGGTCCGCTCAGCACTTAGCAAATGTGAGCTTAGCTGCATACGTGGGAACTGAGGAGCGGGATGGGAATCATGAGGGGTGGAGCTGAGCACAGCTGACACTTCTAGGAACAACCTGGACGCAGGAAATTGTGGACATGATCCAGAATGATGGGGATGTGCATAAGTGCCAGCGAGCCAACACCTTTGACCGGCACCCCTTCATCGAGTGGACACTACCCCCACCCCTCAACTCTGGTAAGTGGTCATGGACCCAGGCCTATCGCTGTCCCGTGGGCCAGGTGTCACGGGTGATGACAATCACTGCCACAATCAGCCTTCTAAAAATATCTCCAACGGGCCCTAGGCAGGCGTTTCAAGGTGGCCCAGGCCTACGTGGCCAGGGCACAGAGCCCCCAAATCGCTTTTCAGAAGTGCATGGCTTGGCAGCCTCCGATATACCCTCCTACTGCCGCTGTGCTCACGGTGGCTGAGAGTGCACAGCTCAGTGGGGCACTGGAGCACATGTGCTCAATGCCGATGCCCAGCTGCTTCCCACAGGTCCGTCCCCAGGGCAGGGTCCTGGGTCAGTCCCATCCAGTCCTCCATGTCTCAGCTTGGAGTGCTGCACACTTTTTCCAGGACTCTGTCAACTCTCCCTGACCAGTCTTGGCCTGGCCTGTTCTCACTACACCACCCACCTACCACAGCAAGGCTCCCTGAATCCCTACCTGGCTGACCCCCAGTCCAGCCCCCACCTTTACTAACCAACAGGGAAAATTACTCAATGTCTCTGAAGCTGAGTTTCCAGCTCAAGGTGAATCCAGCTGAGATCTCTGCACTCTCTCTGACAGGGCCACTGACTCTTGTCAAGGCCTCCGTGACTCTTGTCCTAAGGCTGAGGCTCTTAGAGCCTCTGGACCATAGCGTTGCCTTGCTCCCTTGGGAGGGTGCCAGCTCTCTCCAGCTGCCTGTCCCTCACTCCCTCTGCAGTGACAGGAAGATTCAAAGGACAAAGTAAAGCAGCTTGTTGGGGTTGTGTCTCTCACAGCCCCAATCTCGCATGAGCTCACAGCCACATCAAACAGATGTGTGGGCTGCAACATCTCACTAGTGCTTCCTCTGTCGAAAGAACAAGATGCGACATCAGAGAATGTTACAGAGCCAGAGAAGCCAGATTTTAGGCACAGAGCCAGACATGAGTCCACCTTATCCCGAGTGTGTGACCGTCATCACCCATGAAAAGCATGTGGCCGAATGCTGTGGCCTTATTTCCCAGGTCTGGATCTGGCAAACAAAATGCCCTCTCCAAGAACAATGAAGACTCACCTGCCTGCTCAGATGCTGCCCCCCTCCTTCTGGACGCAGAACTCCAAGGTAAGAGAGCCAAGGCAGCTCTGGGGCCAGGGAGGGTTTCCAGCTAAGGTGCCATGGGCTAGGGCTTGAGGGGAATCTGCAGTGGGCCACGGGGCACACAGAGGGTCATCCACAAGCTGACACTATCATTTGGGATCCACCTTCCCTGCAGAGTAGTCCTGCTGGGTGCATACAGGGGGATTTGGAGGAACTGGCTGATTGTCTACACTGGGCCACATTGGAAGACAGTGACCAGAGAGCCAAAGCAGGGGTGATGGCAAAGCTTAATTGTCAACTTGGTTTTGTTTGTTTGTTTGATTGATTGATTGATTGATTGATTTTTGATTCAGGGTCTGGCTCTGTAGCCCGGGCTGGTCCTGAACTCACTACAGAGCCCAGGCTGGCCTTGGACTCACAGCAATCCTCCTGCCTCAGCTTCCCAAGTGCTTTTATTATAGGCATGCGCCACCATGCCCAGCTTATGTGGTGCTGGGGAATCGAACTTGGGTACTTAGTGCTTGACTTAGCACTTGACCACTGAGCCATTCCTCCAAACCCCTAACTGTCAACTTGTTTGGCTACAGAGCCACAAAGGAAATCATAAAGCACACATCCAGGAGTATCTGTATGGGTCATGGAGGTGCGACTACATCTGGGCCCTATCTCTCTGGCATTGTTCTGCTCTGGCTCCAGGCCTTCATGGCCTAAGCAGCTTTGCTCTGCATGCCCTTCTACACTGATATCCCAGCCTTGGAGCCAGCCCACCATAAGCTGTAGCCCTGGAAACCACAAGCCAAATCTAATCTCTTCTCCTTTATGTTGCAAGTATCAGATGTTAGTCCTAGCAACAGGAAAGCTGTCCAATCCAGTAGGTATTTCCCCAAGCAAGGCTGGAGTCTGAGTTTGGATCCCTAAGAAGAGGGTACAGGAAGGAATAGATGCCAAAGAGATCTATGTGTCTATTTGGGACAGTGTGTGAGAAGGAAACTGGAGAAAGACAATGGAGGCGGGAAGGCCTTGAGACCATGACAAGGTCAGGTCTGACCGCACCAGGCAGAGGCAAAGAAGGAGTGCTGTAGACTCAAGCTCACTCAAGCTGCTCTGTGTCTTCCACCAAGCCACCCTGTCTGCCTCTATGTCCCCAAGTGCTCATTCATCAACCAGAAGAGGCCCTTCAGAAATGTGGCCTCATCAGGAGCCTGGTAGTGTGCTCAGCAGAGAGCACTGGTGCCATGGGCCCATGGAACTCCCCACAGCTTTAGATCTGAAAAGCAGGTGCTCATGGCTACCATCCACATTCCCCAAGACATCATGTCCACCTTGGTGTTCAAAATTTGGGCCTCCTCTCTCTAGGATGTAAAATCTGATTCTTCTAGTGTGTGAAAACTTGGTCCCCACTCATAGAATGTGTCTCAGGAGGCAAGCCCCGAGGTCTGTGGTATCTCTCGCTCCCCTGTGTTTAGTGAATATAATTTATTTTTATATTACCCAATTCTAATTGAGTAAATACAGGGCACATGAAATGTGTGGATAATCTTTTGGAGATTTGCTCCCCCAGCAAGTCTTGAAAGCAATGAAATAAGACATATAAACCAAGTATCAACCTAAAAATATGCAGTAAATTGAGTGAAGTGACAGACGCTTGTAATCCCAGCGCTCTAGGAGGCTTAGGTAGGAAGGTCACTAGTTTGAGCTCACTTTCAGCAACGTAGTGACTAAGGAAGACCCTGCCTCAAAACGCTTAAGAAAAAAACTCCTGTGCTGCATTCGTTCACTTTGTGTCACTGCAACTAAATACTTGGCCAGGCTTCTTACAAAGTAAGGGAGGTTTATGCTGGCTCATAGCTCAGAGGTTCGCCCAGGTAAAGTTTATTCTTGTGAGAGCAGCATTTATTATGCAAACTAGGACATTTATAGGGTAGAGGAGGGGGACCCTTGACTGGATACCAAGGCCACAGTTGTGACTCAGCTGCTCCTGGGCAGATTGGAAAAGTCCACAGCATGGGTGGCAGAAAGTTCGGGCATGGTCAGTGTCTCCAGTGGAAGAGTCCAAGACAATACAAGGGGCCTTCTAAGACGCGACCTCTAGCTGGATAACAGCACTGTGCTGTTGTGTCCTTCCCTTCCCCTCCTCACTCCTTTTCTTCCCTCTCTCCTCCCTCCTCCTCCCCTTCCCTCCGTCCCTTTCCTTCCCTCCCCCTCTTCTTCACTTTCCCTCTCCTTTCTTCCTCCTCCTCTTCCCTCCCTCCCCCTTCTTCTTCCTCCTCTTTGCTTTCCCTCCTCTTCTTCTCCTACCCCATCCATCCCTTCTCCCTCTGCTGCCCGGCTACAGATCATTTATGTGGCAAGGAATGCCAAGGACTGTCTGGTGTCCTACTACCACTTCTCACGGATGAACAAGATGGTGCCCGACCCTGGCTCATGGGAGGAGTACATCGAGACATTCAAAGCTGGGAAAGGTAAGTGCAGGCTAATCACCAGGTTCCTATTGCTTGTTCTTCTACTGACCTCAGAAAGGAAGGTTTTCCACTGACCAGTTATACCCACCAAGGTCCTGCAGGGGAGCAGAGGAACACTCCACCTGGGCCATCTGGTGAGAGTCTGTCAGAGAAACCATCAACAAAGTCATGGGCAGATTTCAGGGAAACCAACAAGAGGGCAGAACCTTCTGGGGGTTGTGGGGTGGCCCTTGACCCAGAAACAGGAGATGACCCCCCAATGGGGGCTAGTCCTTTGGTGGGAAGCTGTCCACACAGCAAGAACACAGGAGACAGCACACCACCCCTCTTCTCCCACCTTTTGCAACAAAGTCCAGGCATAAGTGGGGAGCAGAGTGGCCTGCTGACAGCTTTCAGGTCAGGTCATGGGGTACTGAGCAGGATGGACAAGAATGGACTGGAGCTGATGGGGGCAGTGAGACCCAGGCACCCCTGTCCCTCCCACTCTCCATCACAGACCTGGTCATGACAGGATCCTCAGAAGGAAAGTCTTTTCCAAGTCACGCTGCTAGGAAGCCATGCCTGTCAATGTGTGTCAATGTTTGCATCACGTGTGATACCTGTTGGACCCTTGGCCACAAGACTGGCTTCCACGAGCAATGAGTCCAAGGATGGGAGTACAAACCAAGAAATCTACAGCCATGTTTATCATCTTCATATGGAGTCAAATAAAATTCATCTCCTGCAAATGTCTACCCAGAATTTTTGCATTATGTGACCTCTTTGGTGTGTGTGGTACTGGGGATGCAGCCCACAACTGCAGCTCATTTTTATTTTTGATTTTGAGACAGGGTCTCGATAAGTCACCAAGTTGCCAGCCTGGGCTTGAAACTGTTATCCTCCTGCCTCATCCTCCCAGAGTACTGAGATTATAGACCTAAGCCACTGGGCCCAGCTCTAAATATCCTCTTTGATTTGCAACCAGGCTGACTTTGTTGGGTCAAGCTGACCCTGCCTCGGTGTGTCTCTCCACAGTGCTGTGGGGCTCCTGGTATGATCATGTAAAGGGATGGTGGGACATGAAGGACCAGCACCGCATCCTCTACCTCTTCTATGAGGACATGAAAGAGGTAAGGTAGCATGGCTCTCCCTTGGCTTCCGGTCCTGGGAGGCAACAGCCCAGCCTGATCCCTGCAGAGTGGGTCTGGCACCTCCTCCTGGCTCAGCTGTGCCCTCAGGTACACCAACCAGTGTCTTGATCAGCTAAGCTCTCTCTGCTCCCTCCCAGAGCTCCCAGAAGGCCCCTCTTCCTCAGGAAGGACACTTGCTTTGTAGGCAGATCAGCATGGTACACAGAATTTTTTTATTTTTTATTTTTAGCATGGTTACTCATGAGGTTATCAGAACAAACTATACAGCTCTTGTAAAGTTGTGCTCAAGATATTTTCATCTATCAACCTCACCCCCATCTGTAGCCCCCACCACTAACTGAAGTTAAACCCACTTGGGCCCATGCACTGGGGCAGAAGATGCAGGTGACCCACATGTGAAACTGAGCTTTTGAGCAGGCATCTCTGCTTCCCTGTGGATGAGTGGCATCTCAGAATCACTCCTTCACTCTCAGATTGTCTAGTTTACAAAACTGCCTCCTAAGCCAAAGTCATGTGAAATAGACCTCCTCATCTTTTTGCATCTCTTTTATTGGAAAGAAACAAAGAATGAGATTTCTGGGTCACCCTTTTCTTGGTCATCTTTTACACCCCACATACTTTCTCATTTCCCATAGCCCAACCCTCACGCTCGATACACAAGCTGGGGTTACCTCTCCTTCCCTGGTCCCTGGGAGACACTGATGCCCTTCCTCCAACTTTCCTGCTAGCCTCTCTGGAGCCTGGGGACTGGTGCTTTCCCAGCCAGGATGCACAGGGGTCTCCAAGCCCCTTGATGAAGGGAACAGTTGTGAGCTTCCTGGTGCTACAGTGGCTGGGACAGTATGGTGCCTGCCCCTGTACCACCTAAGAAATACTTCCTGACTATATTTAAATTACCCCTTAATATATCCCTTACCAAGCAGTTTAACAAAAGACTCAGATTATTTGTTTTGTGGGACTTTTTCACTTGCAGGACCCAAAAAGGGAAATTCAGAAGATATCGAAGTTCCTGGAGAAAGACATATCAGAGGAAGTTCTGAATAAAATTGTTTATCATACCTCCTTTGACATCATGAAGCACAATCCCATGGCCAACTATACCACACTGCCCCCAAGCATCATGGACCACTCCATCTCCCCATTCATGAGGAAAGGTACAGGAGACAGACATTAAGTGGGTCCCTGTCTTTGGGATTTACTTCAGTTCCCATTGATGGTTTATGCCTTGTGCCTTGTTCTTGCCAACATCAGCATTAAACAACTCTGAAAAGGAGATTCCCGCTTCCCTCATCCCAATAGGTCCTGGGGTATGCCCCTCTTCCCCATCCTCCTCCTCCTGCAGGTGTTCCCATCCCATGGCCGTGTCTCTATTCCTCATCCCATGGGGTCCTCCATCCTGGCAAGTGCTCGAGGTGTAGCCTGCACTTCTCACCAGGCTCCTTCAACCCCCACACATCTTGCCTCATTTCAGGGATGCCTGGGGACTGGAAGAACCACTTTACTGTGGCCCAAAGTGAAGAATTTGACAAGGACTACGCAAAGAAGATGGCAGGAAGCAGCCTAACCTTCCGCACAGAGATCTGAGGGCTCATAGGGGGAGCTGAGAGGCCACTGCCCCTAAATCTCCTGCTAGGTTTTAGCCCTCTGAGCCTCCTGCCCATGGGTAGTTAAAGAAGACACCCTTACTCCAGTCTTGTCCACCCCTGAGTAGCAATTGTGCCACTGGAATAATACTCATCAAAACATAGGCAGACCCTGGGCAGAGAGTCCAAACCACATGATCAGCCATGCAGACACCGAAGGCAGGACAGCATGCTCACTGGTGCTAAGGCATAATAAATGCAAATCACTGCATCCTAGTCTATGGCTGCCTGGTCTGTCAGTGACAAAATTCACGGGAAGAGAGATAAATCGTAAAATCTCTACCTAAGAGTAGGTGCCCACAAACAGATGTGAGACAGTAGGAAAACAGGAAGCAGAACACAGTTCAATCCTTACCAACTGTCCTGATGCAATGTGTGCTGTGTCACAGACATCTGACTAGTCTGTAAAGAACTGAGGTTTATTCGTCATTGCTCTGTAGGCTGGTATCACCTCATTGTGGGATAGAGGGGGAGGGAGTAAGGAAAGGAAAAAAGAGAGAGGGGGGCACAAACCCATCCTCTCTCAGGGAACCTTAGGGGAGTTTAGGGACCATCCTGGGCTGATCTGTACTGTATTGGCAACTCGGCTCTTGAGTCCTCCCAAGGAGAGGTGCTGGGGGTCCTCCACACCATGGTCTTGGGCAGAAAGCTGCAGTCTCTAGCAAATGTTTTTATCAGGGACAAGCACAGCATGATCTGGGCTAGGCTGACCCTTCAAAGTGAGGACAGAGCCCTCAGAGGCTCCATGTGGCAGAGCCAGGTGGCAGCTGCAGGTGTGTAGACAAGTAGTCCCCAGAGATGGCACCCATGAGGAGATGATATGACAACTGGGATCTCTCTTGTTTTCCTAGAATTTAGGGAGTGGCTAGGGTGGCAATCAATGGGGATTCTTTCCAGTCAATGAAGTCTCCGCCCTCATGTTGGGAGGGGTAGGGTTTAGGGAGGCTAAAATTTCAATGCAAATACAGGTAGATGAGGCTTTGTTAGGTCACCACAGATCATGCAGGGTCTGAGACCCTAGATGTGACTGGAAGGGTTTTGAGCTATAAGACATGGAAGAGGGGCAGCTACAAGGGATTCTGGGTGCCTTTCCTAGGAGGTTGGAGGTTGCATGCTCAGGAAATGTAAATCAGTGTCTGCAGAATTTCCTCCCTGGGTCCAGTACCAATCTCCCACTTCCAGCTCCTATCTCACTTGAACATTCTCTGCCACAGCCCAGTGCCAGATAACTCTCCCAATGCTAGTGGCCCTGGCCCAAGATGCTGAGTCTTCAGGATTAATCATTTGCCTTCTGGGTGGCCCCTTCTCTCAGCACTGTTGCCCCCCCCCCCAGCTTAAGTTTCCCAAGCATGACCTTAAATGGTAGCAATGGTCAAGAAAGAAACAGATGGCCCAGGGACTAGAGATACTAGATAATGAGGTACATAGGTAATATCAAGAACAAACTCCAGAGGGCAGGGTTCCACTTGGGCAGACACCAGTTGAGATAGCCTCAGGAGCAGAGAGAGGTCACTGCTAGGCTCAGGAGAGTAATGGAAGGTCACTTCCAGGCATCAGAGACTGATGGGAGATCACTGCTGGGCCCCAGAACTGATGGAAGGTCATGTCCAGGCCCTGAGAGAATTATGGGAGGTCATAGCTGGACCCTGGAGAAAGTGAAAATGCCTCCTTCATTTCAAACGCACCCCATCATTCTTGACAGTGTGTCTTTTACTATACTGTTTTTGTTTGTTTGTTTGTTTGTCTGTTTTTTGAGACAGGGTCTCACTCTGTATTCCAAGCTGGTCCTCAACTATGGAGCCTAGGCTGGCCTCAAACTCATGGCAAAATCCTTTAGTCTCAGCCTCCTGAGTGCTGGAATTACAGGCATGTGCAACCACACCCAGTTTAAGAGGTGCTGGGGAATCAAACTCAGGACCTTACACTTGCTACGCAAGCATTCTAACTGCTGTACTATTCCTCCAGCCGAACTGTAATAAGTTTTTAAAATTTAAACATTCACAATGTTCTTCGATCACCTCCTGTATTTAGAATAAGGAATTTGTTCACACAATCATAGCAACTATCAGGTCCACAGTCCACAGAGCTCACATCCCAGTCTGAGTCCAAAGGCCAGTGAACCACTGTAGAACCAAGAAGAGTCCCAGTGCAAAAGTTAATGGGGGATCTAGGGTGGAGCTCAAGAGTGGAGCACTTGCCTAGCATATGCAAATTCCTGGTTCAACCCCCAGCACTGGAAAGAAATAAAAAACAAAGCCATCAATCAGGAGAATTCTCCTAATCAGGTGAGGGCCAGCCTTCTGCCCTACTCTGGTCTTCAACTGATCAGACACAGCCCATCTCCCTATGGAAGACAACCTGCTTTATCAGTCTGCCAACTCAGAGGTTAATCACACCCCAAATGCTCTCATAATAATGATCAGCTGTGTAGGCACTCCACAGCCTAGCCAAGTTGACACATGAGATTGGCCACTGCAGACTGGAAGAATAGCACAGTGGTTAGAGTGCTTGTCTAGGAAGTGCAACTCCCCAGCACCACATAAGGAAGGTCTGGTGGTGTATGCCTACAATCCCAGCACTCAGGAAGCTGAGGCAGGAGGACTGCTGAGTTTGAGGCCAGCCTGGGATACATAGTAAGTTCAGGACCAGCCTGGACTGCATAGCAAGATCAACCCTCAAAATAAACAAACGAATGAATGAAATGAAAATGATTACCCACTGTAAGCTGCTTAAACATTAAGGTCACCCATTCCTAATACCTCACTTCCCACGAAGCCCCAAGTGCGCCTGTGAGGACCCCACCATCGATGCCATTGTCTCTTTCCCCTGTATACGCTTGTGTCCGGGCACGTCCCCCTCTCTTGGGCTCTCAGGACCTAGTGGCTCCCCTCCCCTCCCACACTGTGGCCTCTCTGGTCCTTTGTAGTTGGCTTCCGCGTGGCGGCTACCTGACAGGCAGTTCTGAGTATGGGGCTGGCCAGCAACTTGCTAATTATAGACTCGCCCCATCTTCCCTGGCATGCAGCCAGCAGGGGCCCCACCTCACTGAGACCCTCTCACCACCCCACTGCCTACCTGCTTCAGGACAACAGCATGTGCTCAAACCTTATGGAGGACCCCAAACAGAGTTGGGGCGACATCACAGCTTTAAATGTTTTCCATACAAAAATTAAAACTGAGGAGTTTTAAAATACAAAAATACACACTGCTCATTCTGTCATTTTACTTGTCATCAAAATAATAATGATGTAGTCACATAGGGTATAAGCCCCGGAACCCACTCCCCATGCTCCCGTGGGGGAATGAGCACCAGGCCAGCACCACCACATTATTAGGGAGATGGTTTTAACTTTGTAAAACTCCTGACACGGTCTCCATTACCACCAGGATTTCCAGAGCCTACATTAGGAATTGCTGTCCAGTGCTGGCACCAAGACAGGTCTCCATGGCCTGGCAGACCCCGCACCCGCCCAACTCCTCACTTCCTTCCTTCTGCCTCCTCTTCCCATGTCCTTCCTGCCCCTGCACTCCACAGAAGAGAAGCACAGAAATGCTGTTTCCTCTGGGCACATTTTCACAACGGACCTCTCTCTGTGTGCACATGTGTGTGTGTGTGTGTGCGTGTGTGTGTGTTTGTGCCCACACTTGATGCTGCTTTTGCCTTTCCAAAGCCAGTTTCCCCTCTGTTATCACCACCGTGGTTCCTCCTTGCAGAAAAGCCCTGGGTACACACAATTTCAATCAGGGCAGTGGCCCCACCCACTACATAAACACTAGCCGGAAGTGGAACCGGAGGGTCAAACACTCCACCCTCGAAATGCAATTATGACCAGGGACTAGGTGTACCTGGTGGCCACTGAGCATGAGAGACATAGTGGGACGTCCTTAAACACAGTGTCCTGGACTCCAGAGCACCTCTCTTCTGTTCTGGTTCTTGCTTTTTTCTCTCTGCTTAGTGAGCCGACCCACATCCTTTTAATAAGGGATTTTTGTTTTTTACTTATCTGTGGTCAGTACCTGCTGGTCATAGTCAGAAAACTCTAATAAATAACCACCTATGTTAGGACACACATGTAATATGCATGCAGGACCAGAATACACAGGCTATGTGAGAGCAGGCAAGAGCACCCTGGAGAGTCTTTGTGCATCTCTCTTTCTCTCTCTCTTTCTCTCATTCTTTCTCTCTCTCTTTTTCTCTTTCTCTCTCTCCTCTCTCTCTCTCTCTCTCTCTCTCTCTCTCTCTCTCTCTCTCTCTCTCTCTCTCTCTTTCATACACACACACATACTCCACATAGCCACATGAAGACATCAACGCTAACTTCAAAAAGCAGAGATCCTCACCAGGCATGGTGACGCATACCTGTAATCCCAGCACTCTGGGAGGCTAAGGAAGAAACATATCAAGTTCAAGTCCAGACTGAGCAGCTTAGCACGAATCTATCTCAAAATAAATAATTAAAAAGAACCAGGATGTAGCTTACTACAAAGGTCTTGGGTTCACTACCCAGCACCGCAAGAAAAAATAAGGAGCTTGTTAAAATGAGGTGCTGGCCTCACAAAATGACATCACCCTATGCTTGAGGTGAAATGCAAAGGTACTCTGAACCTACACCTGAGGGAAGGGCCAGGTGTGACACATATTTTCAACAGTACAGGCAGACGTGCTGAGGGCTGAGGACTCAGAGGCCACCCAGGCTCCATCCTGTGCAGCCCTAGGGCCTGAAGAAGAGATAAGTGCAGGCCACCATGAGTTGTGGTGAGTGGCTCCTGCATCAAGAAGTACAGAAGGGTCCAGGAGCTTGGAGGCCACAGAGGAGGCCATCCTGCAGAATAGGAAAGCGGAAATATAAAAACATTTTAAAAATATACCAAGCTTCAACAAAATTAAAATCTTATACTTCAGAGGACAGTATCAAGAAAGTGAAAAGAGCCACCAACAGAATAGGAGAAAACTATTCCAAGTCACATATCTACTAGGGGACTTGTAGGCAGCCAGAATATATAAAGAACATTTACAAGTCAATAATATAACATCAAATAGCCCAATTTTCAGATGGGAAAACTTATAAAAATCCTTAATAATTCTATGATCTGTGGAAAGCAAGCACGATGTCCAACTAAATTCCATCTAGTTTACTTTTAACCCTGGTGAGAATAATTTGATCAAATAACCTAGAAAGTGTTGAGCATGGAGCCCTGCTAGATAGAATGGCAGGTGCAGTTGGCTGGAGTATTTTACTTGGGTACTTGTGGGTTTTAATTTAATGAAAGCCACTGAGAGTAACACCTTGAGGGCAGCTGTGTCTCCTGATGAGGCTCTGTCAGCTGTGTTGTAAGAAGAAACAATGCCCTGACTAGGCATCACTCAGAAAGACACATTTAGCTTACTGCGTGACTCTCTTAAAAGAATCTTGAATCTGGTAAATTTATTGTTTTATTCTTTTTAAATAGTTAC
Organism: Ctenodactylus gundi; assembly: GCA_004027205.1. Taxonomy (NCBI): domain Eukaryota; kingdom Metazoa; phylum Chordata; class Mammalia; order Rodentia; family Ctenodactylidae; genus Ctenodactylus; species Ctenodactylus gundi. The sequence goes on along the minus strand of PVKB01000012.1, from coordinate 1,740,463 downwards.
CTTACTTGAATGTTTAGGTTACGCTCTTTGTACTTATCTACTGTGTGATGTGGCTTTGTTTGCCCATATGAATCTAATGGTTTTCTTTGCAAAATACTCTGGATAAACAGATGCATTTATATAACTATTGAGTGACAGACTGAATTTATAAATGGACATAAACAACTTCAATAGACATTTATCCAAAGAAGTTATACAGACGACTAAGCAGATGGGGAAAATTCTCAGCATCATGAATTATTAAGGAAACAAGCCCCAGTAAGAGACTACTTCACACTTACTAGGGTGACTATAAAAAAAGTAATCATAATGCAGTGCCAGTGCAGACAGCCTGGAGCCCACACACACATGGGGTGGGGTGGGGGGATGTAAACAAGCTGCTACTTAAAATCACAAAGAGCACACTTAAAATATGACCAAGAGCTCTATCTGCTACTCTAATGGCCTACAAGTTTTTCACAAAGTTAAGCCTAATATTACCATGTGCTGTGGCTTGTCCCCGAAGGTTCCTGTGCCAGAAGCTCCATCCCCCTTGTTACAGTGTTGGGAGGTGGTAGATCCTAGGGCCAGCTGGGGAGGCGTCATCCACCCAGGAGGCCTGATCTCATGGAGGCCCCTCGGTCACCGTCCTCCAGGAGACCCCGCCTCACGCAGGCCCATCGGTCACTTCTGCTCACACAGAGATGCATGAAGCCTGGGTGCTCTAGCTCCCAGGACAGGAAGCCAGCACTGATTCTGCACCTCGGTGTGGCCAGCACTATCAAAAGTAAACTCACTATCAGTGCTACTGGGGCTGTGCCGGAAAGCGAATTCTTAAAGAAACTGTAACGACCTTTGTGCTGCCACTGTGCAGATGTGGCTACTCCATCAGTGGGGGGCCAGCAGGACAGAACTCCTCACCCACTGATCAGAGGGCGCCAGCACCCAGTAGCCTGAGGGGGGCCTAGTCAGAGGCCTCTCAGAAAAACCAGACCTGCATCCCAGCTTCCCTGTCGCAGAGACCAGCCTCCTGCCCTCAGCACCAACCGAAAGTGACCTGTCTCCTCATCTTGAGATCAGATCGGTGGCCTGCCTTCAGCACAAACTGTAAGTGACCAGAGACCGAGGAAGAAATTTGCAGCTTCACTTCAAGTCAGTCCAGGGCGGAAGGGACATAGTACTGAACATCAAGTATGCTGTCAATGGAGAAAGGCAAGGACATTGTTGGCTCCTCAAATGACTAGAAGGAGTTTCAGACGACCTTGACTAACAGGAAAGGTATTTTTAAAGAGGTAATGGGCTAGGGTATAGCTCAGTGCTACAACACAGCTGGCAACAGTCTCTCTCTCTCTCTCTCTCTCTCTCTCTCTCTCTCTCTCTCTCTCTCACACACACACACACACACACACACATACACACACACACCCCTTTCCATACCCTGAACAATTAAATTGTCCTTTCCTCTTTATACATGTGAACCCACAGGGGACTGAATAATCTCCTGGAGGATGAAGTTGTTTTAGCACCTGGGTTGGTGTCTCAGGAGGTCAAGAATGAAATCACAGACAAAGGTCACAAGTTGCAAATGGTGTAGTTTATTTGAAAATATAAGAACCAAGGGACCATTTGGGGGTGGGGGGACATGCCTGTAATCCCAGCCCTCAGAAGGCTGAGGCAGGATGATTTCCCTCAGTTTGAGGCCATCCTAGGCTACATGGTAAATGTGGAGCCAGCTTGGACTACAGAGCAAGACCCTGTCTCAAAAAAAAAAAAAAAAAAAACATGACCACTGGTCATCTTATTAAGTCCCATTATTTGGGAGGCTGAGGCAGGAGGATTGCCATGGGTTCGAGGCCAGCCTGGGCTACACGGTGAGCTCAGGACTAGCCTGATCTACAGAATGAGACCTTGTTTCCAAAAAAAGTAAGACAGGAGTAAACAGCTTCTGCTAGCCAAAAGGGATCTGGAAAAGGGTTGACACTGAGGCTTCTTATCTAGGGGTTCTAAAAATCAGCTGAACAGAGAGTAATTTTCCGAAACACTTGGTCAGGGTGACTCATCAGATTTTACCTGCACGTGCATTTTCCCACGATCTTTTGGGTTTAGGTCAGGTGAATGGGATGCAGTCCCTACACATGAGCTCTTAATGTGCTAAGGTCACAGGTAGGTCCACCTGAAGGGGCAGGGCTGGACTGCCAGGGGTGCAAGGGGGTGCAGGCCTCTAGTGGGGGCTTTCATATTACTCAGTGAGTGAAAAGCTGATTGGCTGATTATTACCTTACTGCTGTGTGGACTCTGGAGCTCTTCCGGTTCCTTATAAGGCACAGAGTGTTTTCTACCCAGTTGTTATTTTACTTTATGCTGGGCTCTGTCTTAGTTACTTATTCATTGCTGGGACAAAATACCCAATATCCACAATTTAGGGAGGATAGATTTGCTTTAGCTCACAGTTTCAGAAGGTCTCACACAATCCATTTCTAGGCAGCTGCAAAGAGTGAAAGCACATACCAGAGGCTGGAGAACAGCCTAGGGCCTTATAGACTAAAAGCATGTGAGGACAGAGCCAAGTAAGTGTGGAGATTCAAGGAAGTCTAGAGCTTTCCTAGGAAGAAGCTATAACAATGCTTCTTCTTCCTTCCTTTGCTTAGTTCAAACTGCAAAGACAGCCCCCCACACCTAATATGGGTGTCCCTCCTTCACTTCCTGGCCCACAAGTCAGCAATGCCCACCTGAAAGCTCTGCCCTGGGCAACCCCCAATCCAGCAAGTTGACACAATCCTTTTAGGTCAAAGCCTTAGCGTCCGTCCCTTCCAGCCAGGCCCTATGTCCCAACAGCACATGGTCCCACCGCAATCCCACTACATCTAAATACACGAGGCTTTTTGGAGATACTCCAGATCTAAACCATAGCAGGTTCCCTTGTGAGGAAGCTATGGACTACTTGAGGGCCCAGTGGGCGGGAAAGACTATTCCTGTCCTTCCTAATCATTGTCACCCTCCTTCCTATGACCTTTTGCTCATGTCCACCTAACTGTCTCTCCAAGGGGGTTATAACCATCCACATGATGGGCCTATACCATCCACCCCACCAGGTTCTAGAAGACCTGGGGCAGTCAGTGAGGCAGACATGACAGCCCTTTGCCTCCAGAGATGTGGCCTGGAGATAGCCTCAGGAAAGTGACCAGCGTGTTAGTCCACTTCCATTTCTGCAACAAAGAACCTGAAAAAAGGCTTATTTTGCTCACAGACTTGGAGGTTCCGGCCCATGATTAGTTGTTGGGTTGCTTAGGGGCCTGTGGTGAGGCAGCCTGTCGTGGTAGGAGTATGTGGAACAGGAAGCTGTCTACCTCATGACTGGAATGAAGGGGACAAGACAGAAAGAGACAGGACAGGCCCACACTATCCCCTTCAAGTACATGGCACCCCAGACCTAAAGCTGCCCACCCGGTCCCACCTCTCAAGGGTCCTACCACCTCCCATAGTGCCATGCTGTGCACAAGGAAAGGCTCTAAGAAAAAGTGTGGCTCTGACTGCCTGGAGACAGACTGTGAGAGCCTGTGCAGGAGACAGCAGGACGGGGGCCAGCAAGGGGGACAGGAATGAGTACAGGGATCCTCTCGGCCGGCATGGGGCTGTGGGGAATCACGTAATCAGCCTTAGCCTTGGGTGAACACCTCCACACGAGGCGTAAACAACCAGGGGACAACCTGAGTGGAGCTTAATCTACCTCAGAGAAGAGAGGGCAGGAAAGGCTGCAAGCTGGGAAGGTGGGAAGGCAGGAAGTCTAGAAGGCTGGCTCTGATGCCCAGATCACCACTGGAAGTGTGGGGACGCAGCTGTGACCCATGGCCACTGACTGAAAATCCCAGAGACTGTGGGTTTATCCCATTCACAGTTGCCTCAGAGTGTGTGTGTGTGTGTGTGTGTGTGTGTGTGTGTGTGTGTGTGTGTGATTACTCTATGACACTGAGGAATCCAAAGCACTGCCTGGAGTATCGGGATGTGACTACCATGTACTGGGGACCCTGGAGCGGGACAGGGTGGGGGTAGCCACAGTGCAGGGAGGGTCTGCAGACTCTGAAGCAGAGGATAGGACACAAGAGACATTAACTGCAAAGAGGGTTTATGAGTCATCACAGCCTGTGCCTCAGCCAGCAGGGACAAGCTCTGGCAACACAGGGTAGGGAGCCAGACAGGGAGCAGCAGGGAAGAGGAACACCATGGGATGCCATGGCAGAGGGGGCACGGTAGCAGAAAGTGAGGCAGCTCTGGTGGGGCAGGCTGCTGGTGACCAGATTGCCAAGCAGCAGCTCAGAGGTGATTCCCACGGGACCCACTGAACTCCATAAGGGGCCACTGCCCAGTGTTCAAGGGTACAATTTCAGATCTGATCAGCCTGAAGAGAAAGCAAGATGCTGCAAGAAGTCCAGTATTACTTTATTCAGGTACAGCTGAGTACAGGGCAAGTCACTTCTACAAGACCTATCCATAAGTCAGCTCCAGGGGTCACCACCTTAAGCTGCCCCCTCACAAGACATAAACCCAGAATTTATATAGCAATATAGACAAGAATGTTACATAAGAGGAGGTCTCACTCCTAACATGGTGAGGGCCCAGCAGAGCCAAGTCAAAATAACTGTCTTTACCAGGGAAAGGCTCAAGGCCATGGCAAGAAGATTCACGTAACATCACCAGAAGGCTCAAAGAAAGCCCAGGGCGTAAACTACTCCATGTTCCATACAGCCTCCCAGGGAGCCAAGGTTGAGCATGTGATCAGCTCCCAGAAAATCAGGTCCTTCCTAGGGTGCACAGGAAGCTCTAGAGCTCTGCATTCCTGACATACAGGTATGATGGGTACAGTTAAGGGAGAGTGAGAGAAAATCTACTCTTGTAAGCACTAGGGGTGAGGGGAGACTTTCATCACCACTGTTGTTTTGAGTCTCGAAGCACCTGCTGCAGGGTGGACATCCAGGATCGGGACCTGGAATGGGACCAGGACCAGGATCCACCTTCTTTGAGCAAACAGGGCCCCAAGCCAAGGCCGCCTGGGCAGCAGGAACATACTTGGAGCCAGACAGCCTATCCCCAGAGCCAAGTTCCCACTCCCTATTAACAAACTCGAGGCCACATATTCATGGCTTGACAAGGGCCTGATAAATCAGGACTAGGTGTTGGAGCAAGGACAGTGTGTCAGGTGAGGGGCCCGCGTCCTGAAGTCCCCTTCCTCTCAGCACAGGCCCAATGCTCCTTCCAGCCCCAGGCTTAGGGCAAAGATGGGGTCACACGAGGAAATAATTGACAGAACCTGCACTGGGTATTCGTGGGCCCGAATGATTAACAGCCCAATGCGCAAGGAGGTGCGGCTTTCTCCAGAAAAGGAAAGAGGTGGAGGCCTTGGCAGAGCATTCCAGCAGCCCGGAGGCTGGTCACACTCTGGGCCTTGCTCAGTGACTTTCTATGAGATTGAGACTGAAGAGGAGGAGTAGAGCTGAGGGAACCCCAGGTCAGCTGCACAAGTCGGGGATGCAGGCACTGGCAGAGGTACTGGAGAAAAAGGCTGCCAGCTTGCAGGAAGCTTCCTCTGATGGGCATGGGTTGGCAGGCAGTCCAGGGATGCACGGTGCTGCGGCCAGGTGGGGCAGTCACAGGGCGGGGGCAGGGAGGGGATGTCCTGGGAAGGGAGGCCTAGTCACTCTGTGTGCCCCAACTCTCTCAGGAGCTCCACTGACGCCCAGGCCTCTGAGTCCCCAGCACAGAGGTGACCTGGGCCTCAGCGGTGGCCCGCCTAGGGTATGCTGCCTGACCTCCACCACTGCAATTTCCAGGCCGCTGCCCTCGGCAGGTCTTTGGCCTGCTGACTCTGCCAGGACCAGCAGGTAAATATGGTGTAAGAGGAATGCTCCACTTAACTCATTCATCTATTTTTTAGTCTTCTGTTGTGTAAATTACTGTGACAGATTAGCTCATACCGAGAAAAATATTTTTGAAAGCCTAAAAACTACCATGAAAGATGCATGTGTGCACAGCCTGGCTCTGATAGACCTAGAGGTGGGGTGACCCAGAAACTCCCACCCCATAGCACCATCTACTTCCACCCTGCTCTTCCCCAAAGCCCTTTCCCCTCCTTCCCTGAAAATCCCCTAGAAAGCTGCCACATGACAAGCCTTGAGGACATTAAATTAATGAAACCAGCCATTCACGAAGGACAAGTGCAGAATGAGGTCACCCCAGTAGAGTCCTTGGAGCCAAGGGACAGAGCAGAAGGAGAGCTAGAAAAGGGCAGTGAGGCATCAGTGTTCAAGGGGCACATGGAGTTCTCAGCTAAGAAAGACCTAGAGTCAGACACTGGTGACAGCTTTACAACTCTGCGTATAATTAGTTCCCTGAACTGTATTCCTAGTATAAAAAATGGTGGGGCTGGAGGAATAGCACAGTGGTTAAAGCACAAGGCCCTGGGATCAATTCCCCAGCACCACATAAAGCCAGGTATAGTGGTAAGTGCTTATAATCCCAGCACTCAGGAGGCTGAGGCAGGTGGATTGCTGTGAATTCAAAGCTAGCCTGGACTATGCGATGAGTTTAAGACCAGTTTGGACTACTGAATGAGATCATACCTCAAATAAATAAATAAATAATGGTGAAAATGGTCAACTTCATGCCATGTTATTTTCCTGCTTTCTTTATGAAATCAGCTCTGATCTCTTTCCACAGAGACCCAGGGACACAATGGCTAAGGCCACAGAGTTGAGGAAGCCGGCGCAGCTGGGAGAGGTGGCAGGGGTCCCCTTCCCTGCTTCCACTGTGGACAACTGGAGCCAGATCCAGAGCATAGAGGCCCAGAAGGAGGACCTGCTCATCTGTACCTACCCCAAGTCAGGTGCCTGGAGGGGAGATCCTCACTAGGGCAGATAGAAGCCAGTCCTCTGTCCCAGGATAAGGTGCTCTCAGGTTCCTGCAACCTGAAGAGGCTATGGGGGAGAAGAGGGTATCCTCATTAGCTCAGAAAGAAGCCACTCCTCCTTGTCCAAGGATAGGATGCTCCCAGGTTCTAAGGGCTAAGGTGGGACATTGGGACCACCCAGGTTGTGTGGCCAGGAGGAGAGGTAGCCAGGAAGCCAAGTAGCTGCTCTCAGACAGGTGTCAGCATTGCCTCTCTGGCCATATTCCCTGCAGTGACCCAGGGTCTATCTCCCATGAATGTCCATCTGCCCTGGCTCACAGGGTCCTGGCCTAAGGGGCAGCAGCACCAGCATCCACCCTGTAACCCTACTTTCCTCAAGACACCCCAGAGAGATCTCTGAGTGTCTGCCTCCCTCTTCTCAACCTCAGGGACAACGTGGATTCAGGAGATCGTGGACATGATAGAGCAGGATGGGGATGTAGAAAAGTGCCGGCGAGCTATCATCCAACATCGACACCCTTTCATTGAGTGGGCACGACCGCCCCAGCCATCTGGTGAGTGCCTCTTGGCTCTGTCCCACCCTCTTCTCCACTGTCTCCTCTTCCTCAACTTCCTCCTGTCCCCTCCTCCACTTGGGTGACCATTCTTTTTTCTTCCCATACTCCTCTTTCTACTTATTAGTTAAGATCCTTTGTACCAGGTGACTCACCTGGTAAGAAAGACAGGTGGAGGATCCAGTCCTGCCTTACTGTCTCTGGGGTCCCTTATGGTCATGTGTCAGCTAAAAACACAACAAAAGGGAAAGATAACCCCCAGGCATATCAAATTCTCTCACATCCTCCTCTCCCTATCCCCACAAAACAATGTAGGAGTCCCTGACAATTCACACACACACACACACACACACACACACACACACACACACACACACACAAACTTCAAAAAGAAAACTGGTAAAGGATGTCATTGCAGTAACTGGCTGCTGCTGGAATGGTTTTGCAGCAGGTGGGCAGATAGCACTGCCCAGAGTTTGGAAGGTGCCAGCACTATTCTAGCATGGACTGCCACAGCTCTCAGACATTCATTGACCAGGCTCAGACAGTTAATTCCCAATCAGTGGCCATGAGTACCTGTGACCAGGATGAGGGGTCTCTAAGTCAGGATCCCTCAGCATCCCAGCTCCCAAAGTGCCTGGCTGGGTAGGCGGCCAGCCACCGGCTTTGCAGCTGGACACCCAGTCCTCCTGCTCTGAGCTCTCTGTGAATGCCCACCTGTGCACAGGCCTCCCTCCACTTGCCTCTCTGGCCCGGTTGTGTGCAGTTGAGGTCCCCCTTTCTGGTTGTGCCTGCTCCTCTGACCTGCAAGCATCAGGTAATCTAACGGTAAAAGATACCTGGTTTAAATCCCATCTACGCCACTCACCTGTGAATGTTAACTTCTCTGTCTTACAGTCCTTGCTTCAATAATGTGGCAATAGATGGTGGGTTGTTGAAAGGACTAATTTAATTTATTATGTGTAAAAAGCTTGATGGCAGGTCCACAAGCACAAGCCTATAATGTCAGCACTCTAAGAGACTCAGGCAGAAGTATTTCAAGTTCCAGCCCAGTGTGGCCAGAACTTGAAATCCTGTCTCAGAATTAAAATTAAACAAATGGGTTGGTGAAGCAACTCAGTGTGAAGGCCCTGGACTCAATCCTCAGTACCACAAAAATAAAGAACTTCAAACAGTCCTGGCATAGAGAAGATGCTATCTAAAGGTGGATATGGCCACAAGACACCTCTGCAGCTCAGTCTCCAGCCCGGATCACCATCTGTTCCCTGGACCGACCTTCCTGCCCCTGCCCACTGCCCCATCTTACCTCTGACGATACAGGGACTAGAGCAGAGAAAGGCCTGAGCTAGCTTTCTAACACAGTCATCTTGGCACATGGTCCTGTCCTGAGTCAGGAGGGATCCCAGGCCAACTCCAGCTGCGCAGGGTCTCAGGGGAGTGAGTACTGCTGCCCAGCCTGTGCAGCTACAGAACGAAGCAACCCGCTATCAGTCAGTGGCCCAGTCCAATTCTATGCTAGAATAGTGCTGGGGCCTTTTCAGTCTTGGGCTGGACAGTGTCCGGCTGTGGCACGCCCAGCCTCAGACAAGTGAATGCGGGGGACACCAGCTGAGCTGCAGCCTCATCACAGGGTAGAACCCTGCCTTCGTTACTTTCCTGTTGCTGGGACAGAATACCTGACATCCACAACTTTAGAAAAGAAAGATTTATTTTAGTTCACAGTTTCAGATGATCACAGTCCATTCATGGTGGGTGGCTGAAAATGGTAGAACCACATAGCAGGGCTGGAGCCTGAGAGAGCTCCTCACAGCATGGTAGGAAAGCCAAGTCAGGGAGGCAGGGTGGAACCAGCACACACTCGTCCAGATTAAGCCCCAAGAATCTGCCCCTTCCAGCCAGACCCCACCTCCCAACAGTACACAGTATCCATAGGTAAATGCGGCTTTGGGAGGACACTCTAGACTCAAAATACAACAAGCATCCCTGCCCCTCGGGAGACAGAACATGGTGAGGGGTGGGGATAACAAAGACTCTTCCATATGACTGACAGGCTGGGACTCCCTCAGAAGATTTAGGAGCACACAGCAGGATTAGCATAGTGGTGCAGAAGGCTGGCTGCCTGTCCATGAGATGAGAGGTCATGGGAAAGGCCCCTGACTCCTATGCCAACCAGACTCCTCAGGGAAGGCCTGAATTTTCTCTTTTTGCTGCCTCCCCCATACACATAACTCAGTTTAACACAGTGATCATGCATAGCAAAAGGCCAGCAACGTTTTAAATGAGGGTAGAAATCATACCTGAGGTTTTCTTAGAGACCAAAGGAGCAGAGGCTCATGGCCAAGCACAAGGGCAGACTAGAGAAGGGAGACCCATGGCCAGGCATGGGGCTGGCAAGAGGTGAGAGGCCACTCTCTGGTCCAGGCCAGCACTGCCTCTACCAGACACTTGTCCCTTCTGGAACCATCTCTGCCCCCTCCTAGAGTGAAAGCAAGTTAGCTCAGGGCATTTGCCAGCCCTGGGGCTGCTGACTCCACAAACATGGAACAATGCCAATAATCATACTGTAAACCCACGGACAGTCAGAAGAAGGGCTGGGGACAAGTGGGGAGGATGGGAGGATTCCTGTTGGCTGAGCCTAAGACACAGGTCTCCATGGACTGGCACTACACTGACATGTCCTGAATTGTCCCAAAGGTGTGGACAAAGCCAATGCCATGCCTGCTCCACGGACATTGAGGACTCACCTTCCTGCAGCACTGCTGCCAGCATCATTTTGGGAAAAGGGCTGCAAGGTAGGACAGTGCCCCAGGCTACAAGGATGAGGCCTGGGCCAGGCATCCTCTGCCTCTACCTCCCTACCACTTCCACAGGACCCACAGCAGGTCAGCACCAGGGACAGGGCAGGCTTGCCTACAGCATGCGTGGTAGGTAGGTCAGTACTAGGGATAGGTTAGACCCTGACCTCAGTATCCACAGCCGGGTCAGCACCAGGGACAGAGTGGGCCCTGACCTCAGCGTCCACATCATGGAAGCACCAGGCACAGCATGTGCAGAATTTGCTGGAGGCAACAGGGTAAAGAATTGCATCATGGGGTCTGCAGGAAGGAACAGGAGAGGCAAGGTCTGCAGACTTAGGACTACCACATCTGAGCAGTTTCACCAGGCAGGAGCCAGGGCTGTGCCCAGCAGCCTGCTTCCTGGCCCTGGGGAGGTCAAGGCGGGCGAGTGGTAGCCTAGAATGCATGAGTTTCCCATAGAGACAGCTGGGCTCGGGGCTGTAAGCATGGCAGTTCTCTGGAGGGAAGGCCCCAAGATGGCAGGGCAAAAGAACACAGAGTAACAGCCCCACTGACAGCCTGAATTAGGCAGTTCTTCTCTTTGGTGGCAGCAGGGCCTCCTGGGCACTGTGGAACACGATACAGCATCTGTGGCCTTCACTCATTACAACAGCAATACCACCATTCCCAGGTGACAACTCAAAATGATTCCAGCAGTGGTCTATCATACCTTGGTCATAAAAGCCATCCCCAGGAGAGCCACTGCTCTGCAGTAGACATCAGCAAGTCCTTGAGAGCCGACTGGGCACCCAGGACAGGAGCTCAGGAGACTGAAAGGTCACTACTGGCCAGAGATAAGGCTGTCCAGAGGAGGAAGGTGGGGCTGCACCAGTGGAACCTGCAGGGAGGAGGCAGATCAGCAGGGACTAGAGGTGAAATTAATCGGGGTGTGTGGCAGGAGAAATACAGTACCACTGTCCTGTCCCATGGCCCAAAGCCTTGACAAGAAAACCAAGATGAAGATCCATTCCATGGCGATTATTTAGCCGGATGATGGGTCCCAATCCTAAGAAAAGAATTTGCTCCAAAAAAAAAAATGTGTTCCAGATACGAAAGGAGCAACCAGGAGTCAGCCAACCAATCAGTGAGTCACTAGGGCAGGGCTGGAGAGAGCAGAGGGGCAGAGGCATAGGTAGCCTGCGCAGAGGATCTGGGAAGGGGTATAGACACCACAGAGGGCATCACCCCATGAACCTGTGGGATCCACCATCTGGGCCATCTTTCACCTGCTTTCTTATCACCCTGAAGTTCCTTTATGTAGCTCGAAATGCCAAGGACTGCATGGTTTCCTACTACCACTTCCAAAGGATGAACCAGGTTCTCCCTGATCCTGGCACCTGGGAAGAGTACTTTGAGAGCTTCATCAACGGAAAAGGTACAGGAGGTGCTCCACTTACAGTGTGCCCACTCCAAGGGCCTCAGCCAAGGGGATCATATATGACAGTCTATTCCTGGAATGTCCTGGGCCCCAGAGGCCACTCCTACCACTGGCCAGGACCAAGTGAGGCACTTGGTAGCTTTCATCATAACTCATGGACCTCAGCAAGCATCTCCCACCCAGATGGAGAGCTTTCATCCTGGGCCACTTGATGTAGAGCCACCCCAATCCAAAGGCTAAGGAAGGCACACAGGATTGGGCATAACGCACATGAAGCCACTTAGGATGATGGAGAGGAGGAATACCCTAAGCTTTCCAAATCCACATAACCCTAAGTGTCAGTAGAACAGGGCTCTCAGGAGATACTTGGTTCAGAACCCACCCTTCAGGTCAGTAATGCCAGCAGTGGGAAGGTTTTGTGTGGTCCCCATGAGGACAGGCCGCTCTCCCCATGTCTGCTGCAGTGGCCTGGGGCTCCTGGTTTGACCATGTGCAAGGATGGTGGGAGAAGAGAAACACGCAGCAGCTTCTCTTCCTCTTCTATGAGGACATAAAAAGGGTGAGCACACAGCACTCCAGACTGGGCAGAGCCTCTGGAGCCCTGCCAGGGCTTCCAGCTGGGAGGGAAGGATGGCAAGGAGAAAGGAGTGTGCCTTTGAGAACCCCCTTCCCTTCCAACCCAATGCTGCCCTCTCACCACAGAACCCCAGACGTGAAATCCAGAAAGTGGCACAGTTCATGGGAAAGAACTTGGGCAACTCAGTGCTGGACAAAATCGTCCAGGAGACCTCGTTCGAGAAAATGAAAGAGAATCCCATGACAAATCGCTCTACAGTTCCCACATCCATCCTGGACCAGTCCATCTCCCCCTTCATGAGGAAAGGTTTGTGAGCCAAGATGAGGTGGGGTGTCCTTAATTCCCTCTATTTCTACCAAAGCTGGGACTGGTTTGGCACAGAAGGAAGCCCTGGACCACACAGGCCCACCTTTCTGTCTGCTCTTTGGGCTCACACAAACACAAAACTATACACGCCATGATGAAAGCACACTCCCTAAAGTGTGGCTGTGTTGTACCCCCTTGCTGACCACCATGTATGACAACCAGGCATGGCACAGAGACTCACATGTCTCCCTTTGTTCAGAGGTCCCGTGTCATGTAGAATTGGATGCATGTTCGCTCACCCAGTCTTCCTGTAATACTCGACACTCATTTGTATGAATAATGCCATAATGAACATGTTATGCATATGTTCTTATTTTTTGATATTTTTATTTCTGTGGCATAATTTTCCAGTAGAGGCATTAGTGGGACAGAGGATTTCCAGATTTCTATACCTAAAATTATTTCAATGAACATTTGGTGAAAAATAGTATTTTACTGTAATTGTTTCTGAATTATTTTTAAGTGATATGTGATCTATATACAAAAGTGCACAGGTCTTAAGTACACCATGCAACAAATTCTGATAGATATACGCAGCACACAGACAGGACTGCAGGCATTCTCATTACCCTGAAAGCCCCTCCCGTGCCCCTCCTGAGCCCCTCTCTCTTAGCCTTCGCCTCAGGAGTAGCCAAGGGGGCTCTATACCACAGCACAGGCTTTCAAGTCCTCTAGACAATGGGTGCCAGTGAGTGGGACCTGGTCACCTGATCCACGTGCCATAGAGCCTCTTATTGGATACTACACAGATGTACAAACTGTTTGCTACACACTGATTTTGCTTCTTCCTGGACATCACATGCACACAACCATACAGAATGTATGTGTGGGTCTTCAGTCTCCCTAATGTCCTGAGATCTCCCTTCTATACTGTAAAGCCTTAATTCATTCACGTTTACATCTGTGCAATGTCCAATGTGTGGCTTTACCACAGGTGTGGCCAACTCATGCCAAGTAGCCTCTCCCCTGCATCTGTTATATGGGGGGACTTCGGAGCCTGTCCTCCTGCATGAGCTCCAGGATGCTCCTCAGGGCTGTAGGCAAGTCAGTGTCCCCTTAAGGGGACTTGGTAAGGCAGACTGTTGGCAAGTCAGGCCCCATGAGGATATACCACAGCTTGAGGCAGGGCCACCCAGCCTCACGTAGAGAGTAACACTCCTGTGTGGGTTCCCATCTTCCAGGAACAGTGGGAGACTGGAAAAACCACTTCACTGTGGCCCAGAATGAGAGGTTTGATAAGATCTACAGGGAAAAGATGGAAGGATCCTCAATCAACTTCTGCATGGAGCTCTGAGTAGAACATGAATGAAAAGGGGACAACAAGAACACTATGCTGTCTTCATCTTTGGCCAAAACAATTTTGAGAGCACACATGCATGCAATCATGGTACCAGCTGCCTCCATTATCATTACAGTGTGCAAGGTCTGTAAAAAAGGATCATGTCGAACACCTGTTTCTCCACCATTCTTTCCAAACTAAGAAACAAGACAACTTAATAAACTGAATAAACTATATTTCTCAAATACTAGAGGGATTTTTTAAATCCCCATTCTTTTGGAAAGTTTGCCTTCATTTCTTATTCTTCAATATAGTAATACTTTGAATTACAAAGACAATCATACTAGATTATATCTACATATAGGCACACTGGTTTGGGTTGATACTGGGTTTCTTCCTGGCCATGGAGTGGAGGGACAACTCAACGGCAGCCCTGGAGCAGCCAACCCTGAGATTGTGTGTTCTGAGCACCCCAGCTGGTGGGTGGGGAGGAAGGGCATGAAGAGGTCAGAAGTCCAAGCCTCACTGAGGGAGTCCTGGAGCTAGGTCATTTAGGAATTAGAAAGCATGAGAGTGGCACTTAGGAAGCCTGAATTGTTTCCTGGTTAAAGTATAATGTAGGAGACAGAACTGGTATGAATGATATCTGGTATGAATGGCCTTCAGTCTGGAAATAATATGCCTCAACCTCCATTGCCCTCCCCTCTGTAGAATAAAGCGCTGCCTCCTTGCTTCCAGTAATTAAGCAGCTTTGCTCCACCATGCTTTTCCACCATGTTATTTCTGCCTTGAAGCCAGACAACCATGTACTGAATTCTTCAAAAACATGAGCCAAGTTAAACCTCTCTTTCTTTAATTTGGGGATGCTTGACATTATGTCCAGTAATGGGAAAACTGACTGATACAGAAAACTGGTATGTAAGAAGTGGGGTCACTACTATGACTGTACCTGACCATGTGGTTCAGAAGTTTTTGGAATTGGTTTTCAAAAAAAGTTTTGAGAAGGTTTGGAGGTGCAATCTTGAAAAACCCTAGAAGGCTATAAACAGAATTTAGTGGGTGATTCTGGTCAGAGCTCAGAACAGTATTGTGGTTTGGATCTGGAGTATCTGCCAAAAGCCTCATGTACCTGTGGATACTGTGCATTGTTGGGAAGGGGGACCTGGCTAGAAGGGGCAGATGCTTGGAGCTTGACCTGGAGGATCATGTGCTGGTTCTGCCCTTTCTCCCACACTTGGCTTTGTCTTACCATGTTGTAAGGATCGCTGTCTACAGAGCATTGGCTTTGACTCTGGATTTAGCTGCTGCCCCAACATGTGATTCAACCATTTTCCAGTCACCCACCCATGAATGGGCTGTGATTTTCTGAAACTGTGAGCTAAAATAGGTATTTCCTCCCTAAAGTTTAGATGTCAGGTTTTGAGTCACAGTGACAAAAAAGTAACTAAGACAACCAGAATATTGACAAGAAGGAGGACAGTAAAGGTCAGGCTCATGAGGTTCCACTTATAAACAAAAATATTATTGTCAGTTGGATAAAAAATCATGTTTGTTAAACACAGGCCAAAAATATCTACATTTGCACATGTCCTGAAACTTTGCAACAGGCTGAGACTTTGCAAGAGACTGAGACTAGGGGTGGTAGACTAATTGCTCTGGTAGAGGAAATTCTAAGGCAGACTAACATTCAGGTGTAGCATGGGTACTTCTGACTGCTTTTATCCAAACATACAGTGAGAATTAGGGGCAAACGCAGAACAAAAATGTTGAAAAACTTATACTTTTGCCTATAAGGAATCATGTGTAAAGTTTGGCCCAAAGGTATGGTTACTAAAGACATCAATGTCATTAAGAAGTTTTTTCTACTGGGATAAGAAGATGCCCTGAGGGCATCTCAGGAATCAGCAGGACCCCCATTCATCATGGGCTGAAAGATATTAATGCCCAAAATTTGGAAATGTACCTGAAAAAAGTACTAAGAAAAAAATGAGAGAAGTGTTAATATTCCTGTGAAATTATTTAGCATTCAGAGCATGATTGCTGTCATGTTAGAACCTTCTGAAACAAACCTAAGAAAACTTCTCTAATAAAGATCAAGCAGTTTTTTCCATCTACTCTTCCTTTATCTGATGAGGATTTGGAGGAAGGAGAAGTGTTATTTTTTAAACTAACCCCCTATTCGAGTAACCCCAAGTTGGCATTAGAATAATCAGTGACTAGCACAGAACACTGACTTACTCCTTTGCGACAATTGCTTCAGATTTGTTATAAAAAATTAGAATTAAAAGATTGATTGGATTTTCTAGTTGTATTAAACATGCATAAAAAACTGTGCTGATACTGTTTTGGATTTTAAAATTATTAAACAGCTTAGAAAAAGTGTTGACTCTAATAAGGTGAATGCTCCTTTTACTTACACTATGATTGGTGCCCTGAGCAGAGAGCCACTGACTCCTTGCAACTGACACTTATTTGTAAAGCATGCCACAGCAGTGGTCAGCATCTTCTTTGGAAAAGTCATTTTGGGGATAAATGTGATGAAAAAGAAAAATGTAGTCATTCAGCTAATGTTCCAATTACTGAAGATCAACTTTGTGATAAAAGGCGATGGTCTGATGTTGACAATCAATTACCCTAAGGTCTGACATATTTTGGACAAGTTCATCTTTACACTATGAGAGCTTGGCAACAAGCCAAAAGAGGGCTGACCAAAGAGCAGCTTTTACAAATAAGACAAAAACCTACTGAGCCCTGATCTAAATTTTTGAACAGAGTGACTCAATCTGTGAGACAAAAAGTTACTGCCTTCTAAATACAGAGATTAAAATGTTAACTATGTTTGCCCTAAATTTTTGTTTTCATAGATAAATTGGCATAATTGTTACTAAATTAGAAACAGGATTGACGATTAAAAGTATTACATAAAAATATCTATGTCACTTGGTTTCTAAATCTTCTAAAAGTTTAAAAAATGGCTCCCTAGTCTCAAGCTGCCTCCATGTGTTACTATTCTAGGCTTATTATAGCCTCAAGGTATTAGATAATCTTTAATATCAAAAAGTAACTATATATTTCTAGATTTAATTAGCTACTATCAGCTACAGATTTCTGTGCACATTTTTTTTAAACAAAGAAATCAAAACCTCTCTCCTGAAAGTAAAAGGAAAGGACAACAGACTTAGGGTAAATTAAAATCCTTTCTTATCAGAGCCTTCATTGTAAAATTTCCCCAACCTCACCCAGGCCCAAGAAAAGTTAAAAGATATCAAAAAAGTAGCTGTTTGGATCCTTTTAAAAGAATTCCTTAAGATTACTTTTGTATTTTTTTCCATCTATGATCATCAACTTTCTGCAAAAGTTTTAAAAATATTACCTCAATTTTATTATTTGTTGCTTACTCCTAAAACACATAATTTAAAATGGTCTTGATAATGTTTAATTTGTGGTAGATTTTCTGTGCTCACAGGAACTTAACAATGATAAAGACAGCTGGTTACAAAAAGCTTGTAGTGAAAAATAAAGTTGTTCTGTTCCACTTGTTAGCCAATTCCACAAGTCTGTCTGAGTGGCCACTGTGTCTGATGATCCAGTCTCCTGCTTAATTGACCAGCTTTATGTCATGCTAGCGTGACAGATCTGGTACCATGAACTGTTAATAAAGCAGCAGCCATATGAGAGTGATATGGTACGTGGAATCCTCTTTCACCCACATTTCTAGGCCATCTGTTGGCAGCTTCAAGTAAGTTCTTCATCTGAAACAAGATTAATTATATCTTGGAGCTGCAGGAATAGCACCCCAGGCAGAGCATTTGGCCAGCAAGTACAACGCCCAAAGTTCCATTCCCCAGTACCACATAATTTGGATATGGTGGTGCCCCCTGTAATCCTAGCACTCAGGAGGCTGAGGCAGGAGGATTATCATGAGTTTAAGGCCAGCCTAGGATACATAGTGAGTTTAGGACCAGCCTGAATTACAGAGAGAGATATTGTCTCAAAATTTGTTTTAATTAATTATATCTCAAATTTTGGAGCCCTCTTCTGGTTATTTCTATACTCATGTAGAGGCCTAGGAATACGAACAAGAATCCTGTGTTCACCAGATGGCTGTCATCGCCAAGGTCCCAGGGGTCCTGTGAGATTCATTCCACCAGATGGCAGAGCATCCAGAGGGAATGGCATAGGTTGGGACTGAAAGCAGTTTATACTGTGTGACAATTACAAGTGTCTGCCATGAAAGAATGGCTGGATTTGATCAGTGGTACCCATGTCCCTGGCCCACACACCTCTTTCTCCATAGCTACTTCTTTATGGAACCCCAGCAACAAAACCAGAAAAGCCAGATGGCTCTTACCAATTTCTTGTCACCACTGGGATCAGCCTATCTACTTCACTGCTAAGACTTTTTTCAGTTATGGTAGATATGTGGCTGTGTTTTCACATGAGGCTTATAAATTAATTGATGTTTTCATTTGATAAAGTATGTACTGACACTCCTCTTATGCAGCTGACACCCCCTCTCCCACCCCCACCCCCCAGGCACAGGGACCAGCACATTAAGCGGCAGCACCAAGTCCCTGCCCTCATGAATCTTTCATTCCAGTGAGGGCTTGAGAGAGACATTAAACACACAGACCAATAGATATAACTATTATAAGGGACATGCCATGGAGAAGCTAAAGCAGGGTCCAGGGCAATAGAATTGTAGGTGTGAGATTAGCCAGGGGTCATGAGAAAGGACACAAGTGAGGCTGAAGAACTGAGCAAGGCCACAAGAAGCTTAGACTTTATTTTCAGTGTATAAAGAGCCACCAGAAGACTGAAGGAAGGAGGATGATGTCATCTGACATAAGGGTTGAGCAGCCACTTACTCTTGGCACCTCAGACTACAGTAGGAACATCCTGTTGACATCTCACATTCGGCTAATCTAAAGCTGAACTTGGGGCTGGAGGAATGGCTCAGCGTTTTAAAGCTCTTGGCTAGCAAGCGCTAAGTAAAGTACTAAGTTTGTGAGTTCAATTCCCCAGCATCACATAAGCTGGGCATAGTGGCACATGACTGTAATCCTAGCACTTGGGAGTTCAGGACCAGCCTGGGCTACAGAGCAAGATCCTGTCTCAATAAATAAATAAAAATAAAGCTGGACTTATTTCCTTCCACCTTTAAATTGATTTTGTGTGCTTATATTATCAAAGAAAACACCCATGGCTAAGGCCAAACATCTCTCCTCACCACATGATATTAAGGATATATGTGCCCCCTCAAAATCATTCAAATTGTTATGCTTCATTTTCCAATTGAGTATGACATTGTTGATGCCATACTGAGTATCAGCTTCCTTTCCATCCTTCCTAAGAGATACCAAGACTGACATCCACCTCTTTTCCACACAATCTTTTTGCCTTGGAGAAAATCAACCTCGACCTGACTCCAAGAGTTCACTGGCCTAGTTCAGAACATCCCAATTCCCAGGGAGGAACCTGGCAGGGAAAGAACTTCCTATTTCTGGGAATTTCACATGTATGTGGAGTTTGAATTTGCTATAGTAATTTTGCTGTCAAATCCTGAGAAAAACTGAGAAAGGTGAGGGCAAGAAAATCTCATTTCTGGTCTGTCCAGACCATGGTGACCTCCAAGACTAGACCAATGAGACAGATACAAAGAATGCTGATCCAAATAGTAACCTACATATTCCTCTAGAAAAGCCTAGAGCCAGCAAGACTTGTAAATTATGCCATACCAACCTAATCAAGCCACTTAAGAGTCAACAACCAATAAGAAAAATTCCATTAGCCACTCTAACTTTTTATTACTCTGAACTGAAAGGAAATCAAACTCTCTCTCTTTCAGTGTGTCTTGTTAGAGTGGATAAAATTATATCTATTTTGTGATATATCTTCAGAAGCAGAATCAAGAATGCGCTGGACTTTTGGGCGTGTGTAGTCAAGATCTCTCCTTCCTGTAAGTGGCAGTGACAATCAGCAGGTGCCTGGCTAGGGGTTATATGATACATGATCTCCCCTGTATTTGTATGCAAGAATGTACTGGCATATTCAGAACAACATAAACCAGAATAACAGGTTATTGGGAGAGCCTGTGTCTAGAGCAGGACAAAAGGAGAGACTCATACAGGGTATCTTAGATTTCAGCAAAATCCTACACCAAAAAATTGAAAAGTTTGGGTACTTGGATAAGTATTTTAGAAGAGCCTGAATTTAGAAATAGATAATTAAAAAATCCAAACCCAGAAGCTGCTTATTGTAAAACAAGTCTCTGTATCAGTCCCATGTATCTGTGATTACTCAAAAGGTATGAAGTCTTCACTAGTAACAACCATATTCAGCCTATGCTGACAGAATTACATGAAATGAAAATGGGAAGTACAGACTGTGATAAGGAGGGGGAATTACTTGTTTGTTTTTTAACAGTAATAATGATTGAATTCAGAGGCACTCTACCTATAAGCTACAGTACCCTTGAATAGCTGCATTACTCTGCAGCTTTGGGTGTTGTTACATTTTGGGACAAAGGCATCGAAGATATGTTATTGCTCAGAGTTTTGGAACTCAAAGATCCCTACAGGAACTCCACAGGTTCACCCTCTGAATGAGAGTATGAGTTGGCCATGCAGCCCTGAGAAGTCTGTCCCCATATTTGTTGAAGGAAAATAAAATATAGGATGGAGATTCATCCATAAAATTTTCTAAAAGCACACAGAAATGTTATGCAATTGCTGATAAGAATAATATAGGATCACAGGTGGGGATAACAAAATCCCAATGCAGGACACATGCTTACTGATAATCTGATTATCACAAGACAGGGCATATGCTTATTGATCATCTGACTATAGGCAGGTGTTCAACTACCCTTGAAGTGTTATGTTTTGGATCTAAAGTGTACCCCAAGAGCCCCATGTATGTGGATATGGTGGATTACCTATGGATACCACATGCTGTTGGGAGACAGGGCCTGGAGGGGTGTGTGCAGTTTCACCTTTCCTCCTGGTACAAGCATTCTCCATTCTGGACCTAAGGCATCTAGGCCAGCAACTGAATTGATAGTATTCTGGAATGGCCTTTTGAAGTCACAATTATAGCACCAACTAGGTGATAGATAACACCTTTCAGGGTTGGGGCAAGGTCCTTCAAAAAGCTGTATATGCTTCGAATCAATGACCAACATATGGCATTGTTTTTCCCATGGCTAGGCTTCAAGGGACCAGGAACCAAGGAGTGGGGATAGGCATGGCACCACTCACCGTAACTCTTAGTGACCCACTAGCAAAATTTTTGCATCCTGTTCCTGCAACATTATGCTCTACTGTCCTAGAAGTCTTAGGTCCAGAAGAGAGAAGGCTTGTACAAAGAGGAAAAGTGGAATCAGCACACACCCCTATTGGTGAAGGCCTTCAGCCGGTCCCCACCTCCCATAGCTCTCAGTATATCCATTGATAATCCACAACATCCAAATACATGAGGCTTTTGGGGGACACACCAGATCCAAACCATAAGAATGAGCATCCTAAACAACAGTTTAGCTTGTGGGTAAACATTATGTAGGCTTGGTAAACAAAGAATAGGCAGGCACACCCTCTTTCTAAACAAGTTCTTTTCAATCTGTGAGGCAGAAAGCCTAAATTTCAGTTTATGGTAAGAAATTCCAAAGACACATCGGAAGTAGAGGAAAACAGCAGCTGAGTATGGCCCTTAGCTGCCAGCATCTGCAGATGGAGGAAAGCCCGGAGACCAGAACCTCAGACTAAAGTAAGCGCAGATCCAGGAGAAGCGGAAGTGACAGCAACTGGCAGTTCCAGCCTTCAGAAAACAAGTCTGCAGGTAGTACACACTACAAATACAATGGGAGCTCCTCCTAGAAAAGGCCTCCTGGAGCCTAAATCAGAAGCTGCTCTCAGCAGCCCTAACAAGTAATGACGTAAGCAGGAGCCATTTTTTTAAAAGAAGCCCAAGACTGAATTATTTAGAGTAAAAGAATGCTCAGAAGAGCACATCATGGTTTTGGGGGTCACTCTTAAGCAGTGCCTAAGAAGAAACTGGCACAAAAGACAGTTGTGGAGAGAAGAGAAAGGCTACCAACCTCCTGAATGGCTTTGGTGTAGCAGGAGCACCACTGAAAGTGGGTAACTCAGCCCTCAGGAGAAGGAAGTCAGGACATGCAGGAGAGCTTTGCTGAGGGGTTTAGAGGTGACATGATACCACAGAGGCCACCAGACTGTTAGGTCCTCCCTCACTGCCTACTCCCAGCATAGAACTCAGAGGAATTTTGGCTTCCCCACACACCCTCATATCCTTTCAAAGAAACTTCTTAGCTAGGCCTGTTAAGTAACTCCCTCAACAATGGAAACATGGGAAGAAGACAAGGCAACAGGATGCCCACAGAGATGCCTGAGACCCCAGAAACTAATGTCATGGGCCATGAAATAGTGGAAGTCATAGGGAAGGACGTCAAAAAGCAAACAGAAGAGCCGAACAACCAGTTCAAAGAAGATACTCTCAAAGAAATGCAAGCACTGGTCAAAGGACTTAAAGAGAAACTTACTAATAAAGTGGTCCTAATGGAGACAAAGTTCATTGAACATATAACAGCCACAAATAAAAAGCTGACTTAGGTAAATAAGGAAATGCTCCAAGATATGAAGAAACATTTTAATAGAGAAGTGGAAATTCTGAAAAGAAACCTAGCTGAAACTCAGGATATGAAAAATGCATTTCAAAGCAAAGGAAGTCAACTCGAACATTGTGAGAACAGAATTTCAGACCTTGAAGACAAGGCTGAGGAAACAAATGCTATAATTAGACATGACTCCACAATTAGAAATGAGAAAAGTAGGTGGATACACCAGTTGATGGATGATTCAAAAAGAACCTATCTCAGAATTACAGGTGTGACAGAAAGAGCAGAAGACAGCACCAAAGGTATAGAGAATTTATTCTCTGAAATAATGTAATAAAATTTCCCAAATCTAGAAAAAGACATTAATTTTCAGGTACAGGAAGCTTATAGAACACCAAATAACATCAACCAGCAAAGATATTTGCAACAGAATATCACTATCAAAACTTGAGAAATCCAACATAGAGAATATTTAATGCAGCAAGAGGGGCTGGAGGCATGGCACAGTAGTTAAAGTGCTTGCCTTGCAAGTGCAAGGCCCTGAGTTCAATTCTCTAGCACCACATAAAAATGGGCATGGTGATGTACACCTGTAATACCAGCACTCGGGAGGCTGAGGCAGGCAGATTATCCTGAGTCGAAGGCCAGCCGGAGCTACACCAGTGATTTCAGGACTAGCCTGGGCTACAGTGCGAGACCCTGTCTCAAAATAAAATAAAATAAAAGCAGCAAGAGAAAAATAGACATTGTTCTACCAAGGCAAATCTATTTGAATTACCACAGATTTCTCAATGCAAACTTTAAAGACCAGCAAAGCCTGGAGCAAAATCTTTCAAGCAGACAGGAAGTATCAATGCAGGTTGTGGTATCCAGCAAAATTATCCCTGAAAATTAGAGAAGTAAAAATTTTTCATGACCAAGAATCACTAAAGAAATTTGTGACCACTAGCCCCGCATTACAGAAAATAGCGGAAGAAATCTTTGAGAGAAGCAGAGAGATAAGCAGCAGCACCAAAAAACATTGGTATTTGAATCATTTGATTGGTGTCATGGTTTGCATCTGGAGTGTCCCCCAAAAACCTCATGTTCCTATAGATACTGTCTAGGGTTGAGAGGTGCTTGGGATTGTTGAGAGGGGCATGTGCTGGTTCTGCCCTTCCTCCCAGTCTCTCCCTGTGCCACCATGTTGTGAGCATCTCTGCTGCTGGAGCTCTGGCTCTGGCCCTGCCCCCACTCCAGCCCTGGCATGTGCTTCCACCATTTTCTGGCCACCCTCCTGTCAATGGACTATGACTGTTTGAAACTGTAAGCTAAAATAAATCTTAAGACACAGAAGATTAAATATGTTAATATCACATGGCTTCTCTGATTTGGGAAACCCAGAATAAAGGCATTCTATAGAACAAAATGGGTGTGATAGAGGGAGTTAGGTGGGGATGGGCAGGGTGTGAGGGCCAAAAATGGGGAGGGAAAGGGATCGTAAGATTGATGTGATATCTATGTGCACAAAATACTCAAGTTCATTGTAAACATTATGTATTTCACATATATATATGTGTGGATATATGCATATATATATATATATATATATATATATATATATATATATAGTGGGAAAAAGAAAGCATAAGGCCTGAATTTGATTCTCCCGCACCTTATAAGCTGGGTGTGGTGGTGCATGCCTGTAATCCCAGCATTTGGGAGGATGAGGCAAGAGGACTGCTGTGGGTTTGAGGATAATCTGGGCTACACAGTGAGCTCAGAAGAAGCCTGGACTACAGAGCAAGACCTTGTCTCAAAAATAAATAAAGAAATAGAAAAAAGAGAAAGAAAAGACAAAAGCAAGCAAGCTGTCAGGGAAAGAACAACGAGACATCTGGTTGCTACTACGCAACATCAATGCACCTCTCACTACTACTCACAGGAGGTCCTAAAAGGTCACTTTTGGAGAAACACTTTGAAATCCACTGTTGTGGCAACCAATAAGTATAACGCTAGAATCAAACACTGATTTCTCGAGAAAAAACATGATTAATGAAAGAAAGTTTCACCTGAGAGGAAGTATCTCAGCTAATGATTTATTAATAAATTCACTAACAAAAAATAACAAAATCAGAATATTGTCATTTTGCAAATCACAAATTAATGGATCCAAGCAATGATCACGGATTACTGTTCTTGAAAAGACAGAATTTTCACATCTCCTAATGAAACTGTATAACCTATGAACTGTGTACATGCACACACATACACACACACAGAAAAACACAAACCAGAGATCAAGTCCTTTAGTAGCACTTTAAAGGAAATGTAATAAGGAAATAAGAATGGTCAGTGAGACCATGGGGATACATAAGCAAACCTAACTGTAAGAAACACTTCAGTACAAATGATTCAATTTCTTTAATAACTGCATGGAAAAATAGAGGAGGAATCTTCAGATTATAGGACAGTTAAGTGACAAATGACTCCAATTACAATATGTAGGCCTTATTCAAAATCTGAACCAAAAAATCAAACTCTAAACGGATATTTTAATAAGATAATCTGACAAGTTTGAACACTGGCTATGTAGTGATATTTAAAATTTACTTATTTTTGTGATAATGGTGCTTGTCTACTTTTCATAAAATATCTCTATGTTCTAAAAATACGTTCAGAAACATATAGATCAAATGATATATCTTGGACTCATTTCAAAATAATATAGAAAATTAAAGTAGCAGCAGACATGAATAGACGTGAAACCAAACTAGCCACACATTATCATTTACCAAAGACAGATGATGAATATATGATATAAGGCTGTGCATATGTTTTGGATGAACAGAGATGAATAGACAGAGACAGTAGAAACATGAAAATGTGTAGCCATCTCCTTGGATGTGTTACCCATGCTATAACTTTTGGGCCACACATAAAAGTCTTAACGTGTGCTGAGAATTCCATCTAAGAATACACAAAGTATAAGGAGTAGGGCAGTTAAGAAGCCAAGGAAAAAAAAGAATAGAAGCATTTCCAGAAGTGTAGTAGGCCAAGGAAAATCAGATTTTTATTTCACTGAACCTGCATTTAATTTTCATAACAAAGACATACTGATAATATACAGAGTTTCATTTGCAGGTGCAGAAGATTCTGAACAGGAACCTGCAAAGAAGCCGCAGCTAACATAGTAGATGGTGAAGGACTGATGGCCCCATAAGGCCCATCAAGGTATGCATATGCACTCCTATTCAACACAGGGCTGGAAGTTTTAGTCCATGCTATAAGAAGGTAATACAACGCACACATATTGAAAAAGAAGAAATGAAACTATTCCTTTTCAAAGATGACATGATTTTCTATGTTTATCTAAAAAAAAACAGGAAAAAAATGCCTCCTACAATAAGTGGGTTTGGCAAGGTCATGGGATACAAGCTGCTTCTGACAATTCCACAAGAAATGCTCATATTTCTGTGCACCTTTCAAGCAAAGGAAGTCACAGTTTCTTATTTGGACTTTCAAGGATACTTTACAGCTGAAACAAATTGTGCTAAAGGAGAATAGACCTCTGGATTGTAAACTTTGGTAGCTCATCTGTCTGATTTCCATTCACCACCCAGCTCAAAACAAAATGTAACATAATGCTTTGTTCAGATGAGAAGCAACCATCTCCCTTAGCATCATGAATCCCTCCTACTTCTCTACTCATCTGTTTTTTTTAAAACAATGGAGACTGGGGTTTGTGCAGAGGTCTTCTTTTTTGCATAAGGAATATTCATCCTTATGCATCCATCTGGATGAATCCACAAGAGAATGTAAAAAGCAAGGAAATCAAATTTTTATGAATCTGCTGGAAAGACATCCAAGCCACCTACCTTTTGGGTTATGTGGTGTTGGACCACCCAAAGTCAATGCACAGGGATGGGGCAAGTTCTTGGTTAAAGGCACTAAGGTGGTCTTGTGTGAGGCTTTCTGGGTGATATACAGTTGTTTATTTCTCCTGTGTCCGAAAATTCTGTAGGAATCACTGGGTTCTGTTGCTTGTACTTTTCTCTCCTGAAGGAGACAACGTGTGAGTCAAGATTTAGTGCTAATGCCAGCTCTCTGATGTCGAAAGCATTCTCTGCAGAGGCCACTGCAGCAGTACCAGGAGAGTCAGAAGCCCCCATTTCAACAGCCTTCAACATGGTGTCACCTCATCCCCCCAAGTAGGAGTAGCTGGTGAACCTCCACAAACTGAGGCTTGGTAAGTTTCTTGCAAACACGGGGAGTATCTACTACCCTTACAGAGTTCAATCACGCTGGAAGTGACAGAAAGATTGCTATTTGCCACCTCTCCCACGAGAGGGGCAGCGGCCAAGGACCTTAATGAGCTCTGTGCTACCTGAATTACACCAGCTCCCTCTGAGTAGTCCACCTCATTGTTTACATCGACTACACCATAAACTGGCACCATTGGAGTCGGGTGCAATCCAACAGACTGCCCGGGCCCATATTCACTGCCCTGGGGGCTGCACACCTCAGTCTCTATGACTGATGACTTTCTGGGTGAGAGCTCTGGAGAAGGCCCGCAGTCTCCACCTGCTCGCATTCCTTGGGTTTCGGACTGTCTGTGTCTTCCAGGCATGGCTGCCAGGTGCATCCCTTTCGGAAAACAAGTTTTGAGCTTCTTACGGAGCTCAGGTCATAACAGAATATGCCTGCCCCAGGCAGGCCTGAGTCTCCGGAGGGACATCATTATCCGAGGCCCAACTCACTCAGACATTTAAGTGAAAACGGATATACAAGAAAACAGCCGGGTCTACATCCACGGTTAAGTCAGACTCTGGAAAGACCACGGGGCAAGGAGGCGTGACCTCCAACCTCAAAGCGTACTCAGTCCGCCAAAGAGCCGGAACCGCCTCCCGGACGCACCAGCGGAGCCGGAACTGCCTCCCGGACGCCCAGGCGGAAACGGAAACACCGCCCCGTCGTAGCCATGGAGACGCGGGGGGCGGGACCTCCCTGGGGAGCGTGACCTCTGACCCACAGTGGCGGCGACGTCGGCGGCTGCCGCGGACCGTAGGGTTCTGGTGGCGGCGGGCCGGGAGCGGGGGACTGCCGAACGCGACGATGGAGGTAACGGGGCCAGAATTGGGGGTCCGCAGAGGGACGGAGGTGTGGTCTGCAAAAGGGCAGGGGTCCCGCGTCAGCCCCGGGCCGAGGACGCCGGGAGACCCCAGCGCCCGAAGCCCCGCTGGGTGCCCGGAGCCGGGGGACGCGACCCGCCCCCGCGACAACCTGTCCATCCCTTGAGGCTCAGCGCCGTCCCGGATTAGGAAACGCGGGCTCGGTCTTGTTTTGCAGGATCCAGTTCAGGATGCGGTGTCCGCTCCAGCCGCCCCCGGAACCGGGAAGTCTAAGGTGAGCGATCCCCGGAGCGCGGGGCCGCGGGACTGCGGGACTCAAGGGATTTGGTGTCTTACAGTCACTTATCTAGTTTTTTTAATTTTCTGATAAGGAAGCACTGTTTTGTTTACTTCCTGATGCTGATTAGCACTGCTGAGAGATCTCGCTCTTTTTTTTGTGTGTGTGTGACTGAGCCTTTCTCGGTAACCCGGGCTGATCTCGAACCCATGGCAATCCTCCTGCCTCAGCCTCCCGAGTGCAGGAATCACACGCATGCCCCACCTCTCCCAGCTGAAATCCTACAGTTTTTTTCAAACATTAAAGAAAGTTTGATTTATGAAGGTTTTATATAGTGAGGCAAAGAGCAGGTACTGTAATCCTGTGGATTTAGTTCCTATACTGCGAAGAAAGTGGAACTGGGTCACTTTTATGACCTTGTATAATGTTTAATGTTCAACGATTGGAAACAACAGTGGCAATTTGCTAAGGTGTAAGGTTCCCACGCGCAGGTCAGGCATCATTTTATAGATGAGAAAACTGGGCACACAAAGGAGAAGTAATTTTCAAAAGTGGTAAATTTTAAGTTTTTTTAGTTACAACCTAATGTTACCTGATTCATCTTGGTACCGTAATTGTGCTTAAGTTTTCGCGGGGCCAGAAACAACCCTCAGCTTAGAATATAATGAATTTTACAGCTCTTAGAACTTTTAAGTCGCACTTGTTCCAACCTCTAATTGTATGGTTAAATCAAAACCTGAACAGGTCCTGGTGGTACAGGCCTTAATCTCAGCCCTTTGGGAGATAAGACAGAGAGGATAGTGAGTTGGAGCCCATCGTAGGCACTTTAGGGAGACACTTTCTCAAAATACAACTTCAGAAATGGGCTGAAGATATAGCTCAGTGTTAAGGCCCTAGCCTTGATCCACAGTATCTCCAAATAAATAAAGTAGGTGTTAGAAAAATGGAACAGCGGTTAAAGTCCCTGCCTTGCAAGCCCAAGGCCCTGAGTTGGATTCCTAAGCACCACCTAAAGCTTGGTGTGGTGGCACACACCTGTAATCCGAGCACTTGGGAGGCTTCAAGACCTTGTCTCAAAAAAAATAAAATTATTGAGCAGAATGGGGTTTTGGGGGATTTTTTGTTGTTGTTGTTGTTGTTGTTGTTGTTGTTGTTGTTGTTGTTTTGGGCAAACATTATGTTTTTTGTGGCTAACTAGAAACATGAATTATAAAAACTTGGTAACATTTTTCAGCTGGAAACATTGCCCAAGGAAGATCTTATCAAGTTTGCCAAGAAGCAGATGCTGCTGCTACAGAAATCAAAGTCAAGATGCACAGGTATTAGGCTCTCCATGTCCATCAGGGCTAGAAATGATAGTTTTTTAAGTTGGTGCATTGGTCTGTTTTTACTTCCTGCTGTTGAGCTGCATCTTAGTCACTATAGAAGCACCTAACACTTAACATTCTAGTCATTTATCTCAGATTAATTTATTGTATCCCATGTCCAAACTATACTAACAGTTACGTTTGAGTTGGTATTTATCTTCAGGGAGGAAGGTTTAAGAAATTTTCTGTAAAGTTAAGCTTTTTTTTTTCTTTACATGCTCTGTACATTCTATTTTTTCCCTAGGAGTTTGTTGAAATGTTAGAGGTAAAACATTGTAAACCCAAGGCCATAATAAAAGTCCCTTAAAATATTGCTATTGCTGTGATAAAGGTGATTGATTCTCTATTCAGTTTGCATTTTATTCTGAAAGAAAAAAATTGATAATGTCCTTTGTTGATACACATGAGTAAGCTTTTGAGTTGCTGGCGACTTAAAAATGTTAACTTGCCCAGCCTAAAAGCCAATACTTAATTTTCTGTAAAGAAAAAAAAAAAAGTCAAACTATTGTTTGGGAATTTTGCTGAGGTTGTATTTAAAAGAGTTTTAGACCAATGGTTTCTGAAAGATGTTCTAGGCTTTAGAGCTAGACATGTGTTGAAGAAATATTCAGATTAATGAATATGCTTCATATGAGGATAGTTATTGATTTAAGATTATACAGTAAAAAGTGTTTATAACAAAGTAGTAATTTAGGATTAGCTTTAGATTTATGGTGTGAGGGCTAGAGAAATAGCACAGTGATTAGAGTACTTGCCTTGTAATTGCAGGGCCCTGAGTTTGATTCCCTAATACCACATAAATTGGGCATGGTGGGGCATTCCTGTAATCCTAGCAATCAGGAAGCTGAGGCAGGATGATTATTGTGAGTTTGAAACCAGCGTGGGCTACATAGTGAGTTAAGGACCAGACTGGTACAGAGCAAGACCTTGTCTCAAAAATAAATAAATAAATAAATAAATCAGGCTGAGCCAAGCTCCCTGAGACAGACCTATAATCCCAGTACTCTGGGAGGCCGAGGCAGGGGGATTGAAAGTTTGAACCCAACCTCGGTCAAAATAAAAACCCTTTCTCAAAATAAGAAAGGACTTGGGATGTAATGTAACCTGAAGGCTCTGGGTTCAGTCTCTAGTTCCAGAAAAAATTCCAAAAGAGGTGGCTGGGAGCAGTATCATGTAGTTCCTTTAGCTACAGGAGTCTGAGGTAGGAAGATCACTTGAGCCCAGGAGTTAAGGACCAGCTGGGGCAACAAAACAAAACCCCATCTCAAAAGAAAAAAGGAAGGAGAAAAGAGTGATAAGGATGGCTAAGTGAAGTGGGAAAGGAGAATGCATACTGGGGATGAACCCAAATTCACAGGCAGTGGTTGCTGAATTCAGGTACTGGCTTGCAGCGGTTAGTTCACCCTTGTCTCTGTCACTATAGTTGGTACCAAGTTTTCCATAATAAGGAAGAGCAAATGCAGCACTATATGGGGGTGTCTGCTTCATACAGATGCTGTAACTCAGAGGTTTTTGGAAGGTTTTTAGAATGTACATGTCCATATAGTTAGTAATTATTTTCTTCATATCTGAACTGGAATCTTTTTATTTATTAGAATTGGAGAAAGAAATTGAAGAACTGAAGTCAGAACCTGCTGATGGAGGGACTGATGATATAATTAAGGTAATGAGGCAGTTTTTCGTGTTGCTTTACTTTTTACTTACACTGAGAAGATATCTAATGATAGACAGAAATTCCTCAAAACCTTGTGCCTGCTGGGCATTTTCTGTTTTCTCTTTGCCCTACCCCTTTGTCTGTACAGGGCTTGACTGTTTGTCTGTCCGCAGTGTGTATGTCCTCTCTCCTTCCCACATACTCCCTAATGTGGTTCTTACCTCTTCTTCTGTCTTGGTCTGCCCTATCCCCTCAGGGAACCTGGTGTTGGCAGGACTTGGGTGGTCTGTGGATCCTGCACCCGTGGGTACATCTAGGTGCTCAGACCTGACTGTCTCCATGTCATTTGTTATCTCCTCAGACTCCAACAACTTTCCTGTTTCCACTGTCATCCACATGTGTGCATGCCAGGCGTCTGAGACACCTGCCTGTGTTCCCCACCCTCTGTCCACTTGCCAGTTCTCACCCACTCCCTGAAGTCTGCTGACTTCCTGTGCCTAAATCCTGGATCTGGCCTTTGATGATGGCCCTGTGCTGTGTGCCCTGCTTCCCTCTGCCAGCCTCAGTGTCCTAAGTCCCTTGTCTCTCTCCTTTGGGGCTCTGTTTGGGGACTCCTTCCTTCTGTAGAATGAGTGTAGAGGTGGTTGCTTTTCATGCTGTTTGTACTTAAAATCTCTTTACGCTGATAGAGCTCTTAAATTTCTCTGCATCTGTTTTCTTTATTAGTAGTGCTCTACCTAAGGAACTCCTAGCTAGGCATGGGATGGGTTCCATCGCCTCATGATGTCACTGGGACACAGACTCTGTCTCTGTGTCCTTGCCCTGTGAGCCTGAGGGGTCATGGTCTACTGAGAGACAGTGGGAGGGAGCAGCTGGCAGAGGCTAGGGAGACATGTGCAGTCGCAGAGCTCGCCCTAGAACTTCCCATTTTGTCTGAGGAGGGCTGTTGGCTTTTTGTTTTCCCACCGCTTGTTGAACTTGCTGTCTTGGGGTTTATGTTTTTTTTTTTTTTTTTTTTTTTTTCTGTTTTTGTTTTGAGAAGGTCTCGATCTGTAGTCCAGGTTAGTCCTGAACTCACTGTGTAGCCTAGGCTGGCCTCAAACTCACAACAATCCTCCTACCTCAGCCTCAAGAGGGCTAGGATTATAGGTATTCACCACTATGCCCAACTTCTGTCTTTGAGTTCAGATGTTTAGTTGCCTAGAGTTAATTCTTGATAATCTGAATTTTTTTTTTTTTACATCTTACTTACAGATTGCACATGTTCTAATTCTCTGAGAAAATAAATTTATGTTGATTTAAAACTTCAGGCTCTTGCGTTCTGTTTCCCTGAAACTTTACTTTTAGTGTAACCAACTGAGAAATACGAGGTAGGCTTTTGAAAATAATAATCATATTAAATGGTCTCTGTAGGTCCCCACACTGCTCTGGTTTCCATCCTGCAGTGCCCATCATTCTAAGTCCTCTGTTCATTATTTTTTTTCCCTCATGTGAACTTTTATTGCATCTGTAAATGTCATTAAGAATGTCATTTTTTTCATTTCCCTTTGTAATTGTGTTAACAGGTGTATTGTGTTGTTTGTGATGGACTTTTTCTCCTAGTATGATTTTTCTAAAGCTCATCTATAGCATTGCATGTCACCCTGCTTGCTGAGGCTGAGGCTGTTTGCTTTGTAAATACCGTGGCTCGTTCATGGGCTGCTGCTAGGCCTTGCGGTTGTTCTGAGGTCTGTGCAGTAGAGGCCAGAGCTATGAGGTTGTCACATGCATCTTCGTTAGAGGTGTGTAGAGGGGTCTTCCGGCTGAATGAGTGGCGTGACTTTAGGAGATATTGCCAGACTGCTTTATAAAGTATTTGCTGGGAGCCTAAAGAAGGATCATGAGTCCTAGCTCAGTTTGAGTGACTTAGCAAGACCCAGTCTCTAAAATAAAAAATGATCTAGGGATGTAGCTGAATACAAAGGCTTTGGGTGCAGCCCAGCACTGTAAAGGAAGGTGGCAGTTAGGTGGATTCCTAGCACCACACAGGACATCCTGTGTATCCACACACTCTCCAGGGCCAGGTATCTTCATGCATTTTAATTATTGCCAGTCATGTGGGTATAAAATGATAGGTCATGATGGTCTTGATTCATGTTACTCTATGTCCACCATCCCTTTTCTCAGTGGACCTTTGGGCCTCTTAGTAATTTGTAGAATTTTTTTTTTAATTTCTGGATATTCTCGGTTGTGTATTAATACCTTCTCCCAATTTGTGCCTTGATTTTTCACCACTTATTGTCTCATTGAACAATGGCTTTAATTTTAGTATAGTCGGATCATTTATAATGTGCTTTTAAACTTTAAATATATATGGCTGGAGGCATAGCTCAGTGGTTAAACTGTTGGCCTAACACGTGCAAGGCCCTGGGTTCAGATCCCCAGTGTAAAGATTAGCTGGATGTGGTAGCATGTGCCTGTAATCCCTGCACCTACAAGACTGACGCAAGAGGATTGCCTTGATAATCAAGGCCAGGTTGGACTGTGTAGTGAGTTCTTGACCAGACTGGACTACAGAGAGAGACTGTCTCAAAAATAAATAAATAAAAATTTAAAGATACATTTGTAGAGACATACTGAATATATATTTTGAGATCTTTGTGTAATGTTGAAAAGATGTTTTCTAAGATTTTGAAAAATGTATTTTGACATTTAAGTCAATCTAGAAATTAAGTTGATTTCTCCTTAATTTGGTGTAAAATTTTTTATTAGCAACATCTACTGTTTTCCAATCTTCATTATTAAATATTCTTTCTCAAAGTGAACTAACTCTGCAGTTGAGAACATGCTTAGGTCTATCTTTTGACTCATTTTGTAATTCTGTCAGTTATTTGGCCCATCCTCTGACCAGTACGGTGTCATTGCCACTGCGGTCCTGCTGCATAATAGTAAATTGCGATGTTTAGTAGAGACAGCTCCCCCACCCGTGTTCCCTTCAAGCCCTTTTCCTATATATATTTGGGTAGTCAGATTTCGTGACATACTGTACTGGGATTGGTTGGAATTACATTGAATCTGTGAAGTCTTATAATTTTTCCAGTGGATGTTCTTCTGAGTCTTTTGATAAGGTTATTTTGAGATTCTTGATATTCTTTGATGACATTATAAATTATGTCTTTTTTTAATTGTTTTCTTTTTGTTTACTACTAGTATACAAAATGGAATGAACTTGTGTACTAATCTGAAATCTAGCAACTTCATGAGACTTCATTTCTAATTGTGTATTTCTCTAGATTTTTTTGTATAAGCATATCATCTGTAAATCATTTTCTTTTTTAAATTTTTATTTGTTGTGTCTTTCATAAACTTAAATTTTATTTTACTGTTTAGTATATTTATTTTTTGAGTTAATGTCTTACTGTATTGCCTAAGCTGGCCTCAAACTCCTGGGGTCAGCAATCTTTCTGCCTCAACCTCCTGAATTGGTGCAGTCCTAATTAGAATTGGTAGCAGGAAATAATGTTTTATTTGGGATTTTTGCACCTAGATTTGTAGTGATATCAATTTTTTATTTTTCTTTCCTATAAAGTGATTAGGGATTGGCTTCCAGTCACTGTGGCTGTGTAAGATATCATGGAAATTCCTCTCGCATTTTATTTTGTATAAAAGTCCATACAAACTTTGGATAATCTTATCTATTTGAAAAATCTGATAGAACTCTCCTATAAAACCATCTCTTCCCCATATTTTCTTTGATGGACAATTTTTAACTGCTCAATTGATTTTTAAGTACTTACAGTGTTACATTTAGGGTTTTTTTTTTTTTTTTGAGTAAGTAAAGCTGTGTTTCTCTAGGAATGTTTATCCGTTTTACTTGCTTTTAATTTTTTGACAAACACTTCATAATCTCTAAAACTTTTTAATCTCTTATACGTAGCTTTCCCATTTCCAATAACAGCATTGTATGTGATGTCTGTATCTCTTCCTCCACTCTTGCTACAGGGTGTGTTTTTTGTTTGCTGTTGGCTGATCTGCTTTTCATTTCATCACCATAATCTCCTGCTTAACTCCTGCAGAGAACAAACCTGTCTGAGGGAGGAAAACACCGGTTCTTTCCTGTTGTCCCTCTGCCTACTCCCTGTCTGTCTGTCAACAAATCTGAGCCCCACACTCTGCACCTCCCTTGACAATACCTGCTGTCTCCTATTCCTGTTTCTTCGGTTGGTTGCTTGGTTTTTCTTCCAGGACTGGGAAGAGCCTCACAACTGCTTGGCCAGCTCTGCCTCTGAGTAGCATCCCAACCCCTGGTACCTCCTGTTCCTGTTTCTGGAGAGAGTTTCCCGCTTCTCTGTGCCCTTGCCTGAACTGCTCTAGCAGCTTTCTTTATAAATCAGTTCCAACTCCTTCTCTTTGTTTCCAGAAATGAGGTGAAACTTTTTCCATCCTCATGTATTTGTCTCTTGTTCTTTGTTCTCATGTTGACACCTTTTTGCATTATTTGCATCTCAGCATGGCTTGGCAGAGGGGAGGAGATAATGGTGCACGTGGTCCAGCCGCCCTTGTCCTAACCTCCCAGCAAACCATACTGTTCCGAAACAGGCCCTAGCAGCACGTCTGGATGCCGCCCTTGTGGAGAAGGCCGAGGCTGAACAGCAGTGCCTTTCCCTGCAGGCAGAGAACATTAGGATGCGGCAAGAGGTGGAGGTGAGGTGATGCTTCACACTCTTCTTTTTTATCAACATGTACACTGACCCATGGATTTGAGCTAAGTAAAAAATATCTAACCTAGTTTTGTCATTTTATGAAAATAAAAGCAAAGATTAGTATTTCTAAAGAAAAACAGGTAGTGAGAGTGGTAGGGGATGAGACAGGGAGCAGGAGGCCAGTGGGAGAAAGGGATTATAATATTGTCGTCCTGTATATGTGCACAAAATCCTCAAGTTCAGCATAACAATTGTATATTGGATAATATATAATAAATATAAATATATAATGTACACAAGTATATGATAAATATGTGTGTGTGTGTATATATATGTATATACACTAATACATATTGTGAGAAAAAAGTGCTCAGTTGCCCAAAGATAGAGCTAACATTTACTGGTTATATTGTTTCATCTTCCTTGTAGCTATAATGTCATTCTTTAATAAAAAATGAAAAAACAAATAGACTTACATATAACTTTAAATAACATTACCTGTTCAGTTCAAGGATACTTGGTAGTATGTTTCACTGTCTTCCCTTAGATCTGGGCTAATTTTTTTCCAAAATATCTCTTAATTTTCTCAAAGCCATTAGTTGAGGTTTTATGATTTATACAACTTAGATAACTTCTTTTTAGAAGAATATAAGCTCAGGTTTCCTAGTTTTCAGTTGTTGTTTTAAGAAATAGATTTAGTATTGCTGGTGTACATGGTTGTACTTGAGGTAGACAAAGCTTATGCAAAATTCTTGGAATCTCAGAACCATGTTTCTCTATCTGTATTCTGTTAATTTCCTTTTCTGCCTGGTTAGCCTGTGATGAAGGTCTTTCTGAAAGTACGGTTTCTTTTGTCCTTCTCAAATGATTTAGTTACGCTTATTTTTTTAATAGGGTTCTGTAACTAAGATTGAAGATATGCGCAAGGAGTTTGAACAGTTACACGGAAACTATGTGAAACAAATTGAAAATTTGAAATGTGAATTGGAGACTATACATTCCAAACACAGAAAAGATAAAGATGTCTTACAAAAGGAGCTAGAAGAAGCAATAAACAAACAGTCAGAGCTTTCAGAACAACTTAAGCTTCAGAGTAGCTCTGAAGATACAGTTAAAAAACTGCAGGAAGAGATTCAGAAAATTAGGGCAGCCTTTGAGGAGCAAATTTTATGTCTGCAAAAGCAGTTAGAAGCTACCAATGATGAAAAGATAGAAGCAGTTATGCACCTCCAGAAAGTCATTGATGCAAATTCTCAGCATTACCAAAGAGATATGAATAGTTTACAAGAAGAACTTTTGCAGTTGAAAGCTGCACACCAAGAAGAAGTGAAAGAGTTGATGCACCAAATTAAAGAATCAGCTGAAGAACATGAAGCAGAAATAAACAAGTTAAACCAGCTGAAGGAGAATGTCATAAAACAGTGTGAGACACGTGAGAAGACCATTCAGGAGAAATATGAATGTGAGTTGGAAAGCTTAAGGAAAGTGGCCCCAGGTACAAGTCAGGACCCTCAGGTGGACTCTGTGCTCTCTCAGAAGGAAACTTTTGTAGAACAAGTAGTAAATGAACAAGTCAGACACTTGGAAGATTCCTTAAGAGAACTGGAATCTCAGCACAGTATCCTGAAAGATGAGGTAACTTATATGAACAACCTTAAATTAAAACTTGAGATGGATGCCCAGCATATAAAAGATGAGTTTTTTCATGAACGAGAAGACTTGGAATTTAAAATTAATGAACTTTTACTAGCTAAAGAAGAGCAAGGCTGTGTAATAGAAAAATTAAAACATGAGCTAGAAAATTTAAATAAACAATTTTATTGTACTATAGAGCAACATAACAAAGAAATGCAAAGTCTCAAGGAGCAACATCAAAAAGAAATAGCAGAACTAAATGACACATTTTTGTCAAGTTCAGAAAAAGAAAAATTAACACTAATGTTTGAAATACAGGGTCTTAAGGAACAGTGTGAAAACCTACAACAAGAAAAACAAGAAGCAATATTAAATTATGAGAGTTTGCGAGAAATCATGGAAATTTTACAAACAGAACTGGGAGAATCTGCTGGAAAAATAAGTCAGGAGTTTGAATCAATGAAGCAACAGCAAGCATCTGATGTTCATGAACTTCAGCAGAAGCTCAGAACTGCGTTCAATGAGAAAGATGCTCTTCTTGAAACTGTGAATCGTCTCCAGGGAGAAAACAAGAAGTTACTATCTCAACAGGAGTTAGTATCAGAACTTGAAAATACTATAAAGAGCCTTCAAGAAAAGAATGAAGGGTACTTAGTTAGTCTCAGTCAAAGAGATGCCATGTTACTAGAATTAGAAACAAAGATAAATTCTCTTACAGAAGAAAAAAATGTTTTCATAAGTAAAATTAAAAATTCCCATGAAGAGATAGATAATCTCCAAAAAAAATATGAAAAGGAAGAGAGCCTAACAAGAGAGCTCAGGGAGCAGGCTTCCCAGTACAGCAGTGCACTGGAACAACAGGTGAAGGAGCTTACAGCAAGGTTAGACAAGACCTTGAAGGAAAAGGGTCACAGTGACTGTAGGCTAGAAGAACTCATGGCTCAAATGGAAACTCTGTGTGAAGACCAGAAAGCTTTATCATCTGAGGTGAAGTCTCTCCATGAGGAGAACAGTAGACTGATTTCTGAAAAGAACCAGTTGAGTAAGGATTTGGGAGCTCTTCTGTCTCAAAAAGAAGATACCGTCCTAAAAGAGCATGTTACTGAATTAGAAAAGAAACTTGAACTAGTTGATGAAGAGAAAAATAACTTAAATAAACAGTTTGAAAGTGAGCAGGTTCAGAAATCATTTGTCAAAGCTCAACTGTATGGCTTCCTTAACCTAATGGGGACAAAAGTGTCCGAAGACGCAGAGGAAGATGTCAGAAGTGTCCTACAAGCTGTAGGGGACTCATTAGCAAAAATAAGGGAAGAAAAATGCAGCTTGATTTTTCAGTATGACAAGAGAGTACTAGAGTTAGAAAAAGAGATGAAGTGCCTTGAGGAAGAGAAGGTAGCTCGATGTGAAGAACTGGGGTCTTTACTAAGAGACTCTGAGCAAGAGAAAGTCCTCTTAAGGCAAGAGATAGAAGACAACCTGTCAGAAAAAGAGGCCCTGCAACGTGATCTCCTGGAAATGAAGAACGCTAATGAAAAACTAAGCCTTGAAAATAAGAATCTTGTAATTCAGTTTGAGGAACTAACTCACATATTACACAGCAAAAATGAAATCCAGAGTGAAAAGTCCTTTATACCACAGTATGAGGATCTAAGGCCATTACTAGAACAAAAAGTATCTGAATTGCAAGACGTCAGAGCAGAGTTGGTATTGTTAAAGGTACTGGTACTTTTAATTTTATTGATTCAAATAAATTTCTACTTCTGATTATAGACTATAAAATATATTAACATTTTATACCTTGAATTCAGAAGTAAATTTTCTGCATTTGAGCTCAAGTGACAAATATTGAGTGAGTAAACATTTTCATGTTATATACCTTGTTTACTACATCGGTCATTTTAAGGGGTATGTAGATCATTTTCAGATCTTGAACTTAGCTAATTAGGGGTTAAATGTAACTAGTCACTACCAAAACAAAACTAACAACAGATTTAAGTTTCATTAACACGTGATGTACCTGGTACCTTGAGCACTGTTGAGCAGAGAAACAGGCTGCAGTGATATTTTACTTCAGCTGCAATTTTAGGGTTTTCTTTAAAAAATGTGTGAGTGTGGTAAAAGACAATCAGAAGTCATTACATACAAATTTGGTATGTATCATGTTCATCTGGCCTTCAGTAATATTGTATTTTGTAGTATGTGCTACATGTATACTAAGGTATTACCCAGTCTGTCATTGAAAGAAAAGATGGCTGAATTGCTGCTTGTATTTTTCTTGAGTAATGATTTTGTCATGCTTAAAATGATGGCTAGTTCCTCATGGGGTGCAACGAATTCTCTTTGTTTTGTTTCCCCATATAAAATCTAGGATTCTTTAGAGAAATCGCCTCCTGTAAAAAGCGATGAACTCTCTTCCGTAAAAGAACTGGAAGAAAAAATAGGTAACTGGTTTAATATGTGTTGTCATCATTAGCTAGAAGAATCCTTGTTAGTGTTAGAATAAACTGAGAAAGAAAGTAGCCAGTTAATGAATGGTTAAAGACACAGCAAGTCACATGCTCCTCCCCTTGCTCCCATTCCCTTCTGCCCTGTTTGCCTCATTCCAAGTGCTCCTTACTGCCATTTAATGTAAGTAGAACACTGGTGGAATTCTGCTTACTTATAGTTGCATGATGGGTTTTAGATTTTTTTCATTTGATTAAGCAGACATTCTTTGAGTGCCCAGCTATTGCAGACACCGGCTGTAGGAGGTGAGAGAGGTCCGCCAGATGTTCCAAGAATTTGCTGCCCAGAGGAGCCACAAGAGTTGTAGTCTGAGTGTGGAGAGAACACAGTGCCAGTTGCACTGGATGCTGCCTGCTTAGAGTTAGGAAACACAGTACAGAATAAGATTTTCAGTTAGGTCTTACAGAATGAGAAACATGACACAAGACTTGCATTGTAGCAAGAGGCACAGCCTGGCAGCTGTACTGATGTCTGAGAGGCTACATCCTCAGTGTAATACACCAGTGCAATGTGCACAGGAGCTGAGATACATTACACAGTTGGGGCTCCAGGGAACATTATGAAGTAGTTCTTAATCCCACTGAAATATTCCATATTCCACTGAAATATGAAGATGTGAAGACTTGAAAGTATTTGCCTGTGATCCCCTGATTTAGTGCCCAATTAGATTGGGGTGAGGTGAGTAAAAGGTGAGTGCAAAAGGCTTTGGAATGACTCGCATGTTCCTGTGATAGAGTGGGATGCTCACTTTTAGACAAGTTTAAATGCCAGTTTGTGTGGAGATGTCATGTAGAGTGCTGTGGAAATCTACAGTTAGATCAAAATCTGTAATTAAATACTGAGCACTAAAAGCCATGAGATTGACAATCACCACATAAAAATAGAAAAAACATGAGACAGACACGAAGGAGAGGGGAAGGAGTGCTATGAGACAAGGACCCTGGGATGCAGTCTGTCCTGAGAGTGGGGCCCAAGCATAAGATACGGAATAGCATCTTAATTGCACAAAATTAAGAGTGCTTGAGATGTTCCAGCTGTCTTATTTTGATCTTATCCTGTCTGTATATTCCTGCCTTAGTTGCTTATTTGTTACTAGAACATACTACCCAATACCCACAACTTAAGGAAGGAAAGATTTTTTGGGGGGGTTAAAGTTTCCAAAAGTCTCTGTCCGATCATGGGTAACAAGCTATGTCAGGAAGGGTCTGGCAGCTCACAGCATTGCAAGAGGAAGAAACGGGTCTCTAGAAGATCCTGGAACAATAGTTTATATCCTTCCCAGGCCACACCCTTGTAATCTCCCACATGCTTGAAGTCCAGCACTCGTGTAATCCACCCCCACCACAGGCCCCACTTCCTGACAGCTCATGAAATCTGTAGATATTCCATAACATCCATGTGCATGAAGCTTTTGAGGGATGTTGTAGATCTAAACCGTAGTAGTTTCTGACCTTAACTTCCTGCTGATAGTTTTCTTATTGATTCCATTTAAGCTGTTGGGGGGAAATCCACAAGACGGGGGAGATTGCTGCTCAGATCTCCAGTAGCTGAGGAGACATGATGAATGCAGCAGTGGAGCAGCCAGCCCTGGCAGCTTGCATACAGCCCATGGTGGGGCCGGAGGGCCAGCCCAGGTGCACAGACTGTTGGGAAGATCACAGGGGCATCTCAGAGGCTTACAGACCAATATAAAGTAGAAATGCAGATCATGCCAGGTCCTCGGCGAAGGCCTGTAAGACCAATCTTCTGGGATGCTGAGATGAGAGTTGCAGGTGCAGGCCCCGCCTGGGAAACTTAGCTACTTAATAAGAACCTCTCTCAAATGAAAAGTTTTAAAAAAAGGGCTGGATTGCTGGGGGAGTAGCTCAATGTGAAGTCACTAACTACATCTCCAGTATTGCAAACAAACCCAAATAGTTACATCTGTGAAGGCCTCAGGAGGTCAAGTCCTAAACACTGGAACTTAGCTGTGAGTCGTCACATCACAAGATTGAGGGATGAGATCAGGATTGGGTGAATCAAACGCAAATTTAGTTGTAAAAATTGTATCTGCTGACCAAAAGGTGCTGATGTAGTGTATGAAGCACCAGTGAACATCCTTGCATTCCTGCGTTTCCAGGAAGCATTACAGGAGTCCTGACAACCTCTTCCAATTCCTAACACTTAAGAAATGGCTTTTTAAAGTGGGCCATCTCAGAGAATTGAATAAGATGAAATTTTTATACGTTGTTTGCCTTATTTAGATCATGATTAAGCTTTTACTTAAAGAAGACACTGCTTTGTTTTGGTTTTTATCTTACTGGTTTTTTTTTTTTGTTTGGGCAGTACTGGGGTTTAAATCCACAACTTTTTCACTAAACTACATCCTCAGACCTTTTATTATTTTTTTATTTTGAGACATGGTCTAAGACCTGGACTAAGTTGTCCAGGTTAGGTTCAGATTTGTGATCCTCCTGCCTCAGCCTCCCAGAGTACTGGAATTACAGATAAGCCCCCAT
This sequence comes from Ctenodactylus gundi, assembly GCA_004027205.1. NCBI lineage: Eukaryota > Metazoa > Chordata > Mammalia > Rodentia > Ctenodactylidae > Ctenodactylus > Ctenodactylus gundi. The sequence goes on along the minus strand of PVKB01000012.1, from coordinate 1,698,231 downwards.
GCCTGGCTCATATTATGTTTTGGTTGTTTATTTTAGTTTAAGCTTAATGTCTTGCATTCCAGAATACAAATTGACTTCTAGGGTTAAAATAAGTAATTTGAGTATTTTTTTCTTTTATTTCTTTTGACTTCAGTCCTCTTATTACCTGCTTTTAGGAAATCTGGAAAAAGAATCCAAAGAGAAGGAAGAGAAAATAAATAAGATAAAAGTAGTTGCTGTGAGAGCAAAGAAGGAGCTGGATTCTAGCAGAAGGGAGGTGAGCCAGTTTAGAATAAGCACAACAGCTGGGAATCTTCCTTCTTAGAAAACCAGGAGTTTTCTATCCTTGAGAAGCTCTTAAAACTTTATCCCTTTAAAATAGGCACAGACTCTCCGAGAGGAGCTTGACTCCCTCCGAGCGGAGAAGGACCAGCTGTCTGCCTCCATGGGAGAGCTGCTCCAGGGAGCTGAGGGTTACAAGGTGAGTGTGTTTCCTACCCACTCCCTATCCTCATATCGTTTGACAGGCACTTGGTGCCTCTCAGGAAGTCCCTTCCCTGCTTTTCAGTACAATGTAGTTGGATCTTAATTTTAAGATATTAAAGTGATTAATCTTCAGTGCCTTTAAGCTCTTGTTTTCTGAAAGTAAAATTCTTTTTGGGAATTTCTAATTTTTTTTGAAAAATCAGTAACAAAAGGTAACTGTTACCATTACTCTTTAGTATCGTTTTGGCCAAATACATAAACGCGAAGCCTAGACAAGTAGAAGCTTGTTACTTGGAAGGATATGCTTGTCTTTAATAGTAAAAGATTCTTATAAAAGTAAATGAGGTTCAAGAAAACCTCCTGCAAATGCAAGATAAATTTCTGTGTATTGCTTCATATATTCAGTCAGTGAATATTTATGTGACTGAACTGGACTGTGTGTTTTGGGGCAGGTGGTGGCCATTCATGTAGCCCACTACCAATCAAATAGCCCCAGCCTCTGCATCATAAGACTAAAGTTCCAGTGGCACTGAAAGGCACACAGAAACACACTGCAGAAAAATGGTGTGAATAGGGACATAAGGAGCAGCAGGCATCAGTGGGATGTCGAAAATCACACAGCCAAAAAGTAAAAATTCAGGAACAATGTGAAAGGAGCAGTTCGGCACTTAAAACTTCAAAACTTCCATAAAAATGAGTGAACGTTATTTGAATTATTAGCTTTTAAATTAGTTTATAAATTATTAAACCATTTCATTAATAATTGTTTTTTTTTCTTGTTTAGGTATGATTTATAATGGTTATGGGTTTTTTTCCTTTCTTTTTTTTTTTTTGAGACAAGGTCTCTACAGCACAGGCTGATCCTGAACTCACTGATACAGCCCAGGCTGGCCTCGCCCTCAGGACAGTCTGCCTGCCTCAGCTTCCTGAGTGCTGGGATTACAGGCGTGCGCCAATATACCCAGCTTTATGTGATGTGGAGAATTGAACTCAGGGCCTATGCCTGCAAGGCAAGCACTTTAACTGCTGTGCCATTCCTCTGGCCCCTGTTCTAAGTTTTAAATGGAAAATAGCTAGTGAAAAAAAGCTTAACTTTTGGAACTGAAAAGACCACATGCTAAAATTTGTAGTGGAGCTACAGTAAAGTGGTAGAATTCCCGTGCAGGGTTGAGCAGATGAGCAGAAAAGAGAGACTTCTGCACAGAAATTTAATTTTCTGCCAGGCACTCTCCCCAGGCTTTATATGTCTTCATACACTTAATTCTCAGAAGATGTCACTTCACGGATGATGCCTGAGCACAGACATGCCAAGACCACAGAATAAGTAGCAGAGAGGAGCTGGCTGGAGTTCTGGCAAGTTGTCAGTGCTTTTCCAGGAAAATTTGAAAACAGAAATTCATGAAGAAGGAATTAGAAAACTGTTTCAGGAAAGTAGACAGATTTTTATTTCAGTAAATAGACCAGATTAAGTTTGGGCTAGGTTGAAGAATTTTGTGAAAAATAGTTTTTGGAAATTGAAAATAATATACTCTACCCCTTAACTGACCGTTTGATACAAAAAAGACTTTTCTAAACTAAAAACAGTTTGAGAAATTAACAAAGAAAGAGATTAATACATTGAACTCTGTAAAATTGGTGTGCTTGGTCTACTTTCAGAGGTCATTAGTAAGTTAGATGATAGGGTCTTTTAAAGTACAAAGAAGGGAGCTCCTGGGTCATAAAAGGTGAATAAGCTCATGTATAAACCTTAAGTAAGTGTTTTTAGAAGTAGATTTATATGACACCATTTGTATTAAGGATACTGGTGCCAGGGGTGTGCTTGTTTACCACACTCAGGGACATGTGTTCAATTCCCCAGAACCATATAAAATTGGCCGGATGTGGTGGTGCACACCTGTAGTCCCAACACTTGGGAGGGTGAGGCAGCAGGAGGGAGTTCAAGACCAGCTTGGGACCAGCCTGGCTTACAGAGCCAGACCTGTCTCAAAATAAATAAAAAAAAAAAGAGAGATACTGGTCTTTTTTCATATTTTCTTATGGAAATTTACATTTTCTTATTTTCATTTGTAAATATTTTAAGCATCTCTAATGGAGTCTTAAGTCTGACATTAAGATGGCTTGATTATATGGTAGGGCCTGTTAAGTGCATATTAATCAAAAGTTGTATTGTTTGTCTTTATTGAAGAATCTCTTATTAGAATACGATAAGCAGTCGGTGCAGTTGGATGTGGAGAAAGAACGCGCTAATACTTTTGAACATCATATAGAAGAACTTACAAAACAATTACAAAATTCAGCTTTCCAGGTAATTTTAAGTTGAATGCATTTAGGCAAACAATTTGTAATAAATGTATTTACTCAATAGTTTTGCATAAAAATTAAGAACACAGACAGAAACAGGATTGTTTTTATTTTATCTTCTTTACTAGCAGAAGAATTTAACATATCAGCTGTCCTCTTATTAGGTTAGCTCAGTTCCCTGGGATTTTTCGTTTTGATTTCTCCATTTTGCTCTGCCAGGGTTTATCAGGTCTCTTACAAAGTTTACTTTGTTAATATTAACAGAGAGGTTTTTTTAAACTTTCTCTTGATTTAGCATTATCATTCTGTGGAGTTAATTTTGAGATCATGAGTTTTTTACACTGCACCAATGCTCTTGCCACCTTTTCTTCCTTTCCTGTGTGTGCATTCTATGTGTTTGCGGCACTGAATCATTTTCATCCAGTGTGATAAGCTAAATTCCGATAATGAGGATCTCCTGGCTCGAATCAAGACACTGCAATCTAATGCTAGGTTATTAGAAGTGCAGATTGTAGAAGTCCAGAAAGCCAAAGCAGTGGCCGACAAAGAACTAGAAGCTGAGAGACTGGAGAAGGAGCACGAGATAAAGGTAAAACAATCCTGTGAAATTGAATCACATACACATAGTGATAGAGATGAACTTTATCGAGACTATTTGGGTGAAGAAGAGTCTGTCTAAAGGTTTGGCACTGTGAGTGTAGCATTTTAACTAATCCCTCAATGTGTGCCAGCTTAAAATTCAAAACCCCATGCCATAAAATGTGGGTGCATGTTCTTAAAATATTGAAAGAAAGATTACTAAACTTTAGTGTATTTGTTCATCAGGTTTCAGGGCCCCTAACAGATGCCTTTTTTTAATACTGGTTGGCCATGGTGTGGTTTTCCTTTTGACTTTAGGAGCGTGCCAGCACTGTCAGTGAGCTTGAAGAACTTCAGCTACAGCTTCAGAAGGAGAAGCAGCAGCTCCAGAAGACCATGCAGGAACTAGAGCTGGTGAAAAAGGTAAGACAACAAGTGATCTAGCTCTGGTCGTGCTGTTGAGCTTACTGTGTTTTGTACACATCCAAAAGAAATATCTCAGGTGTTTATGGTCCTCAAACATTCTAGAAAAACTACTGTCTTCAATAAACTGAAAATTTAACTTTCGTAAGTACCTGTCTTTTCAGAAGAATCTATGCTCAGGAGTTGTTAGGCTTTGGCTTGATAATTTATTTTCTGTACATGATTGTTGTGTGACACTTGAAGATTTAGTTAACATCAAAGGCTTTTATAAGATTTAGAACTTAGGCTAGTTTTTCTCTCCTTTCTCAAAGATGAGGCTTGAAAGAAAAATACAGTAAGAGCCACCTAAAATATTAACATTTCACAAACAGCCTGTCAAAACTAGAACTACCAATTAACAGTTAATAAAAATGGTAACATAACACAGTAAGACTAAGAAAGTTAAGATATTAGAAAATATCTTATAAAATTAAAAAGTGGAAAGTATCCTTGCTGATATATTCCTGTATTATGGAAGAGCATAAGAGAACCACCTAATTCTTGTGGCATCATTTTAGCAGTTTTACCAATGAAATCAGCTGGACTTTTAATATGTGAATCTTTTATAAATGTGCAGGATGCCCAGCAAACTACTTTAATGAATATGGAAATAGCAGACTATGAACGTCTGACAAAAGATCTAAATCAGAAGTTAACTAATAAAAACACCAAGATAGAAGATTTAGAGCAAGAAATAAAAATTCAAAAACAGAAACAAGAAACCCTGCAAGAAGAAATGAGTGAGTAAATGGAATTCATCTCCCTGGGTGACTGTCTCCTGTGATAGGTCGGGGGAAGGGGTGGCAATCCGCATGTCTAACACCATGCCAGACATCAGGGAGATCAGAAGGAAGGAAAACTGTTGACCATAAAGATTGTCAAAGTCCACATTCATGTTTGATGGATTCGTTTTCTTTAAATATTGAAGTGCCTATTCCACGAATAATACAAAGGAGGAAATGGTCTTCATCCACCAGCTGCTGACTTCAACAAATTGGTTAAATTTAAATAGTACTAAAACACTTCTTTTTAGGATGCTTCTGTTTTATCCATAAAACATGTTCTAGTGTTGAACATTAAAAGCAATGAATTTCCCTGTGGGCACTCCTTTCGCTGCATTTTACAATTGATACATTGTATTCTCTAATTCAGTGTGAAGTACCCTTTTAACTCCTTATTATTTCATATTTGATCTATGGGCTGTTTATAGTGTATAATTTACTTTCTGATGTTTAAAGCATTTTCTTCAGCTGTCTTTGTGCTGATGATTCTGGTTTCATCCTCTGTAGTGAGTATACATTGTGTGATTTCAGTACAGAGTTTTGCTTTATTACCAGCATACTATTTCTTTCCATGCATGGTTCTGTATGCAGGGAAACACTGTGTTAGGCTGTGTCTGCCGTTGAGTAGCTGTTCTCTGCTATCACACAGGTTGTGGCAGCTGCTGCTCTTTGGTATCCAGGGGTTTTCTGTCTGAAGTTCTACCAGGGGCTGAGGGAAGTGTATTGAAATTTCCAGCCATAGTTGCAGATGTTTCTCCTTTCTGTTTTGTCGGGGTTTTATTTCTTGTATTTAGAAGCTCTGGTAGAAGCTGTATGTATATTTAGACTTGTTAGATGTTCTTTATGGTATGCCTTTATTATTGTGAAAGGTCTTGTCCCTGATAACACAGTCTTCTTTGGTGTTGATGCTCGGAACTACCACAGTGCCTTTGGATCAGTGTTCACATGGTCTGCCTTGTTTCTCCCTTTTGCTTGGATCTTAGCCTGTGATGTGCTCTCTAGGTAGGTCATGTTGCTTCTTGTTCTTCTCTACAAGTTGACAATTTCTGCTATCTAATCGAATGCTTAAATAATTCATTTTTAATGTAACTATGTGATCAGGTTTAAATCTTCCTTCTTGCTATTTGCTATATATCTTTTTCTTTTTTTCTGTTTCCTTTTTCTGTCTTAAATTGTATTTTGTACAACCAGTTTTTCTTAATTATTAACTTACCGGTTAGTTTTAGTGGTCACATTAGGGCATCTTGAATTTATCACAGATTATTTTTACATGACTTATGCTCCTTTATATAAATTATGAAAATACTGTGGTAATATACTTTATTTCCCTCCTCTTTGGTCCAACTTCATACTATTTTTTTTTTCTGGTCCTAGGCATTGAACCCAGGGTCTTCATACTAAGCCACATCCCTAGCCCTTTTATTTTTTAAAATAATTTTTAATTTGAGACAGGGTCTTTCTAAGTCTCTTAAACTCCAGGCTGAGCTTGTATTTATGATCCTCTGCCTTGGCCTGCCAGGATGCTGGGGTGGCAGGTGGTACCACTGGACCCTAGCTCTTCAGGCTGTTTTATTATACATTTTGCCTCTGTATATATTAGATATATAATACATCATTATTTTTGTTTCCTAATAGTCTTTTAAAGCACAGGTCTGCAAACTGTCATCCTCAGCCCAGCTTTCTGGTTTTTTGAGTAGAGGTTTTATTAGAACATAGCCCTACCTATTGGAGAGCCTGCAATGTCTGTGGCGCCTAGGGCACAGGCATAGCCTGGCAGGGACCATATGGCCTGTAAAGCTGAGTATCCAGCCTTTAAGGGAAGCTGGCCAGTGTCAGATTAAAGGAAGGACACATTAAGGATTTCCTTGTCAGCGCCCTGGCCATCTTCTGTTGTTCTTTCTTGTGTGTCTGAGTTCAGTCTGGTGGCCCTTCCTTGACTGCAGCAACATCCTTTGGCATGTCTGGCCACACAAGATACTGGCACTGAACTCGTGCAGCTTTAATCTGAAAATGTCTTAAATGTGCCTTCATTTTTGAAAGATAATTTTGCTGAGTGCAGAATACTATGATGTATTCTGCCTTAGTTATATCCTACATGTGATTTGTTGAGCTTTTTAGGTAAGTAGGATTTTACAGTTTTTTCAAGGTTTTTAAATGTCAGGCCTTAAATATTTTTACCTAGCATCCCTGAGATCCACCGCCATACTCTGCTTATCCCAGGAGGCCACAGTGTCCCATAGGTCAGGGTGCTCCCCTGACTGCTGCTTTTGCTCCTTTGCTGCTGCATTCTCCGTGCTTCATTTTGGATAACTTCCACCACGTGTCTACAAATTCAGCGACGCCTCTAATCTGTTAATTCTGCCCTGTGAAATTTCCGCTTTTCAAGTTACACTTCACATTTCTAGAAGTTCTGTCTGTTTTTTTAATACTGGGTTGTTGGAAAAGTCATGATGTACTTTTCTGTTTTTTCCCCCCAAAGGTCATTTATTTATACAGAGAACAAAAATCAACCTATGATTCGTGCCCATTTTGTTATATAACCTTTGCTGTCTTTCAGTGAGCTTCGTGATTCATTATTCATAGAAGGGCAGGTTCTTTATTGGTAAATTGAACAAGATGCTGATTTATACCCTCATCTGAATTAAACGTTACACCACACAAGGAGTTTTGAAGAGAGTGAAACAAGTGGAAGTCTTAACAGTGTAAGGTCAGATAAATGTGTTAGGTGTAGCAACACATCCTGTCCAAGCTTGAATTTTTTTTTTTTTTCCAGACAAGATCCCACTCTCTAGGTCAGGCTGGTCCTGAACTCATTATTTATCCCAGTCTTGCGTATAACTCAGAGCAGTCTTCCTGCCCCATCCTCCCTAGTGCTGGGATTACCAGCATGTACCACCATGCTCAGCTTAAAGCTCCAGTAATTTTTAACAGGTCATCAAACATGCATGTGGTCTCACACCTTGTCTTCATGGAACACAACCCCTTGACAGTTAATGAGCTCTGGACATTTCTGGTTTATGGATTCATTCAAACTGTCCAGTTTCTGACAGTGCACATTTGAACTAATTGTTTGGTTCCTTGGTAGGAGCTCAAAAAACACAATGCCTTTAAAATCCCACTACACCAAGAGTACAGTCTTCCTCTGATGAATGTCTGCTTTCAGTGAGGTTTGAGGCAAACCATCACATCAGGGCCAAAGCTGTTAGCACATCACAGTGTTGTAAACAATCCACTTGTCATTCCCAGGTAACAGTTGCTTCAAAAAAGGGCTGTGTTCCTCATGTTCAGTGAGCATATTGTAGCTGTTTGTATGCATTGTCAAGTGAAGTTCTTTGTCTACAAGGAACCGAAATAGCAAACTTGCTTTTGTATCTCAGCTGCTTAGGTGGCTGGGAATGCTTGAATGATGGATGTTCTGTTTCTGCAACCTCTCATAGTGTGTAATGTGGGTCTGCCTCGATCCATGCCTGTACTCTGTTGTCGTCAGCCTCTGGGCCTCCTTGACCAAGGAGTGTCATTGAGATCAAAATGACCAGCATGGGTTTTTGTGCACCATCATTGGCACAGATGTTCTCACAGAGCATTGTCACTGTGAACTGTACTCAACTTTTCACTGTCTTGACATGCGTTCTTCCCAAAATAGAGGTAAAACAGTAAAAATGGCAAAAAGGCAGTTTGTCTCCTGTCTTCAACTTGTAAAATCTTTAAAACTTGACCAAATTACTCCTTTTTAAATTTTTAGAATGAAGCTAGAACTGTCGGCTGTCAAAAGACCTAGCAGAAACCTAGATGCAAAAGACTCTAGTATTTCCAAAAATGAACTAGCACCATCTGTTGCAAAAAATGCATCATGAGTCTTCCAACAGCCCAGTATTTTCCACAGATAAAGAGGCATAATGTGTTTGTACAAGTGTATATTCATCTACTGTGTTTCTTCCTTTCGTGGCCTCCCTCCTCATCTTCTTGCCCTCCCCCACCTTTTGGGTTCCTCCTTCTAATCCTAAATGCTTACTGTTCTGTGAAACCGTAAGTATACGCAGGCTTCAGACGCATGGGTCTGCGTAGTCTGTCATATATCCTTACTGCGGGACTGCGTTATCTGAGGACTGTTACCCCTGGGTCACTCTGTTTTTCGATCTTTGGAACTCATTAGATCCTGTTTCTCAGACCTCTCATAGCACTGCATCGCTTCTTGCATGATTTGTGCTTTATAAAATGTGATTTTTGGAGCTAGGTAAATATATGCCTGGAAATAACTATAAAAAACATGACTAAAATGTAACTTGCATGCTTGAATTGAACTCTGAAGTCAATCATTACCTGTAAGGTCACATGCACAGCTCCATGTACTGGTCCACGTTGACGTCAGCCACACCTTTTCTGTATGGGGTCAAATAGAACCCTGTAGTTTCACAAGGTCTGTGCTCTGGATTCTCAGTGTATTATGGCAGGTGCTTCCAGAAGTCATCTGTTGCTTGCTGGAAGCTACCTGTGGTCTATACAGAAGATCCTCTTATCCCTGTCTGGTGTTTTCTCCTTCTTATCCCTGTCAACAAGACAGTGTGCATCTTGGTTGTGTTTTGATTATTCTTTAGTGAGCTGTCTTATTAACAATCCCTCCTCAAAAAGTCATTGCATCTGTGCGTCTCTCACCGGTACAGAAGACCACGTCCCTGCTGTGATACAGTGAAGCTGGAAATACACATCACCTCCTTTTAGGTGCTTTTTCAAAGTAGAGTTATTACCTTTTAGAAATGGAATAAATATAGCCACATCTTTGTCATAGAGCTATATACCACAGTACTTAAAGATGAGTGGATTGACTTTAAAATAGTCCAGAGGGGCATGAGAGTCAACAAGGTACAGTTCAGGAGTTGACAGACTTTTTCACCAGGGCTGATGGAAGCACTTTGTGTGTTGCACAGTCTGTTGGTGATAGAGGTCACTATGGGGCACCAGTACAAATGTGTGTGAATCAATGAGACAGGCTATATTTACTAAAGCTGTAGTCACAAAAATAGCCTTTGAACTGTGACTTACCAGCCCTGTACTGGGCACACTACCACTGGCTGTGCTTTGGTGATTGTTCAAGTGGGGCCATGGGTCCTGTTGCTACTACTGTCCACACATTTGAAATAGTCCATAATACAAAGCTGACACAGCTTCCTTTATAAGTTGCCTTATTGTGCTTATGTGTATTCACTTGTAAGTTGCTTCTCTCTACTAAAACCACTTCTTGGATCAGCTTCACTGCAGTCGTCACTGCAACAGTGTGAAGACAAAAATGCCAAAATCAAACAGCTGCTTGTGAAAACCAAGAAGGAACTGGCAGATGCGAAGCAGGCGGTATGTCGTGTCTCCTCTCTCTCCGTTTCTGCATGTGGCTCGTGAGTAGCTACTTTTTGATTTAACCAGAATCTCACCCTGCAGGAAACTGAGCACCTGATACTGCAGGCATCTCTGAAGGGCGAGCTAGAGGCCAGCCAGCAGCACATGGATGTCTATAAGGTGAGGTCCCGCGTGCTTCCTGAGACCTGTGAAATGAGCCAGTGCAGAGCGCAGGCCTGGTATCCAGCCATTTGCAAGCCGGGGTAAGGAGATTGCAAGTTGGAGCCCAGTCTAGGAAAATTTAGCAACTCAGCGATGTCCTGTCTCAATATCAAAAATAAAAGTGGGCTAGAGATGAAGCTCAGTGTGAAAGCTCTGGGCTCCATCCTGAGTACCACACAGAAACAAAGTTTTCACTTGCTGATTCTCTGGTTATTCTGTAAGAGGTACCCTCTAAAGGCATTAAGAAAGATATCTCAACAGTTGGAGGCAGTGTATGTAGTCAGGTGTGGCGTACAACTAGGGTGTACTGTTTCTCTCTTCCTGGATTATTTTCGTATACTTGAAGTACATAGTATACCTCAGAATAGTGCAGAATAAAATGAAGCTGGCCTCAGACCTATCTGAATCTTCTGAGGATACTGTAGTCACAATAAGCCATGTATAAGCTGGATGTGGTGGCTCATGCCTTTAATCCCAGCACTTGGGAAGCTGAGGCAGGAGGATTGCCATGAGTCTAAGGCTAGCTTGGGTTACATAATGAGTTCAGGAGCAGCCAGGGCTGCAGTACAAGCTGCTGTCCGAGAAGGAAAAAAAAAGCACTGTACAAAGTTGTTTTACATATTTGTTTTATATATACATATTTGTGTAGAGGTATTTAGTTAAATATGTAGTCTAATATGTTTTAATTGATTTTGGTTTAAGAAAACAACTTTAACACTGTGAAGATGTTCTATTCATATTGTCTCTGCTTTAATAATAAAGCCTCAGAGAAGTTCATTAATTCTGCAACTAACATGCTCTTTTGTCTCAAGACTTGGGTTCTGTTAAGAAAGCTATAATTCCCCAGACTTGACCTTGGGTTTCACCCCCAGATCCAGCTGGCTGAGGCAACCTCAGAGAAGCACAGGCTACAGGAGCACCTGAAGGCCTCCGCAGGGCAACACCAGCGTGTGCTTAACACTTACCAGCAGCGAGTGGCGGCACTGCAGGAGGAGAACCGTGCTGCCAAGGTGTGTCTCGAGGGGCCCGTGGCTGGGTTCCTTCCACACCTTTTGGATGGGCCACGTGTGACACTGCATGACAGCCTGGCTGTGCCCAGCCTGCCCTGGCTTAAGCCGTAGGCTACTTGAGCGAAAATGTGGTTAACATTTTTTGCTAAAAAGGAAAACACGAGCATATCCCTCCATTCTAGCCTTGTCTTGTAGTTCATCTGCATGAGGAAAGCTCTTGTAAGACTGTTTATTAGAAACATGTGTGTAGTTCCTTAGAAGTACTAAGTAATCGTAAGTGCATTCAAAGAGCATGTGTGGTGCCTGCTGTCTTTCCTCATCTGGCGCAGTCCCAGGCTGTATGCTCGTTCTCACAGGTGCGACTCCCTCCCAGGTCTTGAAAGCAGTGGTATGGGCTGACGGGTCTCTGCAGGGAAATGCGAGACCCTCAGTGTAACTTTAGCATTCTACTTTAGAAACCAAGGTTCGAGCAACTTAATGTCTGAAAATTAGGTTTTTTGTATTTAAATAAAGAGGAATGGGCTAGCAGATAGAGTGTTTGTCTAGCAAGCACAAGACCCTAGGTAGGATTCTCCAGCACCACATAAGCTTGGTATAATGGCACATACCTGAATTCCCAGCACTTGGGAGCCTGAGGCAGAAGGACTGCCATGTGTTCGAGGCCAGCTTGGGCTACATAGTAAGTTGAAGACCAGCCTGTACTACAGAGTGGGAGAGACAGTGTCTCAAAAAGAAAAAAAAAAGAGAGAGTGTATCATAAGTGAAAAATCTTTGTAACATTCCAAAAGCAAATAGCATCATATGGTAGGTAGTAAACTAATCTAACAGCAAAGAAAGTATGGTAGAAACATTTCTGGTCCAACAAAATTGTATCATTCAAAGGCTTTAAAACAATGGAAGACTGACATAAGTGTGGTTTTAATTTATGAAGTTTAGTTGATTGGGGCTAAATAAACGCAAACCTTCATTTTCAAAAATGGGTTTTCACCTCATTTGGTTAACCTCTGGAAATAGGAGGTCATGTTATGATAGAAAATGTTTTTCTCTCTTTTAAATGTTATAGGCAGAACAAACTGCTGTAACCTCTGAATTTGAGAGCTACAAAGTCCGAGTTCATAATGTTCTAAAACAACAGAAAAATAAATCTGCGTCTCAGGCCGAAACTGAGGGAGCCAAACAAGAAAGGTAACACTTAACCACAGCAACATAGGGGTTCTCCCCAGATCCTTGTGTGTTCTTTACCAAGGAGTTAAACGTTCTGATGTGTTTTGACTGGAGTTTGTCTTACAACGGCACCTGTGAGCACAAAGCTCCTTGGCCTGGCTGTGTCTGCAGATGGATGGTCAGCAAGGAACTGTCACCGGGAAGGGACCTGCTATAAACCTCAGGCATGAGAAGGGACAGTGAACTAGGCTGTGGCCTCTGAGTCCAGACTAAACACTCAGTCTGGTTTTACTGGCATCTGGTCATTGTACAAATTAAATTCTGCCACTGAATCACCAATTCCCAATAGTGGTCATTGTAGAAACTAAATACCAAGCTTTGGCCTAGAATTAAATTTTTCTTAAATTTATAACCACCTGAATTCTGTGAGAATATCATGTTATTCGATACTGCTTTAAAAGTAGCATCCAGATTCCTTCTGTAAATAAGTCAAAAGTGGGAGCAGGAGCTAGGAGGGACCGTGTATGGCCTGCGTTTCCTTTTTATAAATAGAAGCTCAGGACTCAAAAGACTTCCCCATCGGGCTTTTGTGGCTTTAAGCGGGACTAATGAGGCTGTGGTGTTGATATGTTTATGCTTCTAGGGTTTGTTTAGGAATCTATTAAATATGGAGACTGTAGAGTAAGGTATGATGCTTTCTCTCCCTGTATCTCATTACAAAGCCAAAACACTGACACTTGTTAATGTTGGGACTATGGCATGCACCACCACACCCAGCTTATGTGGTACCAGGGAATTGGAACTTGAGCACTTAGTGCTTCATTTATCGCTTGATAGGCAAACGCTTTAACTGCTGAGCCATTCCTCCAGCCCTAGAAAGATCATTTTTTAACCATGCCTGAATTTGGGGTTCATACTACTTTAATGTAGCTGTGTTAGTTTCTTCTACTTTTTCATATATTAAATACTTTTTTCAAAGTAGCACTGGAGATTGACCACTGGGGCCTCGTGTCTCCTCTCAGCTACACTCCTGCTCTTTTGTTTGTTCACCCATCTTGCCAAGTTGCACAGGCTGGCCTTGAGCTTATGTGATCCTTCTGCACAGCCTCCCTAGGAGCTGCTTTTGACCCTAGGTCAGAGAGCGGCCCAGAGCGGGGTACACACGTGTGCCGGCAGGTGCTCAGCCACTGAGGCTCACCCCAGCCTGCTAAGTGCATTTCCTAAAAACGGCAGAATTTTGTATTTTAACTGTTTACACCTAGATTACATTTTAAGCCTGAAAAGACCTGCTTTTCTGCAGGAATTGCCTCTCACTATAACTCAATATGACATACCATTGTTGTAATAGTTCACTGAACTGTGTGGGGTTTTTTTTAGTGGATGAGAGTCTTTTAACATAAAATAGGCTGTTTCATACAGTGAATGGTCTCTCCTATTAGAATATGAAACTTAAAGGTTGGAGTTTTTGTAACTAGAGTACATGAAATTTAAAATCTGACTCTTAACGTCTTTCTTGTTATATTTAATCCTGGCCTTTGAAATCTCATAATTATTTCCTTTAGAATCATCCATCATAGTAAGAGCATATTTTGAAATAGTAAATGATTAAAATATCTTTGAAACCACAAGATGAGATACTTTCAAAAAGTGTTTCACAACTGTTGTTGTGTTTTAGGGAGCACCTGGAAATGCTGATTGAGCAGCTGAAGGTCAGGTTACAAGACAGCCAGAGCAGTCTGCAGGTGAACTCCTCAGAACTGCAGACCTTGCAGTCCGAGCATGATGCTCTGCTGGAGAGGCATAGCCGTATGCTGCAGGAGACAGTGGCCAAGGAGGCCGAGCTGCGGGAGAAGTGAGTGCGGGAGTGGGGGTGCGGGGGGTCAGCCTGGGCATGCAAGTCTGTAAGCACACAGGGGCTTGCTTCCATAGGCTTTGTGACTTGACTCCAACTTAAAGTTTCTCCTTGGGTTGGGGATGCAGCTCAGTGACTAGAGCAGTTTCCTAGGAAGAGCACGGCCAGGTAAGGTTCCCTAGCACTATATAGTAGCTGGGCATGGTAGCACAGTGATGTAATCCCAGTGCTCAGGAGGTGGAGGCAGGACGATTGCTGAGAGTTTGAGGCCAGCCTGGACTACACAGTGAGTTCAGGACCAGCCTGAACTCAGCCTGGTAAGACCCTGTCTTAAAAAGAAAAAAGCTTCCCCTTTGGATTGGTTTCATATTTAGATTTTTTTTTTTTTTTTTTTTTTTTTGTGATAGGGTCTCACTCTGTAGTAACTTTAAAAAAAAAAGTAAAAGGAAAAGAAATGCTACTTTCTAACTCAGATGTCAGATAAGCATTTCTCTCCATCTATAAAGGAAAATAGCACCACTGACTGAAAAAGATAACGCAGCTTATCTTTTCACCTCTCTGTCTTCATTCTTATTAATTGCTGCAGTACTTTACATAGACAAGCATTGGAAAGATAGACTTAGTGAACAGGGAACTTTGAACTTCTATAGAAGGAAACTAGGTTGTCGTCATTACATCTTAGGATACTGAGGTGGAAGGTTCTCGAAGCTTGTTGCGCTGGGTCAATGAGGAGATGGTGTCTCTTAGGTGGACTTGTGTGTATTCCTTAGCTGCTGACCTGGGAAGCCAAAGCGTTTGGGTTTCTTGGCTTATCCTTTCTTTTCACATTGTAACGTATATGTTGATCACATGAGCCCAGAGTCTCAGGCTATCACCAGGGTTTGCCATGAAGTTACCTCAAGTGATGCTTTGTTGATATTTGCATCAGAAAGTTCTAGCACTTATTCTTTAGTCTAGAAAAGTTACTGCAAAGTTCATTGCTAGCACAAGTAAAATTCAGTTGGTGACTCTAATTCAGTCATTCAGTAAATACCTTTGGCATCTCCTGTATATTAGTCATTCACTTTTTCAGGGCTGTAAACTGAGATATACCTCCTCCCTTCTTAACAAATACTGAAAATGGTGATACTGTTACTTCTGTGCCCTTTACTTTTTAAATGTTTAAATATTTAGACCTCCTGCTTTGTGATAGATAACTTCAGAAGTTCACTGAGACCGTGAAGAACTAGAAACCTCACTCATGTCAAAAATGTCACTTTTGTACCCCTGTGGGCATTGTGTAACTGTAGTGGCTCTTCCCTTATTGTCTGGTAAATGTTTTTTACACAAAATGCTTATAGAAAAATGCTCATGTTCTTTAGACTTGTTAACCAGCATCAGCCTGACCATTAAGGTGTTTTGTCTAAAACAGCATTTCTGTTGCATCTCTCTTCATCCACTAAATCCTGTTTTAAAGCTGGAAGGACAGCAGAGCAGGCAAGTGCAATACTGAGTTCAATTCCCTAGCACCACATAAGCTGAGTGTGGTAGCGTATGGCTATCATCCCAGCATTCGAGAGGTTGAGGCAGAAGGATTGCCAAGTCCAAGGCCAGCCTGGACTACATAGTGAGTTAGAGACCCTGTCTGAAAAGAAAAAAGAAGAAAAAACCTGTTTTAAACCTCACGAAGCAGGTGTGTACATATCTGCTAGGAGCGTATCTTGGCAATTTCTCCTCCAAGGATGAGCAGTGTATGTTCACCCTGAAACTGGACTACACACAGCCAGCTGCCTGCTGAGCAGAGGCTTCTGCTGTTTTCTCTGACTGCTTCTGTTTTGGGTGCCTTTCTTCCAGAGAATCCTTGGTAACCCCTCATATAAAAACAAACTTTATTTATTCATTTATTTTACCAAAACCAAAAATGCAAGCCATCAAAACTACCAGTAAGTCATTAAAAATAATGGTTCTAAATTGTAGTTCCACAGCTGGTGTCAGGCCACCCTGTGAATGTCACATAGGAAACTGCTGACTGCAGAGGGTTCCTGGGATTCTGAACCCTCTAACCCCATGGCCATCCTGGAAGGAGAAGGTACCTGGAAGATCGGATTTACATGTGACTTGGAGACAGCTAGAGTAGACCAGGTCTTGTGGTTAAGTGTTTCATATTAATTCACTCAAGGGGCTGGAGGAATGGCACAGCAGTTAAAGCACTTGCCTAGCAAGTGCAAGTCCCAGGGTTTGATTCCCCAGAACAACATAAGCTGGGCGTGATGACACATGCCTCTAATCCCAGCACTTAGGAGGCAGAGGCAGGAGGATTGCCGTGAGCTACATTGTGAGTTCAGATCATTCTGGGCTGCATACTGTGACCCTGTCTCAAAAAAACCTTTTTTCCCACTCAAAAATAAGTACTTCCTTTAAGACTTTCTTTCGTTTTTTTTAGACAAGGTCTCACTCTGTGGCCCAGGTTGGTCCTGAACGCACTATGCAGTCCAGGCTGGCCTTGGAATCACAGCAATCCTCCTGCCTCAGTCTCCCGAGTGCTGGGATTACAGGTGTGCACCACAACGCCTAGCTTATGTGGTGCTGGGGAGTCAAACTGGGTACTTAGCGCTTGCAAGGCAAATCCTTTAACCACTGAGCAATTCCTCCAGCCCCCTTTAAGACTTCCTTGATGAAAGTGTCCTTTTTCATGTGTTCTATCATAGTAAAAAGGTAGGTGAATCTTACATTCATATGAACGGTGCATAAGAGGACTGAAAAGGCAGGCTGATGAAGTGTAAGTCCCCTGTGCTTTAAGTGGAATCCTGTTCGCTGATGAACCACACAACACTGTGCGAGGTTCCCACTTAACCTTGGGACATGGGACACATTCAAGGCAAGTGACGGCAGGCCACCCAGCATGCCACAACCAGCACACAGTGGCTATCCATGAGGGGGCCAGCTCCTGCACCCCACAGAAGCTGGCTGGGAAGGTGACAGTGGCAGCTTAACTCTGCAGCTCTCCTCTCGCCCTCCAGGCTGTGCTCCATACAGTCAGAGAACATGACCATGAAGTCTGAGCATGCGCAGACACTGAGCCAGCTGACATCCCAGAATGAGGCCCTCCGAAGCAGCTTCCGTGAGCAGGTGCGGCACCTGCAGGAAGAGCACAGGAAGACAGTGGAGACCCTGCAGCACCAGCTCTCCAAGGTGGAAGCACAGCTCTTCCAGCTCAGGAGTGAGCCTACCACGAGAAGTATGTGTGTCTCCAGGGGTGCTACAGCACACTTATATGTGGGTTGTACACAATTTCACATTTACTACGTGGTGACTGCTATCAGTTCTATAATTAGTAGATCTTGGATTTGCATACTGTGTTAGTTACTTTTTTGTCACTGTGACTAATACCCAACATCCACCACTTAGGGAGGAAAGATTTATTGTAGCTTACAGTTTCAGAAGGTCATATAGTCCAATCACAGGAGAGTAGCTGGAAAATGGTGGAAGCACATAGCAGGACTGGCATGGAGGCAGAGCCAGAGCCAGAGCTCCAGCAGCAGAGATCCTCACAACATGGTGGTACAGAGAGACTGGATGAAGGGCGGAACCAGCACGTGCCCTGAACCCAGGTCAGGCCCCAAGCACCCGCCCTTTCCGGCCAGGCCCCACCTCCCAACCCTACACAGTATCCATAGGAACATGAGGCTTTTGAGGGACACTCCAGATGCATACCACCACACATATTGAGAACATTTGAATCCATCTGTTAGGCTTCCATTGACCTGTATTACCTCAGAATGCTGATTTTCACAAGTGTATTACACTGGAGGAAAGGAGTCTTTTCCTTGGATTAAACATAATTTACCAGTCTCATGCATGGGTCATAATTCTAGTGTCCACCCTAGATGCTTGTTATAATCAAAGACATCTTTGCTTCCATTAGAAATACTGCAGACGGGCTGGAGGAATGACTCAGCGGTTAAAGCAGTAGTGATGTGAGCCGGCAGAGGAGGACGTGTGAGGAGCCCATGTGCTAAGCCAGAGTGTACATGGCAAACTGATGTCCTTGTCCTCAAAGAGCTGGAATCTAGTTTTAGAATATCTGCCAATATTTAGTAATAATATAGCCTTTTACTGTGAATTGATAAAAATAAGTAGCATTGTACTATGAGCTTTGTGTTATCTGGCAGTTTATCCATAGCTTCTCCTGAAATGCCTAAAGTGGTTAAAAGCTCAATGACCGAATTTTAGGGCTGGTTTAGCAATTTTCTCCTTGTACATCATTTGTCTTGTAGTTACTTGATTTCCTTATCTTTAACATCCCTACAACCATTTTAACTTTATTGGGTATCTCCTAAGGTTGTATCCATTGGTTTTGAACAGTCTTACA
Organism: Ctenodactylus gundi; assembly: GCA_004027205.1. Lineage (NCBI taxonomy): Eukaryota > Metazoa > Chordata > Mammalia > Rodentia > Ctenodactylidae > Ctenodactylus > Ctenodactylus gundi. Next base: position 1,679,715 of record PVKB01000012.1, on the reverse strand, counting down.
CTTACCTTTAAAAATACTGAATAGGCCCAGCTTCTTCCCACCAACCTCTGAAGAACCTCCGAGAACGGAGAGGCACAGAGCTACCCATCCTGGACATGCACACAGTGACCCGCGAGGAGGGAGAGGGCATGGAGATGGCCGACTCGGAGTCCGCATCCTCTGCCAGCACCTATGCCCCATCACTGGAGCAGCTGCTCACGTCCCCTGAGATCAAGCTAGGTACGTGGCTCTGTCTATACACTTTATTTTTCTACCTTTTGTATGTAATATTACTCAAGTTTTTATGTGCTTTTTTGAGCCAATCCAGTAATGTGTCTTTTGAAATTCCACCAGCTGTCCAAGTGAAAAACTTTACTTCATTATGAGGCTAATCTTTTATAAAAACAAAAGGCTAACTCTAGCTCTTACAAGGCTGGAGCCTGTGGTGGCTGGAGTCCTGCAGCGATGTTAGCAAGGAGGTGAACGTCGCTTCCTTTCCAGAGACAGCCAGTTGCCATTGGTTCCTCTTGGTGAGGAAGCACTAGCTTTGCTTTTGATAGACTGAATATAGTATAGGTATGGGGCATTTATTCTTGCTTGTAGTGAATATTACTGTTCATAACTCAGGGGACCTACTGTCTTTGTGACAGTTGGGAGCATTGCAGTGGCTGTTTGTTAGTTGGCTTTCTGTCACTGTGACAGCAGGCCTGAGCTGGCTGTTACAGTTTTACAGGTTTCAGTCTGCGGTTGGTTGGCTCTTTTGTCCTGGGGCTTGTGGCGAAGCAGCATGGCATGGTGGGGAGTATGTGGTGGCGTCCAGCTGCTTACCGGATGGCAGGCAGGAAGCCAAGAGAGAGACACAACAAAGAGTCACAATATCCTCTGCCAGGGTACAACCCCAGTGACCTCACTTCCTCTCATGGGGCCTACCTCCTAAGGTCCTGCCACCTCCCAGGAATGCCACAAGCTGGCCACCAGTCCTTAAGACATGTACCTTTGGGGGATGTTGGAGATCCAAACTGCTATACACCATTCACCTTGTAGCATGGCAACTGCAAGTCTGGTTCCTTTCTGCAGAGATCACAGTTATCATGGAAGCACTGTGATAGGGTGATGGCAGCAGCCTCCAGAGTCAAAGTTAGTTTTGTGATTTTTGCCAAAGTTACTTGCCAGTTTTGAGCCTGTTCATCACCTTCAAGTAAAATTTGAAACTGATTTCTTGCCTCACCTCATGAAGGATTCATAAGAGGGCCCATGATGTGGCTGTTAGTAAAGGCTATTGCTTCCCTCATTTGTAAGAGAAGTGATGTAAGTTCATGAAACATTAGGAGATGGAAAGAGGTTATATAGTGAAAATAATAAAATTGTCACGGGCTCCAAGGGTAGCTCAGTGGCAGGGAGCTGGCCTCACATGCTTAAGACTCTGGGTTCCATCCTCATGACCACCAAAATGGGTTAAAAATGTAAGTCTGGCAAATTTCAGATTTGGGCCTCAGGGCTACTGAATCAGACTATTAGCCATCACAGTAGATTATGGTGACAAACAAGTAGGAAAGAGTTGCCTTAGAAATACTGTGGAGAAAGATCCTGCAGTGTATGGTATACTGTGTGTGATGTATGGTGTTGGCTTCCTATACAACCTCAGTTCATTCTACTTCCGGTGTTTTGCAGAGCCCTCGTCATGGCACACAGAATTTACCAAGGAGGAGCTGGTGCAGAAACTCAACTCGAGCACAAAGAGTGCAGACCACCTCAGTGGGCTGCTCCGGGAGACAGAGGCCACCAATGCCATTCTCATGGAACAGATCAAGGTGAGGCTGCCCAGCTGTGCCCAGCCCCCACCAGCCCTGGGCCCACAAGCTGCAGGCAAGTGAAGAAACCCCCCATTTTAGAAGCATCTGTCACATACTCATTCTTTGTGGTAGATTCCCAGGTGTAAGAAATATCAGTTGTCCTTACATGTATTATGTAGACTTTTAATTCCTATTTTTTCCAAGAGACCCTAATTGGTTTAAAGATGTCTGCTACTTATTACTTCACCTATGCTTATGTCAGACTTAGAAGATGTGGGTCCCTCAGTCCTGGGGAAGCAGGAGACCTGATAGTTCTGACCACACATTGGTATTGATGCCACTAATTGGAGGTGGAGACTGGAAGGTGCAGAAGGAGCTTCTCCATGGAACATGGGAACATGTAGGGTTATTGCAGAGGAACTGGCAGTTACTCAAATGAGAAGGTTCTGCCCTGGCTCACTGGTAAGTCACATTTAAGAATAAAGACATACTCGGGCTGGAGGAATGACACAGCAATTAGAGTGCTTGCCTAGCAAGTACGAGGCCCTGAGTTTAATTTCCCAGCACCACATAAAGCCAGACCCAGTGGCACATGCCTGTAATCCCAGCACTCAGGAGGCTGAGACAGGAGCATTGCTGTGAGTCCAAGGCCAGGCAGCCTGGGCTACATAGTGAGTTCAGGACCATCCTGGGCTACAGAGCGAGATCCTGTCCCAGATTAAAAAAAAAGAGAGAGAGAGAGTCAAGACACAACTGCCAGGCATGGTGGTGCACATCTGTCAGTCATCACAGAAACCGAGAGAGTCTGAGGCAGGATGACTGCGACTTCATGTCCAGCCTGGGAAATTAGCAAGATTATGTTTCTAAATAAACATAGTGCTCTTGAGATACAGCTCTGGTAGAACGGGCAGTGTACAAAGCCTAGTACTACAAAAAAGAAAAAAACATTCTGCTCAAAAGTTACGCACACATACCTATGTGAGCCTTACTGGAGGCTCATAATGACTGAGACTGACAAGTAATGAAGTTTCCAAAAGATGGAGCACAATCACAGCCCCACTGTGGGAAGCATGTGTGCCCACACTGCGCTTTGCCGCTCTGGGCAGGCCACCAGCTCTCCTTGTCAGGTGAAATTTTAGATGATGAATGACGTGCCTGTTCCACATGATGACATCTCACCACTAAATACCTGCATGTGATCTTCATATAAACACTTTCCACTCATCAGAGCAGTGTCTAACAAATCACTGACTAGTGTACCCAACCTATGTGATCTATCTAAATGTTTTATTTCTTAATATTCACACGATTTCTTGAACTTTATCATCACTTTTTTAAAATGCCCCCTGGTTTTAGGAGACAGTTCGCTGGCTTTCCTAGCCTAACCTAAAGTATGAACATAGCACTTTACCAAGAGCTAGGCCTTTGTGCAGACCGGGGCATCATCCTTGGAGGTCTTAGCTTCCTGGTGCCTGCCTGTCTTTGCCCTTTGCCTGTTTTCCTGGTAGTAGTTTATAGCGGCTTCCATCTGGCATGATTGTGGTCCCTTGAGCGCGCCCTCTGGGCATGGTGGGTGGACTTCATAGTGACAGGTCAGGTAACAGGGCTGCGATGTACCTTCTGATTCCCCGACCAGCTTCCAGGACAGCAGAGAGCACAAGGCGGCAGCAGTGCTATGGTACCAGCCATGGCTCCACCTCCCAGGTGGCCCATCTGACCTCAGCTCTTAGCCCTTTCACCCTGACACCGCGGAGCTTTGTGTTGACAGAGGGCATCCTCTCTGCCTGGAAAGCCTTGGCTGGCCACTCCCTCCTCTCGCCATCTCTGATTTACTTACTGTTCTCTCCTCAGTCCCCCTTTATTATCATGGAGCGGGGAGACATTTGGGGAAAGGAGAGAACAGTGCATGTGTTCAATCTGCCATGGCTACCTAGACCGGCTAAGACCCATTTTAACTCATCTGTCTAACACTAGCTTCTCAAGAGTGAAGTAAGACGACTGGAGAGGAACCAGGAGCGGGAGAAGTCTGCGGCCAACCTGGAGTACCTGAAGAACGTGCTGCTGCAGTTCATCTTCCTGAAGCCAGGTAGTGAGCGGGAGAGGCTTCTTCCTGTCATCGACACCATGCTGCAGCTGAGCCCCGAGGAGAAGGGCAGACTGGCTGCTGTTGCCCAAGGTATGGAAGGTGCAGCGCCCATGTCACCACCACGTACAGCCCAGCCATGGTCTGTGCTCAGTCCACTCATGATGCTATTAACTCACAAAGCTATAACCTTCACATGTTGCCCTTAGGTTGGTCTTTCCTACATGTGGCCTAAGACAGAATTAGAAGGCTAACCTTCCCTAACCTTCCCAGACAGCCAGAGTTCATTTTTATATAATTTCACAGCCAGCAAAATACAGCACAGGGCTTAGTTTGATTGTCTAGCTTTTTGAGAATTGGACTTGCATCCTGGTGTGGAGTTCAGTGTGATTTTTTTGTTACACTTTTATTTGCAACTTTTTGCTTCTTCCTTTCCCATTTCACCCCACATCCCCACTAAAGTCCCCAGCACTCAAGGACAACAGAGTTGTGGCCCAGTGTGTGGCTCCCATACAGCCATCCGCTTTGTAGGCGCATGTGCCTTTTTTCCGCCTTTGTGTGGTACTGGGGGTCAAGTCTAGGGTCTTACACTGAGCTACATCCATAGCCTTTTTTAAATTTTGAGAGAATCACATGAAGTCTAATTTGCCCAGGCTGGACTCCAATTTATAATCCTTCTGCCTCGGCCTCTCAGAGTACTGGGATTATAGATGTGTGCCATCACATCTCCTTGTGGCTAGATTCTTAAAAAATTAAACTACTTAAGGGGCTAAATTCTAGATTGCTTCATTTTGTATATTACTGTCCTAAAGTTAAAATAAAAGTAACATTAAGTTGACTAAACTGAGGAAATCAAATATATTCATAAGAGAAATTTAAGGTGTAAGGGGGCTGAAGGTATAGGTTAGAGGTTAGAGCACCAGCCCAGCAAGGCCAAAGGTTTGATTCCCCAGCACCACATAAACTGGGCATGGTGGAGCATGCCTGTAATCTCAGCATTCGGGAGGCTGAGGCAGGAGGATTGCCATAGGTTGAGGCCAGCCTGTGCTTACATAGTGAATTCAGAATCAGCCTGGACTACATAGTAAAACCCTGTTTCAAAAAAATTTGTTTTTGTTTTTTAGGTTAGGAACTGACCTGTACTTTAGATGGCATATAATTAATGAAAAAGACATAATTTGCTTATGTTGTAAAGTGATTACAGATTTCATATTGAGAAAATGCAATCCTTGTTTTGACTTTACAAAGGTGAGGAGGAGAATGCCTCCCGTGCTTCCGGATGGGCCTCCTACCTGCACAGCTGGTCTGGACTCCGGTAACCTGATGGGCAGAAAGCTAGCTCTTCACTGACCAAACGGACCCATGTGCTCCTGTCATTCCTGACTGCTGCACTATACATGTGTCTCTTCACATCCTCCTCTAGTGGCACGTTTGTGTCACAGATGTGCTTAAAGTCTGCTCAGAGTGAAAGTACAACGTCCGTGTCACCGCCAGCTCACAGCATGGGGCTCTGCCCAGGCTTCACCCCATGGGCTTGTGTGCAACGAGGACAAGCACCCTGCGAGGGGAGTCACTCCCTGCTCCCCTATCCCCCACCCTCACAGGGCAGAGTTGCAGCCTGGAATGCGCCACCTGGAATTTAACTTTTTAATATATTGTGTAAACGTGACTTGCAATGAGCCAGACTTAGATAAGACTGTTAATGAATTCCTGAGGCAATTTGTAATTAGAATATGAAGGAAAATGCTTTATTGGTAAAGTTGACTTATGTTTATAAAGTAAATATGCTGCAGTTAATTATGAGACTAAGTTAAATTGCAGATTATTTAGGTATTTACTCTAAAATGCTTTCTTTCTCTAAAGCTTATTCTCTCAAGGCTCTTTATGCTGTCCAAAGCTCTACCAGCCCAATGCCAGTGGTGTAACACCGGCTGAGGGGTGGTCCAGCACCTTTGAGGGGTCTTGTCATGGTGAGGAGGTAGCCTGGCACCCCATACCTCTCTCGGTGGTGCCACTGCTTACAAGCCATGAGTCTGCTTTAAGAAACCCTCTCCTACCCATATCAGTGTGACGGCATTGATCTCAATTCCTAATGGTGCCTCCAGTGCAGGCAGATGCACAGCTCCCAAAAACCTATCCCATGGGGTGGGGACACCTGAAGGACCCCTCCCCCATGTTGGAATGGCTGCAGCAGCTGTGGTACTTGCCTGTGATGCCTCTGAATATATTTTACTGATTAGATCAAAGTTGTGCTCTTATGTCAATATTGAAAGTTCTATTTTTAGTATTTATCAGTTAATAAGCCACCACCCAGTGTCTCTTGAGTTCTGCCTTACAAGCCCCGCTGGGGATCCGATTCAGTGCTTAGCATGTCTGGGTGTGACTTAAGTTTGCTGCTGATGTGTTAAGTTTATCTTTGAAAAGCATCTCTTTATCTCTGTCTTTTCTCCTATCTTAGAAGAATAGACCTAACTAGTGAATGTAAATTGAAGATGCTTCTACTGCAGAGCTGACTTGGAAAGTCTAAGGTTCCACTTTATAAACTGTGAACATGACTGTGCCAGCAGACACACTGTAACTGAAATACCATTTAAATAAATTTCATCTTCTTAAGCCTAGCCCTTTTGAAGTCTATGTAAACTTGTTTTGAAATGTAGTCTGTACTTATGAATGTAATAACAAAGTACCTTTTTGAATATATAAATACTTTGATTATAAAAGGTGTATTATTTCATGGCTTTAGCACTGAGAAAAAATTATTTTAATATTCCTATTAAATGTTTTCCTGTATATTATATTTTGGCTGCTCTCTTTCAGCTAGCTGCTATCTCTCTGGGGAGTTCTGAAGATGTATTATGAGGTGGAGTTCAAACTCTGTTGCCACACTCCTTATGCAGTTGGGCCATTTTGGTGATTCAGATTATGGAAGACTGAGTTTAGTGCCTGGTACATACTGGTAGTCCCAGCTACTCAGGAGTCTAAGGCCGAAGGACTCTTGAGCTCTGGAGTTTGAAGCAGGAGGATTGCTGTGAATTCAAGGCCAGTCAGGGCAATGTAGTGAGTTCAAGACTAGCCTGGGCTACAGAGCAAGACCTTGCCTAAAGAAACCAAAAACCACAAAATAACCTTTTTTTGTATATACATATCTATTATATGTTTAAGTATATAATATAGTTTATAGATACAGCTTATTGATATGTACATAATTTTAAAGGCATGATTTATACTAATCTGACACTGCAGATTCTTTGTGAAATTCCCTCTGCTTTTATACCCTGTATTTATTTTGAGGCTTAGGAATTTTTAATTATTTTGAGGGCTAACATAAAACCTCCACGTAGTTCCTGCTTCTCGGGAGAAAGGGAGAATTTAGCCTGATACTCAAAAATCACTTGCAGTCTTGGTCCTGCCTTTTCTCTGTGGGCTGCTGCTTGGGGTGGGGTGGGGTGTAAGGGGAGGAGCCTCTAATCATCTGATTCCCCCTATGCACCACAATTCTGTACACAAAGGTGCAGAGCACAACTGTACTATGTGCACCCCGGTCGGGAGTGGTATGCATTAACTAGAAACTATTTTGGACTTTGGAGTTTAGGTCTTTTCCTGGGCTGGTGGCATTTGCTCCTGTCCTCTCTGGAAATGAGGGGGCAGTGGCAGCTGGCTGGTACTCCACAGTTCAGTGTGATTGAGCTGGATGGGCAGAGGTTAGGGGGAGTAAGTGCATTTTCAACTAGGGATATTTATCAGTTACTTTGAGCTCCACTGAAAATTGAGGCATGTCTGTGTTTCTTAGCTCAACCAACTAAGCTGGCCCAGGAGCATGGACCTGTTGTCCACCTCCTAGCTTAAGTCTACAGGAAAAGGAACCAAGGACCCTTGGGGAAGTGGCTGGTGCCAGGTTTGGGGCAGGAGGGCACACAGTGAGCCTGAAACATGTTATGGTGCGGGATAGTCAGGGTATTCACCGCCACAGGGACCAGGGGCCAGCCTGGGAACTCTTGAGTAGCTGGGGCTGCAACAATTTTAAGAGCTGAGCAGCAAAATAAATAATAGCAATATTGCATTATAGCCTCCAAAACAAATTCTGCAGAGCCTCATGACTGGATAAAATGAGAAGGAGCAGCCATCTCATGATTGTCCTTGTTGGGAGGGAAGAAATGTACACAGGACCATAGAGTACTACAAGAGTCATGGCTGCAGGCAAGCCCAGACGAGGAATGCTACAATGAGTGGACCAAGGTTTTTGGAGAAACAGGATGAGGCATGACTTCAAGTATGCCCCCAAAAATGTCCTGACAAGGACTCCACATTGGAGAAGTGGTACTCACACTGCCCTATCCCTGACTAGGGCCCTGTGGTCACTGCAGGCCAGCCTCACTGTTACACAGAGAAAGAGCTCACCCTGTGGAATCCTTATTCTCTGACCATGAGAAAATACCACAGAAACCAACCCCTGACCAAGGACAGTTGACAGAAGACTGCAGGAAGGACCTGTGACACCTGGCTAAGAGCCGGGCACAATTATTTCTACCAGACAGATTTGTTTCTCTCTCTCCCGTCTTACTTTTCATAGTACTGATGATTTGAACCCAGGGCACTGACACAGATACAATCCTAGTATCTGTGAGACAGAGTCTCTTCAAGTTACCAAGCTGCTCAGGCTGGGCTTGAACATGTGATACTACTGCCCCAGTCTCTGAGAGCTAGGATTAGCCACGTGCCCCATTTGTTTCATACTGATAGGGAAGGAGGCTGTTAACATGGAGGACTTGGTGAGGGTTATGAGAGCTCTCCACTTTACCTTTGTAACGCTTCCATAGGTCTGAAGTGATTTCAAAATAAACAGACTTTTAAAATGCACAGAGACCACCATAATTCCACACTGCTACCCAAGAGGGGTGGGGTGCTGGGTGTAGTATGTACTTGCAGTGGAGGACCTGGGGCTGGCCATGGGGGACAGGAAGGAACCCTGATGCCAGGTGTAGGTGGGTACCTGTAGTGGGAGACCCGAGGTAGAGGGTCCTGCTGGCTCTCTGGGCCTTGGGGAAGGGAAACCCTGATGCTGGGGTGTGGAGGAAAACCTAGAGTGGAGGGCCCTGCGGTAGTGGGAGTCCTGCAGGTGCTCTGGGCCCTCAGGCAGGGGAATCTGGATGCCTGGGTATGGATGTGTGCTTGCAGTAGCAGACCTGAGGTAGTGCGGGCTCTCTGGGCTCTGGAAGAGGGGAACCTCGATAATGGTGTGTGGGCATATTTCTGTAGTGGAAGGTACCTGAGGTAGAGGGGTTTTTCAGGCTCCCTTGTCCCTGGGGGAAGGAACTCTGTAAGAGTATCTCCTACAAAATACCAGATGACTGCAAAAGGAAATAGGCTCAAGTTAACACTTGACGAATTTGTCCGTCTACACAATACTTAAACAGAAGTGTCAACCATGGAGCAAAGAACTAATATGGATTATTACTCACAGCCCTCATCTGAGCCTTCGGGAAGCCGAGGCAGGATAGTTTGAGCGCATAGTGTACTACTTCACCCCGGAGGGTAGCTTTCCTACTGTAACAGGAAAGAGGGACACATACTACGGTCTGTGGGTGGTGTGGCGCAAGGGAGGTTGTCCACGCCTAATGCTCTGCGGCTGAGGCACATTATGGTCCTACGTTCGCCACAGCCTTGTGCAATGGAAGCTCAGTGAGATGGAAAATGGGGACCTGTACAAAGGGTGTGTGTGATGCCACTCCTGTTAACATATTTCCGACAGCGCGCAGTGTGAGTGCACAGACGACACAGACCCACAAATCAAAGATCTCGCCGGCTGAGGTGACAGCAGTCCGCAGGCCCCGGTAGGGGCAGAGCGGGACGCTGGGCCGCTCACCGCGTACACCTGTTCTCTCCTCGCAGCGGAGGCCGGGCGACTGCTTTTGCTTACGGTTTCTGCATAACCAAGCGAGGATCAGGAAAGACAGAGCGGGGGTTATCCACGATCGATGGCACAGCTCAAAAAAAAAAAAGGGGGGGGGGACGAAGCCGGCTCCTCCCCACCCCGGTGCTCCCTAGGGTGCAGGACGCGGCGACCCTGCTCCCCGCTGTTCCCGGACTCTGGGACTCCGCGCCCTGCCACGTCCAATCGGCGCAGTCTAGGATCAGAGCAGCCTGGCCACCTCTCTGCACGTCACCCGAGGGCGCAGAGGCCAGGTCTGCCATTCTCACGGTGCAAGTCTCAGACGCTACTTCCGTTCGCAGGTCACCAAGGGCCTCCTGGCGACTGGAATGTCCTCCGTGCGCGCATGCGCGCAAGGCGGGGCGAGACCGGCTGCAGCGCCAATCGCAGGGCCGGGCTACAACGGGCCTGAGAGGGGGCGGGGCAAAGGCCTGGACAGGACCGTGTGGGGCGGAGCCAGGTAGACAGAGGGCGGAACCAACGAGTGACTAGCTAGAGCGGGCGGACCCGGGCAAGTCTGGGAGCGGGATCTGCGGGCGGGGGTGGGGCTTTCCCGCCATTTGCCGCCACCTTCGGCCCTTCGCCTCTGTTTCCTGCTCCGCCTCTGGCCCACGGGGGCCGATCGTTAAAACACCGGGCCGGGCTACACGGCGGGAACGAGGTGGAGCGACTCGGAACCATGCTGGGCGTGGCGGCCGGGATGACCCACACACACAGGTAGGGCCGCGCCCTCCCCCCTCCCCCGCCCCCCGCCCCCGCCGCCGCTTGTTTCGGCCGCCAGGATTCCGAGCGCGTGGGCCTGGCCTCCCAGTCCCGGCCTCCTCGTCCCCATTCCCCGGTCCCCCACCCCCACTCCTCCCACCCACCGGAGGGTCGGGGAGCGCACGAGAGCCTGACCCCCGGGGTGTGACCGAGCCGAGCCGGGTTCCGCTGGCCCTGGCGGCCCAGCGTAGACCTGCGGTCCTGGGACCTAGTGTAGACCAGCAGCCTGGGGTGTCCCAGACTTGTGCCGTCTTAGAAAAAAAAAAAAAAAACTCGGAGGTGTCTGAGTTACTTACTCATTCATTGAGTAATCCGGTGACGTGTCAGCACACATGTTTTCCTGAGCTACTTTCCTGAAGGAGATGGCATGCGCGGCCTTCGTACACAGTTTGGGAATTTCCTGCACTTCTGTGGGGGGAGGGGGGGACAGCTGGATTTCCCTTGTGCTGTACGGAGCCTGCTGTGCTGTTAAAAGGAAGCACAGGAGATACAGGCGGGTATTTTATTAGGAACGACTTTACACACATCTGGAGCTGCGCCGGAACTCCTTAGGCGTGGTTGCTCCAAGTTAGTGTGGACTTTACACACTGTTGCACTAGGATTCCTTGGTCTGCCTTATGGTTGTAACCGACCTGTCACCTATATAGTGACTTCGTATTTTTGTCATTTGGAAAATACTGCCCACTACTTTAGGCAGATCCAAGTGCTAACACCTTTCATTTAATATCACTAAATAATACCCTTTAATATCCACCGATTTCTTTAAAGCCATTAAAAATGAAAGCCTGGGACTGAAGAAATAGCTCAGTGGTTAAAGCTCTTGCCTATAAAGCCCAAGGCCCTGGGTTCAATTCCCCAGCACCACATAAACTGGGCATGGTGGTGCACTCCTGCACTCTGGGAGTTTAGACAGGAGGATTGTCCCAAGTCTGAGACCAGCCTAGGCTACAGAACCACTTGCTCTCTCAAAAAAAAAAAAAAAAAAAAGTGACACGTACCTGGAAACCCAGTGGCGGAGGCAGGCAGGTTATCCTGAGTCCAAGGCCAGCCTGGGGTACACCAAGGAGTTTAGGACCAGTCTGGGCTACAGAGTGAGACCCTGTCTCCAAAAAAAACGAAAAAAAAAAAAATAAGAAAAGAATGGAAACTGGGCCAGGTTGTACAGGCCTGTAATCTCAGTATTCTGGGAGTCTGAGGAAGAGGATTGTAAATCCCAGCCTGACTTGAATGATTTTGCAAGTTTCTGTCTCAAAAAAAAAAAAAAAAAAAAAAAACTGGGCTGTGGATATAACTCACTGCAAAGGTCCCAGGCTCAACCCCCTTACACACACACAAGAATTAGGAAATTGTCAAGTTTAAGATGGTAAATACACATTTCCCAAAATTCTGGTTTTCTGCCAAAGGCTTGATTTTTATCAATTGTCATCAAAATATTGTCGCTTGTCTCCCTCAAAGTGAGAGTTTTACATTCTTCAGTTTGAAAGAAATGCCTGCCAGTTAGGAGTCTGAAACGATGTTTCATGAATGAAGTGTCTGATTGACTGGCTTTTTGCTGGGTCTGAGGTGAGCTTTTCCTTGGAATAGCCAGAGCACTGGAGTTTGCAGAAGTGTTGTGTGCATATCTGCCTTGGGGTCCCATTTAAAAGCTGGTTGAAAGATTAGAATTTGATAGCATTCACAGTTTCCCCTGTAATATAACATGGTTTTATTTTAAAGTACTGTTAAGTTAGAATATGTGAGATATAAGGATTAATGAATATGCAGTGTAAGCAAAGAATAAATTATATAGGGTGTTCCTGTGGAGATCTTAAGATCTCTCCCAGACCCCACCCCCAACCTAGAGTTTCTGATGCTTTTTTGAGCATTAAGTACATTTATAGGTTGGTGGGGGGGTTGTTTGTTTTTTTCAGGAAGGGTCTCACTCTAGTCCAGGCTGGTCCAGAGCTCACTATGTAGCCTATATTGGCCTCAAACTCACAGCAGTCCTCCAGCCTCAAAATCCTGAGTGTTCCACCACGCCCAGTTTTAGGTGGTGCTGGGAAGGGAACCCAGGCCCTTGTGCTTGCTAGGCAAGCGCTTTAAACGCTGTTACTCCTCCAGCCCTACATTTATAGTTTTGTATGTCCATCACCCTCAGGCATACTTGAAGCTCTTTTGTCTTGTGCAAAAGTGAAACTGGACTTGTGGAAAACTCCCCCTTCCTTTTCCCAGCAGCTCTGGTAGCCACCTATCTCCTCTCTGAGGTTGCCTACCTTCACTGCTCCTGTGAGTGCAGTTATACATTGTTACCTGCATGCATCATAGTTTGTGTCTTTTTATTGGTAATGCTCCCTGGTATAGAATGAATGTGTAACACTTTGGTTAACTATCAGTGGGAAGGAAAATTGCATGTGTGTGGATGGTCTTAAAGTGAACAGACATTTTCCTTTCTCAGCCATAAATGTTCAAGTGCATGCCGCTTCCGGATGATATAGTAATTGCATATTTAGGTTTTTAAGAGCCTCTCAGATTTTTCTGGAGCTGTTCACATTTCATCAAAGATAGACATATTCACCTGCTCGTTGAGGGCGGCAAGGCTTCTTCTAGCTCCCTCCTGTTGCCTGGGTCAGTGCTGGTGGCTGGCAGCTCTTCTCCATGTTGCTTTTGCATTACTTGTGTTTCAGCACAGTGCAAAAGGCTGCCGCGCTCTGCGGGAATATCGGGGTCTTCCTATGAGCATAACTTTGATCTCTGCAGACTCCTTGGAAAGGTTTTGGAGACCGCTCAGAACCCTCGTGAAATTCATAACCCTCAATGAGGGGAGGGTGGATACTGGAATAACTAAAAAGGAAGAGGTACAGAAGTTCTCTTAAAAACATGTATTGAATGCTTGTCATGATATGTGCTTCTAGTCTTAGGGAGTTTTAGTAGGGCTTAATAACTGAGACTTGAGAACCAATGAACTTACTTGGTGGCACATACCTATAATCCCAACTTCTTGGGGGGGCTGAGGCAAGAGGATCCTGAGTTCATGCCCAGCCTGGGCAATTTAGCAAGACTGTCTCAAAATAAAATTTAAAAAAGACTCAGTAATAAGGTGTGTGCCCAGCATGCCTTGCTTCAATTCCCAGTACTACAGACACAAAAAGAAAAACATTCAAAAGCAACTTTCTGTCTTTCGCAAAGCTTAACCTCCTCATGTGGGGCCCAGGCCCATGTCATTCATTTATTTATTTTTTTTAAAGCAGAGTCTCTCTGTATCTAGTCTAGGCTAGTCTTGAACTTACTATGTAGCATAGGCTGGCCTTGAACTCATAGCAGCACTTTCGACTGCTGGTGTTACAAGCATGAGCCACCATACCCAGCTATCTTATGGTGCTGTGGGGGACCTTGTGCTTCCTGGGCAAACATTCTAATATTGAGTGATGCCCCCAACCCCACCTGTTGCTTCCACTGTCTTCTAGACACTTTTCTTCCAAGACTCTGAGACAGGGCTGTGGTTCCTGTGTCTTTTCTGGTGCCTCCAGCAGGAGAAGTGGCATTGCTCCTCCTCCTGACACCATCTGGTGGTGACATCCCCACATGGGAGCTCCCTGTAGGATAGGGGCCTGGGGGCTGACAAGGGACAAGGGCATGTTCTCTCACCTTTTCACATTGAGCGTGGACTGTGACCTTAAAAGAGAAATGGGGCAGATGTAACTAATGCTGTAAGTGACTGGTAGGGAGGGGGTGCCCAGAGCCGATGTTAGAGCTGACAACCTGGGCAGGTTCTCTGAGAGTCGGGCAAAATAAAGATCAGGGATAAAAACATTCACAAAAGGCGTTTGAACCCACACACATTCATAATGGAATTGTGAAGTCATGCTGTTCTGCAACCACTTTTTCTAAGGCTTTAAAAAACTTCGTTGGCGGGTTTGGAGCATAGGTCAGTGACTCTTGAGGCTCTGGTTAGATCTCCCAGCAGCACATACTAGCTGGATGTTGTGGTGCATGCCTCTAATCCCAGTGCTTGAGAGACTGAGGCTCGAGGGTTGCCATCCATGAGTTCAAGGCCAGTCTCAACAACATAGTAAGTTCAGGATCAGCCTGGACTACCGAGCAAGACTGTCTCAAAACAAAACAAAAATGAAAAACTTTCTGAGGCTAGGGATGTGGTTTGTTGGTCAGAGCACTTGCCTAGCAAGCACCTGGCCCTGGGTTCATTCCCTGGTTTAGCTGAGTGTGGTGGTGCACACCTGTAATCCAAGCACTCAGGAGGTTGAGGCAGGAGGATTGCCATGAGTTCAAGGGTAGCCTGGGCTACATCATTAAGTTTAGGACCAGCCTGGACTAGAGACTGAAACCCCGTCTCATTACCAAAAAAAAAAAAAAAGTAAGTAAAATTAAAAAAAAAAACTTTGTAGTAAAATATATGTAAGTAAAATGACTATTTTAGCCATTTTTGACTGTGCATATCTGTGTACTAGCAACGTCCCTATTGCTGTGCAGTCATCACTACCATGCATCTCCATAACTTGTTTTTATTTTTCTAAACAGAAACTTGGTGTTCATTAAACATGAACTCCTTGTGGCTTGCAGCTGCAGCCCACCTGGAATTAGGCTCACAGTAGTCCTCTTGCCTCATTCTTCCAAGTGCCGGGATTACAGGTACGCACCACCACACCTGTTTTATGTGGTGCGAGGGAATGGAACTCAGGGCCTTGTGCTTACTAGGCAAGTGCTTTAACCACTGTGCTATTTCTCTAGCCCTGCCTTAAAAAAAAAAAAAAAATCCTAACAAGCTTAGACATATTCCAGGGTGGCCTAAACAGAGTTCACCTAATGTTTGCTATCTTTGGTTTTAAGGGCTGCATGGAATTTCACAGCATATGTGTGTTAGGAATCACTTAGCTAGCACTTAGGTCACAAACACCAAACAGTCGCTGGAGTTTGTGTAGGGGTACCAGAGGGCATGGTCTGTGCACAGTAGGTTGGGCCTTCTTCAGCCCAGCTCTGTCCTTTTGTGGCATTTGGTCAAATAACTGCTTGATGCTTCAATTTTTTAATTTTAAAGTAAAAAGAGGATGTTCTGAAAATTAAATCTAGAGACGAGCACAGTATTTCTGAAATGGTACAAGTGATAATGTTAATAATTGTTGCCTCTGAGAAGGGATTTTTTTTTTTTTTTTTTTGAGATAGGGTCTAGCTTTGCAGCCCAGGCTGGTCTTGAACTGATGGCAATCCTCCTATCTCAGCTTCCTGAGTGCTGGGATTACAGGTGTGCACCGCCAAGCTTGGCTTATGTGATGCTGAGGAATCTAAACTCGGGTACTTAGTGCTTGACTTAATGCCAAGCACTCTAATTGCTGAGCCACTCCCCAGCCCTGAAGGGAATTTTTTTTTTATCAAGTAGCTTTTTGTATGGTTTACCTTTTAAATTTCTTTCTTTCTTTTTTTCTTTTCCTTTTTATTTTATTTTATTTTTTTTTTTTTTTTGAGACAGGGCCTTGCTCTGTAGTCCAGGCCGGTCCTGAGCTCACTATGCAGCCCAGGTTCCAGGTTCAACACAAACTCATGACAGTCATACCTCAGTCTCCTGAGTGCTGGTATTTGTGTGTGTGTGTGTGTGTGTGTTTTGTTTTTTGGGGTTTTTTTGTTTGTTTGTTTTGTTTTGTTTTTTTGAGACGGGGTCTTGCTCTGTAGCCCAGGCTGGTCCTGAACTCACTATGGAACCCAGGCTGGCCTTGGACTCATGACAATCCTCCTGTCTCAGCCTCCCGAATGCTAGGATTACAGGCGTGCACCACCACGCCCAGCTTACATGGTGCTGGGGAATCGAACTCAGGTACTTAGCACTTGACTTAGCGTTTGCTAAGCAAGCGCTTTAACTGCTGAGCTGTTCCTCCAGCCCCCTGAGTGCTGGTATTAACAGGCATGTGTCACCATGGCATGTGCTGCCACACCTAGCTATTATGTGTGGTGTTGGGGACTTGAACCCAGGGCATCACACTTCCTAGACAAGCACTCTAATCATGGAGCTACACCCCATCCCTGTACTGTTTACTTCTCTAACCTGGTGTGCTTGAGCTTTCCTTTGTAGAGACACTGATCTCCTCACCATCAACATGTCCCTGTGTGGCATGGCCCAGCCACCTGGGAGTTTTCTTTTGTGACAAAGTCACCAACTACTTAGCTAGATCATAAGTTTATTTCTCACTAGGAAGAGTGGTAATAGCTTGTTTTTTTGTTAATTTTTAAAGTGGAGCACATTCCTTAGGATCACAGTTGGCACTCTACAAAGCTGGCCACAGATCCTTCTCAGTGCAACACATTCAACAGGACTTGGTTTTTAAATGCAACTCTACCAATTCATATCTCAGGAAGTAAAAGGTCTTCATTAAACTTATTAAATGTCTTGAGAATAACAAGCTAAATGGCCCTGGGTTAAATCCAGTGCGCAAAAAAAAAAAAAAAAAGGAAAAGGAAAAGGAAAAGGAAAAGAAAAAACTAAAACAAACCAATCTAATTAGGCTTTATTTCTTCTTTTTGTTCCCTTCTGTGTCAGCATTCCTTTGTGTCTGTGACATTGTTTGAATAAACTTACCTAACTTTGAGAAGACAAAACAGCTTTCACAGCTGGATCTGGTGGTGCAGGCCTGTCACCTCAGCACTTGAGAGGCTGAGGCAGGAGAAAGTCCCAGCACTGTGGGAGGCTGGGGCAAGAGGATAATGAGTTTGAGACTAACCTAGGAATTTGGTACCTACAGGCTTTGTGGATCAACTCTCAGATCAAAAACTAGGCTGGAGATGTAGCTCAGTGTGAAGGCCTTGGATTCGATCTCTTAGGCGAGTGCTATATAATCAATTTAGACGAACCCAAGAAAAGACATCTTTCACATTTGGTTTTACTTGAGTCCTCAGTGTACCAGAGATTACTGCAGTGGTAAAGGCCCCTCTGGGGAATTTTTGAGAAAAGTATTAATTACAGACCTGTTTAGTTGATTCCATTTCTCTGTCAGACACCTCTTGAAAGCTCTCTTAGTTAATAATTATCCTTAGTTAATCTCCCACTTTCATACAAATGCTTTAGAGATACTACTTTGTATAATAATGCTTATCGTCACAACTGCATCATCAGTGGAGTAGGGTTAAGAACTTACTAAGAGGGGCTAGAGGAATAGCACAGCTTAGAGCACTTACTTAGAAAGCAGAAGGCCCTGGGAGTGGTGGTACACACATGCAATCCCAGCACTCAGGAGGTTGAGGCAGGAGGGTTGCTGTGAGTTCGGGACTAGCCTGGACTACAAAATGAGAGCAAGACCTTGTCTTTTTAAAAAAAAAAAAATCGCTGAGGGATAAGGCTGATTGATGCTCCTTGGGGTACTACTAGCTGTCAGAGAAGAATCCCAGCTCCCAGTCTTCACCTGTGTTTCAAGACCTTTCTGTGCTTGCCTATGCAGCCTATCCAGTTTCAGTCCCCAGTACTGTGGGTTTTTTGGGTTTTTTTGTTTTGTTTGTTTGTTTGTTTGTTTTGTATTGGGTTGTTGAAAAAGTCATGATGCATGTTTGTAACAGACAACATGAGTTCCTTTTTGGCAATACAAGAGTCATGCACATCTATGCAGTTGCTATGTCACTTGACACCTTTCAGTTCTAGCTTCATTCTAAAAAAAAAAATTGAGCAATTTGCTTGAGTTTTGGAGACTTTATAACAAATTGAAGATAGAAGACCAAAGGGCATTTTCACCGCATTATACTATTGTGCTTCCATACAGGGAAGAATGGGCCTCAAGCTGTGAAAGGTTGCACATACAGTTTGTGGTGACAGTTCTCTATAAGAGTGTCACTGCCCACAAAGGTTCTCAGAATTTCACGGTGATCATTTTGATCTCAATGACATTCTTTGGTCAAGGAGGCCCACTGAGGTGGATGATGACAAAATAAAGACATTGGTGGAGGTGAACCCACATTACACAACATGAGAGATTGCAGAACCACTGAATATCCCATCATTCAAGCATTCACGACCACCTGAAGAAGCTGGGATGTGAATGCAAGCTCAATATTTGGGTTCCTCGTGAATTCAAAGAAGTTCATTTGATGGCACATAGAAATACTTGTGATATGCTCATTAAACATTAGGAAAACAATCCTTTTTTGAAGCAGCTGATAACTGGTGATGAGAAATGGATGGTTTACAACAATGTGGTGGCCAAACTTTTGGTCTTGTTCCCACATGATAATATACCTTCAATGATATCAAAAGCAGACAATGATATCAAAATCAGACATTTATCAGAGAAGTTTATGCTGTCAGCATGGTGGGATTTTTTTATTTGTTTCTTTTTTTTGAAACAAGGTCTCGATAGTCCAGGCATGTCCTGAACTCTCTATGTAGCCCATGCTGACCTCAATCTGGTAGCAGTCCTCTAGCCTCAGTCTCCCAAGTGATGGGATTACAGGTGTGTGTCACCATGCTCAGCTTTGTGGTGGGATTTTAAAGGTGTCATGTTTCAGGGAACCAAACAATTAGCTTGAATGTGTATTGTCAACAGTTTTGAACAAATGCATCATCCAGAGACTCCCAGAGCTTGTTAAGGATTTGTGTTCCATCGTGGCAACATGAGACACACATGAGTTTGATCACCTGTTAAAAATTATTGGGGCGTCCCCAGCACAGCCTGGCCTGCCCATAGCTGCCTCAAGAGACTTAGCTTCTTGCTGGGAACTTCTGCTCCCAGAGCTCTTGGAGACACACAGAGTGTCTCAGATGCAAATAGCCCATGCTAAGCCCACTATTAGCCACGGGCTTGGGCAGCTTAAGGGTATGTCTCTGTGTGGCTGTATTTGCTCACTGGATGTTGTGGCGTTGGAGCTAGGGTAAAATTTAGCCTGGCTCCCCAGGCCTGTTCTAACGGGAAGTGCACATAATGGCTCATTCATTATTCAGCTTTCTCCCTCTTCTGAGTTCCTCCTTGGGAAAGTGCGTGGGATGCGTCCAGAATCTCGCAGTCCCGCAGTCCGAGGCGGTTGCCTGCGGGAGAATCGTCTGGTTCCTGGGGGTTCAGTGAGTTCAGTCAGTAGTTCTTTCTATAGATTACAGTGCAGACTTTTTTCAGCGAGTCTGTTTCAGGGACTATGGAGGAGCCTTCCCTAGAATCTGGGCATGGAGTAATTCATCCCCCTAGGGAGCAACCTTTTGTTTAGAATGGGGGCAGTGTGTTTGTCATAGCTGTAAAACCTTTGTAAACCTGGCTTGAGACTGGCTGCTTTCCTTAAAAATGAGCCACAAGGGGCTGGAAGTGTAGCTCAGCTGTTAGGAACCCTTGTCTGGCAAATGTGGAGTTCTGGGTTCAGTTTCCCACACCACATAGGCTGAGTCCACAAAAGCCAGAGCTTTGTGACCAGCCCCTCTGGGTCTGCACATTTGAGTTCACATTTAACCCGAATGTTCAAGTCATTGAACATGTTTACCTAGCTGAGGCTAATGATGGAAAAGTGTGCTTGAAATTTTTAAAAAGATATATGTATGATACACTAGATTGTATAAGATGGACTAGAATTACAGTGACGAGTAACTTTGACTGGAGTGTAAGGCTAATTTCTGGAACAATTTAATGGTGCTCTTGGCCTAATGTGTTTTATTGGTTATTTTTTATTTATTTTTTAATGCCCACCTGTAGACCCACATGAGGGAATGAGAGCAGTTGGCATCTCAGTTATTTGCCAGGTTTAGACAAAGCATGGAGCATACAGGTATCTGCTGATCCTTCTCCCTCTGCTTCAGAGCAGAGTGCTATGATCGTGAGGACACATGGCCACTTGGGGAGTGAGAAAGCCATGTCATCTGGGAACGTTTGGCTGTCAGGGAGTGATAGTCACCCCACCTATGACGTATGGCTTCACTGGGAGTGAGATCCGCATCACCAGGACCCATGGCTGCGCAGGGGTGAGAACCCTGTCACCATGTACCCCTGGCTGGGCAGGAGTGAGAGAGGCACCTCTTCCTAGATGTGTGGCTTCGTGGGGAGAGAGAGCCATGTCATCCCCTAGTCTGCAGTGTTTACCACGTGCTCTCTTTTTGAGTGACACTTAGTGACAAAAGGCCCTGGGGATGTGTATTGAATGGAGATCTCTTCTGAATTTAACAAAAGACATAAAGTTGCAGTAATTTCTTAAAACTCCAGAAGTCCATTTTTTCCCCACTGGTGTCATTTCGGGACCATGAGAACAGACTTTAAAAGATGTGCTTTCGAAACTTGAGCCCTTTTGTTTTTTAAAAAACACAAACAACAAGAAGAAGCCCCTTTTCACTTCTTCCTGATGTATGCTCGATCATGTAGATGCCTCTGTGAGGGAAGTAGAACTGGATGCTGGAATGTAGGGCGATGAGAACTCTGAGGATGCAGAGCGTGGGAAATGTTTTCAAAGGAAGTGTTTGGGTTTTTTTTGTTTCTCTATCCCAGTTGATCGTATGCCTCTCGGGATAAAGCATTGCTAGAGACAGCTAGCAAAGAGGATGAAAATCAAAATAGGAGTTCAAGATGACATTCTAAAATTTCAAAAATTTGGTAGGAGACTGAGTTCTAGAATGACATAATTTTGGGGCTGGAGGAATAGCACAGCAGTTAGAGTGCCTGCCCAGCAAGACCCTGAGTTCAATTCCCCACCACCACATAAGCCAGACATGGTGCTACAGGCCTATAACCCCAGCACTTGGGAGGCTGAGGCAGGATGGTTCCTGTGATATTGAAGGCATCTGGACTTCATAGTGAGTTCAAGACCAGCCTGGATTACCGTGAGAAAATGTCTCAAAAAAAGTATTTTCCTAAAACATCATAGGTACTCAAAAAATACTCATCAAATGAATAAATGATGGTGCATTTTATTTGGTAGTTTTATGGTTTGGTTTACTGAAGTATATTTTTAGAATATTGCTGTTAAGTCTTACGTTGTCAGATGCTAATTAGGACTCTTCATTTGGAATTAAGTTAGATTAGTATTATTTTCAACAATGCTGCGCAAAAGCAATATTTTCTTTCTTAGGAGTCCGTGTGGAAATAGTTATTTGACATGGAAAGATGCTATGTTTTGGGTAAATGAAGCTTCGGGTGGTTGAATTAAATCTTTTAGTTCAAACATTAACAGTTTTCCTTAAAAATACTCTTCAATATTCTGTATTAGAATGTAGCTTTGATACTGTTACTCAAAATTTCAGCTGAGCCTGGCGATGCAAGGCTGTAATCTTAGCACTCTGGGAGACTAAGCCAGGAGGATTCCAAGTATGAGCCCAGCCTAGGCAATTTAGCAGCTTAGTGAGACTGTCTCAAACCATAAAAAGAGCTAGAGGACTGGCACAGTGGTTAAAGCTCTTGCCTTGCAAGTGCAAGGCCTTGAGTTCGATTCCTCACCGTCACATAAAGCTGGTTGGGGTGGCACACACCTGTAATCCCAGCATATGGGAAGCTGAAGCAGGAGGATTGCCATGAGTCCAAGGCCAACCTGGGCTACAAAGTGAGTTTAGGACCAGCGCAGGCTACAGAGCGAGACTCTATCCCTAAATAAATAAATAACAATAAAAAGGGGGCTGGAGATGTAGTTTAGTGTGGAAGTCCTGAATTTGATTTGCAGTACCACCAAAAAAAGAAAAAAAATCCAGATAGAATTGTTGAATTGTCCAAAAGTTTTCTGAGAGGAATAAATAAGAAATAGTTTTGTTTTGTTTTTAAAACTAATTATTGAAAGGAAGAATAAAATGTGTTTCTAACAGTTTGGCAGTGTGTATCATCTGAACAGGCTTATGATTTGTAATCTGAATTCCCCATTTTTCAACTCAAACATAAGTAGGGAGAGGAAAGTTGATGTGAATGGATTTGACTGCATTATTTATATTAGCAGAAAGTTTGCAACTACATAAATAGGATCGCTTAAAAAGTTTGTTGACACCTCAAAGCTGAGTCCCTAACTCCAGGGCCACAGACTAGTACTGGCCTGAGGCCTTACAAGGATAAAGACCCTGGGACAGCTCAGCTGCAGCTAGCTGGAAGTGAGCAGTGCGCTAAGTCCCGCCTCCTGCCAGGACGCTCCAATCAGGTTCTAAAACCGCTACTGATGGACAGGAAGCTGGACTTTGCGCCCCCTCCTGTCCTGCTGCTGCTGCTGCTTCTCATCTCAAAGCTGTCCTGTGACAGCCTACTACTGTAGAACGTATACCCCAGGTCTCCCTCCCTGGGAGGACGATTTTCACCTAATCTGGTCCCGAGTGTCAAAACTTTGGGGACACTGCCCTGAAATTTAGTGAATTGTCTAATTTGAAAAATTGTATTTACTAAAGCTTTGTAATATTGCATCATGTACATTTTTCTTGTTATTTTTAGAAACTATGTGAAGTTGCAAACATGGTATAAGAGTAAGGGGCTAAGATAAACAAGAAGAACTTCAAAAATCTTTGTTGGGGTTTGGAGAAATACTAGACCAGTTAGAGTGTTTGCTTACTAAGCACGAGGCCCTGGATTGGATTCCCCAGCACCATATAAGCCAGGCGTGGTGACGCTTGCCTGTAATCCCAGCACTTGGGAGGCTGAGGCAGGAGAATTGATGTGAGTCCAAGGCCAGCCTGGACTACAGAGGGAGACCCTGTCTCAGAAGATAATAAAATAAAATTAAATTGAATTTTAAAATATTTGTTGAGGCTAAAGACTTGCTCAGAGGCAAAGCATGAAAGATACCCTGGATTTAATCCTTAGTACTGTTCCTCCCAGAAAGCTTCATTGAAATATAATTTACATGTCATGAAGTTATCCCTGTAAATGTACAAAGTTTTCATGTGTCTGTTGTGTTGAGCAGCCAACATAGCAATACAGTTGAGGGCCCAGCCCTAGCCCCTTCTGTCTGTGTAAGTCTGTTTTTTCTGGACATACAAATGGGGTACCTTATTGCACAGTCTTTGTGGCACAGTCTTTCCACTTGGAGTTTTATATCTGAGGTTGTTCTGTGGAGCTCATTTCTTTGTGCTACTAAGCTGTGTTCGATCCTGTCGATAGAAGCTATGTTTTGTTTATTCACTGTGCAGTTGATGAACATTTGGATTGTATATAATTTGACTATCAGGTACTAAGTCTTTGTGAAAGGCTTTGTCTAAGCAACTCCTTCCCAAATGGCAGTTTCCTACAGCAATGGACAGGCTCCCCCTGGCCACATCCTCCCAGTACTGGGTGTTTATCCACTCTGTGATGACAGCCACTTTCTTGGTGTGGTAATACCACCCTTATAGGCCACAGAATGAGTAAAAAAATGATGTAATGTTTCCAGAGGGGCCTGGAAAATAGAAATGTACTAAACCTCATCTTTCCAACCCCAAGTCATGGGCTGGCTTACTGACTTACTGGCTGAAGGGCCTCCGCTGCACCTTCAGAACTGGATACTCTCTGGGAAGGGGGTGCTCCCCAAAGCTCTGCAGTGCCTCCTGCACTCCTAGCTACAGATACCTAAAGAGAATGTATCAGAGGAAAACTGGTTTTCCATGTCTGAAGAACAGGGCACTGTCCACTTTGGAGGACCTCCTGGAGATGCGTCCTCTGGCTACTGGTCCCCCATCTGCAGTGGAGAGGACTCCCGGCCCTAATTTGGGCATGTGATCTCCTTTGGCCTGTAGGAGTCAGGCTTCTAATTGTCTCATGAGAGGAGGAATGGATTAAGCAGACTGACGTGTGTTCACTGCGCAGACTTTGCCTCGTTGGTGGTTGATCCTCAAAACAAAAAGCTATGAGCTGTGATGTAGCTCAGTGGTAGAACATGAGTGCAGGGTGGTATGGGCTCCACCCCTCGCACCATGAAGAATGACCATGGGGACAGTGCTGTAGCCCCATTAGTCCTGGAACCTGGGACCAAGTAGGATGTGCCCCAGAAAACTTCCCATATGGGGGAGCGTGGAATGGAGGAGGAGGAAGCCCAGCAGTCAGACTCTGGAAAGAGGCTCAGAGGGCCTTCAGAGGAGGGGTGGGTGAGGTGAGAACTCTGTCAGAGCTGGAGAAATGGAGGAGAGTTGAGAATTGTGGGGTTTGTGAAGTTCCCATAGTGATGAATATTGTAGAAAATTTGTCTTCACACTAAAATATGTTTCTACACCCCTGGCTCTGGGATGTTCTGGTTAGTGTGGTGAGGTGAGCTCACATCTTTGTAATTATGCAGTGAAAATGGAGGCTGTTCATCTGAGACCTCTGCCTCTGCCTTTTTGGAAAAGTAAATCACATCTGGTAAGCTGAGCCTTAGCAGGGCCTCCACATGGGAAGGCAGGCCCTTATGTGTGTTGGGAGCCCACCTAGGCCAGGTCTCTCCTTCTGGGAGGGCAGATGCTCTGCCACCGCCTGGAGCCCTGGCTCTCTGCAACCCCTCTGGAGTCCATGGGCCCCTGCATGAACTTCTCTCTAAGGAGAGAGTTACTCTTTTCTGGAGCATACTACCATGTGAGTGCTTTTCACTTTATTATTCATTCGTTTCTCATGCTACCAAGGATGGGCCCATGTTTACTTTTGATTTTGAGACAGTCTCACTAAGTCACGCATAATCCTCCTGTCTCAGCCTAGCAGAGTGCTGGATGACAGGCCTGTGCCACTGTTTTTTTTTTTTTTAACTCATTGCCCCATGATTGCAGCAAATGGCCAGTGTTATATAAAGGTAGAGTGCTCATGAGGACAGTGGCTGACTCCTGACAGGACCCATGGGCATTGTGAGAACAGAGGCTTTGTTAACTCTGGGTTCTGGGCTCTGGTTTCTCTGGCAGCCTCGGGATCACAGAATCCTAAATGTTAGGACTGGAAGAGACATTGGAAAACTACCCAGTCTCTCTCATAATAGAAATAGTGACAGTTATTAGAAATAATGACAGTTGACATTGAGGTTACAGTCTTGTGTCATTTTCTCTGCTCAGAAAGAAGTGGCCTTTCCTTTGCAGCCATCATGATCTGTGCTTCTAAGAAACAGGAAGTCCAAGTTGGAGGCTAATCAGGACCCCCACCTAACCTTCCCAGGGTCTCCAGTCACCTAGCTTCATGCTGGCCAACACCCCACCCAGCCCCAGGCTCAGAGGCTTTGTGGTACGTGGAGGAGCCATGGGCAAGAACAGTTTGGCCCCGGGGTGTGGGCCAACCTAAGTGTGATTCTCTCTCCAGGTGGATAACTTTGAATTCTAGAGACAAACATTTGTGTGTTTCATAATTTACAGAGGATGTTTGTCCTGTGTCACTTTATTTTATCTGCACAAGTTTTGGGGAGAAGCACAACTATCTTCCTCCTCATGGTGACCAGCTGAGGTCAGAGAGTGCCTGTCCAGCCACACGGCTGGTCCCTGCAGTGCATAGCTGAGACTGGCTTCAAGTCCGATGTGCTTCCTGTGGCGTGAACCACCTCCAGAAACCTGTTCCCTGATGAATACAAAATCTTTGACCTGCTTATTGTGTAGCCAAGGAAACTGCAGGTGCTGTGTGGAATAATACTGTCTGGTGCCAAAGACCAGGAGGAAGGCTGGAGCCAGGGCAGATCCAGGTGGGTCCGGCAGAATCAATATCCCGGGAGACCTGGGCCAGGCAGGTGCTTGTTTCCTGTGGGGCTCCTGGCACTTCCTGCCCCTTAGCTCCTCTGCTGACCCATGGTCCTTCTCTGTGCCTCCAGGATACCCTCTGTCTCCCATGGACCTGAGTGCCCGGCAGGGAGGCCCTGGGCTAGTGCTACTGGCAGACATGGGCCGTGCTGCTTTTCCTTTTTCCTGAGGGTGGAAACTTCCACAGACGTAATGATGAAATGTGGAGTCCACCACAGTCTGCCCTCTTACACATTGTTTATTTATCATTATCAGTTATTTTGCCACACGATCTGTGAAAAAGCTTCTGGATGCCCCAAGATCCTTGTCACCTCAGTAACTCCACATCTGGCTCTCCAGGAGCAGTTTGCTGCTTGTGAAATCTGGAGCCCCTCGGTAGCCAGCCTGGGGGTACACATCAGGTGACTTCAGCTGCTGCAAGGCACCTGGTCCAGGGTAGCAAGATCTTAAGGTGAGGAGACCCAGGCCCTGTCCGGTGGTCCTGTGCACAGGGAACCAATAGCACCAGCCTTTATGGAAGCAACTTGGAGATGCAGTCATGGCCCTGCTCCAAACCTGCTTTTTAAAGTGAGATCCTCGGGGGATTTTGTGTGCTGATTAAGGTTTAAGAAACACCAGAACAGTGTATAGTGCTGGCTGCCGGTCAGTATCCTTTTCCTTTATAACAAATGCAGATTTATTCAGACACTCATGCTGGGGCAGCCAAGAGAACTTACTCTTTTCACTGACCAGGTCCAGATTTCCCTCAGCAACAGTTCATGGTCTGGGGAGATCCTGTGACCTATGTTGGCCCAGTCCTAAGGAAATACCTATGTCTTTGTTTTAGGGAATTTTTTTCTCATCCATGGAAGAAACCAAATGAAGCATTTACAGTATAGAAATATTAAGTGGAAAATTCCAGAAATAAGCAATTCGTAAGTTTTAAGTAAAAAACAACAACAGATCATGAAGTATGAATGTTCTCCTTCCACAGGCAGCCAACTTGTGGCCATGAGGCCAAGATGAGTCTGCACAGAAACTGTTGGGGCAGAAGGACAGAAGGGCCTGGATCCTGTGTGCTTAGTCTTTCCCTGCATCTGGTCACACAGTGTAATAATAAAATTTCTCATAGTTTATCCCAGATTGACTTTGGTTCTTAAAAATTATTTGCAGCTGAAAACTTCATACTGCCCTCAGACATGGAAACGAATACTCTTGTAGTGTGTGCTGGGCCAGGTGTGGTATGTGCTGGGTCATGCTGTGCTCACACCTGGAAATGGGTACTCTGAATATGAGGTAGGGTATGTGCTGGCCCTTATGTAAAATTCCTACTTATTCCAGGTGCCTAGATTTTCCTCCTCAGCTTTTGAATAATGCTTTCATCCAGCAGTGATCGCTGAATTGTCCAGAAGAAGGTTGGCACAGGAGGAAAGGAATGGTCTCAGGAGGGCATCTCTGTCCCAAGAAGAGAGCACACCTGCTTCCCCAGGTCTGTTGGCTGGGCAGCAGGGCCCCTGGCTGGAGCTCTGAACAATTGGCCACAGTTGGATAGTTGAACTTCAGTTTCCTCATCTGTAAAATAAAAAGAATCCTAAAAAGTGAAAGTGTATTGGAAATTCTTTGAAAGCTTGACTCTTTCCCAGTTTAATTTTCCTCTCTGATTCCCCCCCCCCCTTTTTAATTGTGGTAAACTGTAAATAACTTACACTTTATCATTTTAAGTGTACACTTCAGTGACATTGTTTATAGTCACGGCATTTTTCATCCATCACCATCACACTTTTGTTTCCCCAAAAGATAAAACCATTATCCGTTAAACGTGAGCTCCCGGTCTCTTCCCTGGCTTGGTCATGCTTAGTGTACTTCCTGTGTCTGTGAACTTGCTGCACCAGCCTCCTCAGTGCGGTGGAATCATATGTTTTTATCCATTTGTGTCTGGCTTACTTCGCTCCTCAAGTGTTCTTGAGGTTTGTGTTCACGTGTGTCAGACTTCCACTCTCTTCCTGGCTGAGTGATAGCCCCTCTCGTGTGGGTATGAATACCACAACCACATGTCCATTGCTCCCTTAGTGGCCACCTGGGCCACTTGAAGAGCCAGTGCTCTGGCTGCGAGGGTTCCTTTCGAGTGCCTGCTTTTAGTTCTTTTGGGTCCATACCCAAGTAGTGGAATTGCTGGATCTGCCCCAAATGGTAGAAAACCTGATCCCATATAAGCCAGCTATTATTTATTTATTCAGATTGGAAATTTTTACACATTTTTACTGATACTATCATGATTTCATTGGTTAACGTGGGACTTCTGAACTGGCCCTTTTAGAATACACTCAGCATACTGTCAGATTCATAATCACTCTTCATCAAAACATAAGCAGAGATGGGTTCTGTAAGTTAAAGTTTCAGGTATCTAAGTGTGAAGTGAGTCATGAGGTTGCTGGTGTCAAGCAGCCTAACTTTGTTTCTGTGTGTGAGAATGGGTTGATTTCCAATAGTTTTAGTAAGTGAAATAGTGTCTTCATGGACAATGAAAAAGAAATGTATGATGAAGAAATTATGGGTGCAGAATACAAG
Source organism: Ctenodactylus gundi (assembly GCA_004027205.1). Lineage (NCBI taxonomy): Eukaryota > Metazoa > Chordata > Mammalia > Rodentia > Ctenodactylidae > Ctenodactylus > Ctenodactylus gundi. The sequence continues at coordinate 1,651,066 of PVKB01000012.1, read as the reverse complement.
ATCTTCCCAGGGGCATGAGCTTGTAACTCTAGCACTCTGGAAGACAGAGGCAGGAGGATCACGTGTTCCAGCCTAGCCTAGGAAATTTAATGACTTAACAAGACCCTGTCTCAAAATCAAATCGGGCGTGGAGATACAACTCTGTGAAAAGACCCTAGGCTTGATCCCTAATAACTACCAAAAAAGGAGATGAGGATGGGGAGGAGGGGTAGAGGACAACAGGGAGGAGGAGAAACACAGACCTTTCAGTTCTTTTAACATTTTTGAATGAACAGAAATGACCTTGGGCTTTTTGCTCCTAAAAAAGTCTCAAAGCTAATGCAGGGAGGTCCTGCCCCTGTACCCATGGGCACATGGGTGGCTAGGGGCCATTGAGTTGAGGCCCTTTGCCCCAGAACCCATGCCTTCCGGGGACTTGGCAGCTTTGCTTTTCTGGCACCATTCACCCTCTTAACAACCATGGTTTAGCCAAGTGGACTGGCTCTGTAGTGTCCTAAAGAGGACTGCTCTCCTCCACTGCCTGGGAAGTCTGTGTGGATGTGTGGTATGTGCAGGGAAGGAATAACTAGGAGCCCACAGGGGATGGAGGTGGCCATGGCCCCTCGGGCTGGCCAAATGGGACCAGAAGGCCCCTTCCTCAGAGGCCTCAGTGTTCCAGTCCCCAGTACATCTGCTCTGCCTCAGGGTCTAAGGGTTGGTCCCCTGTGCACTCTGAGGAACTGCTGCCACCTGGCTGTGGGCAGAAATGTCTCTGAGCTAGAAGGTGTGGGCCATGGCTCCTAGGATCATGGTGCCCACAGCACCGACACCCCTGGGATTAGCATCTCTAGTGTGTTTTCAGGGCTCACGTGTGTGCAGCTGAACAGTTGCTTTTCAAACACTTCTTTTATGAATTCAATTGTCTGTGCTATGTCATTAAATTTCTTTAGGAATTATAAGTAAAACTTGGTGATTGTGGTTTCATAATCAACTGTCTTACTAGCTTCTAAGAACTGTGACATCTGTTCACAGCATGGTGTTAGTTTTGTATTCTGGTTGAAACTATTTCATAAACATGATGCACATATATTATTTTGTGAGGTTCATCTTCACATTTAAGGAACATTTTCTTGACATTTAAAAACATGCTACTGTCCTCCAATCTTGGAGGAATCCCGTGTTGACCCAGGGATGCTCCCTGTCACCACAAAGCCTGGAGTGTCCTCTTTCGGGGAGCTGGGAAGTACTTGAGAAACGTCAGCCATGTGTGGGGCATGTTCCATTCCCAGGTGGCCCTCAGAGCAGCCCTGGTGATGAGGCTCTGCTGCGTGGACACTTTCTCCTTTGTGCTCTTGTGGAGTGACCTGCACTGCCAAGGGCCTTTGAGGCTGATGAGTTCTCTATTGTCCATCCAGAGCCCCTTGGTTTCAGAGACATGCATTTATTTTTATGCTTCTGTTACATTCCATGAGTACTGATTTGAGTCAGGGGATTCTGGTTTCCTGTCTTGAAAACTACTCCTGAGGCCTGGGCACAGGTGGGAGTACTTGCCATGGCTTCTGTGAGGCAGAGGCCAGTGCCTACAGCATGTCCAGCTGAGGGCTCTGGGAAATGTCCCAGAGGAAGAGGTACCCACCTGGCCTGATGTGTGGATGGGTCTCATCCAGAGTCTGCACTTGGGAAGGAAGAACAGAAGGCTGGGCAAAGGAAGGAAGGATGCTGACTGGGTGGGCATGTCCCCAGGACTGGGGCCAGGAGAACCCACCAACTCAGTCCCTCCTGTTGTTGGGGTTTCCTTCTCCCATACAGCAGATATAAGCCCAAGAGGAACTTGCTTGGGACTGAAAGGAGGGCTGGAAATGGTTCTGTGGGCCATTGCTGTCTCATACAACTGCTGTCCCATGTCCTGAGCTTACAGAAGACACACAGGGTGGCTCCTGTGACTCAGGGGTTGTTACAATGGGACCCAGTCCTTATGGGGGCCTGCGGATAGGAACAGCTTGTGTTGTCAAGCCAGATAGGTGGGCACTACAGGGCCAGAGTGCAGATCAGAAGGCAGAGGTTATGGGTCATCATGGAATGGCTATTGGGAGTCAGCAGAGGCTGCTGTATTCATCATTGTGGGAAAATAGTTGCCAGGGCTGATGTGTCTACAGGAGAGAAAGAACAGGTAGGTCCCTAGACACTTTCCAGAGAGAATGGGGAGCTCTGTGGTAGAACACTGGAAAGTTTGCTGGAGAAGTGAAAAAGCTGGGGACAATGGCCACATCTGGGACTGGCCCAGTCTTTGGGTGATGGTTCCCAGTGTGGAGAAGAAATCCTTTTCAGATGGATTCATTCTGCTGTGACATGTGAACTTGGGGACCTGAGCAGACCACATGTAACTTCAGACCCTTGTGTGTAAACAGCTGTGCCTTGGGTTACCCTGCAACCCACTCCTGACTGGAGCCTCTCACTAACACATAGCCTCTGAGGCTTGTCCCCTACCTCTGTGGCTCTGGGCCACCCAGCCCTGTTTTCCATAGTCTCAGGGGATTTGCCAGCTTTTGTTTCCATACTTTGCGCAGGTCTAAGTTAATTGGGTTTGGGGAAGTGTCACTTGGGGTGAGAGCAACAGGACCCAGAGCTGTGGTGTGGGCCTGTCTCCTTGGTGGTATATGGTATATGTCTTGTTAAGTAAGCCAATCAGACCCTGATGGGTAGTTGCTTCAGATACTTTAAATGGTGCAGTAGGCATCCACAGGAATTTGATATTGATGTAGGGGAGGGGAGGTGGGAGATGTGGACAGTGGTCTACCCATTAGCAGAGCAGAAGAGTGAGAGTGAAATGAGAAGAGGCTGAGGTGCCAAGGGGCTGGGTTCCAGAGCTGTGATTGGTCAGTGAGCTGCCCTGGTCTTCATATTTCTTAGGGCTATCCACAGGAATTTGATGTCGATACGGTGGCACACACCTGCAGTCTCAGCACTGAGAAGGTTAAAGCAGGAGGATCATGAGTTCAAGGCCAGCCTGGACTATATAGTGGGACCCTGTCAAAGAAGAAGGAAGGAAAGAAGACATGTTCATATAATTATCTGCACACAGAGCCTATTTCACATAAAATAATAAAATATTTTGCAATTTCAGTAAACAGCTTTTTCAGAAATGCCAGTCATAAATTGATTGAAGAATTAAGTTTGACTTAGTGCTTTTTCTCTCATAAGTGGTGTTACATTTATATTTTACATTTATTAATTTTACATGTATTTATTTTTGGTGCTAGGAATTGAACTCACATCCTTGTGTTTGCTAAGCACACACTACCACTTATTTCCCTAACCCTTAATTTTTTATTTATCTTACTGAGAAGATAATTCTTTTAAAATAATGGCTAGAATAGAGTGAAAAGTGTTTTGCTTTTCAGTGAGTGAGGTTTCTTCATGTGATGTGGACCAGGAAACCAAGGAAGGTTTGCAAGAGTGATAGGGATGGATTTGATCAAGTGTTGGGTTATGAACATGTTTCTCAGTAAGGTCCTAAAAGGATAGGCTAGAGACAGTGAGTAGTACTTAATAGATTGGGTGAGTGAAATCACCCTCAAGTTTTTACATGATCAGAGAGGGAAAGATATGCAAGTATATTGGGCCTTGCACACGTTTAAAAAATATCTTCTGGGCATGATGGTTTCAGCCTGTAATCTCAGCACTTGTGGAGGCTAATACAGGAAGGTTGGGAGAAAGGCTGATTCTTGTCTCAGCCCCTGCCTTGCTGGGGGCTCGCAAGCCTCAGCTCCCCCTGCTGGAGAGAAGGGAAGCTACTCTGGCTCCTGGTGGAAATGGAGTCCTAGGGCGCCTGGGGTGTGTGCTCAGCTGCCTGGCAGTGGGGTCCGTCTGCCCACTGCTAACGAAAAGGGAGGGGAGGTGGGAGATGTGGAGAGCGGTCTACCCATTAGCAGAGCAGAAGAGTGAGAGTGAAATGAGAAGCTGAGGTGCCAAGGGGCTGGGTTTCAAAGCTGTGATTGGCCGGTGGGCCGCCCTGTCTTTGTATTTCTTAGGGCCATGGTAATGAGAAGGTGATGACCAGGTCCCACTGTGCCCAGGGGAGGGATCCTGGCCTGGAGGCTTAGAGGTAACAACTAGATGGTGCACTCAGGTGGCCAGAACATCAGCACAAGTGAGCAGAAAAACTGCATTTTCTCATCTTCAGCCCCTGAATTAAATATCCCCGTGAGAACCTTCTCCTGCCCACCTCCCCCTAACAAGTGCACCTCCTTTCTCACACCTGCCTATCCTCTGTGCAGGGCGCTGCAGTCTTTAAGCATTAGGTAACAAGCCAGACATGTTGGCACAGGCCTGATATTGCAGCACTCTGGGAGGCTAAAGCAGAATGAGTGCTAGTTCAAATCCAGTCTAGGCAACTTAGTAAGACTGTCTCAGAATCAAAAACAGAAATGGACTGGGGATGCAGCTCAGTGCAAAGGTCCTTGTTCAATCCCCAGTATTGAAAGAAAAAAAAAAAGGACTTAGAACAGGGAAATGGCTGTCTCCCTGGGGGTTTAACCACAGTGACACAGTAACTTCCTGTTGGGAATTCCCTGTCCAGGGTAGACTTCCGCTCTGCTCTCAGTCTTCTGGAGCAGTGGCCATAGCCTGGGATTTATCTCTGTGCTGCATAGGACTGTCCTTGCTCACATTTGGCCTCTTCACCGCCAGTTTCTAAGTTCCACTGCCCCCGCCTCAATGAAAAAGAGCAGACTAAAGCCAGGAAAATGCCCGGGATTGGGGGGGGGGGAGGGTTGGGGGTGGGTTCCTGCGTCAGATCTCTGAGAAACCCCCAAATTGGCTCTGACCGTTGGAGCCTAAGAGTGAGTCCTGTGAGTGCTGGACTGACCCAGGCCCTGAGGCTCCCCCACTCCTCACCCGTGTAGGGAGACCTTCACTTAGGGTGCCATCACCTTGGTCCTGTGGTGGGACAGGCCACACGTTGCCAGAACTCAGTATCTGGTGCTGGTGGCAAGCAGTGACATTAGCCTCAGGCCTTAGTCCTTAGAGCACTCACCATCCTAAACATTCAGAGGAATCAGACCAGGGACTTCGTCCTTCCTTCTCGGTAGGTCCAGACAGAGAAGAGAGATTGTTCCTCGGCCTCCACAATGTCCCTGTGTCTTTGAGGGGAAATATTGCCTGCACCTCCTCTGCACTGGTTGTCACAAGTCCCTAAACAGATCAGTTTAGATCTCTAGGCTGGCCTGGGCCTGTGCCACTAGCAATGAAGTGGGAACACCCAGAGGGAATATCCTGGGGGCATTCAAATGTGAAGGCAGGTTTGGTAGGATAGGGTGGTAAGGTAGGATGTGTAGAGTGCAGAGACTAAATGCAGGCCCCTGGCCTCCTGGGCTGATGAGCTGTTGACCATTTTTCTAAGTTCTTTTTTTTTTTTTTTTTTTTTTTTTTTTTTTTGGCATATTGCAGGTGCTTTCGTAAGTCTGTGGATAGGTGTCTTAACTGCGCACTGTATTAAAGGACTCAACAGGATGTGAGTTGTAACATGTAGGGGGTTGTCTCATTGCTTCGTAATTGTGGGTTTGCCTGGTCACAGCAGGGTCACATGGTGCCACAGCATGGAGGGCCAGTCCCAGCTTGGCTTCTTTGGCTCAGATAGTGCTCAGGGCAGCAGACACCAGGGAGGATGAGGAAGGCCCTGCTGGAGGGAAGTGGAGGCTTCTGCAGATACTCACCCTGCGTGGAGACTTGCCCACGCCCTGATACGTGAGCTAAAACAAGAGCAGCAGTCCCACCAAGGAAACTCTGTTCTGGAGATAAGAAGAGGCCTCCACCAAGGAGTCGGCCTGGGTGGACAGGGCCTGCAACAAGGCAGCTGGAGAGGAGCACAGGCCTGATACGGCACTGAGCTGGACACTGAGCTGGGCACTGCTGAAGTCTGGCTTTGACTATTTCCTTTGGACTTGTCCTTCTTAGTAAGAAAACGGACCGTGGGTGAGTTGCAGTGACCTTTAGCTGTGCTAGTGGAAACCTCCCTGTTGCTAGGTGAGGATTGTGGATCGTACTTAAAGGTGTATGTATTTAATTATTGAACATATGACACAGCAGCTTCATATTGTGCTTATTGCAAAGTAAAGGCAAGCATGGAAGGGAAGTACACCCTGTGTTGGCAAAGAAAAATTAACAGCCTTGGTAAGGTTTGACGCTGGGTATTGTATGGTCCTGTGGAGCCTCAACTATGAAACACTATAGCTGTGCTTTGTATTCTTGTATTGCTATATGATATTTATTTATTTATCTATTTTTGGTACTAGGGATTGAGCACTGAGCTACATCCGCAGTTCATTTTTATTTTTTATTTTGGGACTGAGTCTCCCTCAGTTACTAAGTTTCCTAGGCAAGTCTCAAACTTTGTGATTCTCTATAATATTTTAAGTATACATTCTACTTAAGTCCTCTGTGAAGAAAATGTAGTAGCACTTAAATTTATACTTAAAACACTTAAGCTTAGTGACTTTTTATCCTTGTCATTGTGGGGAAAAAATCAGCTATAACTAGCTGAAGAACTAATCTTATTCACTAACCTGTTAAACTGTTTTTAAAAAAGTATTTGTTCTTATAGATACCTCAGTGCACCAGATTTAACCCCAAAACACATTAGTAAAGGGCAGTTACATTCCCTAGAGAATCCTGTGTGTTACTGCATGTCATGTCTTATGCGGGGACTTCCCTTAGAGTTGTAAATATATTTATGAGAAAACATTTACTTCCCAGTTGATCTTAAAGAAAATACTAACACTAGCAATAGTGGAATATTCCTGTGATACAGATCAGAATGTTTAAGGGAGTCTCATACTTCAGTATTATGTGTGAGTATAAGTGTGTGTGTGTGTGTGTGTGTGTGTGTGTGTGTGTGTGTACGCGCATGCGCGCACATGCTCACTGAGCAACTGTGGTGCAGGAAGTAAGATTACTTACAGTGATCAGAGGGATAGAAGCTCCTCAGCGAGAAAGAAGAGCTAATGCAGCATCACACATTTCAGATAGTAGACAGGGTACCCTGCACAACTGATAGAAGAAAATATCAATAAAATGTTCTAGAGAAACATACAAACTTGGTGATAGAAGTACATGAATGACAGAGCATCTTGACATAAAAGCTGTCAGGTTTTAGAGCATGACTGGGAAACAGGAGACACCACTGGATTAATGATTTTTGAGCTGGACTTTGAAGAACTTAAAAATGATCTGAAAGCGTGTAGAGTGATTCTTTCTGTGATTCACCGGTTAAAACGCCCCTGGCGTTTCACCTTGCCCACATCCCACTCTACCAGGCATGCTATCTGCTTGTCCTGTCCCTAGGGCTTCCTGTCCTTCCCAGTCCATTTAGAATCCATTAATATTGGGGTTTTGTTCTCTTGCTCATGCTCATTGTCCCCAGTACACGGAACAGCAAGTGTGCAGTGACAGTCACAAAATCCATAGGTGATTTAACATACTAGAGATAGAATCCATGGTGGGGAGGGAGGCAGTGCATGGTGTTCCAGCCTACCTCGGATGCCAGGTAGTGCTGTGGAGCTCCAGGTTGCCACCATGGTTCTGCAGTAAAGTCCCTCGGTAATGGCTCAGTTTGGAGGGATGGAATAGAGGGACCAAAGGGTGGAGGGAGGGAGCTGTGTGGTAGGATAGATTGTGGACTGCCGTAGGTTTCTTCACTCAGTTGACATTTGAGTGTTGCCTTCATGTTGAGCACTGCACTAGGCTCTGGGGATACAAAGGTGATGGGAAAGTGACGCCAGGTGGTGGGACCATGTGTGTGGGCATGCTGCCACAGGGGATTGTGATGCTGTGGTACAGCCTAAGACTGAAAGGAGTCTTTCATTCTGGTAATGGGCTCTTGCCATCTTCGCTTGGAGAGCTCCTGTAGGAAAGATGAAGTCTTAGAATGCCAGATGTCCCCTTGTTTTTTAAATGCTGGGCCTTTCTCTGACTGCAAGTTAGCTCTTGGCCAATGGTTCCTAGTACTATTTTACTGTTCTGTCCATTCTTGGAAGAAAAGTGTGTGTGGGAAAGGTGTGTAGCAACCCTGTGCACACTGAGTCTTCATTGCCAGCATTGCTGGGAGCAGAGGCTGAAGGCCGATGAGGTGATTGGGTGAATTAGATGTGGTGCTGTGTGGGGAATAATGATGTATGGCAGCGCTCTTAGGTAAATGGATACTTTAAAATCACAGGTGGCAGTCGGGGATAAGTGTATGAAAAGTTGAAAAATAATATTCACTAAATCTTTTGGAGCAAAGAAAGTCAGACACGCCCTTCGAAAACTACACACAGATACACAGGTACACAGATGTGCAGATCCAGACGTGGGAGGAGGGTACACATTTCTCAGTCGTTTTTTTATCTGTAGGACTGTTTTCATTTGGAACACTTCTGTAATTGACAGACCATGTAGTGTAGAGCTACAGTCATGGGTTCCAATGTTAAACCTGCTGCTTACATGATTTTGAGCAATTTAATACCAGAGTTACAACTTCTTCATCTATAAATGACAATAATATCTGAGAGCAGTGAGGATTAACTCAGATAATGTAAAAGAATCAAGTGCTGCCTGGGCAGTTTAGCTACTTAGACCCTGTTGTTGAGCCAAGGGGACACTCAAGCAGGCATCCGTTGGTGCAGGTCTAGGATTCCCTATATAGAGCCAGAACAAAGAGGGGCTGGAGCTATGAGATGGCCCTCAGTGATTGGCTGCTTTGCGTGCATGTTAAACTGGAAAAATCTGAAGTGGAAGAAGTGGAGCTACTCTTCTGGATGGAAGAAACTGAAACAAATTAAGTATTTGGCCTGGGGAAATTGGAAAACAACCTGACCTGAAAAAAATGGGCCTAGGTCGTTGGAGTGGAACAAGGAAGGATCCACCAGGTACCCTTCTTTCCAGTTTTTCTTCCCTAAACTGCTGCCTGTCATTTGCCCCTCTGAGAGCAGCACCTGAGTGCTGTAGGGTATTGGATTGGCATGATGACCGCTCTTGACTACTTCCTGCTGAAAAGGGACATCAGAGGGATGAGGGAATTTTCCCCACAGGGAAATCTGATGGTCCCTCACAGGGCTGAAGGGTTATTCTCTGGTCAAGTGGTCCACTGTAGAAGGATGTTTCCATGTGAGGTTCCATTTGTAATACCATTTGAAAATTTATAGCCTCAATCCTGGAAGAGATGAATCAGGTCAAGTTCAGAGTACAGGGACCAGATTTTTAAAAATAACATCCACAGGACCACCAGAGGGCCCAGAAAGGGAAGCAGCTAGGGAAAGAGTGTGGGGAGCTATCCTTCTTTTACTAAAAATATCCACATACCTGTAACTTCCCTGTATTCCTTCTGTCTTACTGATTATTTTCTGCTGTGCTTCCTTTTCTCAAATAGTGCATGAGTAGTGTGCAGTAAGGTGTCAGAGCATGGACCAGCCAAGAAGAGGTGATGAGTACAGGGGAGGACATACAAATAGGACTACAGATTGATAAGAGCTGTAGGAAGGGGTCTGTGTACCTCCCAGGGGCTCAGCGGACTGTGGAGCCATCAGAGTGGAAGAGAAGGAAAGAAGATTGGAATGCACATGTCCTCACATGGCTCCCCACACATGGCCAGATTAGGTAGGGCTGAGCAGGCCACAGAAAAGGGAAGTGACATTTATGGAAGTTGCACTTAGCATTGTGGAGGGCTGTGGTGACTCCTGGGCTTTCCTACGGAGGACATACTTTGTTGCCTTCATATTGTAACATGCAGAAAAAACTTGCTGGACCTTAAGAAGTAGAGCTGAAATTATGGGCCAAACCACGAGAAGTGAGAGGATTCTACCTCTGAATGGAGTCTGCCTCGGTTCTCCGTGCTTTATCCTCACAGCACTTTCTGGGCCGAGGCACAGGGCTCATCACGCTATCGAGAATGGCGCTGTTTGTCAGGAGTGTGGTTTGAGCCCTGGTCAGTGGGTGATTTTCTAGTACTTGTGTGTAGAGTGTGAGAAGAAACAGGCAGAAGTTGTTCAAATAGTGTAAGTTACTTAGTCCAGTATGTGAACCCATCAGTGTTCAAGCTGTGATCACAGTGTACATGCCACACGATCAACATCAAGCACTGTCAGAATAGTGCAGTGTCTGTTGTATACTTAAAATGCATCTCAGTTGGACTGGCCACATGTTATGTCTGAATCGAAAGGCATCCCTCGGGGAAGAAAGATGGGAGAGTTGAAAGCAGAGGAAAGGCCAGACCCTGCTTGGGAGCTGTGGGAGGAGCCAAGTGTGAGGAAGCAGCTTCCCTGAGGGGACCTTCCTTGGCAGGGTAGAGTGATTCTGGAAGGAATGGAGGAGGGAGCAGGTTCCTGCTGCCTGGAAGGCTGTCCACGGAGAGCAGGGAGGCAGAAAGCCCTGTCACTCTCTGCCCAGGGACCTATCTGGCAGTGCTGGCCACTAGAATCCAAGCTTTACGTACGTGGCAGAGAGTGACTAGTGCTGGGGAGTGTACTAGCCACCGAGAGCAGAATGCGCAGCCTTTACTGCACACGTGGTGCCATTCTGAAATCTCTGTGTTGTTGAGACGGGGGCTGTGAGGCCTGCTGCAGGAAGATACTGTGAACAGACAGCCTTATATGGGAAATCCCAGTCCTGAGCTCCATAAACGCGAAGGTAGGCTCAGGCTTCCAGCAAAGCAGAAAACAGATCATCATATATTTATAAGATCTTACTCATTTCTTCCCTGCTGTTTTACTTTTAAAATATTCTTGGAATTTCCCTTTATCCTGTTCCTTCCTGTATTTCTGTCTCCTCAGTTGTCTCTGTCCCACTTCCCCTTCTTGCATTTTGCTCTGTAGTCCAGGCTGGTCCTGAACTCATTCTGTAGCCCAGGCAGGCCTACAACTTAAGGCAATCCTCCTGCCTCAGCCTCTCTGTGCTGGGACTTCTTGGATTCTCCTCCCATTATACTTGCTGCTTTTGTTCTATTGTTGGTTTTTGCTTCTTGTTTTGACTGTGGTTGGTTGATCTGCAGTCACATGTGCACGGGTCCTTGGGGCTGTTAGGGTGGGATTTGATTTTGTCCCTTCATCTGAAAAAGGAAAAGGACTGGAGTTAAGAGTCCTCGAGTCCTTCAGGGCCCTCATTTTGCAGCTTAGAGTCTCATTTTTAAAAAGTACATATATATTGTTGTTAAGAAAATCCTAACAAGGCTGAAGATGTAGCTCAGATAAACCTTTGCCTAGCACATGGGGGACTGTGGGCTTGAGCCCCCATACTGCACAAAAACCAAACCAGAACCGTGTATGAAACTTACCATCCACACCATTTTATGTAGTGTTCAGTTCACTCACCTGGTGGGGCCTCAGCACCATCCAGCTCTAGAACTCCCCCACTTCCATCACACACTGCTTGAGACTGAAACTCTGGTGGGTCATTCTTAACTCCTGGTTTCCACATTGCCCCAACCCCTAGACCCTGGCATCCATGTCCTACTTCTCTACACGTCTGACCTCGCAGGGACTGCGTGAAAGTGGATCTGTGCTGATTTGTCCTCAGCAACCAGTTTATTTCACTTTCTGTAATGTCTTTCAGGTTCATCCACATTGCAGCATGCATTAGTCTCCTTACTTGTAGGGTTGAGTTAAGTTCTCCATGATGTGTCTGCATCACATTTTACTTACTCATTCCACTACACATGGAATCTTTCTTTGTTTGATACTTTGCTCACTAATGTGAGATGATATTATTCTTCGAAGAAAACTTTAGTTTTTTGAGACAAGGTCTCACTTTGTAGTCCAGGCTGGTCCTGAACTCACTACATGGTCCAGGCTGTCCTCTTACCTCAGCCTCCTGAATCCTGGGAGTAAAGGTGTGTACCACCAATGCCTGGCTTTTAATGAAAACTTGATTTGGCTACCGTGAGGAATTGTCGTGAACATGAATCTACAAATGCCTCCCAAACCCTCATGTCCAACCCTTTCCTGTGTGTCTCTACAAGGAGCATTGGCAGGTCACGTAGAAGTTTTATTTTTAATTTTTCTGAACAGTTGCATCATTTTACATTCCCATAAATACAAGGTCTGCTTTCTCTAGGTCCTCAGCATGATAGGCAGAGTGAGGGGTGTGAAATTATTAATACCATGGGCAGGGTTTTTTTACTTTTTTATTTTCATTGATGGATTGATTGATGTTTTGGTCCTGAAGTTTGAACTTCAGCCTTTATATTGAGCTACATCTCCAGCCATTTTTTAATTTTTGATTTTGAGACAAGGTCTCACTAAGTCACCAAGTTGCCTAGGCTGGGGTGGAACTTGCATTCTTCCTACCTTGGCCTCCCAGAGTTCTGGCATGACAAGCTTGTGTGACCATGCCTAGCTCAAGGATATATTTTTAATATTGGCTGTGTATGGAGCAGAGCCTGGGCTTTCACTAGAATTACATTCAGGTGACAGTGAGCTAAGAATCCTATAACCGGGATCCTGCAGTATGCAGAGGAGCCACACGGGGGCAGACCATGCTGCCAGCCTTGGGCTTTGGCCTGTGCTTTAGGATACATCTGTGCTGTGTCACCATCCTTCTTTAAAAAAAAAAAAAAAAAATGAAGGTATGAAATCGATAGGAAGGACCTCAGGATGTGCCCAAACCTTCCAAACAGTGAGGTGCCCTGCTGCACGTGCCCAGTTATTCTTGAAGTGGACTGAGAGTGCTGCCTCATTGTGGGCTAGTTAGGGGCCACGATAGACACAGTTGTGTGTGGAGAAAATGTCAGCGACACTCAGTCTGCTGACTCGCTCTGTCCCTTCAGCCTGTTGCAGACTCAGCCTCCTCTCTATCCTGGCCACACTATGCGGGTCCTTGTTCCCCACACTGCCCTGTGGTGAGGTCTTCAGTACATTTTAAGCCCCTTCTTTAACCATGTTTCCACTACCCTTGTGATGAGCCGCTGCCAGTCTCTAACCTCATCTTGCTTTTGCTGTGAAGTTGCACCCCACCCCTCAAGCCCTTCTGGGTTTTGGAGCATCAGAGTGTTTCTGTCCTGGGACACGGTTCCCTGCCTTTTGCTTGCATTCATGCTGTGGACAGGCTTGTGGCCCCTCCCTTCCCACAGAGCCGTGATCCTGCGTGACCACATGGGTACCATTGTCTGTGCCAGCCAGCAGGCCCAGGGGACACTGTATGTGCTCAGAGCAGATCCATGTATGCCAGGTACCCACAGAGGTGTAAGGAACCCAGAGTACATCTTCCTGCCAGTGGTCAGGTCCCACAACCACCAGTGAGTCGTAATGATGTCTCTCTCACCCCATTCCTCATCTGGAGTCATTGCACTTGGACATAACCCTCTCGCATGACTCTGGCCCTTCCACGCTGGCCTAGAGCCTGTGGTTCAGTATGGACACAGCCAGCTCACAAGAGTCCGATAGTGCCCTCAGCATACCCTTCCCCCTGCACAGATTTCTCTAGTCACAATTCTCACCAGTCAAAGATCCTCTGATGGATACTTTGCTGGACTGCAGTGTTCACGTGCACACATGTGTGTGCGTGTGCATGTGTTTAACCCTCACACAGGCCCTGCTATCCAATGAATGATACCACACAGGACCCTCACTAGGGCTGCCCTTCAGAACTTGGGCCAAAATCAGCCTTCTTATGTGTATGTTACAGCCACACATGCCAGAGCAGCCAACCTCTTCCGTGCATGGCCCTGTCAACATATGCTGCCGTTCTCAGTCACCAGTGTGCTCCAGACAAACGCTATCCAGGACGTACTGCACTTCCTAAGTTATTGTGGCTTCAGGGATAGAAGTTGTTTCCCAAATGCCTTAATCCCCTTTTTATTATTGAACTGAGCTTCTGTTTGAGCAAGGTAGGAAAGGATAACAGTAATTGAAGGGATAATGCTCTTTATTTTCTTTTACTTCCTTTATGACTAGATTTTACAATGAAGACTAGTGGCACAGGCCTTTCATCCAAGTACTCTGGGAGGCTTAGGCAGGAAATTGCAACTTTGAGCCCTGTCTGGGCAACTCAGTGACTTAGTGAGACCCTGTCTCAAAATCAAAAATAAAAATGGGCCAGGGATACAACTTGGTATGAAGACCCTGGGCTTGATCCTCAGTGCCACCAAAAAAACAAAACAAAACAAAACAAAAAACCAGATTTTACACTTCACACAGAACCTGTTAAGTAGTTTGATATCCTAGTGTAGATAACCTTGACAAGGTAGGGAGGAGGCAGTCTCCTGCCTTCCAGGAGAAAAGCCCGCTTGGAGCTGGAAAGTCATTCTGTCCTTTCCCCACACATACACCCAATTCCTTGCTCGATGTTTTTTTTTTTTTTTAAAGAAAGGGATGTAGTTTAGCTTTGTACTTAGCCACTGTGGACATGCCACATGTAAAGGGCATGAGATAGAGCAGGCACAATAGGTGGGAACAATATTTTACATGTGTGCATGTGTACCCATATGTGTGTATACAGACATCCTGATTTAAGTCAAACTGCGTAAAAATCTAGAATTGCGCTATTGCAGAATGGTTCTTGTGGAAAGATTACCACTAGAGCTCCTTTTTAAAGGGAGTTCACGTAAAGACCGAAATATTACTGTTTACTAAGGTAAGACACTATGCATAGTTCTCCAGGAGCACTGGAGTGAGCTCTGTGGTGCTGGGTACACCGGGGTGTCCCTTGTCTCTTTGTGCTCTTCTGTTTCCCACGTAGCTCACGTTCCTGGAGCCGCTGACCCAAGCTCAGGGAAACAGGCCAAGGAGCAGAAATGAGGCCCAAAGGCTGCGCAGAGGCTTTGTCCTGTCCTGCCGCCACACTCTGAGGGCCTCCGGGGCATGGTTGTTGAGTGATTGAGTGCATAGTGCTTGGCCTTGGATTCTGGTTTGATCCAAGTGGGGTCTCCCAGCAAGCAGGGGAATAAAGCACACCCAGGCAGGGACCCAAGGCCACCATCCTCTCATGTGGGGCAAGACCATTAAGACTGTGCAGTATGGCTGCCTTGTCTCCAAAAAGAATCCGGAAGATTGTTGGATGGTTGGTTTCCTGAGCACTCACGGGGCAGCCTCAGCAGGTGTGTTTCCACAGGTGCACCGTGAGCTGACATCCCTGTTTCCTCTGGTACCCCACTGCCACCTACCCTCTCAGTCCTGACACCTGTGGGCTGAGCCTATTGCAGGAGCCTGTCCTGACACTGCAAGAATGTTTCAGGAAGACAAGCCATCTTGTGTTAGTGGCTTCTGAGGCCATTGGTTACCTGTTTTAACAGAAGTCAGTCAGTGTCATACGTGGGGCTGTGAGATTGTAGCTTTCTGAGTCACAGTGGTTCAGGCTCATGAAAGTTTATGATGGCAGCATCCCTGTTCCCTTGGACATTCTGGCTGCAAAAAGACAGTGGGGAAGGCTCTGAGGGCTCCTAGGCAGGGCCAGCATCACCTACGTGAGGGGGACCATGGTTCTGGTAATGTTTTCCACTTGGGACAGTTTTCCTGACAGTTAATGCTGCCTTTTACTACTCTTTCCCTGTTAGTCTGAACTTGAATCTACTCCAGGGCACCCACAACCCAGCCAACCCTTCCTGGTGGCCTCAGAACACTCACAGAGCGTCACCTCGGGAGGCTGTGTGCCGATAGACTGGGGTTCCCTAGTATAGACGTGGCCAGAGAGTATAGAGGGATATTTACTGCATTTTGGGATTCTGTGTAAGTGATTTTCCATGAGATAAACTAAAAAATGACTTGATTCTGTCAAGCCTGAAGTTAATAGTAAATTATAGAATTATTGTCTCCAAGTATATAAGGAAGTTAATAGCCTAGAAATGTATGGCTATTCAGCCAGTTTGCAGGCTGTGAATGCCCAGCGTGCAGACCTGGCCACACATACCAGAGGCTGCTGTCCTCGTTCTCATTCTCTGAACACTGACAGGGAGAGAACTGGCAGTGCAGGGGTTAGCTGCAGGGGCCGGGTGCCCTCTGGGCGCTGAAACCCAATCAAGGAGTTTAGACAGAGACCTAGACTACATTGTTATTCTTACCGCAAGTGTTCATGCTTATAGAAGGTACTGTGAAACTCCACAGATGTATTTACAAATCTGAAATTTCGTGACATACATTTTTCTATGACTGTGGGATTAGTGTGTCTTTTAAATTTTCATTTAGGTAAGTGTGGAGTGTTAAAGGCAAAAACAAAGCTTCAAAACTCCGAGATTTTTATCCTACATGGCATTGTGAAGTGACAGGTCTCTCAAAATTAGGAGAAAGGACTCTTCCTTAGCCAGCATGAGTATCTCCCAGTTTCTTGCCGTGCACACAGGCACACAGGGATAAACTGGGTGTCTCGCAGTCCTCTGGGAGCTGTGACCCTAAGGGTAGAGGTGATAGTGGTGATAACTGGGAGCCTGGAACTCCTGGAGCAGAGGGGGCTGTGGCACAGGAGTCTTGAAAAGCTGCTCTTCAGAGGGGACCCCTGTATGGACCCAAGAGCAGGTCCTGCACACATCCTGTGCCCAGTCCCCTGGCTGAGTGCAGAGTCCTGGGTGAGTGAGCAAACATAGTATGCCCCGGGTTTCTGGGGGAGAGGGGTAGGTGGGTCTCTACAGAAGACCTTGTTGCCTGGTACTGGATCAGCAAGGGTTGGTAGAGAGGGTTCTCTGGAGTTAGATTTGCATTTTAAAAGATGACTTCGCATGGATTAAGAGGTAAGATCTGGCAGAAAGATCAGCAGGAGTCAGGGAAAGTTTAGAGGAGGCAGAGTTTCTGAACGGGTCTGCCCTCTTCAGGGATCAGGTTAGGTGCAGATTAGAGGAACAGGGAGATCAGGAATTCAGAGAAAGGTAGGATGCCCCAGAGGGGTCGCCGAGTGAGAAGGCATGGACCCTCTGCTCTCCAGCTGTGGTAGGCCTGGGGAGAATCTTTGCTCACATTGTGACAGGCCATCCCTGACCCAGAAGAGGAGAAGGTGGAAAGCTACCAGGTGGGAGGGCTCTGAGAGGGAACTTCCCTGGGAAGAGACAGGCCTCCGTGGGTGCTCCAGCAAGCTCTGAATTTAGTCGTTCAGTGAAGAACTTAAACTTCCAGGAAGACATTATGGCCAGCTGTGCTGGTGACATTAAACTGGGAAGGAGTGCTACTTATGGGAGTTGCCATGGTCGGGGTTCAGCAGGAACCCACACGGTGGAGAAAAGGACGAAGCGGAAAAGTTGTGACGGGCTTACAGACAGCTGCACAGGAGGCCGGAGGATGCTGCTGTCACCACTGTCACTGCCCCGGCACAAGGGAAGCTCCAGGGGTTTGGATGGCAGTCGCTCCATCACTGGGAGTCAGCCAGGGATGAGACCACGTGGAGATGAGGGGAACTGAGAGGGAGCGAGGGGGACCTCCGCATTGAGCTGGCCGGACTGGCTCTCACACACAGCTAAATGAAACATGTCTGTTAAAGCCCCAGACAAGTGACCTTACTCAGGCCTCTGCCTGACGTTTGAAACCCTCTTTTAATAGGCCTGACCTGAGAATTGGGCCACTTGGTGGTGCTCCCTTGGAAGGTGTGTTTGAAAGGGGAGGACAGTGGGGCCCCAGTGTGCCCTTGCCCCTGCTCCCTGTGCTTGCTGGGCCTGTCAGTAGTAGCAGGTGGGGCCTGCATGTCCCCAGCTCCCTCACAGAGGACCAGGTCTCAGAGTACACTTCGCTGTCCTCAGACTTTCTCTCTTGTCTTCTCTTCAGGGAACACCCTGGTTAAAGCCCCTTCCTTCCCACAGGCTGGGATTTAATTTTGCTGTTTCGTGGGCGGGCTTCCTCGGAGTGCAGGTCCTGACTTGCTGAAGTTCGTATTTGTCTGTCCAGCCCTGACATCAGAACAGGAGTTAGTCTTGCCTGTTGATTGCAGCTCTTGGAGCTGATTTTGTTCCTCTCCTCACATCCTTCCAACTCACTGCACATAGGACAATCCTGCACAGTCCTGCTTCCTCTCTGAGTTGCCTCCGTGGTCACCCAGCTGTGCTTTCTTGTCAGCTTGCTGGCCTATGTGGATTTTTAAAAGCTCTTAAAAACAGGACAACTAAACTGGGCCCAGTAGGGCAGACCTATAATCCCTATACTCTGAGAAGCTGAAGCAGGAGGATCACAAATTCTAGGTCAGCCTGGTCAACTTAGTGATTGAGTGAGACCCTATCTCAAAAAATAAACTTGGGGGACAGGGGCAGCGCAGTTCTGGAGAATACCAGTGGTTGAAGCGCTTACTAGCAAGCACAAGGACCTGAGTTGATTCCCTAGTACCACATAAACTGTGGATAGTGGTGCACGCCTCTAATCCCAGCACTTAGGCTGAGGCAGGAGGACTGCCATGAGTCCAAGGCTAGCCTGGGCTACATCGTGAGTTCAAGACCAGCCTGGGATACAGAGTGAGACCCTATCTCAAAAAGAAAGCGGGTTGGGGACGTAGCACAGTGTGAAAGCCCTGGGCTCTTCAAGCTCTCTGCCTCTGACCTGCACTCTCAGCTCAAGACACAGGTCTTCGTTAATGGTGAGGCTTCTGTGTTTGCAAAAGTAAACATTTGACTTACATTTTATACATTAGGCACCAATTCTGTTTTGCTTGCCTGAATAAAAAAAAATTAAAAGAAGGGAGGTGAATATTTCCTCTTCATTTTTTTCACCTTTTTGCATAAAGTGAAAGAATTAGAAGTCCTAATTTTATGTTTTTATTACTGTACACTTTAAACTTTTCTGTACTTTAGGTCCTAATGCCTTCATGCTTTGTATAAGAGACATGTAAATCTTCTGAGTGATTTCTAGTTACTTTTGCATAGGTGATATTTTTGGGGTTCAGAAGTAGAAAGGGGCCAGATTATATCCTCCCTTCATGTGGGGCTCCTCGCAGGCATCTAGTCTGACAGTGTGACCAGTTTTTATGGGGTTTTTTGAGAGATAGAGCTATCACCTGTTATTTTTGTTTCATAGCTAATTAAATCTAGTATAGTGACCAGACAAATTAATATTTTCCTGCATCATTCTCCATGTCTGCTAAGTCTCACCAGCAATAGAATAAGGCCCGTTTTGGAGTGTAGCTGGGGGCTGGATAACAGAGGTAGCCAGGACTGCAGTGCTGGGCCGGCTGGGGCAGCGGGAGCCGCGTGCTCAGCAAGTCCCTGCAGATTCAGAAAATCATTAAGTGGAGGTTGACAGAAATCCTCTTCCCTTCTGTTATGAATTTCTGAGTGATATTGAATGGGAAGGGGGTGGGCCAGATCCTTCCTTCCAAAGAGGAGTCACAGTGGAGTGGAGACAGGGAGGAATTGGACAGCTTCCCTTCAAAATGCTGCCTTTTTTTTTTTTTTTTTAGGAGAATGTCCCAAAGCACCCGTGACCAGGCCCGTCTCTAAACTGACAGCTGCCTGTGGAGGTTAATGGGTTTCCTGGCAAATCTGCTGGGCGGGACCCTCCTCAGCCCTGACCTTCCTGGTGCGAGTCAATCTAGTTTTAATCCAGAATGGCCTGGAGAGGAGGGTGAATGGCTCCGTGTGCAATGACTCATGATTTTGCTCATCAGTAAACGCCTGTGGGTCACAGAGGCCCCCTCCTCAAGGTGCCAGCCAGAGATCAGGCCCGTCCTGCTGGGGAGGGAGGGTGGGGATAGCTGAAACAGGAAGCTGTGCTGAGCTGCCTGAGCTGCTCCCTGCTCAGGTGTGCAGAGCCCTGCAGAGCCCAGAGCTGAGGTGACCGTGAGGGCGCAGAGGAAGGATGACTGCCTTACAGCTCAAGGAGCTTTCCCAGTCGGGGCTCTACCGGCGCAGGCGGGAGGGGGAGCTGAGGTGAGTGAAGGGCCAGCAGCTGGCTGCACGGTGGCCCAGATTCCAACCGTGGGTCTGACCCCGAAGGACCCACAGCAGGCTGGGCTCCACTGGAACAACTACAGCTCTTTCCTCTGTTCAGAGCCATTGGTGTGTCTCCCCTCTTCCAAAACCTGGGCTCCGTGGGCTTTAAACATGTGTCACTAGAGGAGTTTCTGAACTGAAAGTAATTGGTTTCTCCCTGAAGTTGTTGTTTAGAGCATGTTTTCTCTGGGAAGTTTCTCGGGCTGGGGGTGGGAGGGAGTGGGTGGTTTGTGCTGTTGGGCAGGGGGTTGGGAGGGTCTTGAACATTTTGTTAGTGGAATGCTTGGGCCTGTGGAAGGTAATACCCGGAAGACATCACAGCCCTCGAGACCAGGATAACAGAAACGCTTAGGAGTTTGGGCTTTCACTGGCAATTGGCCTAACTAGCCTGGACTCTCAACACTAGAAGGCTGAGGCAGGAGGAACACCAGTTCAAGCCCAGCATGGGCAGTTTAGCAACTCAGCTAAACCTCAAAATCAGAAACAAAAAAGAGGGCTGCAATTCCACCCACACTCACCCTTAACCACCTATACTTACACATGCGTATACACACGCACTCACAGACACAATGTAGTTGGCCTGAAAACAGCACAGTTTCAGTTTTTTTGTTGTAACTGCTGAAATTTTCTTTTAAATATGGTTCTGAAAGTCCCTGGGATGTGAAGCCCATGTGTTAGAGTGCTATGTTGCTGTGGAGGAGGATCAGGGTCGTCTGTCTCGGGGGTGTTTCTGTTCTAGTGCTAACCAGAGGCTTCAGTGTTATTACTGTTACTGCATTTACTCTGTCATGGTGGAGTTTGGTTGTGGACTCTTGATTTAAGGGTTTGCACATTCTGATTAAATGTGGGAAGGTTATCTTATAGCTTGTGTACTATTGGTCTTTTTTCTAGAAATTTTATTTTCAGATTTTCTTTTCTCTATATTTAATAGGGAAAATTACCACATTTCTAAGGACATGTTCAAATTTGTGTCTTATAGCCAGCTATAGTACAGAATTATATTTCATGGAGGAAATATTTTTAAAAATTATTGACTCACCAGTTTTTGAAGAGGATAGTAGCGCTAAAAGACTGTTATTGATGCTAGCATTATTAGTGTTTCTTTCCCTCTCTGTCAGGTGTCTCTTAGCTACATTTAATGTATTACCTTTGAGTTCATAGGACTAAACAGGACTTAAAATCTTAGCATTTGAATTGTTATAGACTGTACTTGCTTTCCCCCGACCTGTCCCCCTTGCTGGGAATGTAGCCTGGGCCTGGCATGGAAGGGCTCCACTCCCAGCCAGTGCAGGGGTGAGGTGGGATGGGGAAGAGGAGGGCTGCAGGAGGCCATACCCACTGCTCATCGGGGAGCTGTGAGATCTCGCCTCTGGAATCCATACCAATCCACCCTGAATCCAAGAGCAAATTTACCAAAAAACTGTTCTAACTTTAGATTTAAGGCTCTAGGAATTTCCTTCTTTAAAAATTAAGATCTGTGAAGTAACATTCTGCGTTGTCCCTCTTTTAATTATTTCAGGCAGTAACCAAAATACCCATGAATAAAATTACCTGTATGCCCAAAGATGTAGTTTTATAGTCAATGATCTTTAAAGCAACTAGATTTTTTTTTGACCAAGAGTTTACGTTAAAATAAGAATAATCATTAGTGTTCCTGTTCCAAGAGTTGGAAAAGAATCATTTCTCCAGCTTTGGAGACTGGTGCACAAGGTCCACAGTGACATCAGGAACATGTTTCTTTCTGTCCCTCCTGTCGGGAATGCAGAGAGATGGACCAACTTCCTTATGTCAGAATGCAGTACAACCAGAAAATGTGGGCAATTATCAGTTCCTGTGGATATTTTAATCCTTTGAGGAAGAGAGGCCTTACTGCCCCAACTGTACCAAGCCTACTTTTGGTGTTAAACAGCCAGGTTTCTTAGCTAAGTTTCATCGGGCAGAGTGAGGACGTGAAATTAGTCACCCACCCAAGTTTCAGTGCCACCCTGTGGGACATGTTATGTGAGCTTTTGAGCTCAGGTGGTTCATCTTTAAGGGTACGATGAGCTATCATTAAGGAGCATCATTTAGCTTAACAGCATCATTTAGCTTAGCGTCTGGTGCCTCAGAGCCTGCTGAGTGAGGCGTGGTTGCCACGGGACAGTACCGAGGGTTCCTGTGCCCTGGGGCTAATGCTTCATTCAGCTTATTTTGTTATGTGTCTGCTGTACACAGAAGAGGCCCCAGGATGGAGAGATGCAGGCTTGCCCTTGGAGAACAGCTGGTGGTTGGCATCTCCTTCATGTGACCAACAAATGTTTTCTCTACAGCAGTATTTGACCTTGAAGTCTGGACCTGTCAGGCATTTTCTTGCTGCCTTGCATATTGCACAAGACCCATTCCTCCTTGAACACCTCTCCCACTCATGCTTATTTTCCTGGCGTGTGTGTGGATTCCATAGAAAAACTACCACAGACAAGGAGGGGCCGCACCCACTGCCAGCAACCTCCTTTCTCTGATGATTAAATAAAAGGCTATGCTTGAAAACATGGTGACACATGTGAAAACAGTTTTAACCTTGAACTTGTTTGAAGTAAGCACATAAGATGCAGGTGACAATCACTGGGCTTTGTACATTTCCATTGTAAAGCATTGCACCAGATGTGAAAGTGGCTTCATTTGTACACTGTGTAATGGATTTCACCCCTGTTTTGAGGGTCACAGAAGTACCGAGCCACGTACACTAACAGGACTTTGACCCTTTATTCCCTGAAACTTTTGGTGCCCCACATAACGTCCGCAGTGTTCCCATGCATGCATATTTACTTTTTAGCTATTTATTTTCTCTTAAATTAGTTTGCAGTCAAGACACGGGGAGGGGGCGTTTATCTTGTTTTAGTTTGGTTTTTAGGAAGCTGGAGTGACAGATACAACTGAGCAATGCAGTTCTCTCTTTAAAAAAAAAAGTCTCAGTTGCCTTTGCTCTTCTCCAGGTGTAAAAGATGTACAAATAATTCATTAGGAGCAACTCAGAATTCAAGATTTTGCTAGCCAGGCCCAAAACATATAGCAGTTAGTAAATGCTGACCGTCAGGCTAAATCTGGCCCTTGATAATTTTTCTATTTTGTTTTCAAATGGTTGAAAAAATAGTTAAAAAGAATATTTCAGTGTGCAAATCACATGAAATTCACAGTTCAGTTCTAGCCTTATGGAAACATGGCTATGCTCGTTTGTGGGTGTTGTCTGCAGTAGTTTTGTGGGATCCTGGCAGACTGGTGTCAAGAAAACCAGTGTCTCCTCTCTGGCCCTTAGTGGAAACCTGGAGCAGCCGAGGTCTGTGCGCGGATGATGACTATGTGGTCCCCCTATTCTGCTGTGGTTCTGCCTCTTCCCTCCTCCCCAGCTTCAGCCTTCCTGGTGTGAGTGGGGAAACAGAAAGACAGGACAGCCCCCAGTCTGTTACAGGCCTGGTATGATGGATGTGTGTGCATGTATGTGTGTGTGACTCTCATTGTTCTGTCACAGGGGAAGAATAGCTAATGGTGACAAAAGAAACCCCACTCTTTGGCCCATTGGAACTCTGGACTCCGTGAAGGTGGGGCAGATGGCTCCGGATAGGAGTCTTTGCACACCTTTTACGGTTTGATGATTGGGCTTCTGCCTGGCTTTTGGCTGAAATCTGCTCATGTTTTAGTTCCAAAAGCACAGTCTGCTAGACCATTGGGAGCATAAGACTGCTCTTGGTCACTGTGGGCAACTCTCGTTGTGCACAGTTTAATGAGGTTTATTTGGTCTTCCTAATGGTGAACAAATGTATCACATAGTTATAAGAATAATTTTTATTTTTAAAGTAGTGCTTTCTCCCTCAAATTTGCACGTAATCCACAAATGCTCATGTTGCAGTAGTTGGTTTTACAAGCACACCTCAGCCTCCTTGCCTCCCTTGTTCTGCAGGCTTTGCCATGTTAGGAAGATCCTTGGCACCTGCTTTGTGCCAGGCAGTTGGGCACAGTCAGCTTCTCATTGAACAAAGAAGTAAACTGGCCCAGAGATGCTGCTTGCTGTAGGCAGAACTCTCCATGATGTTTTTCTCATGTGAATTAGCAACTTCCTGTGTGTCTGTGGCATCATCACCAAGAGAAACTTGGGATCAATTCCTCCTCTAGGGCACATGTGCAGGTGAGACTTTCCTTACTTGGCAGTTTGGGGAGCTTATTCTCCAAAGGGACATGCGGTTTCTTCCCTGACACCTAACATATTTCTATATGGTAGAAGGCATGTGCTGAGATGAAAAGTAGCAGGGTTAATGCCTATAGATTGAGTTTATTAAAGAAATAGTAAAAGGAAGTGGAAAAAATCTTTGGATAAAGGCCTTTTTCAATTTTTTCTGCACCATTGGGAGTCTTTAGGGAAGGACTTCAACTTTTAACAAAATTAAATTTAAATTTTGTTTTCAGCAGATTGCACCTGCCTCCCCAGGTTTTCTTTTCATTGTGTGCCTATCTTTATCAGGCCTTTTCTTTCTTTGTTTTATCTCTGTCCTCTCTCTAGTTTTTAGGGACAGCAGATATGTTGGATTTAGGGACGACAGATATGTTGGATTTAGGACCTACCTTACTCTAGTATGACCTTGTCTTACGTCTTAATAATACACAAAGACCCCATCTTCAGATAAGGTTCTGTTCACAGGTCCCGGGGTTATTACTCTAGCACACCGTAGTGGACACAGTCCAGCCCACAGCAGTGCTTTCCTTATGTGATGGTGGGTGACAATTAATGCCCATTCCAGGGCACAGATTGGTTTTTGTTTGTCAGGTTTATTGAGGTTAAGGTGAAAGGAAAGGACACAGTGCCACCATCCAGCTTGATTGATATTGTCATGCATGTACCGTGACATCACCGGGAACATCCAGAGGATGGTGCATCACTATCCCAGGGTCCCTCTTGCCCTGTCCCCCCCCCCCCCATTCCCAGGCAACTTTGGTCTGCTTTTGTCACTATGGATTACTTTGCATTTTAAAGAATTTTATATAAATAGAGCCATACCACGTGTACGGTTATGTTGCGGCATCTTTAACTCAGCATAAGTATTTTCAGATTCACCTCTGGGTATATGGATCAATAGTTGGTTCTGTTTTAGTGCTGAGTGGTATTCCACTCTCAGAGATACTATAATTTGTTTGATTATTTCTTGGTTGGCATCTGATTTTGATTTGGTTTTTAGCGATTTCAAACCAAGCAGTTGTGGACATTCAGGTACACATGTCCTGGGAACGTGCCACCACGGCTGTGGTTCTGGGTTGTGTATGTAGGCATGAGAGACGGGCCGTGTTTTCTGCATTGGCTGTGCAGTTTCATGGTCCTTCCATGGAAGAGGGCATTCCAGTTCTACATGTCTTCACCTGTGCGTGGTAGGGGTGACAGCAATTGCCGTTCGGTGGTTAGCTCACTGAGATTTCAATTTTGTTCCCTTGATGATTTGTAAACTGGGATATTATATCCTCTGTTTTGTTTGTAGTATTTGTATTTTCTTTGGCAAGATGTATATTTAAATCTTCCATCTTTTATTGGCTCATTCCTTATAGTATTCAATTGTAACAGTACTGTTACACATTATAAATACAAGTCTTTTGGCAGAGAAATTTTGGAAAGTTCTCCCACTCAAAAAAGACTTGCTTTCTAGCTTTTGTTGTATTTTTAAAATAATACTTTATTTCAGTGTGACCTTTGAAGAGCAGAAGTTTTAAATTTTGGTAGCTTTTAATTTGTTTCCTTTATGCTTTATACTTTTTTGAGACAGGGTATCACTGTATAATCCAGGCTGGTCCTGAACTCACTACATAGCCCAGGCTGTCTCCAAACTCAGGCAGTCCTCCTGTCTCAGCCTCCCAAGTGCTGGGATTATAGGCATATACCACCATCCCTGCCTTGTGTAGTGCAGGGGAATCAAACTCAGGGCCTTGTGCTTGTTAGGCAAGCACTTTACCACTGAGCTCCAGCCCATGTTTTATATTTTTTGTGTCCTGCTTAGAACACCTCTCTCAACTGAGCATGCTAGTACTCACCTGTGATCCTCGCACTTTGGGAGACTAAGGCAGGAGAATCTCAAATTTGAGCTCAGCCTGAACAACTTCAGGAAATTTTATCTCAACATAAAAAATAAGGGCTGGAGGAATGGCTCAGAGTACCCGAGTTCGATTCCCCAGCACTATATAAGCCGGGCATGGTGGTGCACGCCTATAATCTCAAGACCTCAGGACTTAGGAGGCTGAGACAGGAGGATTGTCATGAGTCCAAGGTCAGCCTGGGCTCCATAGTTAGTTCAGGATCAGCCCGGGCCGCAGAGTGAGACCCTGTCTCCAACAAAAATTTAAAAAGAACCATACAAAATAAAAGGGGCTGGGGATATATCTCATTATGAAGGTCCTGGGTTCCATTCTCAGTACCATTTAAAAAAAAAAAAAAAACTTTCCTTGCATATAGTCGATAAGATTTATTTTTTATGTCTCACATGAACTCCTTAGTTATTTTACTAAACTACCTTGTTCTTTCATAGTGTTCACTGGTGTCCGTGAGCATGGTTAGCATTGTCCTTCACTGTCACCGGCAGCTCCTGGGCTGATGTCCCCCACCCCAAGAAGCCTGGGGGCTGGGCACAGGGCAGGTTGTGGCTGTGGCTTCTGCTGTGTCCCAGGCTCAGAGGCTGCTGGGCCTCAGTGAGTCTCAGAACATTCTGAATACACTTGATTAGATCTTAAAAGTTGAACATTTACCACTGATCAAACAAACAAAGGCTCACCTCCTGGGCCTGCCTTTGGAGTAGGCATTTGAACAGAAAATGAATTTTTTCTGTCCTTTCTTTCATAGACATTTGCCAGAGACCATCTCTGGGTTTCAAAATAGCTGGAAATAACCACATTCATGTTCATGGTATTTATCTTAAAATTTGACATCACAGGAACAGCTAGGTTTCTTGTTTGTTGTTTATTTTGTAGTACTAGAGATTAAACTAAGGGCTTTCACATTGAGCTACATCACCAGCCCTTTTTTATTTTTAGTACTATCTTGAGACTGATAATGTCAAGTTGTTAAGTTGTCCAGATTAGTTTTGAACTTGCCTTCCCCCTGCCTCAGCTTCCCATAGTGCTGGGATTACAGGCCCGAACCCGCATCCCCATCTGAACATCCAAGATTTTACCTCCTGTAAAATTTTCCCTCTGCTTGTAGCTGAATAGCTGAGCAAGGGCACAGCCCAGGCGGGAGGTGCAGTTCAGTATTGTACACAGGATGCTGACTTCTGCCTGACAATTTCTGCTGCCAAGCTAGCTTTTAATTTGAAGGTATAGCATTTGTTGGGGCAAAACTGAAATTTTGTAGTGTTCCAGAAAATTTCAACGATATTCCAGATTTGAGAAAAAATTCTTTGTTTTATGATAAATATGATGGCAATTGTCTTTGAAATATCAAAGATAAATTGATGCTACAGGTATTTTAAGCAATGAAATTTTGTAAGAATATAGCTGATTTTTAAGGTCAGAATTCCCCAGGATGTGAAATTATTCTTTCTGTAACGGTCAACAAGTTTTTTTGAGACAGGGTTGTGATAGTTAAAGTTTTGATCCATACTTAAGAAACTCCATTTTGTGCTGTTCTTCTAAGTGCTATTTGTCAGAGCCTTTTCTGAGGAGCTAAACTGTGATTGCTGTGACACTAAGCTGAGTATTGAGTTAGTCCAGGGAGTGACCCTAGGGCATTCTTGACACTCTCATGAACTTTGGGTGCTGTGTCGATTTGTAACCCTTAGGACCAGTGGCCTTATTTCTTACCTCTGTATCCTGCTCCTGGTGCCTCGCTGGCGCCATGGTACGTTGATGGGTAGCGCTATATCAATACCCATCCATCTCTAAGACACCAGACATGGATGGGCTGACAGACAGCTCAGCCCCACATGGGCCCTCCCTTAAGCTCAATTCATAAGTGGTTATTTTCAAAGAACCCCAGTTTTGTGTGATTGGGTCCTGCCAAATGTACTGGACACCCTATAGATTTTAAGTGGTTAATATTGTTACTATGGATGCTATGTATGTCATTGTGATTGGTTTTTGTGTAGTAATGCTGTGCCTATGTCACCTCACCTTCCAAAACCCTGTATCAACCCTCTGCTGTCCTGGCTCAAGGCCATTCTCTGTATTCTCACCCTGAGAAGCAGCTTAGGTCTGGCATCAATAAAGATCCTTATCTTGCTTTAATTGGTTTATGGTGGATTTTTAAAAGTTGGCCTATAACAAGGGTCTCCCTCTGTAGTCCAGGCTGGTCCTTAGCTCACTGTATAGCCCAGGCTGGCCTCACACTCATGGCAGTCCTCCTGCTTCAGCCTCCCAAGTGCTAAGATTAGAGGGATTGAACTCGAGATTCTTGCTCTTCTTAGGTAAGTGCGCTAATCAGAGTTACATCTCCAGCTCCACAAGTATTATTAATTGGGTTCAACTATAAATAATAGCTAATCAGTATAGATGGTATTGGTAGCTCCCCCCAACTGAATGCCAATACCTTGTTTAAAGGGTATACTGTAGGACTTGGGCGTAGCTCAGTGGTTCCTCTTATCCCTCTGGCAGAAACAGAAGTGCTTCCTTTGGGAGAGCCTCTTGTGAAAACAGGAATGTGGCTCACAGAAAGTAGGACTCCTGGGCTGGAGAAATAGCACAGTGATTAAAGCACTTACCTAATAAGCACATAGTCCCTGGGATTGATTCCCCAGCATCACATAAGCTGGGAGTGGTGACACACACCAATAGTCCCTAGGACTTGGGAGGCTGAGGCAGGAGGACTGCTGTAAACTCAAGACCAGCCTGAACTAGAGTGAGACCTTGCTTCAAAAATTAAATAAATGAAGTGGGACTCTTAGGTATCTGTGAGAAGTCTGGGTATGGTCAGGGGGATGGGCCCTTGATAACTTTGCCAACTGCATCTGATTTATAAAAGAACAGAGAGTGGTTTGTTATGAGTGGATTTGGAGCTGACTTAGGATTGATTGTGTTTCATTTTAAAAATCAAAAATCAAATACCTGAGATTTTCCACGTAGTAGTTAGGAAGCCCCCCATCTGTCTGAGAAGCAGGGAGGTAATTACCCTGGTCAGCATTGTCCCTTGGGATCCCATGACCTTTTTGTCCTGAAGAGGCCAGGGGGAAGCCAAATTCTAGACCCCTAGAGCAGGAGGAGGAAGCAGGGGAGCAGTCACACAGACCTTCCTTAGCTAGGCAGTACCAGGCTTAGGGTACAGATGTATCCACGGCCCAGTGAGTAGTGGGTGGATGTGTCCAGCACCCCACCCCCACCCCACGTCCTTCTGTGCCTACTGGGCTGAGAAGTAGATGAGTAGATGGAAGTACAGGGATACTGGTCCTGCCAGGCTGGGGGCCCCTGGAGCGGTGCTGTCAGAGCACAGGGATCCTGACTGAGCTGCCTAAATGTAAATGAAAGTACTGAATGAAAAGGAAGGCAGATGGGCCTGTGACAGCAGGTCCCCATGAACTCCTAGGAGGGGAGATTGAACCCTGTCACCCCAGGGACCGTCCCAGAGCTGCTTCTCATCATGCACTACTCAGAATGTAGCTGTGTCAGCTCCCCCCACCCCCCCCATTCCTCTCAGTTCCAGGAAGTGCCATGTGTCCTGTGTTGCAGAGGTCGCAGCACCATGGCAACGTGGCGTCAGGCATCCTGCCGCTCTCGCGCCTCACTGCAGCATTGGGACACTCTCACAGACCCGGAGATCCCCTCCTTTATCTCAGGGCAGTTTTATTTAAGAATGAAACTAAACTATCTCTCAAATCTATGGTCATTGTCTCGTAGTTTAGGGTTGCCATCCATGGAAGAGAAAATACCACCACACTTGAGTAGGGTAAAGTCGCCGACTTTGGGCATGGCCGGCACAGATGCTGTCGTTGCAGGGGGGTGGCACTTTGACTCGTGCTCCTTTACTGGAGTTCTCGGGGCTTCCTCAGTTGACTTTGAAAACAGAGCCTAAGCTCTTTGGAAGCTTTTCTTCTTCATTTCTTTGTTTCCCAAGCTAGTACTTAGCTTTGTGCCAAGTTAGTGTGGCTGCAGTCTTACTTTCTTTTCTATTATCTGTGGCAGAAAGGGGCTGGATCCACTCCCCAGGGACACGCTGCCTGGCTCACAGAGTGGCAGAGAAGTCCTGCTCTGGGGCACCAGCGCACGCGCGTGCTCTCACATGCATGCATGTGTGTTCATGCCTGCCAAGGGGGCAGGTACTGCAGCCCATCCATCTGCTGCACAGCCACTGAGGCCTGGGGTTCTAGCTGTGCCCTGTAGGAACCCCAGGATCGCGGCAGGTGGCCCTGCCCCAGGAGTCCTGCCAGCCTTACCTACCACGTCTATCTGGTGCCCTCTACTGGCAGGCCTGGAAAGGCACCCAGAGGTACGCTAGGCGGAAATTGGGTCTGGCTGAGGCCTTCCTGCTCTCATTTTAACTTTGTTGCTACGTTCTTAGAGTTTCTCTCCCCACAGACAGTTCAGGAATCAACAAGCTTCCAGCTTACCCTTGGTGAACTGCTTCCAAAACTACACCTTGTTCTTGAAAAGCACATGGTCCCTATGTGGGGTAAGAATGGCTGGGATAGGAGCCAGCACCTAAGAAGCAGGTCTGAGACCCCAGGATCTGCCCCAGCTAGCAGGTGTTCTACCACTGCCTTGGGGTAACAAGTCACGGCAGCTGTTCCTGGCCTTTTTACACAGTTCATGAAATAGGAAGTTAATGAGAGGAAACATTTTTATTTTTAATTGTAGCCAAAAAAAAAAAAAATGCTCAGTTCCTCTGCTTGGTCCTGACTTATGTATGTATGTATGTATGTATGTATGTATGTATGTATGTATTTTTTTCCTCCCTCCTCCTCCACCCTCTTTTCTGGTACTGGTGATAAAGTCCAGGGTCTTTATTCTGAGCATCCAGTTTTTTAGTTTTATTTTGAGATAGGGTCTCACTAAGTCAGTTAGTTGCCTAGGCTGGGCTAGAACTTGTGATGTTCCTCCTCAGCCTCCCAGGGTGCTGGGATTACAGGGCTGAGCTACCAGCCCAGCTCTATTTTGAGACAGGATCTCACTCTGTTGCCCAGGCTAGCCCCAAACTCTTGGTCCCAAGTGATCCGCCTGCCTCAGTCTCCCAGGTAGCTGGAGTTTGGTTAGGCATTAATATGCCTGGCTCTGGCCAGTATTTTCAGATACTTTTAATACAGTAAAATATATATTAAAAACATGTGCTAAAAGAAAATAAATGGCAATGAATGACATGTAGATTTGAATTCAGAAGGGCTTATTATTTTCACTTGAATAAACATGTTTTCTTCTCTCCTTAGGTAGTGAAATTCCATGGTTTCCTTTTACCTTACTGCTGAATTAAGTAGGCCTCACATAAGCTTTGTCACAAAATGAAAGCTCCCCCTGACCTCTGCAGCATGACTGGTGGTCACTGTGGTCAGTGTGCTGGGAGAGAGCCTGCTGAGTCAGAGCTAAAACAGGAATGTGAGCAGAGCCAGACCAGGCGCCTGTGGCCATGTAGGGAGCTCTTGGCCAACAGGCAACTATGATACCAGCACTTAGCTAATGGTACTCTTGGTCTGTGTTTGAAGCCTGAGCGTTTCCTTATGTAAAGCCTGTTTTAGTCAGGACACAATATCTGTTTTAAAAGCTGCAGAGAAGTGTGTTAGTGGTCACAGTAAAAACGAGTGGAAAGGGGGAGGAGTAAAGGGAGAGTGGCCCAGAGACAGCCGGAAAGATCACCGCACCTGGGAGGGAAATGCACACAACTCTTACATTCACCAAACCCTTCACCCATTTGAGGGACAGTGGGGTCCCCAGGAAGAGGCTTCAGGGAGGGCTTCTGGCTATGGGACCCCAGCTGGCCAGGCTGTCTCTCCTGAGGATGGCAGGTAGAGGAGGATAGTGTTGGGGGGACAGAGCAGCTTGTGTGCCACCAGGGTGTTGAGCTCACAGAGTTCTCAGGTTGAGTCCCACCCACCTCCTAGACACCATGCCCTTGGGAAGGGAAGTAGTACTGAGCAGAGAGGACGTGAGGGCTGGCCCAACTGGCTTCCAGAGAATTGTGGGCGGGCTTCGGGTGGGCAGAAAGCTCGGGAGAAAGGAGCCAGAAAGGGTTTCATATTCTTTTAGACCTGTCACCCAGATCAGGAAATACTGCTCCTCACCATTAAGAGAACTCTAAACAGTCACCTTGCAACATACCTGTTTCCATAAGAAGTCCTGTCCCCAGTCCCTGTCCTTTAAAAGGAAGGCACCAAGATGTTGACACACATGTCTCTAGGTACATGAGACAATTGTGTCTGGGCCTTTTTTGACAAGCCCTAATAAGGTGTGGATTCCAACCCTCATACTTGTCCGCTTTGTCCAGCTGGGGACTCCACACACCCTCCCACAACTTTCTTGCTTGTACAATAGATCTTGTGAATGTTACTGTGACTCACTGCCCTCCTGCCTAAACGGTATATTTGTGCTAACCTTCCTGTCCTGAGGAGCCACTGCGTGCTGTGGGGTGGTGGCAGTGGGCAGACTCAGGTTAGCAGAAGAAGCCCCACAGACCAGTGAGTGTGTCCCCCAATGGGCACACTTCCCAGCATGGGCATTCAGCCACGGCATGCCAGTTGTTCAGGTCACTGCCTTGACGGTTATGCTGTTTAGTCCCTTTCTGCTGCATCAGAGACGGCAGTAGGTCTACGCTGCTGCATCAGCATCTGCATGGCCAGGGGAGGTGTCCCAGGCCTCTGGGTACAACAGAACTGCTGGTCCTAGAGTCGAGTCGTGGGGGAAGCAGAAGGCCATGTGACTCTGACCCTTCCCATGCTGGGTCCTCAGAGTGGGCTTCTGAGAAGCTCTGCAGATGGTCTGGGCAGAGAGAGCTGCATTGGCCAGTGAGAGGCCACTAGGGTGGCCCCTTCAGGGAGGACCTCGTAGCCACCCTGCTGGCTCACCAGGCCTGTGTTGGACTGAGCCCATGGAGGCTGTGGAATACTCCCAGACCTGCCACATCAGGTTACCATGGGCATAGGCCAGTGCACACTCACCCTCCCCCGACCCTGAAGTACCACCTTGGTGCCTGGTTGGCCGATGCGTCTGGTGTCACTCCAGTGGGCCCCACCC
This sequence comes from Ctenodactylus gundi, assembly GCA_004027205.1. Taxonomy (NCBI): domain Eukaryota; kingdom Metazoa; phylum Chordata; class Mammalia; order Rodentia; family Ctenodactylidae; genus Ctenodactylus; species Ctenodactylus gundi. The sequence goes on along the minus strand of PVKB01000012.1, from coordinate 1,618,080 downwards.
CACAAGAGGAGCAGGCTCAGCCCTTGGCCGAGGACCTTGCATTTGTTGGTGGGAGGACCCAGCCTGAGCCAGCTTGCCAAGGTCTTGGGCGTCCTTACCCCAGTGGCCTGGATCCCAGGTGCTTTCCTCCTGAGGGAAAGGGACGCTGGAGTCTCCTGGTGCAGAAGGCCCCTCCCATGCAGCACTTCCCAAGAAGGCCCCGGTCACAGGCTGCCCATCATAGCAGAGCAAACATGCGAACCACATCATGAAGGTAGTTTGCTTCATCTTAAGCTAATTTAAGAAAAATGTGCACCTACTTCCTTCCTCACTCTTGTCTCTGTGATGATTAATTCTTCTTTTTCTTTCCTGATTGTTCTTGTTTTGTCCGTTTGTTCCGGCATGGGAGAGTTAAGAAACAATGTAACAGACAAAGGAGGAAGGTATAGTACAAATCTGGCCAGCCTTTGTTTCTTTGCTGTCTGTTGAAAAAGAAAGAAAACATGCACATTTGTCAAAGAGGCTAGGAAAGGGAAAAGAATCTTCCAGCACCACTGCCTCTTTTGTTATTTTGATAAGGATGGTAGAACCCAGGGCCTTCACATTGATCTACATCCCCAGCCCATTTTTAATTTTTGATTTTAGAACAGGATCTTATTAAGTTGCTAAGTTGCCCAGGCTGGACTCAAACTTGGGCTCTTCCTGCCTCAGCCTCCCAGAGATCTAGATTACAGGCGTGTGCCACCCATCAAGATTCTGTTTTTAGTAGAATGAGGAAAATCAGATTCAGTTCTTCCTGTAAGACGTGCAATGAAAATTGTTTATTTTCACCCATGCCGGTTTGACCAGACCACCTTAGCAACTAGAACCCCGCATACCCAGCGACCTCCACCTGCTGGAGCAGCTTCCCGCTTGTGGCTGTTCTTGCCAAGTTCTGATTCTGTTGTTGTGAATGCAGAACTGTCTGTGGAAAGGATAACATAAAGCATTTGCTAGTGTGCCCTGCTCCCTGTGCAGCCCTCTCTGGGTCTTGGGAGAGGCTGGATTGAGACCCATACCCCCCTCCTCCACAGTTCCATGCCCCAGCGTACGAGAATTCATTCACCTGCCTGTGTTGGTCCAGTACATGCAGACCTAGGCTCTGCACTGCTTCCACACACCTTAAGTCCTGCCTAGTGCAGCACAAGTCTGAGTGGTCGTGCTTATACTGTGCTGCTACAGAAAAATGACAAAGCCGACACAGCGATGCATACATGTAACACCAGTGCTAGAGAGGCTGACGTGGGAGGACTGCTGGGGACTCAAGGCCAGCCTGGGCTATGTAGTGAGTTCAGGAGCAGCCTGGACTTCAGATCCCCAGAAAGAAAGAGAAAAAGAAAAGAAAAAGAGAGAGTAATGACAACCAATTCTGTACACGTCCTCCCAGGTAGCCAGGCATAGTGTCAGAAACCTGTAACCCCAATACTCCGGGAGGCTGAGGCAGGAGGACTGCTGTGATTTGGAGCCCAGCCTGGGCGGCGGGCCACACATAGCATACTTAGGTTCTTTTGAGTCTCCTGTATTGTGGGAACACAGCGGTTTTATACATCACCGGATGTAAACTGTGGATTATGTGAGCAGTTACTTGTGACGGGGGTATAGCCTCACCAGGCAGCTGCTAAGGAAAGGTGCCCTGTGGCACCTTTAACCGGGCCCTCTAACCGGGTTGCTCTCATCCCTGCTGCCTTGGGTCTGCCCATCTGATCCTCCTTCTACCTTTGAGCCTTCAGCTCAAGTGGCTGTAAGGTGCAGAGACTCCCTTGCCCTGCAGAAATGATGCCACCAGCTGACCGGGTTGTCTGCTCCCGAGGGGCTGACCAGGGACACCTGCCATAGGGGGTGATCCAGCCTTACATGCCCCTTCTTTCCTCCCGCAGAACCTCTGGCTCCCAGCTGTGTTTCTAGGTGATGAAAGGGAAGGAAGGGAGGAAAGGAGGAAGGAAGGAAGGAAGAAATGAGATCCAAAAACATGTTAAGCAGAAGATAAAGCCACATGTCTGTCTAAGACCCATGTAAAGACTATTATCCTGATTGGCCAAATAGTTTTAAAGCATTTTTATAGTATAAGATGTCTTTGCTCCTAAACCTTGTTTATATTGAGGTGACTTCTGTTGAAGAGCTGAATTTAAGGGCAGAAGATAGGAATGTGTGGTGAGGGGGGATGTAGGGTTGGAGCCTTTTCAGTTAGATAGCAGGACTTTATGTGTCAAATAACCCGAAGGCAGCACTGGAGGCAGCAGTAACACCTGCAGTCCAGCTGCTGGAGAGGCTGAGATAGGAGGACTGTGAGTTCAGATCCAGGCTGGATAGCCTGGCAAGACCCTCTTCTCACAGTAAAAATAGAAAGAAGGAAGCCTTAAGCCACCAACAAAAACCTTTGGAACTCCGAAGCAGCCTTGCAGATTCCTGGGCCCAGCTGGCCTTTGTACCTGGAGAGGGTCCCTGCCTCAGGGTATACTGGCCACTGTCCAGGGTCAAGAGTGATGTAGGTTGGGCATGGAGGGGTAGGGCATGTCTCTCAAAGGCTGGAGAGCAACCCTTCCTTCCTTTAGTAGGACCTGTGGCTACTTGAGAAGGCTGACCTGTCCTTGTGGGACGATATCTAGAACCCAAGCACCAAGCCTGCAGTCACTACTGTGCTGCTGGCCCCTGTGACCCAGCCAGCTGCTGGGCGTGGGAGCAGGAGAGTAACTGGCTGGGAGGCAGGAGGCAGGACACTGTTCCTCCAGCTGCGTCCTGCCGTGCTCCTCCCTCACCCCAGCTCTGTCCCTGCAATGGCACACTCAGGCTGGGTGCACCCGCGCACCCTCCCTGACTATGGAGAAGCCCCCCAGGTGGCTCCCAGCCGTGGCCCCAGGGGCGACGGGGATGGAGATGAGAAGGCTGTGTCCAAACCGCAGCGCAGGCACAGTGACATCAGAGTCTACAAGGAGTTCTGTGACTTTTACGCAAAGTTGTAAGTCTCCCCTCTTAGAATGTCCCCTGCCAAACTCCAGGTTCCCTGGCCCTGTGTCCCTGGCCACCATTATGGCTGGGGGGTGGGGGGGTTATCCTGCAGGGGTTTTCCATGGTGTTGGGGCCCTGGGGTGATCACAGTGCAGGGTTGGACAGGTGCCACAGGAGAACAGAGGCTGTGCAGGAGAGGGGAGCTAAGTTCTTACCCGTCGTGGCCCAGCATCTCCACCAAGCTGGCCATGCTGGAGGTTGAGGGGGTTGGGGCTTAGGAACCAGGTTGGGAAGAATGTGTACTCCTTTCTAAGATGAGAAGCAGATTGGATGGAACAGAAAAAAATCTAATTTATAAACATTTTATTGGAGAATTATTCTGTAACTGGTATTTTAATTGCTCTGTAAACTTTTGCACCCTTACATTTTAAGGGCAGAAAGTTTGTCCCACAGCTAGTAAGAAATGAGGTGCTTGGGTAACACTGGAAGTGGCTGATTTGCCCTGTGAAGCCTGTCTGCGGGACAGATCCGCGGCCTCAGAACACTGGCCAGTTAGGGGCCTGCCAAAAATAGCCCCCATACACATGCCAACAGCACTTCTTCATGAAAACTTTCTTTCTGGAAAATTAGCTGGCTAATTAATAACTAATGACAGCTGTAACTGTCATTCGTGATTTTAAATAGTAACCCTTGTCGTATGTTGTGTTAAATATAAAGTCACTGTGACGAGGTTTCAGTGCCTATCCAGGCAGGGAAGAGCCAGGCAGAGGAGTTGGTCAGGAGTCGGCAGGGGGTGGCTTGTTTGCTTTTCCCCATTTGTTATTAAAAGAAAGTTTCTTGAAAAATCCATGTTCCCTTCTCCTACCACCACTGTGCTTTTCCTGTGTAAGGAAACAGCTCTGCTTGTGTCGGTTTCACTTACTCTGCCTGAGTAAGTGAACTTAAAAGCCACCTACCTGCCTGTGGCCAGCAGGGCCATGATCTGGGACCTCATCATTGCCCCCAGCTTGCCAAAAAGCAGAAGGATTCAGGTATTGGAGGACTTTTACTTATTGGTGTTCACTGTATGACAGATTGAAACTGAGAAAATTGTAAATATTGCAAATTCATCCAAAAGTAACAGTAAACTCAGTACATATTAGTAAGTGGCTCTGTTACTCTACTTACTGTTATTAGTATAATATTACAATATTATATACATATAATAGTATTATAGGTACTGTTAACATGTAATGAGTGTGCCATGATGGAAAATACCTCTTTTTTTTTTTTTTTTTAAGACAGAGTCTTGCTCTGTAGCTCAAGCTGGTCCCATCTCACTGTGTAGGCTGGCTTAGAATTCATAGTGATCCTTCTGTCTCAGGTTCCTGAGTGCTGGGATAACAGACTTGTGCCACCACACCCCACTTAAGTGATGCTAGAGAAATGAACCCCAATCCTTGCACTTGCTAGACAAGTGCTTTAACTGCTGGGCTACACCCCAAATCCAAAATAACTATCTTAGGGTTGAGGGCATAGCTAAGAGACGTGCAAGAGCCAGAGTTCCAATTCCTCAGCACCACATAAATTGGGCATGGTGGCATACCCCCATAGTCCCAGCCCTTCGGGAGGCTGACACAGAAGGATTGCCACGTGTTTGAGACAGGCCTGGACTACATAATGAATTCAGATCATCGTGAGCTGCAGGGCAAGACCCTCTCTCAAGAAAAGAAAAAAAGAGAAGAAAACAACTATTTCCTAAAATGGGAAAGGGTCAGAGATAATGGCATTCACTGCGTTATGTTTTTGCAAATCTTGTTAATGTCTGTCTTAATAAAAGTCAAGTCCCATGCCCGCTTCAGTGTCTGTCCCATTGTGATAAGTCATGTGGGGGAGGTGGTAGGAAAGAGAGGACCTCTGACCCCCGTGGGTCACGAGGACCCCATGCTGCAGAGCCCTGATGAGGTCAGGATGTATGATGCCCTTCTCCACTATGCGGGAATCTCTATGATATTGAAGTTTGTGGACTCGATGCCATGAGGTTTGATTGACATCTTAAGGTTTCTAGAGTGATGTTATGTGCCTTTCCTCTTCTGGGAGTTCTGGGCAGACTTAGAACTGTTCGTGTGTCTTAGGGTCCCCCGTGGGATCGACCAGAGGAAAGGACAGAGCCGTCTCCCCAGGGCTTCGTGGGCAGGGAACTTTAGAGGTTCCCCAGTGACTTCACAGTGGGAGAGTGGACACTTGTTATAATGTGACATTGACATGCCAGCCAGGTTTGTCCATTGAGGAGGCTGCCTCCTTTTCTTTTCTTCCTTCATTTGGTGGCATTTAAATTCTGTATACCAGCCTATTGCATAGTTGAGTTTTGAGTGGTAGGAGATCATGCGTGTGGGGACCTTGGCATGGAGCCGCTCACAGGGCCACAGGGCGGTAGGAAGAGCTGTTGTGTACACAGACCTACCACGTGGGCAGTGTGAGGACCACGTCCATGGCCAGAGCTTTCAGAGACAGCAGGTCCTGCCTAGGCCTCACCCAGATCTTGCAGAGCTAGATGACCTTTCTTCTGAGAGGGAAGTGGGTTGTATATAGGAGCCACCTGTGTGCTGTACCCTGGGGGGAGCTGAGGAGGCACAGAGCTCAGCAGCAGCCACTCCCGGCCTAGTGTTAACTTCTGCAGCCCATAGGATGGATGGTGTCCCTCCCATGCCTCCTCCAAGATCAGACTTGGTGCTGTGGCTATGAATATGGACCCTGACTTGGTAGCGAGCAGGCCTGACCTCTCATCTTGGGCCTACAGAGACCAAGTGACCTTGTGGTGCTCAGCTATTCCCCCTCCAGCACTATGAGGCAACCTTTATAATGCAGACCTCCAGGCTTAAAACACATATTCAAGCTAGGAACAGTGGCCTAGGCCTATAATCCCAGCACTTGGAGGGCTGAGACAGGATTGCTGTGAGTTCAAGCCCAGCCTGGCCTACACAGTGAGTTTAGGACCAGCTTGGGCTACAGAGTGAGACTCTGTCTCAAAACAAAAACAAACAAAACACGTTTTCATAGTGCCCGTATTAGGTGCTTGTCCTTCTAGATAGGTAGTGGGCTCTCTGGGTTAGTGCTGGAGACAGATCCAGGCAGGGGTCCCCCACGTTCAGATGTGGCACGTAGCCTTTGGTTGACTCAGTTTGATTCTGTCCTCAAGAGAGAAAAAAGCTGACTTTGAGATGTTGTCTTGAGGTTGCTTTCACTCAGCTACCTAGCCAGCTATAAAGCTGAGCTCTTGAGAAGAGAGAGAGAGAGAGAGAGAGAGAGAGAGAGAGAGAGAGAGAGAGAATGATATCTTGCTCTGTGCCTGCCTGGCCTCAAACTCCTGGTCTCAAGCCATCTCCTGCCTCAGCCTCCTAAGTGGCTGAGACTGCAATCATCTGCCTTGGGGCCAGGCTGAGGGCAGCTCTTGACTACTATGTCTGTCGCTCCTGCCTAACACAGCAAGCACTGGATCCTTGTATGTTTAACTGGAAGAACACCATCAATGTTAAAGACAAAAGGAGCTGAGCTAGGCGAGGAGAGAGTGGTTGGGGTCGGGGCTCTGATATCACAGACAGGACTCCGGCTTAGTGATCAGCCTGTGATCAGCCTGTGACCTGGTCTCCTTTGTGTGTTCCAGCAATATGGCCAATGCCTTGGCCAGCGCCGCCTGTGAGCGCTGCCGAGGGGGCTTTGCACCGGCTGAGAAGATCGTGAACAGCAACGGCGAGCTGTACCATGAAGCCTGCTTTGTGTGCGCCCAGTGCTTCCAGCCCTTCCCAGAAGGGCTGTTCTACGAGGTGGGTTGAAGGCACAGCGAGGGTGGAGGTGGCACTTGCGGTCGCCCTCACAGACCCTGTCGCCCTGGGTTCTCAGGGCCAAGGCTCCGGGGTGGGAAGGGGAGGACAGAGAGAGTCCCCAGGGGAAGAGGAGGGAAAGAAAACCTGTTCAACATGGGGACTCAGCAGAGGACCTGCTTGGAGGGTGGGAGGGAGTGACTAGGACTCTGAGCTCCAGCTCAGCTTTTGCTGAGGCTGCACCTGGTGAAAGACGAGAGGCTGGTGGGTTCAGGCCTGTAGGCTGGAGAACGCCTGCAGCCTGGGAAGGTGCCAGTGCCGCCCCCAGTAGCCCTTGAATCCCTCTGCCTGGCTTGCTTGCCCTTTGAAACATGGTCTCCTGCTCATGCTTTGCATAACAGTACAGTTTATCCCCAGTCCCACAAAAATTTTAAAAGATGAGCAGGGTCCGGTGGTTCAGTCCTGTAATCCTGGCATTCTGGAGTGCTGAGGCAAGAAGATCACAAGTGTGATCAAAGCCTGAGCAGCTTAGCAACTTATTGAGACCCTGTCACAAAATCAGAAATAAAAATGTTTTTGGGATATAGCTCAGTGCATAAACCCTAGGGTTAATCCCCAGTACTATATAATATATAATACACACACACACACACACACACACACACACACACACACACACACACACATTTTTTTAAATTTAAAAAGCAGTAGTGATGATGTTGCTTGCCCTCCCAGTGGTGACTACAATGGTTCCTGGGACTGTGAACACAGTATGTATGGTACAGTTGCTTCTTTTAGAGGACTTCTGACTGTGCTAGTATTTATTCCTGGAATAATGGCCTCTTAGTGCCCTGGTATGCATACCCCCCACTGATGGTGTTCCTTTTTATTTTATTTTATTTTTTATTTTTTGTTTTTTTTGTGTGTGTGTGTGTGTGTGTGTGTGTGTGATACGGGAATCTAGCCTGGGATCTTGACACAGAGCTTCATCCCTAGCCTGTTTCTATTTTTGGTTTTGAGACAGGGTCTCATAAGTCATTAAGTTGACCAGGTTGGGCTTGAACTTAGAATCCTCCTGCTTAAGCCTCTCAGAGCGTTGGGGTGACAGGACTGCATCTGGGCCCAGCTTGCAATTCTCTTGTTGGTTGTCACCTAAACCCTGCCACTCAGTGTTGCTATTTCCAGTTCACGTGAGGACAGACTGTGGCCTTGCCCAGACCATCTGATGACAATTAGTCATAGCATGTTTTGTCAAGGCCACATTCCCTGCCCCACAATTCCCTGCCTCTTGCTGGACATCATGGGAAGCAGGCTTCCTGGAGGTGACAGTCTATGATTGTACTAGGCAACCAGCCCCTGTATATAGTTGTCACTGTTCCATCCAACGCTTAACTTGTCTTGAGACAGGATCTCACAGAATCTAGGCCAGTGGCCTTAAATGTGCCTTGTAGCCCAAACTGGCCTCAAACTCATAGTCCTCCTACCTCCGCTTCCTGAGTTTCGGGATTCATTTGGTAAGTATTTGTGGAAACCTTACAAGACTCAGAATGCTGTGTAGTCACCACTATGTCCTGGTCCTGGCAGTGGTTTCCATGCAATTGTCAGAGTCCTGATTATTAGCGGACAAGGCCAGTGTCAAGGAGACTGTTCACAGGCACAGGGTCCAAGTGACTGCTGACCTTGGAGCTTAGACTTGAATGTGTTACTCCAGGGCGACCTGCGCATCAGTGCTTTGGTTCTTATGCTGCCTGTATCCCCATCTCTTCGCACTTGGGAAGAATTACCTGTCAGCTACTAGTCGCAGTGACAGCAGAAAGCACACTGCTTTCCAGCCTTCTGGAAAACACCACTCAGCCCAGCGATCCTAATACCAGCTGGGGTGGTTTCTAAATCTGGCTGAGTGACATCTTGATTAAGGTGGACCTGTTAGTCCCTTAAGCAAATGTGTTTTAAGTGACTTGGAACTGGCAGTTCAGAGTGATGGAGTTCCAGAAGTATTTCAAACTGATGGTCTGAGTCCAGATCAGGGACTCAGAGAATAGGGCTCAGGTAGGGTTTGGTCTTTGCACCTGGCATGTCCGGTCTGGAACATCTACTCAGCCAAGTTCTAGGTGGCCCTGCAGGCGTCTCTGTCCTCTTTTGGGCTTCTCAGAGATATCCCTTGCCCATGGACAACAGGAAAGACCTATCTCCAGGGAGTGGCTTAGTGGAGTGATGGTTGGCAGAGTGCTGTTGGCACACCATCCATGTGACTCGGGACACTGAGCCAGGGGGAGGAGAGGTGGGACCCTCCCATGCTTCCTCGGCTGTCTGGGAGCAGCTTGCAACCAGGCCCCCCAACCTGGGAACAGCTTAGGGGATCCCCACCCTGTGAATCACATGTGTGCTCCTCCTGAGAGGCGACCATCAGCCTGTTTGCATTTCTACCCTTACATCAAAGCAACAGAATTAACTTTTCCCTGAATGAATCTTCACATAATTTCAAAGCTTAAAACAGTAGAAGCAGAACTGTTCCTGACTCGGGCCTGTCCTCCCTCTACTCTGGTGGGACCCCAGGGTCCTCAGTATTTTGTTTGCATACTGCTGAGAACATTCATATTTCCTATGGGCTTATTGGGTTATTGGCTGTAAGTCAGCTGAGAGGCATAATGTGTAGTTGCCGGAAGACCATATGTGTACACCTCTGCATCTTCAGATCTGTGACTTCTGATTCTTCCTCACGGTCCGTGCATCCTAGTGTTGTACCATGAATCAGTTTCTGGCCTTTGGGGTTCAGAAGTTGGACTGTAATCATGTCAGCCACTTGTGTATACAGAGGAAAGAGTGGCTCAGGGAAGCAGGAGCTACCCTTCCTCGGACAGTGGGACCTGGGGGTGTGGTTTGGGTGGGACACAGGTATCTCCTGGCTTCTAGAGACTCGCTTCAGGATCCTTTGGATTTACCTGGCAGCACATTTGTGTTCACAATAGCACTACCTCCTCGTACTGTAAACAGGAGTCTCGTGACCTGTTAGGATGAGTCCCTCTAGGACATCCGTTCCCAGGACCTTCTTTCTCCCTGTCTGGCTTCCTGTCTTTCCTGTCTCTGCTGGGTGCTTGGCTGTGGGACTGTATTGTATGTTGTATATCCAGGTATATGATCAGTTTGGAGGTGTGGACGTAAGCGTGACCTCTTTCCTTTTGGGATCTTGCCTTCTTTGTCCCCTAATTTCAAAGGAACTCAGTCTGTTTAAAGAGAGACCTGTGTGGGCAAAGCAGTACAAGAGTTGAAGGGAAGCTGTGAGCAGATGCCAAGGCAGCACAGGAATTGAGAGTGGAAGGCCACCCACAGCCACGCGGGGACTCAGTGGGCTGCCATGTGGGCCCCATGGCAAGTCAGTGGGCCGCCGGCCTGGGGCTGTGCCCTAAGTCAGTAGGCTGTCTCACCTGTGTGCTTAAAATTGCTCTTAACCCCCACCACCTTTCCTGTTTTAAAGCCAGTCTTAAAAGATGTATACAGGGGCTGCAGATGTACCTCACTGACAGACACCCAACATGTATGAGGCCAGTACCAAATAAAAAATTGTTATTCAAATAACAATCAATCCTAGTTTTTGACAATGCTTAGTGAATACTAAACATAACATTTATGTACATGATAACATACATTCACCAAGAATATAATTCACCTCATGAATAACATACTTTTGGGTAAACATTGCATTGTATTAAGACAGAATATTAAAGCCTGGATGTGGTGGCACACGCCTGTAATCCTATCACTCAGAGAGGCTGAGGCAGGAGGATTGCCGTGAGTTCGGGGCCAGTCTGGGCTACATAGTGAGCTCAGAAACAGCTTGAACTATAGAACGAGACCCTGCCTCAAGAAAAGATGGCATATTGAGTAATAGTTTATTGGTTTATTATCTTCTGTTAATAAACTGAAAATGGATATTTGAAGTATATTAGAGCCCATTTATCTGAATTTAAAAATGCAGTAAGGCAGAAATAAATCTGTGTGGGCTGATTGGCACTGAGAATTTAAGCTACAGTGGGGTCACCACTGTAGTGTGGGCTGAGTCTGTAGCCACAATGTGAAAGTGGGTCGCAACTAACGTGTCAGAGAAATGATTTTGAAGATCAAGTAACACGTGACAGCATAGAACTCATGAGAGGCTCAAAGACTCAAGGCATTACTGGCCACACAAAGGCTCTATGTCTAAGGTATTTTTGCTTGTCACTTGACCAAATCAGGGAGGCCATTTATTATGGTAATTAGAAAAAAGTGTATTCAAAGTTAGTTTTGAAGTCAGCCCAGTAGTATAAACCTGTAATCTAACCCTCTAGAAGGCTGAGCAGGAAGATTTTAAGTTTAAGCAGCCTGAATGACTTAGCAACTTGGAGAGACCCTATCTCAAAAATAAAAGTAACAAATGGGCTAGAAATGTAAGGTAGCTAAGAGGGTAGGCCTTGGGCTTGATTTCCAATATGAGAGAACGAGAGAGAGAGAGAGAGAGAGAGAGAGAGAGAGAGAAGCTAGCTTTGAGGAAGATGACAGAACATTTGTCCAAAATAATCATCCAAGTTCAAGTTGGCCTGGTGAGCAAGAAGCCATTCACAGGCCAGAAGGGCTGGAGCCCTGGAGCGAGTTCTGGAGGAACAGATATGCATCTTCAGAATTACATTTTGATCTGCATTTTCAAACAATCTGCTGTGGAGATCACACATTGCAGCCTGTAGTTGGCTGGGCTGCAGCTGTCGGAGCACTTGGAGGTTCTGATTGGCAGCTCTCTACACATGTATGTACCTGGGATTTAGCTTCCTTCTTTTCCCCACTGCTGCCCGGAGGGCATCCAGGGGCTAGGCGTCTAAGCCTTGGGGATGAGGGAGGAGCACCTTCCAACCTTAGAAATCCCTGGGAAAACTGCCTCCACTCCTAAGAAAAGTAAACCCGACTTTTAAGTTTAAAATGCCATAGTGTTAGTATCAGTTGACGTTACTGTGACGGCGATGATGGCTTATTCACACAAAAACTTTGCTATCTATCTTTAAAAATAGAAGCAACCCTGAGAGATAAAATAGACCTGAAATTAGTGTCAAATCCTGACTTTCTTTCTGGGGTTATTGTATTTATCATGGGTGCATAAAACACTGGGAGCAAAGGGCAGCCATACTTGTCGTCATGATGTGTTTTCTGAGTAAACACTTAACGTATTTATGTTTTGATCTTATATGTGTTAATAGTCATTGTAATGATGACTTAAGAATGTTAACCTTCAGAGCCTTACAGATTCAGAATGTGAAACAAATTTTAAAGCATATCATTTAGACATCTTAATTGCAGAGAAGTAGGTAGAGCGGTCAAAGACAAGTCTATAAGCCTAAGAAATACACCAAAATAAAATTGGAGCACTGGATCTCATAATTCGGCCTGTATCTCAACACCCTGGAAGGTCAAGGTAGAAGGATTACAAGTTTGAGCCAAGCCTAGGCAACTTAACAACTGAGCAAAATTCTGTCTCAAAATAAAAAAATTAAAAATAAATTAAAAATAAAACAAAAATGGGCAGAGGATGTAGGTCAGTGCAGAGGCTCTGGGTTCAATCCCCAGTACCACAGAAATAAAATTTAAAATAAACTAAAATTGGAGCAAATAAAATGAAACAGTTTAAGATGAGAAATTAAGAATATAAAATTTCCAGCTATAAGAAAGAAGATATTTATTTTGTTGTTATATTTTGAGATAAAATCTCATGTTTCCCAGGCGGGGCAGAAGTAGCCCTTCCACCTCAGCTTCCAGAGCAGGAACTACAGGCATGTGCCAGCTGCACACATTATTTATTTTTCTTAATGGGTCTTGGTCATATTAAAAATATGCTAGGATATTTACCCTTTGTTGGTATTTATGCATATAGTGAAAAACTCTATGTACCAGGCAAAATTAGGTGGAAGGGGGTTGGCACATACGTGTACACTTCCTGGGCCCAGCACTACAGCTTTCACGGGATGTGTGAGGAACAGAGTGACCAAGCACAGGCAGAGAGGGCAGACTCCAGGCCTGAGTCTGCACGCTGATGGTGTGCCGAGGATCCCAAGGTGTACCTGCTTCTAAAAATTCTACTGTAGTTATGTATTCTTTGGGCAGAACCCATGCTATAAAAGCACTGCCCCACACCCGTGTGGTACACTGCTGCTCCCTCTGCATCTGTGTCCCAGTGGCGGCTTTGCTCTCTTTCAGTTCGAAGGACGAAAGTACTGTGAGCATGACTTCCAGATGCTCTTCGCACCCTGCTGTCACCAGTGTGGTAAGTGTCCTCGCGGGCGCAGAATCTGCATCATTCAGAACTGTTCAAGTACCCAGGGTCAAACTTATTTGGGTACTCGCTACAAATAGATATTGTGTGAGGCACTGTCACGTGCCCTCTTCTTGTTGCTAACATAACACCGAGAGAAGTATCTGGGTCCCAGAACGACAGCGTAGGTGTTTTCATGGCCAACTCCGGCAGCACTTGCAGAGTTCTGTCCCCCATGGGGTGGCTGAGAAGTGACTGGAGGAATTTACTTTTGCAGCTGCTGAGTGGAGCGAGTGCTCTGGTGCCGTGGTCCTTGTGGAGGCCATTCCTGGTGACTAGCATTGTGGTGGAGGTTTAGAGCCTGGTGGATGCACCGAGTGTGGTGAAGGTTTAGTAGCGGAAGTTCAATGTGGGTTGTCGGAGGATCTGCTGCAGGGACAGGGCTAGCTTGAGGCTAGTGAGTTCTGGATTGCACTCCCAGCATCAGACTGGGGGAATAATAAAGAAGAAAAGAATCTTCACGAGGGACCCCAATTGTCTGTGTCAGCAATGCCCAGAAATATGCAAAGACACCAGAGAACCCCAGACAGATCAGGCGTGTGACCAAAAAATATATACCGTAAATATGGCTGCCAGAGTAAAACAAGGATTCTCATGAAATAAAAGACCATTACTTCGACACAGTACTTGCTCTGGTAGCCATGATACACCAGCTGTCTCTTGAGAGGGTTTCATCAGCTTCCTCCTGTTTGTCCAGTACTTGCCTTGGGCATGTCCCTACCACACCAGGTCTGTCCTGTCCTCCGCAGGTGAGTTCATCATTGGGCGGGTCATCAAAGCCATGAACAACAGCTGGCACCCTGAGTGCTTCCGCTGCGACCTGTGTGAGGAGGCGCTGGCAGACATCGGTTTTGTCAAGAACGCCGGCAGGTAGGGTGCTTGTGCACAGTGGCATCGGGTGCTGTTCCAGGGCCCGTGCCCTTCTTTATAAGAAGCCAGGAGAATCAGAGTGCTGTGGGAGCTGACTTGCTTGTGCCCGGTATATGACCCCAGAGCTGTGTGTGACAGGTGGCAGCTGTAGGCCGCCAGCTCTGCCAGGGGAGGGACAGGGAGGCAAATGAACTTCAGTCTGATTTTCAGGGTCTGGACAGATTTTCCCGAAGCTTTGAGGATTTTTAAAAATTGTTCTGTAATCCAGACTTAACCTGAACTCACTGTGTAGCCCAGGCTGGTCTTGAGTTTACAGAAGTCCTCCTGCCTTAAGCCTCCCAGTGCTGGGATTACAGGCCTGTGCCACTGTGCCCAGCTTATGTGGTGTGGAAATTGAACTTAGGGCCTTGCGCTTGTTAAGCAGACACTTTAACCGCTGTGTCATTCCTCCAGCCTGAATATTTTTAGAAATGGGTTTCTTTCATTTCTTTCCAGAGATACAGGAGGAATATTTCCTGTCAATGGTTAGAAGGAACTGAAGGTTCTTCATTTTCGTTTGGCCCCATAGACACCTGTGTCGCCCATGTCACAACCGCGAGAAGGCCAGAGGCCTGGGGAAGTACATCTGCCAGAAGTGTCATGCCATCATCGATGAGCAGCCGCTGGTCTTCAAGAACGACCCCTACCACCCTGACCACTTCAACTGTGCCAACTGCGGGTACCAGTCCCGTCCCCACACACACAGAACTGCAGCACACCCCGCCTGCCGCTCTGCTGCTGCTCTGCCCAAGCAAACCGCTTCCCGGCACCTTAAGCACAGGCAGGCTTAATCCTGTCAGGGGTTAGGAGGGATGCGGTGCACACACACTCCAGCCTCGTCTCACCTGAGACTGCCCCACCCTCTTGCCTCGCTCTGTGTGCACGTGCACGTGTGTGTACACAGGCACTCATATGCACACATATGCAATTGCCTTAATATTTCCACAGAACTAACTGGTTGAAGGGAAGTTGCAGACATTATGACCCAGTGTCATCTCCTGAGGATGAGGGATATTTGCCTACAGAACCACACATACACTCCTCACACCCAAGAATATTATCAGATAGATATTCAGTCCCTGTTAAAATATCCCAAAAATTGTTTTTCATCATTGTTTTTCTGATAAAGGATCTAAAACATATCATTGTATAAGTACAACTTTTACAGTTGTGACGATAAGGGTGTTACCTTAAAATACACTAAACTACATTAATTTTGCTTTATTACATCTAAAAATATTTAATTTTTGGTCTTCAGAAATTATGATAAATTGTTTAGGGCATATGAATTTTACGGGGCTTCGTTTTTGTTTTTTGTTTTCGATGGCCCTCTCTATGTTTGTTTCCACTGTGTCTCAGACTTCTGGGCTCCAGTGGGCTTCCTGCCTCAGGCTCCTGAGTTACTGGGACTACAAGTCTGTACTACCATGCCAGGCTTCTAGTGTAAGAAAATTAATGCTAAAAGATGTGTTCTTGTAGTTAATATGAACATGCACGTGAGCAAAGAAAGTAGGTTGAGGTTTAGGAAACCAGAACTCGGACATCTCTACTTTAGCAGGTTGCCTTTCACTTGGCTCCCGGGCTTGACCTGGACGAATGGGTTAAGGTGGTGGCTCTGGCTAGCACACTCAGCCAGCGTCAGGCTCAGCCGCCTCGTCTTTGAATTGTCACTTTATGTCTTGCCTAGTTTTTAATGTCCTTCTCATGGGCAGGAAGGAACTGACTGCCGATGCCCGGGAGCTGAAGGGAGAGCTCTACTGCTTGCCATGCCACGATAAGATGGGAGTCCCCATCTGTGGCGCCTGCCGGCGGCCCATCGAAGGGCGCGTGGTGAACGCCATGGGCAAGCAGTGGCACGTGGAGGTGAGCGCAAGCAGCGCATGGGGGCGCACGCAGGGCGGGAAAATCTGGCCATTCTGAAGACAGCAGATGTTGCGAAGGTTAAGAATATGGATAGATGAGACATACACTACTTCCCGTGGTTTTTCAGTTATAATACAGCGTGTGTGCTTTGTGTCTCAGTCCTCAAGGCCAGAAGCACTTAACGTGTCCCTCCATTACAGACTCCATGAAAGTGTTCGCTCCTGTTGTTGTTCTGTGTTCTGTGTTGTGTGTGTAACCGTGTGTTTTTGTTTTCTGTGGTGCTGGGAATTGAGCCAGAGCCTTAACACTGAGCCACATCTCCAGCCCACTTTTATTTTGAGATGGGGTTTCACTAAGTTATGTAGACTGGGCTCAAACTTGCAGTCCTCCTGCCTCTGTCTTCCAGAGCTCTGGGATGATACGCCTGTGCTTCTGGGCCTGGCAGGGCTGTTTATTAACATCAGCCATCAGAGACTTACACTCGATTTGGACCAAATAAAGCATGCATCTTCTCTGAGTATTAACTTTGAGGTTATTTTATTAGATAAGTAAAATTTCACAATTAATAAGTGACTTGGATCCATTTTTCCCAGCATTTTGTTTGTGCCAAGTGTGAAAAGCCGTTTCTTGGACATCGCCATTATGAGAGGAAGGGCCTGGCATACTGTGAGACACACTATAACCAGGTAGGTGGGGGTTTGCTGGAGTCTTGGTGGACACCTGTGAGTTCAAACTTATTAGTATTTTAGCTACAAGGAAATCTCTTGGAAAATGTATGGTGGTCTATAAAGATTTGTTTTTAACTTTTTATTTGAGAAATAATTTCAGACAGGAAAGTTGTAACATGAAAATCCTGTGTACCGTCATTCTCCTTCACCGGCCCCTGCGATGTCAGCTGTGCTCAGTCTTGCCATGTGAAAGCACCATTACATAAACACGTGCATCTCTATATGCAACTACATTTGTGTATATAAAAAAAAAGCACATGGTCTTTTTGTAATAAGCATGTGATGTTAAGTTCATAGCGGTCCTTTGAGTCTCAAAACTGGAATGTTTATTCCCAAAGGATGGGGAGCTCTGTTACGCAGTCACAGGTGTCAGTGTGCATACAGTCCTTTAATCTCTTTATCCTGGTTTCCTGCTCTTGTAGCACCTTTTTCTCCTTCACACCTAGATCCAGTCTAGGGCTGTCCAGAGCTCGGACATCTCTACTTTAGCAGGCTGCTTTTCACTTGGCTCCCGGGCGTGACCTGGGTGACTGGGTTACGGTAGTGGCTCTGGCTAGCACACTTAGCCAGTGTCAGATCTTCATTGGGGACTCTCCTCTGCGCATGCATGCATGTCACTCACTGTCCTGCTAGTGACACCAGGCACAGTACCCGTGAATACTACACTAGGTGTCCTGTTTCTCCTCCCTGGCACCTGACTTGCAGTCTGTGGGCTAATACTTCACAGTCACACAGAGTCCTATTCCTCCTCCTCCTCCCCTAGGCAGTACCCGGATGGTCCTTGTCCAGGGGAAACACAGGGCCTAGAAAAATGGATTTAAGTAGTCAGTTACTTGTTTTTAAGTGCTAAAAAAAACAAACCTGAAATTATAACAAGTGTTTAGTATTCTGAAGCCAACACATCTTGATATTTTGCTCCTGTTTTTCTTTCCCAGCTGTTTGGTGATGTTTGTTTCCACTGCAACCGTGTTATAGAAGGAGATGGTGAGCATCTGGGGCTCTTTTGTGGCACCACTGTGACTTAGAAACACTTGGGCAGTGTGACAACAGGAAGAGTCTGGTGGTGGCTGCCATTTGGAATGTGATCATTTTCAATTCCTTTTCTCTGTCTTTGGCCTATTTCCTCAGGAGTGGGCCCCGAGAGCTGGGCAGACAACTCACTTAGATGGCACTGTTGGCCATGTGGCTGTGGGATGGCAGCATTTCTAGGGCAGATTGATGGCTATGGCAGCCAAGCTTCCTGCTAGCTAACACCTGGTGGCCTCAGCTGGGCCGTTAGGCAGGAAGGAAGTGCCATGTGCCCACAGTTACTGGCACAGTCCTGCCAGAGACTTCCTAAAAAGGGTTTGAGCTATCCTGTTCTCATGGTTCTCAGCAAGTATCACTCGGCGTACTCAGGAAGAGCTTTGTGAAACGCTGCTCGGGTATTAGGGAGAACTGTGCCTCGTGCCAAAACGTGAGCCTCAGTGGGCAGGGGAAACACCGGGCCTCAGTACTGTGAGTAGTGGGGAAAAAATTGCTCCCCGTTGTCTGCTTTGGGAGAAAGACTCCCTCAGGTACATAAGTGAATTGTGGATTTGAAGCAGTTATGCCATATTTCTTCTCTGGGCCAAGAGCAGCAGAGACGGAACACAGCAGCAGGCGCCTGACCCGTGGCCTGGTCAGAAAAGCTAGTGTGTGTGACACGGTACATGTGCACATCAACATCCTCCACAGAATGGGAGGCATAGTCCCGTAAGGAAAGGGGAAAGCACCGGCAAAGTGAAGCTGCAGAAGTAATTCTTCCCGCACCGAGGCCTGCGGTCAGAAAAGACATCAGGGCTTGGTTTACATGTTTAATAATGTGAAAAATAGAGTCTTAATAACATAAGAAGTGAATTGGTTCAATGCACTTTAATGAATGGCACTGAGCTTTTGTTCTTTTGCAAGAATGAGGTTCTTCAGCCCTGTGTCCAGGTGCCCTGCGGATACCCTGCACTCCACTTCCATACCGGAAATGACAGCCCTCTGCCTCTCATGGCCTCCCGAGGCCAAGCGTGGCTTGGCTATGACTGCCTCTGTCTCTCCTCCCCTAGTGGTCTCTGCCCTGAACAAGGCCTGGTGTGTGAACTGCTTTGCCTGCTCCACCTGCAACACCAAGCTGACGCTCAAGTGAGTCTGCCTTCTGCCCACAGCGAGGCTAAGCCGGGCTCTCCAGGCCGTGTTATTAGCCCTAGAATTTGAAAAGTTATTAGGTTCCTCGTTTCTTCTTTCTGGTGAGGCCTTCTGAAAGTAAAGATTCTTCCTTTAATTGTTCCTGTTCTTTCTTCTGTTCTTTGTCCTGTTTAAAGGGATAAGTTTGTTGAGATTGATCTAAAGCCAGTCTGCAAACACTGTTATGAGAAAATGCCAGAAGAATTTAAGAGGCGACTTGCCAAACGGGAGAGAGAAGCAAAGGATAAGGACAAGCAGAAAAAGAAAAAACCAGTCTGTTTGTGAACTGTTCTGTCCCTCTGTCACCTTCCACTTGCTTCTTTGGTTAGTCCTCTGGAGTGTGTTTTGCTTCTGTTTCTGTCTTTTGCTTTTACCTTGGCTTTTTTTTTTTTTTTTGTATGTTTTTGTGACCTTCAGAAATTGAAATATAAGTACCTATCCTGTGTGTGTTGGGCTTTTTGCAGAATTACTGGAAATCTAAAGTTCAGTAAAGGCCACCTGAATAGCGCCATGCACATGTTTTTCCCTTAACTGCAGGTACACTGTCCTCTTCCTAAGTCACACTGCGGCATAAATATCTTTACTTCCAAGGGAGATGAGGGGACTAGATGTGTAGTTAAGCATTTAGAGCACTTGCCTAGTAAGCACAAGACCTTGAGTTTGATTCCCCAGCATCATATAAGCTGGGTGTGATTTTGCACACCTGTAGTCCCAGCACTTGGGAAGCTTAGGCAGAAGGGTTGCATGAATTCAAGGCCAGCCTGCACTACATAGTGAGTTCAGGTCCAGCCTGGACTACAGAGTGAAACCTTATCTCAAAAAAAAAAAAAAACAAGAAAATGAGGTCCAATCTTAATAGTTTTGAACTCCTTTTGTCTAATAACTGTAGTTTTAAAATCCTGAAATTTGGTTGGTTTTCCCAAAATCATTTAACTGAGAATCTGTTTGATATTTTTAGAAGTGTATGTGTTTTAAATTCTGTATTAAGTTCTTAGTGTGGTTCACACCTAAACAAAGTCCATCTTATGGAACAAGATGTGGACGTTGCCCACATGCCTCCCACAGCACCTGCCACAGTGCCCACAGTTACTTTTTCCCAGTTCTTTTCCTTCATGTCTCCCAAGCTCTTTTATGAGCAGTATTTCGATTTTTGATGTTCTGTTGTATGACTGGCATGCTTGTTTAATTTTACCTCATGGCTACCATTGCATTGTGTGCTAACAAACTTTTGTTACCTTAGTTTCCATGTCCTTTCTGTAGAGGAACTGAAAACAGTCAGGTACCAACATAAGACATTAGAGCCCTGCCTGACCTCTCTCTCTAAATGCAGGAGTCATTTATTGAAACTTTTATCCAAAAAAGGTAGTTTTAATAGCTTTTGTTCTAAGATGACTTTGAGAGAAAATTTTAACATAACTGTGCTATGTAATAATCAGACTGTCCCTTGAAGCATAAAGTTTGCCAACTGAAATGTGACATTTGAGGGAAACTCAGTATTAGTTTCTCTATGAGAAATAGCTAGAGAGAAATCCCCAATTACCTTGAAGTAAATAATAGTTTACTATACTTTAAAAATGCATAAGAATTACATGAGTAGATTTTATTCTCCGTTTTTATTAATATATGCATATTTATGCGATGCACGGTGGTTACACTGAGCTTGAGTACTTTGTACACATCTCATCATAGGCGACAGTGTTACTACCAGCTTATTCCACAGATGCTTCCCAAATAAATATAATTTCACAGCAAATCATCAAGTTATAAGGTAATAGATTTACTCAACTCATATTTCAGCAGTAATAGGCTCCTGTTTGTACCTGTTGGAAAGGTGTGGCCAGGGTCAAGGCAGCCAGCAGGCAGTGGCCTGTCTAGGACTCTTGACAAACCCTCAGGAAGAGTTCAGTTCCCCACACGCTGCCCCTTACAAAGTCCCTGATGTGATCTGATTGCCTTTGTATTCTTTAATAGTGATTAAAACCTTTCATTTATCTCCCTCACCAACCTTTTTGTCCAAAAAAAAAACAGAATAGCCCATTATGATTTAAGATAATTTTATAGGGGCTGGAAGAATGGCACAGCAATTAAAGCACTTGCCTTGCAAGCACGAGGCCCTGAGGTTGATTACCAGCACCACATAAAGCTGGGCATGGTGGCTCACACCTGTAATCCCAGCCCTTAGGACGCTGAGGCAGATGGATGGATTGTCCTGAGCCCAGGGCCAGCCTGGACTACACCAGTGAGTTCAGGACTAGCCTGGGATACAGAGTGAGACCCTGACTCCAAAAAAAAAAAAGAGAGAAAAGAGAAAAGAAAAAAAAAGATAACTTTGTACAAGATTTAATGTGGGATGGCTCAATGGGAGAGCCCTTTCAGGCCCAGAGGTTAGTCCCCACTGTAGGGTAAGATGTGTTTTTGTTTTTTTGCCAGAGGAAGAATATTTTAAATGAAGAAAGGTAAAACCTTATAGCTAATTTAAAATACTAAGGAAGATCTTACATCCAATAAACAAATCACATTACATAAGTAATTCTTTAACTACATTTATTCTTTAAAGTGTTCTTGGGGTTCTTGAAAATGTGATTGGCGTTATTTACCTAAGTATAGTTACATTAGATTGTCTGCTTATGTACCATTGAATAGAATAGACTATGCGTTCTCAGTTATTCAAATAGATGTTGGGACCAATTTATCGGGTCAAATATTTTTATACTATGAATTTGTTACATCTACCACAATAAAAATTGAGACTACAGTTGCACTTCTTTGCTAACACGAATATAGATATCACGATACAATGTATTCATGTAGTTCAGCAAATTACTTGTACTATTTATTACATGTCTGTGTGGAATCCATTTCCATTCATTTCTTTCTTTTTATACTTATTTATCTTTAGGAATAAATTTGTGGAGTTTGACATGAAACCAGTCTGTAAGAAGTGCTATGAGAAATTTCCACTGGAGCTGAAGAAAAGACTTAAGAAACTGGCTGAGACCTTAGGAAGGAAGTAACTTCTTTTGTTTTACTTTTCCTCTTTGATGCAGAGATAACAAATTATCCACATGGCTGACTTGATCTACCCTTGTTGAAAACTCCATGTCAGAGCAGTTGAGAGTGGAGAATGGTTTTCTTCATCTCTTTTTTCTCAGTAAGAAAAGAAAAAAAGACCCCAAAATTAAATATAACTTAAGGAAAGAAGTCAATTCTTATATGACAAAGATTTATAAAAAAGTATAAACATTATGATCTTACTTTATATTCCAAAGAAAGTTACTCTCCACTACTGTTGGAGAAGATACAGGGAAGAAAAACAACCAAGAAAAACAAGTTATATAGTCTTTGAATGTTTGTCAAACTAGTAGTTATACATAAATATACACAGCACTAAGAAGCATATTCAGAACAGCCTGATGTGATTTGTTTGTTCCATGCTGTGATTACCACTTAGCTTTCTATTGTGTTCCTTTTGTGAACTCCTTTCCTCCTCGGATTGCTGAACACAGTAGGGTAGCTGGCGATTAGAATGTCTTTTTAAATATTGCTCAGACCCTTACACTAGGTATCTAAAAATGCAGCATTGGGAAAATGAAGTATTTTAAAATATAGTACAGCTATTATGCTTATAAGTTTAATGTCAAACACGTAGTCTTTGAATAGAGTCTGAAATTAAATTTTATGTAACTTGGAATGTATCCACTAGGAAAGTGGATTTTTATGTCTGGTTCACGTTGCCTTTCTAACTGTGCTAACACCTACACTTTATGCATAGTCACACCTGCCTTGCCTTAGAAGTCACTTCCTTGATCAGGAATCCTAGCTTTATTGTACTATACCCACTACAAATAAGTGCACTGACTAAGATTGCTAAGCTCAGATTTATTTACCATAGATGTAATCAAATTTTTAAAAACAGTTCTTCTCTTCTGGGAAGACCACTGAAATTCATTTCTTGTCTTATCTGAAGAGAATGTTCTGATATGTTTTTGAGGTTTTCCTTTGCAGATCTTATAATTAATTGGATTTTACTTCAATGGGAGATATAAATGATACTTTTTATTTGGAAGAGAGTTGTTTTAATGTCAATTGGAGGTCAAATTTTGTGTATTATTCTATTATATAAAAAGTTTTATTCCTTAGTACCAGGACCATTCTTTCTGGATAAGCTTGTTCTTCAAAGCTTCACAAACATTTTTTTAAATTTTGCGGCTGCTATGATATCATTTAAAAGGAAAATAGATGCGATAAACTTCTAAGAGCATTTTTTAAATGGCTGTTACATTATTTTACCATAAAGAATATCTCAGGATTCTACTATTGTCCATTAAAATATTTGTAGGCATAAATTTTTAAAACTCTTGATCATGCATATTGCACAGAATATATTGTTTCAGTTTTCAAATAACATGAGTAATTATTGTAGTGTTCCTCTAGAGTTAAAAGTATAATTAATGATTTAAAATAACCGATACATAGATTGGCTCTTTATGTTTAGTAATTTAAAATAGTCTCTGCACTTGACAGTAAGAATGAAAACCCCCTCAGTGTGCCTTGTCAGCTAATCATGACCAGCAATGAAAACCATGAAAGTACTTATTAAAT
Organism: Ctenodactylus gundi; assembly: GCA_004027205.1. Classification (NCBI taxonomy): domain Eukaryota; kingdom Metazoa; phylum Chordata; class Mammalia; order Rodentia; family Ctenodactylidae; genus Ctenodactylus; species Ctenodactylus gundi. Next base: position 1,594,690 of record PVKB01000012.1, on the reverse strand, counting down.
ATTATACTGTGCACATAAGCAAAATAGATCAGAGCTTATAGTATAGGGTCTTCTTGATGCTAAGTCCTTAGGAACCCCCACACCATATAGGAGCAGAAAAGCAGGCGTGTATGTATACTCTCCACCTCTGCGAATGGATGTCCAGAATGCCTGTACTGTCTTTGTTTACATGCACAGATGGCGCCTCCTACAGTCAGAGGTCCCATGCTGCCTTCCCTAAACCCTCTTAAATGCAAGTTAAAATTTCCCGTGGGTTCAACTCAGTAGGCTTCTAGACACTAGGGTAACTAATGTAGACACAGAGTTCTTTCTTTTTCCGTGGGATGCATCTCAGGAGGCAGAAGAAGCTGAAAAATTCAAAGTGAAATAAAGAATCTTGGTCTGATTTATATTTTCAGGGGATCTTCTGTGGCTTCTCAAAAAAATCAGGCCAAAAGTGTTTCTGTGTAAAGTCCCACAGAGCAGGCTGAAATCATTGTTCTTACATATTTCTAAGTGCTCTTTTTTTTTCTCAGCAAGCCTGTACCTGGGGAGAATGGATACTGCTGAAATACTCTTTGGTCATGTTCAAAGCCTTATAACAATGTACCTGTTTAGGTCATTTGCCTCATCCACTTGCCAAAAAAAGCCACTGCTGAGTTAAGGCTATAAGCCTACATTATATTTCTCTTTTTAGATTGTAAGCTCAATGGCAGGTAACTGTATCAATGTTTTCTATATAGCAACCTTTGCAGTATACTCTTGGTGCTTAATAAATGTTAATAATTAAATGTTGTGCATCATTTGATTTGAAATATACGTATACACACACATTCATGCAGTATAACATGAGAATTTATGTAAATGAAGAAAAGAAAACCACCTGATGTACATATTTTAACAGAGTTCACTGGTGATGCAGGCTGGTCATCTCCGCACTCTGGAAGGCTGAGGCAGGAGGATTGCAAGTTTGAGCCTAGACTGGGCAACTTAATTAGACCCTGTCTCAAAATCAAAAATAAAAAAATGGGTGGGAATGACACTCCGTGTGAAGCCCTGGGTTCAGTCCCCAGTATCACAGTGGGGAGTTAGGCAAGCCTTGAGACAGTGAGTGCATGTGGCTGGTAGGATGCTCCTACTGGGTCCTGGCCGTCCTGGCTGCTAGCAGGCCTTAATTCTTAAAGGCAGAGATCCTGGTTCTGCAAGTCTTTCTCTTCTTTTTCTCTGGTACTGTGGTTTGGATCTGGAACATCCCCCCAAAGTCTCATGTATTTGTATGTTACGGATCATCTATGGAACCATGTGCTGTTGGGAGATTGGGGCCTGGTCTAGAGGGGTGGATTGCAGGTGTGTAGGTGGTGGGGGCTTATGACACCTTCCACATCTGGAAGGGGTAGAACACTGGCACAGGTCTGGAAGGATACGTAAGCTGCTTCCTGCCTTCCCTAGAGACTAAACTCGCCTTGACTCGGCTTCTTGTTAGCAGTGTGGTGAGGAGCTGCCTCCCCCTCTGCCTCGGCCGTGTACTTCCACTCTTGCCGCTGTCCCTTAGTAGACTGCGACCTTCTGAAACTGTGAGCTAAAATAAACTTTTCCTCCCCTAATTGGTGAATGTCAGGTCCTGAGTCACAGTACTGAAAAAGTAACTAAGCCACCTGGGGGTCTGGGGCGGCTGAAGATGGCCACCTAGTGGACGATGGAGAAATAGCAGTCCAGCAGGACCTCCAGTTCAGGCCGGCTTCCGCTAGGCTGGCAGTTTGTGGAAGCCAGCCAGTCTCGCAGACCCACCCCATCGCCTTCATCCAGGCTCCCAAGCTGTTAACATGCTGACCTGTCCTCTCCTCATCTCTGGGGACGGTGGCAACAGACCGTGTTCCAGTACAGATGGTGGTGGTTTCATCATCCTGTTATCTCACCATGCCATGGCAACCACAGGGAAGGGGTAGGACAAGGGGAGGCCTGGGCACAGTTATCCTGGTATCCGAAAGAGATGCCTGTAGAGTAGCACTGGGCCCTGCAGATGCTGTGCTCCGTGCGCCTGCAGTCACAAAGCTGGGTTTTCTCTGTCCTGTGTTATATGCTCTGTTACCTCTTTTCATGCCAGCTCTTGTACATTGGGGTCATTTTAAGTAAAATAATGGTGGTTTGAACACAAACGCTGTGATACTGTGAAACGTAATCAGAGAACCAGAGGGCTTCAGTGTGACCGAGAAGACAGTGGTATCCATGGTGTGGATCTTTGGATCCGTGGCCCAGACTGAGTGGAGCAAGACACAGCTGGAGTTCATCATGCTACACAGAACAGTGTGCAATTGAGAACTTTGGAACTTTTCTTTTTGAGACAAAAGTCACACTGGAGTCCAAGCTGGTCCTGAACTATCTAGCCCAGGCTGTCCTCAAACACATGGCAGTCCTCTCCCTCAGCCTCCTGACTGCTGGGCTAACATGCATGTGCCGCCATGCCCAGCTTATGTGGCACTGGAAAATCAAACTCAAGGACTCGAGCTTGCTAGGCAAGCACTTAAACTGCAAAGTTATTTCTCCAGGCCTGGAACTGCTTATTTCTAGAACTTTCCATGTAATGTTTTCTTACTATTGTTGGCCAAGAGTCACTGTAACTGTGGACAGCAAAGCCATGGCTGTAGGGTGAAGATGGAGGAACCACTACTGTATTGATCAAATGCCAGAGGACTAGAACCTTATAATACAGGAATTCAGAGAGAAATGGTGTACTGAGTGGTCAGGAAGTCTTCCAGGAAGGGCAGGGAATACATATGGCTTTGACATGAAGCCAGGCTGGACTGTCCACACACAGGGATATGGCATGATCACAGGGTCCTTGTCCTGACTCAAGCTGCTTCCTGTCTAGCAGGGAGGCTGGCTCTTGGTGATGCACCCAGTTCCTCCTTTTCTTCCTCACCTCAGGATTTCTGGGCAGGCCCACCATAGTTAAGAGTGTGGGCTAGCTATTCCCTCTGCCTACCCTAAGAATTAGACTTCTCATAAAAAGTATTCAGGACATATGAAATGCATAGCTGTGATTCCCAATTGCCAGTCGGTATTCCTTGTAAGATATAAAACTTCTCACTTAAGGAATATTAAACTGACACCCAAGACAAAGTGGAATATTCCACTGTTTTCCAGGTGTATCACAAGCTGAACAACCAACAAATGATTTCATCTCTAAAAAAATCATTTACACCTAAAAAAAGGAGATGAGGTTCCCTCCTTTTCATAATTTATTATTTATCATGAGGATTGACCCCAGGGCCTTCAAACTGAGCTACATGCCCAGCCTGTATTTTCTGATAGTCTGGCTAAGTTGCTTTGAAGTTGACAGTAGGAACTGCTGACTGTGGAGGGAATGAGATGTTCAAAGGATGTGAAGTTTCAGTTCACATGGAAATGTTAAGATGGAGAGATCTGCCGTATGGCATGGTAATATAGTAAATAATGTCCACTTTTTGTTTTGGTGGTGGTAGAGATTGAACCACTAAGCTACATCCCCAGCCCTTTATATTTTTTTCAGTCAAGGCCTTGCTAAATTGCTTGCAATCCTTCTGCCTCGGCCTCCCAGAGTACTGGGGTTATGGGGATGCACCACTATGCCAAGCCAGAATAATCTTGAAAATTGCTTACAGATTTTAAATATTCTTCAACAAAAGGTAGCTATGTTTATTAGCTTGACTATAGTAATCATCTCACACTATACATAAGTCAAACATATTAGATGTTGCAAATATATTTGATTCGTTTTTAATTTCACCTCAGTAAAGCTGGAAAAATATATTTGCCAAATGATAATACAAATAGTCCTGGACTTACAGTGAGGATTGCATTCCAATAAACTGAAATATCATAAATGCATTCAGTATCCCTATTTTACAAACATAACTTAAACATGCCCAGAATATCTACATTAGTCTGCAGTTGGGCATCATGAGACAGCAGTATCATGCCTCATTATTGCTAGCAAAGGGGAAAAAAATCAAAATTTAAAATTTGAAGTCAGGTTGCTACTGAACATCAATCAGTGATAGCTGTTGTATCATCATAAAGTTGAAATATTTATTCCAAGGAGGGACGAACCTTGTTGCCATGTCATTGAAGAAAGAACCTAAATGGAATCTTCAGTAACTTAGTAGATACATTGTACTGTAAGTTTTCTGTTTTATTCAGGGGTACCTGGGAAGATGGCATGGCAAAGAATGGGGAAACTACAGTTCCAGCTGTAGACAAACTGGTCCTGAACTTACTCTGTAGCCCAGGCTGTCCTCAAACACATGGCAGTCCTCCCTCAGCTTCCCAGCCCTTTTTAATACTCGCTAGGAGCAAAGAAAGGTCATACAAAGTTCGAGAAAACATTGGATCTGAGAGTCATACAAGTTCAGTGAATGCGAGTTTAGCTGGGTCGTACAAAGTTGAACGATTACAGTGATGAGTTCTTTGACAATTCTATGTGTTAACCAGGTCTGCTTCATTGAGAACTTCCTCAAGCCAAAATAATTAAACTGCCATCTAGCATGTACTGAGTTATATTGAGAGAGCACGAAAACAAAGCGAGAGGCCCTATCAGGCTCCAGGGAACCATGAGGACAAAGCCCTTTTCTCTGCGTTCTTGGAGCTTTCCTCAACAAGACTCCATGTGCCCCTTCACCTAATCAGGCTTGCTCTTGGGCCGTGTTCTGACATTGTACCACTCGACAAAAATGTGTAAACTGAAGTAAAACATTTGATAATGCTGATTTACTGCTGAACTATGAATGGCTTGTTAAAAACAAGTAGTGATTGTTGCTACTGGAGAAAGAGCTTGTGGCCTTGTCCTTGCTAGGCAAGCACTCTACCACTGAGCTGTACCTCGAGTTCCAGAAGAAGCAGGTTCTCTTTTTGGCCCACTCCTTTGCAGGATGTTCAACTAAAACAGTTTAAATGTATTTATTACTAGCGGAGGGCTTGGCTAAATGGCTTTACTGCTCCTGATCTTGGTTTCCTATCTGTTGGGAACTTGCACAGTACGCTTACAGGAAGTGGAGCAATTAAATCAATGAATACAGATGAGAGCTAACAGCGTGGAACACAGTTAACTGTTTACTTTTTAGCAAAGGCTACTGTTTCCAACACACTATCCATGGGAAATCCATGGTTTTATTAAACTATAGCCTGAGGTTTATGACTTCAACTCCATTTTGAGCCTTTTCCTACCTTTTTTTTTTTTTTTTTTTTACCTACTGAGCCATCTCCATTTGGATATATGAACAGTATCACAGGTGAAATAAATATAATGCCTAACACAGGCTTTCCCATCCTTTACCAGATTCTCTTTGGGTGTGATTTCTGTCAAATATTTTTATTTTAAAACAAGCTTTCCCTCCTAGGTCCTTACCTATGTAGCCAGGGCCTTCCACGTATTGGGATTAGTAGGCAAGCACCACCATGCCTGGCTCTTGTGGTACAGAATCTGAACCTAGGGGCAAGGGCCCAGCTGCTGACTCCAGCCCTGTTAATTTTATTTCAGTCACAATGGTAATCTCGGAATGTCTTCTTTTTATGTTAACATCCTATGCGACAGGTCTTTTTAAAAAGCGCTTTTTTCCCCTTCGTTATAGTCATGCTTGCTCACTGTAGAAAATCTGGGTGGAAAAAACCCAAAATGAATAAAATACACTCATAAAACCTGTATTTCCAGTTAAAATAACATACCTCATTTGCTATTTTTCCACGTAAGACCCTACTACATAAATATGATTTTCTTAAAGTCTAAAATGTCCCTACCATTGAAATTCCCATTCCAAAATAAAACTTTCAAAGACCTGGAAAACAGAGCTGAACTCGAAATCCTGAGACTATTACTGTCACATGTTTCCGTATATGCCGTTCTTTTACCGAAATATTAAAAAAAAAAAAAAAAAAAAAAAAACGTAATTGCAGCCTCAAAGCGCTCAGTACTAGCGGCCCACTAATTCAGCGCCAAGTTTCCGCACTGTTCCATTCCTCTACCCGGGCAAGTGCCGGCTACGGGATCCAGCCGGCTGCTTTTGGGAGGAGTTTCACTCGCGCGCTCAGCCAAAATGACTGGGCGTCCTCCCCAGTGTCGTCCGCCACGCACGACCCACGCTCCCGCGAGCCCTGTTGTGCCGTGTCCTGCCTGGCCCAGATGCCGCAAGTTGCCCCGGAACTCCGGGCACGGAATCCACCCGCGGGCGGGGGGGGGTGGGACTACGCCGAGGGGCGGGGCCGGACTCCGTCGGCGGGGCGCACAGTGCTGACGTAGGACGCACGCACGCACGCCGTCTTCGCCGGCTGCGGCGCTGCGTCACGGGGTTCGGGTGCCCTGCTCCTGGAGACGGCCACCGTGCGGGCCCAGCGCCCGGAGCGTCGCCAGCGCGATGCGGCGCAGCAAGGCCGACGTGGAGCGGTACATCGCCTCTGTGCAGGGCTCCGCCCCGTCGCCGCGGGAGGTGAGCAGGGCCCGGGGCGCGGCCGGCGCGCGGCGGGGGCGGCGTGGCAGGCCGGCCGTTGGCCCGGCGCTCACGCGTTCCGGCCCAGTCTGCGCGGGTGTTTGGGCCCGCGCGGCCTCGTCGAGGGACCGCCCGCTTCCGGCGCTTGTCCCGTGTCCGGGCCCGTGACCTGCGGTGCGGCAGCGCCGGCGCTGGGCACCCGGCGGCCACTGACGCAGTTCGGGGTGGCTTCGGAGCGATGACCTCGCGAGTATCCCGCGCGCCGGCCCGCGAAGGACCCTCTTCGGGAGGGATCTATTGCTGCGCCTTGGAAAAGCCCTGCCTGGTTTCTTCCTCCTCACCTGATACGTCTGTGGAGTCTATTATTTGCCTTTCCCCCCCACCCCAAAATCGGAATTTCAGTAATGGTACATTTTTTACAGGCCGCTGTCGATACCGTTTTAGACTATTGAACCGTTTCCGTAACATGCTTTTGGGGTATCATTCCCCTTCTGAGGTCATAAAGTGCCACGCACTTTCGATTCGACCAGGCCAGCGAGGAGGAAGCTGTCAAGGGTGAACGTGGATGGGGGATCTAGAGTCAGCTTGCCTGGGGTTGAGTAATTGAGGCTCTGCTAGTTGGAAACTGAAATTTGCTAAGGGCGAGCCTTTCTGTTAGTAGAGTGGAGTTGTGGCATTGACAGGGTTAGACGGGGCGCCCGACCTAATGAGCACCAGTAGCTACTGCGATCCACTCACTTTTTTTTTTTTTTATGTTTAAAGAACTTTTGATTCAGGGTGTGTTCTGGGCAGGGGTCCGTGAAAGTGAACACCTCCAAGAAATTTTTAGCAAAAGCAGCTCTTGGCCTAATAGCAACATAGGTGTGTCTGTCCATCGCTGCTGTGAATGGGTTACTTTATCCTGCACACCGACAGCCCTGTGCGAGGGAGACCTGCAGAGATTGTCCATGGTCAGATGCGTGGCTCAGTGAGGGGACCGCAGTGCTTAGTTTCTCTGTGCTGGAGGAGAATACCGACACACAGATTGTGACTTCGAGCTGCTTACATAGTCTTAAGTATAAATGTAGAGTGTCTAAACAAACTTGTTGGGGGTTTCTGTAACTCCTGAAATTGATAAGACTTTTGTGTTTTAAAAGCAAATTGAGAGCCTTTGAGTGAGGGAATGGTTATGTGTGTGTGTGTTACTGGGGATGGAGCCCCGGGCCTTCAGACAGAGCCACATCCCTTGTAACGCCTGAAATTGCTCAGAATTTTTGTATTTTATTTATTTATTTATTTTTGAGACAGGATCTCGCTCTGTAGCCCAGTCTGGTCCTGAACTCACTGGTGTAGCCCAGGCCGGCCTTGGACTCATGGCAGTTCTGCGTTGTAGGGGTTACAGGCGTGTGCCACCACGCCCAGCTTTATGTGGTGCTGGGGAATGGAAGTCAGGGCCTTGCACTTTGCAAGGCAAGCACTTTAACCGCTGTGCTATTCCTCCAGCCCCAAGTCTTTTTGTATTGTGAAAGCAAATATAGAGCTTTCTTTGAGTTAGTGAGAGACTGCGTGTGTGTTACTGGGGATGGAGCCCAGAGCCTTCACACTGACCCACCCCTCAGCCCATTTTTTACCTTTTATTTTGAGACCAGATCTTGCTAGATTGCTCAGTCTGGGCTCCAGGTCCAACTTGGGATCCTCTTGCCTCAGCCTCCAGGAGAGCTGGGATTCCAGGCCCGTGCTGTTTGTTCATCTCCTAGTTTTTTTCCTCATTTCTCCTCCCTCGTGTATGCCTCTTTTCTGGTTAAAAGTATAACTTGCTCTTTCTGTATCTCTACACTCAGGTGGTTTCTGTTCATGTTCTTGGGTCTGTCTCCTTACCGTCCCGTTCTGCACTTTTTGGGCTGCTTGGCAGCCCTTAGCTGCTCTACCAGGTACATGATACCTCAGTTCTGAGTAGCAGACATATGTTTCTCTTTTTGTTGTCCCTGTCCTCTCCATTTTAGCTGCTTTGGGCTGTGCACTTCAACGATTCTTGTCCTTAGAACTTGCTTCCCCGTAATTCTGCCAGTACTGTTACTGCAGTTTTTGGTTAAATGCAAATTTATCATTGGGTATTTATACAACTATATTTGCATTTTTGTTGACCTTGTTTAGCTTTATTTTTCTGGATTAGTAATCACTGTAATTTTTGTTTGTATTATGAATTCTTCATTCAAACACAGTAGTTTAAACTCTGAAATGTGCACAAACAGGTCATGTAATCCTACTGATTTCAGGTGAACGGTTGTTTATTTTTTGAGATGTGATGATGTCTCTCCCTTGGCTGGGCTTGCCTCCAACTCCTGGGCTCAAGCATCATCCTTCCTCACCTTCCCCAGTGGCTGGACTACAAGTGTGTATTGTGGCTTCTAGCTGTTTGGTTATTTTTTGTTTGTTGGTCCATTGAGATAGGATCTCACGCTGTACCCCAGGCTAACTGTGGACTCACAGCAATCCTCCTTACCTCAGCCTCCCCAAGTGCAAGGATTGTAGGTAGGCACCACCATGCCCACCCAGTTGGAGTAGTGCTGGGGAATCCACTCTGGACCTTGTGCTTGCAAGACTTTCTATCTGGGGACTAATTTCTGTTTTTCTTTCTTACCCTTCTGTGCTCCAGGGATATCCTGTTACCCTCACCTTGAGAATTCCTCTCCACCTTCCTGTACTAAATGTTCTGTTTCTTAGTTGACTTTCTTTGTTTTTAATATAGCACAATCTGCTTTGTTTGAGAAGCAATTAGTAAGAGTGTACTTGATGAGAACATCTGAAAAGCATCTTTACTTAATTTGATAGCTTGGTTGTAAGATTCTGGATTCAAAAAATGTTTTTCCTCAATTAGAGCATTGCTTCATTTTTGTTTTAATTCTGTTAAAGGGTTGGTGTCATTCTTTTTCTTGGTATCTTACAGATTTTTTGAAGTTTCCTCATTTCCTTTTCTTTTTCTTATGTTTCTGTTAACTGACTCTCCAGGATTTACTCTCACATTCTCGTCTTGGCCTGTTCTACTTTCTGAGATTTCCTTACTCTTGCCTCTGGGGTAAGAAGAATAGGGAACTCTTCATTCAGTACCTAGACTTATGCTTGTCCTCTTACAGTTTGGAGCTGGTCAGTACTGAGATGGGATGTGCTTACTGCTACTCTTTTAGGGGGAAAGCTACAAGGGGATGGGAACAGAGTCAGTTGAATGCAAGATGGGGATCTTGTGACATCTCGCAGGGTCTGAATGTTCCTGTTTTCTAGCCAGTGTCAGCTGTTGATTCTCTGCAGATTCATTAAGTTGATTCAGATATTTGTTTATAGTGTCATCTGATATCATGCAGAAAAGCCCGGGCTGAGTCAGATTGCCCTGCTGCTGATGTTATACCCCTGCTTCTTTCCAGCTGGGGACCTTAAACCAAGCACACAGCCATCCTCTTATGTATCAGCTCCCTGTGCAGTGAGCAAGCAGGAGAGAAAAGATGATTGTCAGGTTTGCCAGAAATCCTATTCTTCTACTTATTGTGGTGGTTCTTGGCATTAAGCCCAAGCTTTCACACGGAGCTTCATCCTAGCCCATTTTTTAGTTTTAATTTTAGTACAGAGGGGTCTTACTCAGTTGCTGAGTTGTTCAAGCTGGGCTTCAATTTATGATCCTCCTGCTTCAGCCCCAAGAGTATTGATATTATAAGGCTTGTGCCACTGGACATGGTACATATACTGATTTTTAATATATGTTATATTTTAGACACTCCTCGATAAAATAATTGGAAGCAAAGTAGATGATTGAGTTTTTTAAATTATATGTTGAAATTGCACTATCAGAATTTCCATTTTAAAAATTATAAAGCAAACCCTGTTCCCTTCTACCCCATCTTGACTGTATGTGTTACTCTTTTGTCATGTGCTTCCTCCTATATATTTTAAATATGTAAATTTACCCTGGGGAGAGGAAATTGTACCCAGTTTTTATATATTCTCTCATCTGCCTTTAAAAAGTATCCGTGATCAGTTGCAGTTTGATTCTTCCTGACCTGTTTTCTCAGGTCTTCATTGAAAATATTAAAGAAAGTTTAAGGCTATTTGTATTTCTTTCATTTTAGAATATGTTCTGTTAAGGACATACAACAGGCAAAATATTGTCATACTGAGATTACGTCCATAGTTTTTGAAGCATCACTATTTTGAAACAAGGGATAAAACAAGGGATTTTTAAAAATAGTTTTACTGTGTTGCCTGTCCTGCAATTCATTTTCTTTTTTTCTTTTTTCTTTTTTTTTCTGGCGGTGCTAGAGATTGACCCTAGAGCCTCAGCTCATTCATCAGAGTTTATAGTTTGGTTTTTGGTGTATTTTTTTGAATTATGAAAATATTATACAGAATTGTTCCTTGATTCTCCATAGGGGATTGATTTCGTGACCCTTCTACCATATCAAAACTTATGGACACTTAACTACCTTATGAAAAATGGTGCTGTCTTTGTATATAACTTACACATGTCCTCTGGTGTCTCTCTATTTCCAAAACTGAAAATACTCCAAAATATGAAACTCTTTTAATGTTTATGGGAACTTCTACACCTGACATCTTTTATGCTGGGTCACAGTCGAGATGCAGATACACTAAAAATAGTGCATATGATTATATTCAGTTTTGTACATGGTTGTACAAATAAATTCATATTTAGCTCTGAGTTCAGACCTCAAAATATCACATTATATGTATATAAATATTCCAAAATCTGGAGGAAAAAAACTATAAAAGCATTTCCAGTCCCAGATATTTCAGGTAAGGAGCAGTTAGTCAACTAGTAATGCCTGCTCCCCTGTGAATGCTCCTCAGATGTTGTTAAACTATATCTGTTATGGAATAATGGCAGGCAAGAAAAGTATGTGTATGTCTAGTATATGTGCATTTTTTAAGTTTTTTATCAGAATAGTTGAATCTGTGATTGTGAATATTAAAAAGTGATTTTCGATAGAATTTACCATTTAACTAGTTTTAATTGTTCACTTTGGTGGCATTAGTTAGCATTCAGATTCTGTTCCAGCATTTCCATTTTTCCAAAGATTTATTACTCCAAGCAGATCTTCTATAACCAGTAATCAATAAAGCCACATGTCCTCCTGCCAGCCTTGTGACTTCCGGTCTACTTTGTGTCTTTTATGAATTGCCTGTTCTAAATACTTTATTGGTGTATCACCATACCATATTTTTCCTTAAACTTAACGTATTGTGTTTTTTTTTGCTTGCTTGCTTCCTTCTTTGCTTTCTTCATTTTGTTGTGCTGTGCTGTGTTGGGAATTGAACCCAGGTCTTTTTGTTTTTCCCCCCATTTTATTGATATGTATAAGCGCAAAATTTAAGGTTTACAATGAAGTTGAGCATTTTGTGAAACCCAGGTCTTTCACACCATGTACATCTGCAGCCCAATTTTTGGTTTGGGTTTTGAAGCAGAGTCTTCCTGAGGCAGGCCTCAAACTTGCAGTCCTTCTGTCTCAGCCTACCAGAGTGCTGGAATTGTAAGACTGAACCACCTGATTAGTTCTCTCCCTTTTTTTAATGCCACCCTTCAAGGAAGGTATATTTTCCTCTTAAAAATTAAGTAAAATTTTAGAAAAAAATATTTTTAAATGAGAAAGAGTCAGTTATTCCACCATCTTGCTGCCTGACATTGGGAGCACTGGACAGAAATCACATTGTCGGTGTCTGTCCTGGGTAATAAAAGTTTATTATAGGAAATTTGAATATTGCAAAAGTTCTTAAGTTCTATAATTTGGAGATATTTAATAGTTTCATATATGCTTACCCAGAAACATACAATTGAAAACATATTATTCTGTGGACATTTTTTTTAACTTAACACTGATTTTTTTTTCCATCTTTATGTAGTCTTCAAAAAATATGTTTGAGGGGCTGGAGGAATACTTTAGCAATTCAGTGCCTGCCTGCCAAGATCAAAACCCTGGGTTCAGTTCCCCAGCACCACAGTAGCTGGGCATGGTAGCGCAGGCCTGTAATTCCAGCACTCAGGAGGCTGAGGCAGGACAGTTGCCATTATTTCAAGGTCAGCCTGGGCTCCCTAGTGAGTTCAGGACCAACTTGAACTGCAGAGAGAGACTGTCTCAAAAAAAAATTTTTTTTGATAGCTGTATGTTGACTGCATTATGTATGGAGCATAACTTGTGTTTACTTGAATTCTGATTTGGAGTTTATGGAAGTAAGATCCAGGGTGTGGATTTGGTTTATACTCTCAGATTGTCAGTTTTGATTTTCACTATTTGGGTTTCTGAGTATAAAGTACTGATCTGTAGAGAGAACAATTCATGGTTGAGGAGTCTGCTGTACCCCAGTGATCTGAGATGTCGCTGGTCCCCGTAAGGGCTTGGCCACAACAGGCAGGAGATGACTTCTGATGTATGCTTGCTTTGCTCTGCTTTTCGTTTGTCTTATGCTAAGAATTATAAAACATGGAATCACGACTTTTAGAACATACTCTTCAGCTAATTACTTTTTTTACCTTTTAAACAAAATTAAATATCTTAATAGTAACTTTCTTAGGGCAAGTTATTGTCCTTTTGAAAATGTAAAATATTTGAAAATATGAAAAGTAAAACTACTCAATTTTTTTTAGAAGTCCATGAAGGGATTCTATTTTGCAAAGCTGTACTATGAAGCAAAAGAATATGATCTTGCTAAAAAGTAAGTATCAACCTAAAAATATGACTGCTTTTCAAAAATGAATGCCTTTCTTCATGTTCTTTCTTGAAGGACATCTTCTCACCTATGTGTCAGGGTGTCTCTAACTATATTGAGTAGAATCTAAAGGAGTGTTGCTTGGAAGCTGTTGTTCATTGTTGATCTAGGTCAGGAAATTGGCTAAAGACACTTTTTATAAAAAATAGTCCATTACCACTTAGAATAAAAGAACTATATTTTCATTTCTTCCTGGTTAGGTATCAAAAAGATTAGTGAATACAAAACTGAACTATTAACCAGAACAGTGATTTCTGCAACTCTTTCTCTCCCCACCCCAGACATACACTCTCTCTCTCCTCCTCCTCCTCCCTCGTATATTTGGATTTGAACCTGGGACCTTGCCATGCTAGATCAGTGCTCTGTCACTGAGCTGTATCCTCAGCCCTTAAAGTTTTTATTTTTATGTTGAGAGAGTCAGGCTACATTGCCCAGGCTGGCCTTGAACTTATGATCTCTCTGCTTCAGCCTTTTGAGTAGTTAGGATTAGAGATGTATGCCACCACACCCTGCTATAAAAGGTCTTTAATTGACTTAATAGGTTATCTTCTAGGGCTGTATATTACCAGTAGGACAGGATTCTGTCTTTCTGGCTTGGAGCATCGTAAAGCAGGAAATTAGGAGGGAGGCACTAGCGGAAGAGATGAAATGCTAGTCAGAAAGCAACATGGTGGTATGGAACTAGTAGCCCTGGGACAGTTAACCCAGATGCCTTGTTAATATAAGACTTTTCACCTTAGTTTTGGTCTTTGTATAATTTTTTTTATGATAACACTTGCTAAACCTAGAAGATACTTATTTTTGGTTGTTTTTTTAATTTAAGAAATAGAAATTAGCCTGAGTGTGGTGATGCCCATTAGTAATCCCAGTACTTGCATGACTGAGGCAGGAGGACCACAAGGTGATGACTAGCCTGAGATGTGTGGCCTCTTCAAAAAAAAAAAAAAAGTTGCATTTTTGAGAATTATAGTTAGTAATTTTCTTTGTTCAAGTTTGAGTACAGTAGAAACTTTTTTGTTTAAGGAGTGAGTATGTATTTTCTTAGGTATTATTTGGGAAATCATTGCCATATAGTGTTTTGCATTATGGTAACTTTCTTATTTAGGTACATACCCCTTTAGTGCCTTACTAAAGGGAAGCAGGAAGGAAAAGCAATTTATATGTTCCTTTCTATGTGTAGCAGCACTAGGAAAAGCATTTGGGATTACTGGATTTGCTGGTAAAGTGAGTTGTAAACTTTTTGTGTTTGTGTTTTAAGTATTGTCTATATTTTATGACTACTTTTGAATTAGATGTGTGTTCTATGTAACGGTTTTCAATAAGAAAAATCAGTTTGCTGGTTGCTATAATATGTACTCTTCAGTTAGCATTTCAATAGTTGCAAGTTTCACAATTTAAGATTATTTAATTTTGTGCTCTTATATTACTGTTTTAAAACAGATACATATCTACATACATTAACGTGCAAGAGAGGGACCCTAAAGCTCACAGATTTCTGGGTCTTCTTTATGAAGCAGAGGAAAATATAGACAAAGCTGTTGAATGTTACAAGGTAAATGTAGAATTAAAATAAAACCTTCATATAGCAAATAAATGTGTCTAAAGTAATTTATGCAGTGAATAACAAATACAGCCATGAAAACAAGCATTGGTATCATAGTACCTTAAATGATATAGTTTAGAAGAGATTTAAGATTATAAATCACTATAAAGTATACTGTAACATTTTAATTTAAAATTTCAGTCTGATGTTTTTAGAGATGAAAATGTATGTTTTCTGCATTCATCTAATAAAAACATAATTTTTCATTTGATTGATTTTTCACAAAATTTCAGGATGGTATAATTTTAACAACTTGTAAATAACCGTGTCATATAGAAATAGAATTTTTAATGCCTGCATTGATGGTTTTTAATTCATCAGTTCTAAATTTTTGAAATTTTTGTTTTTTTCTTTTGTTGCCAGCGTTCAGTGGAATTAAATCCAACACAAAAAGATCTAGTGTTGAAAATTGCAGAGTTGCTTTGTAAAAATGATGTTACTGATGGAAGAGCAAAATACTGGGTGGAAAGAGCAGCAAAGCTTTTCCCTGGAAGTCCCGCAGTTTATAAACTGAAGGTAAAATGCCAAATCAAGCAGCTCATACAAAAAGAGAAAAGTAGCACGCAGCCATTTCTAGTATTCAGTGTCTAAATTATTTTTATTATTTCCTTTACAAATTTTATTTTTAATATCTCTTTAAGCTGGGTATAGTAGTGTGTGCCTGTAATTCTAGCACTTGAAAGATCAAGGCAGGAAGATCAAGAAGTTGAAGTCATTCTGAGCTACCTAACATTGTTAACCTTGAACTGTGTGCATAGTGGGACCCGGCCTCAGACAGCACAGTGAACAGATTTCTTTAAAGCATTTCTGAACATCTGCTGTCTTTATTAGATACCACTGTGCTTGACAAGGGATATCAGGGATATCTCATTTTTTCTGCAGTGATTGATATCTTAGAGATACTATAGTTTTGTAGCTAATGGTGGAGCTAACATTTAATTTTAAGCTCACTGTGATGTAAAACTTTTGCTTCATTGGGTGAAAATTATGTACTAGTTGACATGTTAGGGTTACTCTATAGATGCCTTCCAGTAGCTGTAAAAGTGGAAAGGAGTATTTTATGTGACATTGAGGGTATTGAGGTAAAGATAAAAGACAGTTTTTCAAGTATATTAGAACTGACTGCTAAAGATCATAGGAGGTCGCCGCTGGCTACTGTGTTTCATTGCATAAAATGGTTTACTATGTGACTCTTCTGGGGGACGTCATTCAGAATGTGCCTGACAGACCTTTTAGTGCATGGAGGGTACTAAATGAATTATAAATGGATGTTATTTTTGTCTGTTTACTTCATATCTTCACACAGGTTTCTTTGAGAATTTTAAAAACTTACTTTAAAATTTCATAATGGTGGTGGTCTTTCACAAAAAGTTTAACATGTATCGAGAGGCCAAATGTAAGTTTGTGGAAATGATGCAGAAGAAGTAGCGGGTTTGGAGGAGGGAGAGGGGAGTGGACCTGGAGCCCTCATGCAGTACAGTGAGTCTGGAGAGGGGCAGAAGGGCACGGTTTCCTAAAGGGCATTGATGAAGTCACAGGTGGAAAGTGAGGGAGAGGGATGTGTGAGAAAGCTGAAGTTGGAAGCAGTGTCCCTGGGGTGTGGAGGACAGGGTATGTTACAAGTACAGAAGGTCCTGCTGTAGGCGGTGTCGTGTGAGGTTTGAACCTGTGACCATGAAATCACCTGGGGTTGAGACTTTCTGGAGTCTCTGTGCCCTCCCACCCAGTCATCCAGCTGCTAGTTAATAGGCCAACAAAATATCCAGAAGGTTCTTCCAAGACAAGGTAGGGGGACCTGGCTGAAGGAGTTGGCAGGCAAGCCATACGATGAATATTAGGTACATTCACTTTGGCTTGATAGGGAATTAAGAGTTGGTGCTCTGGATCATTGGAACTCGGGTGTTGGTGTACTGAAGGGTCTTTTACTGTGATAGGGTGTGGACCGCCCCAGTGAGAGGAATGATATGAACAAAACCCACGAGTCTAAGACCTTGGTTCGTGTCATACGAGTGAGTTTGATGTGAAGTTGAGGGTCACTATGCGTGAGGTGGTTAAAGAGCTAAGAGGCTTGCCTGCTGCCTGTCTTATATACTTTCAGCTGTGAGTAACAGTGGCAGTAGTTAAGGATAACGAACGACACAGTGTAGGTACCCCTAAAAGTTGACAAACGATGGTGATGGGAGAGCTGTTATTGAGGTACAGTGAAGAGTGAGCAGGCCACAGGTTCTGTCTCTGTATGTTGGCCAGGAGAGAGGCTATTAGGGCAGCCAGAGTCCATGATACTCTGTAAGCAACAAAGGCTAAGAGAAGAAGCTGTGCTTTGAGGTGGCTGCAAATTTGGAGCCTTCAGAGTGAAGGACCAACTTAGACTCTGAGAGATGCAGGGCTGTTGGAAGGCAAGGCCCCACTGATGGCACTCCATAGAGGCCTTGGCTTTGGGGTAGAGGTGAGTGCAGGGACATGAGGCATTGTGTCCAGGGGCGGGGGGGACCTGGGGTGGTTGTGACGCCCCAGTTGAAGGGGCGCATAAGGCCCCAGGGCAGTTTGGGACATGAACCATGTCTTGTTTAAAGTGGTACAGATATTACTCTAATTTAATGATTTCCCCTCAATAGGAACAGCTTTTAGATTGTAAAGGTGAAGATGGATGGAATAAACTTTTTGACTTGATTCAGTCAGAACTTTATGCAAGACCCGATGATGTCCATGTGAATATCCGACTGGTGGAGCTGTATCGCTCAAACAAGAGATTGAAGGATGCTGTGGCCCACTGCCACGAGGCAGAGAGGAACGTAGCTTTGCGTTCAAGTTTAGAGTGGAATTCCTGTATGGTGCAGACCCTTAAAGTAGGTGAATGCTTGTTCATTGTTAGTTGCATGTCTTTGGGTTTAAGCAGTGCCTTCCAACACCAACGCATCTTTATTTTATGTAGAGCAACTATAAAATGAAATTTTTTATCAAATTATTTCAGTTTATAATGGATAGATTAGTGAAAGACATAGTACAGATATATGGTATTTTTATTTATAAGCTAGTATAAGATCAGTATAGTTTCACAGATGTGTTAGGAATGGGCCAGGGAATTTTTAGGATTTGGTAAAAATTTTGTAACTTTTAATGTTCTTTCTACAAAAACAGGAATATCTGGAATCTCTACAGTGTTTGGAGTCAGATAAAAATGACTGGCAAACAACCAGTAAGGACTTACTTCTGGCCTACGCTAACCTTATGTTTCTCACACTGTCTGTCAGAGACATACAGGAAAGCAGGGAGTTGTTGGAGAGGTATGTGGGCTTGGAGGACCTTGAGCCAATACAGCCATATTGATTGTTCTAAACTTCTGCAAAGCATCGTTATTTCCATAGTATAGACAAGAATTATAGTTAATAGAAGGAGACACTTAGAGGGAAGCTTATCTTTCCTTCTTTTATGGGGATGTTATATGACTTGGATTAGAGAACTCATGTATTTTGTTTAAAATTAATTAAATGAGTAATTTTGGCATGAATAGTAGAGAGGCAAGCCTTAAAATGAATATTCTAACTGCTGTATCACATTTTATTTTTTTACAAAAAGACATTTTTTAAGTGAGAGTCAGGTAATAATTCCCTGTCTGTTGTCAGAGGGTAAGTACAGCTACTAGTGTGATACAAATTTACCTTCACTGGTATATCAGAAAACAGTTTTCACTTAGAAACAGAATAATAGAAGATACGCAGAACATAGGCAGTGTTTGTTTGCTTCCATGACATTTTGATTTTGGGAACCAGTATCAAGTTTATGAAGATACGTTCCATCAAACGTAACATCATTTGGGTTTGGGTAAGGGTCTTTTTTAGAGTTTGAGTCATGATGGCCTGCCCCCTGATTCTTAAAGAAAGGACTATTTGAACAGGTGTGCATCTGTTGTGAATTGCCAGTGGCTGTTGGCATACTGTTTGGGTAGAGCTGAGACGCTAACAGCAAATGTATGCCTGCAGAGCCAGATTAGTATGTGACCTTCACAGAAAGTTTTCTGCTTCAGAGCTAATACCATCCATTTGTTCAGAAATATTTCACTGAAATTTTGTAGGGGGTAGGTAATGTTCTTGAAAAAGAACTTAATTTTTTGACATAGGGACATGGGGCTAGGGCTACCCTTTGGTCAGACCCTACTAAGGAGGCCATTACATTAGGGGTAAGTTAATTACATGATAATTGAATGTTTTATCAAATGTAGCAGACTTAATTTTTTTATAAATTGATAATTTTGTATGTCTTGTGAATGATATAAATATCCAAATTGCTATTGGCAGACAGAAGATATCTTGCCCCTGATATAGGGGAAGGGCAGTACTCAGTGGAAACAACTTTATTAATTATATTTTTAAATTAATCACTTTTCAGCCTTATAGCTAAAATCAAGTGTAGTATATTTTGAATTAAGCTATGGAACTGACTATGTACAATGAGCTAAGTGTGGATTCCTATTTGGTATTTACTGTTGCAGCTTTGATAGTGCTCTTCAGTCTGTGAAGCCATCTGTGGGTGGAGGTCACGAGCTTTCGGCTGCTTTTCTAGAAGTGAAGGGCCACTTCTACATGCACGCTGGCTCCTTGCTTTTGAGGATGGGTCAGCACAGTGATGTCCAGTGGAGAGCTCTCTCTGAACTGGCGGCCTTGTGCTATCTCAAAGCCTTCCAGGTGAGCCTTTCTCAGTGTCAGGTGCAGCTGGCATTCTACCAGCACTTATTGTGTGTCCCATAGAATAAAGAGAAAATAGACCAACAAACCTATAAAATTAAACTTAAAGTCAGTTTGACTGGTTAAGTAAGGAGGAAGAAGGTATACACAATACTGGTAAGGCTGGGGAAATGGATTTGTTGACAGTCTACATTGGTATAACTTATTTGAAGACCAGTTTAAACAGATATTTTTACTTTGACACATCTAAGAGCATAATATAATGTTATAATTTCAAATATTGGTAAAGATGATTCAAAAATATGGGACAGACTTAAGTAAACTTTTAACATAAATTTAAAAGAAATATATATCTTGTATATAGCATATATATGCTGTATGACATAAATATATATATATATATATATTCATCTTTGAAAACATAATACATGGGACTGGACAGGAAGGAAATATGCCAGAGTCTTAACCACCGTTTTTAGATGATGAGTTGCTACCTAGTACCCAGTACATTTTTTTCCCACACATTTTTCCCAATACATTTTTTTAGTTTTGGTATCTTCTTTAATAAGTTTGTATTACTTTTGATATGAAAAGAAATAATCTCCCCAAAAAGCATTGAACCAGGTATATAAAAGTGATTGTTAACTTTAGAGAATGATATATATATATTTGGCACGGAAGAGGAAGAAAATGAGTCAGTTACTACAAGAGTATCCTTCTGGCTCATATTAATTCTTTTATAAAACACTGTTGTTAACTCAGCTCGCAATGTTATATGCCTTTATTTACTTAATATAGGAACTGTTAGTTGAATAAGAAGTATTTCCCCTGTGCTAAGGATTGAATCTTCGCAGTGAGCTGCATTCGCAGCCCCCCCCCCCCCTTTTTAATTTGAAAGGTTTTTAGTAGAGTTGCCCAGGCTTGGCTCAAATGCAGTATACTCTTGCCTCAGAGGTCGCAGACATGTGCCATCACTCCTAGCTTCATAAGGAATATATTTATTAGTGAAAATTACTGAAGTTATTGAAGTTTACTAACTTACATAATTGCTAGGTATAGAAATTCTCAAGTAACCACAGTTTTTATTCTTAGTTGAAATAATACAGTTTTAAGTTATCAAAATCAAACTGTCTGTCTTGTCTATCTGTCTATGGGAACAGTGTCTTGCTCTGCAGTCCAGGCTGGTCCTGAACTCCCTGTGTAGCCCAGGTTGGATTTGAACTCATAAATGGCAGTCCTTCTGCTGCAGCCTTGTGACGGCTGCAGTTATAGGCACGTGCCACCATACCAGGCTTTTATAGTGTTGGGGAATTGCATTCCGAGCCTTGCATTTGCTACGCGAACACTCTTACCCTTGTGCTATTCTTCCGGCCACAGACCTAGGTTTAGTTAAAATAAATAAGGACCTAAGGTGCTTTGACTGAGTGAGCTATAAGTACTTGCCTGGTCACAAATTTAACTTGAATAATTGAGTAAAAGAAGCCAGGTAAATGAATTTAGGTCCATCTGAAAACATTGGTTTTTTTCCTGTGCATTGTTTTCAACATCTTTAGATGACATAGTTTCACATGTTTAGAAAACTTATGAGTAAAATTGTAAGTCAGACTATAGTTTTTAGTTTCATAAAGAATCTACTTGCAATAATTAGTATTAAAAAGATAATTATTTTCACATGGCTTTAAATGCTAGCGTTACAAAAGAGTGTGCCATGAAAGCCGCCTCCTACCTTTGTTCTGTGGTTTCTGCTTCCCTATCCTGGAAAATCTCTTCCTGCTTTTTGTGGTTCTTTAAGAAAACTTACACTCAGGCTGGAGGAATAGCTCAGCAGTTAAATGCTTGCCTCCAAGTTCAAGGCCCTGGTTTCCATTCCCCAGCATCACATAAACTAGTCGTGGTGCTGCACACCTGTAATACCAGCACTCGGAGGGTGAGACAGGAGGATTGCTTTGGGTTCAAGGCCAGCCTAGGCTATGTAGTGAACTCAGGGCCAGCCTGGACTACACAATGAGACCCTGTCTCAAAAATAAAGAAAGAAAACTTACACTCTTAGCCGAAGAAATGTATGTGTATCTACAATCGGAATATGTACACACATCCCTTCTCCCTTAAAGAACTAATAGAAAACATTCTAAATTTTGTTTGATTTAATTCTGGAGCGATCTTCAGCGATCTTATTTTGCAGTTGGGATGTTATTTCTTTGTGTGCTACACTCTCTTTGTTTTTGCTATTGGGCCCTAAAACTAAGACTACAAGTTCTTTTACTGTTCTCTTCTGGTTTGAATAATTCATCAATGAATACCTCATTCTATTTTCACATCAAAATTTATAGATAGAATAAATTCCTGAAAGAATTGTGATATCTTAGCTGTATGTGTCTAAGCATTTATGAACTTTTGAGCTTTTGCTTAATTTCCAAACTAGCTTATACTCAGCCAGCACAACTCAGTGACTTACTGAGACTGTCTTTAAAACAGAGGTGTGGGTAGGGGTATGCTCAGTACACACAGGCCCTGGGTTTAAGTCCAAGTCCCTCCAAAGAAACAAGAGTGCCTTTTTTTAACCTAGATTGTGTACCTTCTTTGGTTCCCAGTTTTTTGTGGTATTTTTCAGCTATGCTTATTATTTACTATTTTTAAAGTATGATGTAATAGAAAGGAATATCTAACTATTAGAAATCTCAGTACCAGTGGATTAAGACTTGATTCTAAAATTATCAGGTTCCAAGACCGAAGATTAAATTGATAAAAGGAGAAACTGGACAAAATCTACTGGAAATGATGGCCCATGATCGTTTAAGTCAATCAGGTAATTGTAATGTTTAAACTGATTTAATTTTAAAAACCTAAGTCAAACGCTAAGTATCCGAGTTCTATTACCCAGTACCACTTACGCTGGGTGTGTAATCCCAGCACTTGGTTGGGAGGCTGAGACAGGAGGATTGCCATGGATGAGCCTGGGTTGTCGAGTGAGACCCTGTCTCAAAAAAAAAAAAAAAAAAAAAAGATTAAAGGAAAATATTTGTTAAGATACGTCTTATATTAAAATCTTTGGTTCAAGAAACAGTTTTATTAGGGCTGGAGAAATGACACAGTTGTGCGTGAGGCCCTGAGTTCGATTCCCCTGTGCCACATAAAATTGAGCATGGTCGTGTACGCCTGTAATCCCAGCACTTGGGAGGCTGAGGCAGGAGGATTACCATGAGTCTAAGGCCAGCCTGGGCTACAGAGCGAGACCCTGTCTCAAAAAAAAAAAAAAAAGCTTATTATGATTTGTTTCTTTTTGCCGTTTTAGAGAAGAGTGATGGGTATGTAAGGCATTAGAAGAACTGGCATGTTCTTTAAAGGGAACAAATGTTGATGTAATTTGGTTCTATGTGGAAATAGCTCCTAAGCCTGTCCTAAATCTAAGTTTTAGATTATTTCGAAACATTTCCTGAACTAAGTATAGTTAGTCATTTGCCAGCCGTTTAAGGCCAGTTGTTTGTAAAATGCTGCTGTAGGGGATGTAACTATGAAGATAGGCCTGTCTCCTGTGGAGCTGAGAACATAGTGAGGAAGCTAGAGCCAGGTGATCTTGTTCTCATGGACTCTTGGAACTTGTCCACGTATTCCCAGGTTTGGGTATTTAAGGTGGGTTTCCAGGAGTAGCCCTGAATCCAGTTGGAAATAAGCAATATCCTTTGCAAGGAAAGCAGTTTTGATAAAAAATTGAGTGAACTTAGAGCAAGGAATAGTGTTAAACTGCAGGTGCTTTGACCTTTGACTACAGTTCGGCTCTCACTCAGAGCTCCAGTTCTTGGTCTCACAGCCGACTGTCTTTGAAGGAGTTAGACCTTTGGTCCTTGAAGTGGGTTCCTTTTTTTTTTTTTTTTTTTTCTTCCTTTGAGGTTTTTCTACCTTTGGTTCTATCACACGTAACACAGTAGGCTGAGTTTATCATATCTGATGTGGGCATTCAGATTTTTTTTTTTAAGAGACAGTAGTCTAGTGGCAGTCAGATTTGCCTGATAAGCAGAACTAAGCTCAAGGAGGGTGTGTGTTTTGAACAACTTAATTGAAATATAATTGGTACACCATATAACTCACCTGTTCACCAGTGTAAGCTTGGTTTTTAGTATGTTCACAGAACTGTGTACCTGTCTTTAGAACTTCAGAATATTGTCATCCCATAACCCCCTGCCACCTCTTCCATCCTCCTAGTCTTAGACAAACACTAATTCAGTATCTCTTTTTAATAGCCTATTCCAAATATTTCATAGAAATGGAATCATTTGGACATCTGTGACTGCCGTCTTTCTCTTTGCATGTCATCAGGGTTAATCCATTTTGTAGAGTGTTTTAAATTACAACAGTCACCCAAAACTTAGAGAATTACAAAACCTCTGAGAGTGGGGTTTGGAAATAAATATTTTTAACTATTCGAAGGAAGATTCTGGTCAGCTGGATTTGGAAGTCAGTATATCGTATCAGAGAATTAGAGCCTGATAGCCACATTAAGTTCTCCGCTTTCTGTCTATGCTTTTGTCTCTTTTTCTTTCGTTTTACTCTTGAGTAGACACAGATGATGGTCGGCATATACTCTGTTCATCTCTGTACAGGAACCTTTCTTTGTTGTTCTGTCAATGATTAGGGCCTGGAAGGTGTAGTTTGAAGTTATCGTGTTATTTCCTCCTGGAGTATAGGAGTGGAACAGTTAAGAAATGTGAGCAGACACATTCTGGTTAGTATAAAATGACAAAAATAACAATTTTTTTTCCAGGGCACATGCTGCTAAACTTAAGTCGTGGAAAGCAGGATTTTTTAAAGGAAGTTGTAGAATCGTTTGCCAATAAAAGTGGGCAGTCTGCTTTGTATGATGCCCTCTTCTCTAGCCAGTACCCTAAGGAGAGCTCTTTCCTTGCTGGTGATGATATGGGACAAATTGATGTGCAGGCGCCAGAGCCTAACGAATTGGCTAGATACGACATTGGTAAGTTGTGTTTATCCCGGGAAATACACTCCGGATCCTAGTCCCTTTATTAATGTATCAGGAGCAAAATAAGTTGTCCATAATCTTACTCCCCAAGAATAATGACTTAATATTTTCCTGTATTCCTTTTAGTTTTTTTTTTTTTAAGGTGTGAGGATTAAAAGATGTGGGTTTGGTGGGGTGTGTTTTTCTTTGAATGGTATTTTGTACTATATGTACTCTGTGTCTTGCTTTCATGAATAGTATCTATATTAAAACTATAGCATCTATATCAAGTTTATAGATAAAAGTTTTGATGACAGTATCTTTTTATGAATTAATGGTAGTTAACTTGCTACTTTGTATTGTTGGGTATTCAGATTGTTGTCCTTGTTTCATTATTAGAAGTGATATTCTGGTGAAAACTTAGAAGTGTTGGTATTTTAAGTTATTTCCATAGTGAATTCCTAAGAACAACTGCTGAAACATAGGAGATGACCATCTTTAATTCACTTGCAAATTTCTAAACTGCCAGAAGACTGTAAGCTTTTCAGTATTGAAATTCTTGTGGAAGAGTGGATTCTTTACTATACTAATTGTGTAAAACTGTGGCATCCCATTATGGTGACTCTTGACTGAAAGAAAAATCCACTGAGATTTCTTTCTAGGTGGACCTTTTCTGTTGGATCTGTCAGACTTATTTTGTTGATTCTTTGTGAGTCATTTTCTTAGGGAGATGGAAAAGAGTTTCTCACTCCCAGTATTCAGATTTCTAGTTATAAATGGGATTGTACTGAATAGACCTTGACATTATGCTTATAATAGTTTCTCCTGGTATGATATGTAAGAGCAATTTATAAGTTGGATACATTTAATATAAATTAATGTTTGTTGACCAAAAGAAAATTTCTAAAACTTAACGCCATCTTTTACCTTTATTTCAGGTGCTGTTCGAGCACATAATGGTAGCCTTCAGCACCTTACCTGGCTTGGCCTACAGTGGAATTCATTGCCTTCCTTACCTGCAATTCGAAAATGGCTAAAACAGCTTTTTCATCATTTGCCTCAGGAAACCTCAAGGCTTGAAACAAATGCCCCCGAGTCAATATGTATCTTAGATCTTGAAGTAAGTAATGATTTCGACAAACTGAATACTCGGTTTTTTTTTTTTTTTGGTAGCTTAAATTAATTTTTCTTTAAATTACACAGGTGTTTTTACTTGGAGTAATTTATACCAGCCACTTACAGTTAAAGGAGAAGTATAATTCCCATCACAACTCCTGTCAGTCTCTCTGCTTGCCACTTCCGGTGTGCAAGCAGCTGTGTACGGAAAGACAGAAATCATGGTGGGACGCAGTTTGTACTTTAATTCACAGAAAGGCAATGTAAGTAATAAAACAAAAATATATAACTTATTGCCTGGCTTGCATCTGGCGTTAATTCTCATGTGAAGATACAATTTATCAGAGATCATGGTGGCGCACATCCACAATCTGAACAGCTTGAGGGGCTGGGGCAGGAGGGTAGTGAGTCTGAGCCTAGCCCTGGCAACTTAGTTAAACTCTATTTCAATAAAGTAAAACAAAAATGAGAAGAGCTGGAAATGAAGCTAATTTCAAAGGCCCTGGCTTCACTCTTTACTACCAACGGGGAAAAAAGGGTAATTTGTCACTCGATTGCTACCATACCTGTAAATGTTGAACTGTATATCTCTATAAACAAAATGTGTTAAATACACCCTTTTTTAGACCCGGAACCTCAGCAAAATTACGACTTCTAGTTCAGCATGAGATAAACACACTGCGGGGCCAGGAAAAGCATGGCCTGCAGCCTGCTTTGCTTGTGCACTGGGCAGAATACCTTCAGAAAACGGTAAGTCCACCCGATAAGAGCACAGTGCTATCATTTTTACAGACCTTGAATTGAAATAATAACAGCTTGTTCTCATTGCATCAGGTGAAATGTTTTAAAATTTTGCCTCTAAAGAACTAGTCTAGTTAGCTGTAAGTACTTAAAAGAATACCATTATATAATGCATAATTAGTCGATATTCTGACTTAATAACTAAGTTACAATAATTATGAAAATTTTATTATGAAAAAAAATATTATGAAAAAATTTTAACACGTCGAGTGACTTAGGGCTTTATAGGGAAGATTCTTTATGGATATTTCTAAACCTTTTAGGCCTTTTCTGTGTCAGGATTAGCTGCTGTTAGCTCTTGGACTGACCCATGACACAGGGGTGCAGACTGTGGCTGTCTAAACATGGCAAGTCCTAAAAAATACCTTTGGTTGCCTTGTATTGTTGAGATTACTTAAAAGTTGAGTCTGTGGTCTTAAGACCAAATTATTTTACATATTTGAGAAAAGAAACCGACTTAAGATTCTGTTTGGTTTTGACTTGAAATTTCAACCAGTTGTTCTTGGCATTTGTAAATGAATTTTTAGATGTGATCCTGTAAGTTCCCTAAGATTGGTTTTTTTTTTTTATTATAGGGCAGCAGTCTTAATTCTTTTTATGATCAACGGGAATACATAGGCAGAAGTGTTCATTATTGGAAGAAAGTTTTGCCATTGTTGAAGACTATCAAAAAGAAGAGCAGTGTTCCCGAACCCGCTGATCCTCTGTTTAAACATTTTCATAGTGCAGACATTGAGGTAATAGAGAATCCCCTTAGTTAACTGCATTTACATTTTTTTGACAAAGAAATAGGACTCTTAATTGCCTAAATAAATTGCCTGGCTATTTGTGGTTGGTGTTGGTTTTCTGAATCCGTGAGCTGGTGTGAATAATACGGAAAAGAGTACTGATATGTTATTAATGTTGTGAGGTCATGTAAGATCTTTGGAAAATCTCTTGAGTTTGATATTCTGAATAGCAGTGGTTTGATTAAAATTACTTAATGTGATTAGGCCTCTGAAGTTGGTGAATATGAAGAAGATGCACACATAACTTTTGCTGTATTGGATGCAGTTAATGGGAACATAGAAGATGCCATGGCTGCTTTTGGATGTATTAAAAATGTTGTTTCTTATTGGAATCTTGCACTGGTAAGTAGATGAGCTATTTGAGTAATACATTTTTTTTGTTTCAAAAACCTGTTTCTAAAAACACTTTGTAGATTTTTCACAGGAAAGCAGAAGACATTGAAAATGATGCCCTTTCTCCTGAAGAACAAGAAGAATGTAAGAATTATCTGAGAAAAACCAGGGATTACCTAATAAGGATTTTAGATGACAGTGACTCAAATCCATCAGTGGTCCAGAAAGTAAGTTTCAGGTGCTAGGTTGTCTGTCATTTAGTACTATTGATATTGTGTGATGAAATTTTTTGCTTTGTTTTTATATTTTTTATAATTTCAGAATCACTTGATAAAATGCTATTTATGCATAGAAGTGTGGTCTGTGGCTGTGAATGCTTTTAGTTTGTTTTGTTTCAGGTTTGTCTTTTTAAAAAGTAGATGTATACTCTTACAAGAATACTTTAGGAATTAGAATAAGTTTCAAAGGTGTATCCTTTTAAATTTTGTCATCTTGGCAGTATAATCAAAACAAATACCCTAGCTTAGAACTGTTTCTTAATGAATTTTGCTAAAATGCAAAGTTGCTAATAGTTTGAGAGCATTTCTTAGCTTTGCCACCTGCTGTGGCCTCTTGTTTCCAGCTCTCAGCTGTTTGAGTCTCACAGTTATGTTCACATAAGTTCTGCCTTCTGAGTATTTTGTTGATAACTTTGTTTTGCTGCTTTTACATTAAGATTCATGTTATCTAGGACATTTAGCCACTGTATGTTTTTCTCTGTTAAAACCCAGGAAAAGAGGTAGAGGAATGATACAGCAGTTAACACACTTGCCTCCCAAGTTCAAGTCCCTGAGTTTGATTCCCCAGTGCTACATAAAGCTGGGTATGGTGTTAGATGCCTGTAATCCCAGCACCTGGGGGCCTGAGGCAGGAGGATTACCGTGAGTCCCAGGCAAGCCTAGTGAGTTCAGGACCAGCCAGAGTGAGACCCTGTGTCAATAAATAAATGAGTGAATGAATGAATAAATGAATGAAATTAAAAATTGGGAAAATCATAACTTTTTTTCTTATGAGAGAATTTCTCAGGTTTATATTCCTTTACTATTATGGCTTACAGAGGTACTAGACACAGTAGTGGCTTTAGCATCAGAGACCCTTTTCTCATGTATGATTACTTAAAGTTTAACATGTCTGATAAAAGCAAGAAAAATGTAAACAGATTAGTAAGAATCTTTATACATGTTTTAGAGGTTTGTTTTTTTTTTCTGGTACTTTTATAAAACCAAAGCTCTTGGTTATGTCTTCTGTTTTTAGCTGCCCGTGCCCCTGGAATCTGTGAAAGAGATGCTCACCTCTGTTATGCAGGAACTCGAAGACTATAGTGACGGAGGTCCTTTCTATAAGAACGGATATTTACGAAGTGCTGACAACGAAATAAAACATTCCACACCATCTCCTACCAAGTATTCTCTGTCACCAAGTAAAAGTTACAAGGTGCATAAGAAAGAAATGAATTATTCCACTGTAATATATTTCTAAGTGTTTTAACTATTTCTGGTTTTTACTCTTATGATTTTATTTTTTAGTATTCTCCCAAAACACCACCTCGATGGGCAGAAGATCAGAATTCTTTACTGAAAATGATCTGCCAACAAGTAGAAGCTATTAAGGTGAACCACTTAATTATTGTAAATGGACCTTCCATTCCAAGACTCCCTCTCTTACTGATGGCACATTTTCAAAAGTGCTTGTACCTCTGTGACATCCTATCATATTTTACATACCTGTGTCTTGATCCTTACTATATCTTTGAATTACTTATATGTCTCTTTCCTCCACAAAATTTGAGGAGTCCTTTAGAGACTTTCCTCTAGATCATGATGTGTACTGGCGCAGGAGGACCTTCCTGGATCTAGGAGTCATTTCCTACAATTGCCTATAGAAGAGGTGTGTCATATTCACTTTCAGGAATTGTGAAAACTGAGCTAGGCTTCAAAACTACTTTTTATCTTTTTAAAATAATTTCATATGGATTTGACCTAATTGTAGAAGGAAATAATTCCCCATATCACACAGGGCTTCTTTGGAATTGGAAGTACCTATAGCTTTTCTCATGTTCACTGGAAAAAACTAAGTCACTTTAACTCTACAAGTGAAATCAAGGGAATTCTGACATGGGGTACCAGTTACAGCATAATCAAAATTATGTAATACTGAAAATACTGTTGGGGGAGAAAACTTTTTGACTTTGGGCATTGATTTTTTATGCTAATTTTGTGATGGCATGGCCTGTGATGTTATAAGCTGTCTCAACTTAGTGTTCAGGATTTAGACTTCCAGTCCTGTGTTCTGTGGATGTCTGAGGACCCAAAAGCCTGTGTGCTGCTCTTAGCTCCACCATGATGTTTCCTCTCGGTTCTGACATCTCCACATGTGCATCTGAGAGGATGGCCCAATCCATGCCCTTGATCACTGTCTTGTTCTTTGAATTTTAAAATGACGATTACAGCGCAAACTCCCAAGTGGACAGTGGACAAAAATACCTGCAGGGACCAGTGTTGTTTTCTAGTCAGTTTCACTAGTTTCTTGGAGGGTAGCACCTGAATTAATAGAAGGATGAGGCTTCATTGAAATTGAATATAGAGGTAGTTACAGCTTTCAGGAAATACATATTTGAAACATTTCTAGAAAAAGAAAAAACACATTCTATAACTAGTTGAATAGCTGGGCTGAGGTAGAGAAGTCTGAAACTTTTCAAAATCAATCTGTTATCTGATATTATTATAGTTTTTTGAAAAAAGAAAGTCTATTGGTACATTTCTGTAAATTCTCAGTTTATCTGAGGGGTACCTGAGAAGACGGTACCACAAAGAATGGGGCGACTGCAGCTCAGCTGTAGACAAACTTTACTTTTCCCCCAGCCCTTTTATAGTTACAGGGAACAAAGAAAAGTCATACAGAGTTCAAGAAAACGTTGGATCTGAGGGTCGTACAAGTTCAGTGAAGGCAAGGAATTTAGGTGGGTTGTACACAGTTCAGTGATTACAGTGATGACATCTTTAACAAGTTCTATGTGTAAACCAGGACACACTCCATTAAGAACTTCCCCAAAGCAAAATAATTAAACACTGCCACATAGCACATATCGAGTTAACTATATTAAGAGAGCATGTAAATAAAGCTAGAGGCCATATCAGGGTTCAGGGAACAAAGAGGGCAGAACCCTTTGTGTTGCTTTCTTGGAGCTTTCCTCAACAAGACTCAGTGTGCCCCTTCACCTGATTACACTCTCAGGCGGTGTCCCAGTAGTTTCATTTTGTAAGGGGACACTTTGTAGGTTTTGGGCCTGGGTAGGATGTTGCCATTTAGTTTTCTATAACAGGGCCTCCCAGTTTCCAGGCAATGGACTCGTACCAGTCTGTGGTCTTGGAAGGATGGAACTGCCAAGATACTGATGTGGTCAGCAGAAGGTGAGCTAGGGAAAAGCTCTGCCTTCTGTCAGTACACTCCCATTAGATTCTAATACAATTGCTGGTCTGACAAGAGGAGTTTCACTTACCACTGTCTTCCTGTTGCTGCTTGCTTTTCAAAGAACCTACTGCAGAGTGTCCAAGAACCTACTGCGGAATAAGTGCCCTCATCCTTCAACTAAACCCTTACAGGGTGTCAGAAAGGTTGGGTACCACTGGTCTATGAACAGATACCTGATAGCTAACGTACTTTAGAAGTCTCTCTATGTGCCTCTTTTTTTGGATTCGGGATCTCACTCTCTAGTCTAGGCTGGTCCTGGACTCACTGTGGAGCCCAGTCTGACCTTGAACACACAGCAGTTCTTCCTTAGCTGCCTGAGTGCTGGGATTACAGGCATGCATTACCATGCCCAGATTATATGGTCCGAAGGAATCAAACTCAGAACCTTGAGTTTCCTGGGCAAGCAGTTTAGCCACCAAGCTATTCCTCCAGCCCCTGTATGCTATGTTGTTTAGGTATTAGGAAACCATTTTCTACTCAGACCTAGGTTATATTCCAGCCAGGCTGTTTGCTTTCTTCTCCTACTCTAAGGTGTTACGTTGCTTGCCTCATGTGGGTTAGTATTGATTAAGAACTTAAGCACCGTGCCTGCAACATACAAACATAATAAATTGTGAGCAAATCATAGTTTTTAATCTTTTGCTGGTAAAGAATTTGACATCACCTTGAGAATTAGTAGTTGTTTCATTACATCTGGAGAAGTATTGAGAGGTGATTTTAAATGTTAAATAGTTCTAGTAGTCTAAAGAACACAGTATTATGGGAAGGCTGCATTGTATTTGACTGAATGTCAGAGGAAGAAGCTTAGTTTGTAGTTCTTGTTTTGAGCATAGGAGTATTTTGGCTGTTGCTGAACTTTATAGAGATTAATGTTGGCAAGTATAGAATGGAAATCGGATCACTCAGAAAGGTGTCTAGTTATGTAGAGCAGGGTTCCCCAAACCTCAGGCCACAGACCAGTTCTAGTTCATGGCCTTGGTAGGATCTGCTTAGATGAGCAGCAAATGAAGCTCCATCTCCTGTCAGCATGCTCCTCTCTGGTTCTAGAGCTGCGGATAGGAGGCAGAACTTCACTACCCTCTTCCTTCTTGCTGCTGCTGGCCATTGCAAAGCTATCTTCCAACAGACTACTGCATAACACATATACCTGTTCTGGTCCTTAGGAAAATTGTCGTGAACTCAAGTGGTCTCTGATGTCAGAAAGGCTGGGGACCACTGGTTTAGAGTACATGACTTAGTAGATTCTCAGGTGTGAAAGAATGGGCTTGGGTGCCTTTTAACAAATTAAGGATTATGTTCTTGGTAACCATTAAAAAATAGATTCTCTAAAGACATCATCAGATATTTAAAGTGTTTTACATTTGCCATGACAGTTGTTTCTGATTTGATACAATGACATGCTTAAAATTGCTTTCTTCCAACAGAAAGAAATGCAGGAGTTGAAACTAAATAGCAGTAACTCAGCATCCCCTCATCGTTGGCCCACAGAGAATTATGGGCCAGACCCAGTGCCTGATGGCTACCAGGGGTCACAGGCTTTCCATGGAGCTCCACTCACAGGTGAGCTGGCAAGTGGGTCACCCAGCTTTTAGTGACTAGTGTCCCCTCCTCTGGTCCTGGGCATCAAACCCTGATACATGCAGATGTGTATCTCTGAACTATATCCCATCCTCTTTCCCTTCATTTAAGTAGATAGCTTGTAAAGTCAACTTTATATTTGTGTGTCTCCTTATATGTTACTTAAAAAGCTATATGTAGTGTTAGGAGAATATTATGACTCTGAGCAGAAATAGAAGATCCCATGTATACTGAGGCTAGGAGACCTCTCCAGTGTACATCTAAGCTGAGACTGAGGAGCTATTGTCCTGAAATTCAGAATGTCAGCTGATACGTAGCCGTGCACTGAGAGATGCCTAATTGAGAACTTAAACCTCTGGGGAGTTACTTTGATAGGGAGAGAGTCAGAGTATTAGTAGAAAGTCTCATTTGTTTTGAAATATGCCTGTGTATGAAAGGAAAAGGAGTTTGGTGGTAAAGCATACTGGATTTTTAATTTGTGCCGTGTCACTTACTAGCTATGTGAAGTCAGCTTCTGAAAAGTAGAGGAAATGCTTGCTTCACATCATTTTTTATGAACTTTGTGTTCATGCAGAAATATTGTAGGATGTATTAGGTAATTATTACAATATACAGTAAGCATCTCAAGAACCAAGGTCATTAGTGATACTTATTGTGGGTTGTCCAAGAAGTGTTTTGCTTTGTGTATAAAATTTTTATCAGAGTAGGTCAGGGTGGTAGGTATCATTATTAATCCTATTTTATTGATGAGGAAATAGTGTAGGAAAGCTAAGTAGCTTGTCCATTATTCTACAGTAAATTATAGGTAGAGCTGAGAATCAAACCACAGTAGTCTTAAAAGCCATTTGCCAGTATGTTACTTATATTGCCCCCATGCAGCCAGAAATGGTTAAACAAAAATTTTTAAACATGAAACACTGTCTTGAAATAGAATGGGTTAAGTGCTCCCATTCTGAAAATCTGAAACACTCTAAAATGTGGACTTTTTGAGTGCTGACTTGATAATCTCAGGTGCAAAATCTTCCTCCTGGCTTCATGTGACAGGCATCAGTCAACATACAGTACACTAAAGTTGTACAGCATTTCTTCTATTTTATGTGCTTAAAGTGTACAGGAAAAATGAATGAGCTATGTGTTTTTCTTGGGCCCTGTCTTCAGGACATCTCAGTAGGTATATTCAAATACTCTTAAAATCTGAGAGAATTCAAGTCCTGTGTATTTGGAAAAGGAATACTCAACTTGCAGTAGTTCTTTTTCTTTTTTCTTTTTTCTTTTCTTCTTATTTTTTTTTGTTTGTTTCTCCCTAATTGCTTTCAGTTCTTCCTGGATTAAAATGAGAACATTTAGAGTGAGAAGATTAGTTTAGAATAGCATATTTATTATGATGGTCATAACTTCCGGCCATCCTCTGTGACAGTGTTTTCTAAGTATACACAGGTGACAGAAAATATTTGTGAAGATGTCACAGTGGCAGATAAGTATATGAGATGTTTGGAGATTGTACCTGCTTACATAAAACCTCTGAGGATTGTCCAGCATATTTAGCTGAGGTTCAGCAAGTGAGCTGGTCTGTTCTGGGGCTGTGAGCAGTCAGCTGTTTTCATACCTCATGGCTCACTCTTCTGTTCTTTCTGTACACAGGTATTAAAGACCTCAGAGGGTTATGTAAACACAACATTCACATTGTCTTACTCTGTTTTTGCCGTGGCCCTGTGAGATGGGAAGAACAGTAGAGACTCAGATGGCTTCCCGATCAGCTGTCTCATTACTCTGCCACATTCCTAGACTTTTTTCCCTTAATAAAAGTAAAAATACAGCAAGATGGTTCTTTTAAAGATAAGATGATAAGAAAAATGAAGATTAGTAAGTTTTTGGGAAATACGAGTGTTGTAGTGGAAAACTAAACCCAACCCTCCCTCCTATCACAGAGGGATCTGTTAGCATTTTGAAGCAATTGTGATTATTCTTTTTGAATAGCTATTGTATGAGAATGTTACCATGTTGAATATAGAAGTAGTAGTCTGCCTTAAAAATGTTATTTTAACTTCTGAGCATTTGTAAATGTTCTTTGGAAATACTAGTACTAAGTATTTGGTGTCCCCCTCATATGGAAGTTCTGCTGAATCAGTCCCCTTATATTTCTCACTTGTGATAGTGTATCAGTGCCACTGACACATTTTTATGACTGCTGGTTATTTTTAAAATTCAGTGTTTATTCTTAACCTGGGGATCTGATAATGCCATCTTCATACTTTTGCCTATGCTGGCTTTTGCCAGGTACACAAAAACCTTTGCTGATTGTGAAAACAAAAGTGCCTGTTTTTAAGAGTTTTTTTTTTTCTATAAAACATCCTCAACATTTTATAGTCCCTTACAGTGCTTTCCTGAATTGCTTATCCTTATATATTTTTTGTATTAGATTATTTTTAGTAAGCTTGTAAGCCATAATTTTTTCCCCAATAGGCCACTGGTCATGGAGTCCATTGCTGACCTTTAAGCTTTAAGGTCTGGCTCATACTACCATCTTGCTGTGTGCTCCTATCTTCTCCTTGGGGTCACTCCAAGACAGCTGTCTTCAGGAGTCTCATTAGGTTCCATATTCACACCTGGGCTCTGGCCACCCTTTTTGATGTCATTTGCAGTGCCTCTTTAGAATCAGTTGGTACCTGTTAGGTCAAAATTCCAGTTACTCTTTCATGTAGAGGCACAAAGGTTCTTTTGGCTGTTTCATTTTCTGATAGAAGTGTCCTAAAACAGATCAAGCACATGACTGTGGGCTTCCCATCTCTAGGAGCGACATTCAGATCACTGTCCTGGAAGAGTCTCAGAGAGTCGGTATTTGTATATCAACAAGCAGGATTTAGTTGCGGGTTTGTTTTTAAGCCAGCAACATTTCAGGTTGCTGGTTGAGCTCCTTCTAGTGGGTTTGATCTGAACCCTGTCAGCAGTGCTTAACTTGACCCAGGGCAGCCTCATCATTGTGCTGATTTCGCATCTCCCTTGAGAAACATGGGCTCTGAGACGGGTGGGTGTGTCCTGAGACCTCCTCTGGGAAGACTGCTGTTTTCCTGGATTTCTAGTATTGAGCATTACTGCCCGCAGGTCTTTATTTAGCATGGATCACTATCTTTCTTCTCGGAGACTTTAAGTACGTGTTCTTGTCAACCAGTGCTGTTTTCTTACTCTCTGTGTCATACGTAAGACTTTGATATACTGAATATTTAAAAATCTAAATCTTTGGTTTCAGTTATGTGTGCATTTGTAGTTCTCACCCAGATAGTCTTAAGTGTGGTGTAACTTCTAACAGTGCTTTCTCCTTCATCTTCTTTTTTTTTTTTTTTGTTTTTTTGTTTTTTTAGTTTCAACAACTGGCCCTTCAGGATATTACAATCAATCACCAGCCTATAATTCTCAGTATCTTCTCAGGCCAGCAGCTAATGTGACTCCCACAAAGGTAACAAAGGAATAATTTATACATTCTATTTTTTTTTAGTATTTAGGCTTACTTTAAAGAAACTCAAGGTATTAGTTAAGTATTAGAATTCATATATCCCTAAAGATCAGACATTTATAATTTTTTTCCAGATACAGTATACTTCACTTAGTCACCTTACTTTTGTATTACAACAGTGAGTGTCAACATTCAGAATATTTTTAAATGGGAGTCGTGTGGGTATTGCATCTGTGTGTGTGTGTGTGTGTGTGTGTGTATCTGTGTGTGTGTCTATGTTTATCTGTGTGTCTGTGTGAGTAGATAGGTCCCAGGGTTTTCATTTTTTCATACCAAGCTACATTGCCAGCCTGCTTTGTTTTTGATTTTGAGACAGGTCTTACTAAGCTGCTCATGTTAGGCAACTTGCAGTTCTGCCCTAACCTCTCAGAGTGCTGGAAGTACCACTGGGCCTGTACTACTGTGCCTCGCCATCATTCTGTTTTGACAGAAATGGGACTGGAAGGTCCTTTCTGGTAAATACTTGTCGACCAGATGCAGTTCTGTGACTTCTTGATTAAGTTCTGCCTGAACATGAGGGCTTAGAGGACAGACAGTTATGGCACATGTAATAAAACTATTGTTCTTGTGCTTATTAAAATCCTGGGTAAGTTTCTTGACCTCTTAGTAATAAGTTAATACATAATAGTTGTAGGGGTTTTGAGGATAGTAAATAAGATAACCATGTTCATTCAGAACAGTGCCCAGCTGACACATGAGTAAATGCTCCATTATCATGACTGTTTATAGCATCATTTGACAAATGATGTAGCCGTAAAGAGGTTACTGTGTTTAGTATAGATTTTTAAGATGCATTATAATTAGTTATTTTTCATTGTATGCCAAGTATGTATGCAAGTATCTTTGTAGTACTGTTATACTGTACTGTAGTACTGTTCTACTGTAGTACTGTTCTATCTTAATGATGTGGCATGTAACCTAATGATACGTTATTACCCATAATACTCATGTTGGAGGTTTGTGGGACTTGAATTTAGTTCTCTATAGTGGTATAGATAATCTACAGAGTATTTTTTTTTTTCAGGGTCCAGTCTATGGCATGAACAGGCTTCCACCCCAGCAGCACATTTATGCCTATCCACAACAGATGCACACACCGCCTGTGCAGAGCTCCTCGGCCTGTATGTTCCCTCAGGAGATGTATGGGCCACCCCTGCGATTTGAGTCTCCTGCTACCGGAATCCTATCACCCAGAGGCGATGATTACTTTAATTACAATGTTCAGCAGACAAGCACAAATCCACCTTTGCCAGAACCAGGATATTTCACAAAACCTCCTGTTCCAGCTCATGCTTCAAGGTCTGCAGAGTCTAAGGTTATAGAATTTGGAAAAACTAATTTTGTTCAACCTGTGCCAGCTGACGGAATAAGGCCGTCTTTGACAACACCAGCACATACAACACAGCCAACTCCTTTTAAATTTAACCCAAATTTCAAATCAAATGATGGTGACTTCACATTTTCTTCACCACAAGTTGTGACGCAACCCCCATCTACACCTTACAGTAATAGTGAGAGCCTGCTAGGTCTCCTGACTTCAGATAAACCTTTGCAAGGCGATGGATATACTGCACCAAAACCAGTTCCTGGTCAAACCATGGGTCCTCGAAATATATTCAATTTTGAAAGCAAAAATGTGTCAGGGATCTCATTTACAGAAAGTGCAGCGCCGAATCAGCAAAAGAGTTGTAGTTTTCGCCCAGGTGATGACATGTTTACCTTCCACGGTCCCGGGAAATCTGTGTTTGGAACACCTGCTCCCGAAGTGGCTAGTAAGAATCATGAGGCAGATGGAGGCAGTGCCCATGGTGATGATGATGATGATGGCCCTCACTTTGATCCTGTGGTGCCTCTTCCTGATAAGATTGAGGTGAAAACAGGTGAGGAAGATGAAGAAGAATTCTTTTGCAATCGAGCAAAATTGTTCCGTTTTGATGGAGAATCCAAAGAATGGAAGGAGCGTGGAATTGGCAATGTGAAAATACTAAGGCATAAAACATCTGGTAAAATTCGCCTTCTAATGAGACGAGAGCAAGTGTTAAAAATCTGTGCTAACCATTACATCAGTCCAGACATGAAGCTGACACCAAATGCTGGGTCAGACAGATCATTTGTGTGGCATGCTCTTGACTATGCAGATGAATTGCCAAAACCAGAGCAACTTGCTATTAGGTTCAAGACTCCTGAGGAGGCAGCACTTTTTAAGTGCAAGTTTGAAGAGGCCCAGAGTATTTTAAAAGCATCAGGATCAAATGCAGCTGCAGCACCAAGTCAGACTGTGAGAATTGTGAAAGAACCCACAAGTCATGACAACAAGGATGTTTGCAAGCCTGATGCTGGAACCTTGAATTTTGAATTTCAAGTTGCAAAGAAAGAAGGGGCTTGGTGGCACTGTAGCAGCTGCTCATTGAAGAATGCTGCAACTGCTAAGAAATGTGTATCTTGCCAGAATCTAAACCCAAGCCATCAAGAGCTTCTAGGCCCACCATTACTGGACCCTGGTTCTGCTTCTAAAACTGGACCGGAAAATGCTCAAGATAGATTTGCATTAATGGCTTCAAAGAAGGAGGGTCACTGGGATTGCAATACTTGTCTAGTAAGAAATGAACCTACTGTGACTAAGTGCATTGCATGCCAGAATACAAAGTCTGCCAACAAAAGTGGGTCTTCATTTGTACAAGCTTCTTTTAAGTTTGGCCAAGGAGATCTTCCGAAGTCTGCTAACAGTGAGTTCAGATCTGTTTTTTCTACAAAGGAAGGTCAGTGGGATTGCACCACATGCTTGGTACAGAACGAGGGAAGCTCTCCAAAGTGTGTTGCTTGTCAGAATCCGAGAAAGCAGAGTCTGCTTACTACAACTACAACTACTGGGTCAGCACCTTCCTCTTTAAAGTTTGGTACTTCAGAGATGAGTAAAAATACAAAGAGTGGATTTGAAGACATATTTGCTAAGAAGGAAGGACAGTGGGCCTGCAGTTCATGCTTAGTGAGAAATGAAGCAGCTGCTACAAAATGTGTTGCTTGTCAGAGTCCAGCTAAACCAGGTCCATCTGCTGCTGTTCTTCCAGCTCCTACCTCTTTCAAGTTTGGCTCTTCAGAGATAAGCAATGTTTCAAAGAACGGGTTTGAGGGCATGTTCCCTAAGAAGGAAGGACAGTGGGATTGCAGCATGTGCTTTGTACGAAATGAAGCCAGTGCTACACAGTGTGTTGCTTGTCAGAATCCAAGTAAACAGAGTCAGCCTGCACCTGCCATTCCTCCCCCTGATGCTGCCCCTGCCCCTGCTGAGACAAGCAAGGCTCCAAAGAATGGATTTGAAGGAATGTTCACCAGAAAGGAAGGGCAGTGGGATTGCAGTGTTTGCTTTGTGCAGAACGAGAGTTCTTCCCTAAAATGTGTGGCTTGTGATGCTTCTAAACCCACTCATAAACCTGTTGTAGAAACTCCTTCAGCTTTCACCACAGGCTCCAAAATAAAGTTAAATGAGTCTTCTGGAGTTCAAGTAGGAACAGGATTTAAAACTAACCAGTCAGAAAAGCCATTTAAATTTGGCATTACAGAGCAAGGTTTTAAATTTGGGCATGCTGATCAAGAAAATGCACCTTCATTCACATTTCAGGGCTCTTCTAATACAGAATTTAAGTCAATAAAAGAAAGATTCAGCTTTTCCACTCCTCCATCGGCTGATGGATTTAAATTTGGCATCCAGGAACAAGGACCTCCAGATAAGAGTGAGAAGCACTTCGAAGATGATTCTGTCCAAGCCCAGGATATGAGTGGCGAGAAGAATGGGGGTGGAGTGCTTCTTGGTCAGACAAGTGGCACGTTTACCTTTGCAGATCTTGCAAAATCAACATCAGGAGAAGGGTTTCAATTTGGCAAGAAAGACCCTAATTTCAAAGGATTTTCAGGAGCTGGAGAAAAGTTATTTTCATCCCAAAGTGGTAAAACAACTGAGAAAGCCAGTATTTCTGCTGATCTTGAGAAAGATGATGATGCCTATAAGACTGAGGACAGCGATGACATTCATTTTGAGCCAGTAGTGCAAATGCCTGAGAAAGTGGAACTTGTAACAGGAGAAGAAGATGAAAAAGTTCTGTACTCACAGCGGGTAAAATTATTCAGGTTTGATGCTGAAATAAGTCAGTGGAAAGAAAGAGGATTGGGGAACTTAAAAATTCTTAAAAATGAAGTCAATGGCAAGCTGAGAATGCTGATGCGAAGGGAACAAGTTCTAAAGGTGTGTGCAAATCACTGGATCACTACCACCATGAACCTGAAGCCCCTCTCAGGCTCAGACAGAGCATGGATGTGGCTGGCAAGTGACTTTTCTGATGGAGATGCCAAGCTAGAGCAGCTGGCAGCAAAATTCAAAACACCAGAGCTGGCCGAGGAGTTCAAACAGAAGTTCGAGGAGTGCCAGCGGCTCCTGCTGGATATCCCTCTTCAGACTCCCCATAAGCTTGTGGATACTGGGAGAGCTGCCAAGCTGATTCAGCAAGCCGAGGAAATGAAGAGTGGACTCAAAGATTTCAAGTCATTTTTGACAAATGACCAAACTAAGGTCACTGAAGCTGATGAGAGCAAGGTCTTCGGGACAGTAGATTCAGGTGCTGCAGATGGGACAGCCAGGCCCAGCTCTGAGAGTGCAGGGCCCACACTGGAGTGGGACAACTACGACTTGCGAGAGGAGGCTCTGGATGACAGTGTCAGTAGCAGCTCAGTGCATGCCTCTCCCCTGGCCAGCAGCCCCGTGAGAAAGAACCTCTTCCGCTTTGGGGAGTCCACCACGGGGTTCAACTTCAGTTTTAAGTCTGCACTGAG
Source organism: Ctenodactylus gundi (assembly GCA_004027205.1). Taxonomy (NCBI): domain Eukaryota; kingdom Metazoa; phylum Chordata; class Mammalia; order Rodentia; family Ctenodactylidae; genus Ctenodactylus; species Ctenodactylus gundi. The sequence continues at coordinate 1,553,803 of PVKB01000012.1, read as the reverse complement.
CCCGTCCAAGTCTCCTGCCAAGTTGAATCAGAGTGGAACTTCAGTGGGCACTGAAGAGGAATCTGATGTGACTCAGGAAGAGGAGAGAGATGGGCAGTATTTTGAGCCTGTTGTGCCTTTACCTGATCTAGTTGAAGTGTCCAGTGGTGAGGAAAATGAACAAGTTGTGTTTAGTCACAGAGCAAAACTTTATAGATATGATAAAGATGTTAGTCAGTGGAAAGAAAGGGGTATTGGCGATATAAAGATCTTACAGAACTATGACACCAAGCAAGTTCGCATAGTGATGAGAAGAGACCAGGTATTAAAGCTATGTGCCAATCACAGAATAACTCCAGACATGACTTTGCAAAATATGAAAGGGACAGAAAGAGTGTGGGTGTGGACTGCGTGTGATTTTGCAGACGGAGAAAGAAAAGTGGAACATCTAGCTGTCCGCTTTAAACTACAAGATGTTGCAGACTCATTTAAGAAAATTTTTGATGAAGCAAAAACAGCCCAAGAAAAAGATTCTTTGATAACACCTCATGTTTCTCGTTCAAGCACACCTCGAGAGTCCCCATGTGGCAAGATTGCTGTGGCTGTGTTAGAAGAAACCACAAGAGAGAGGACAGATTTAATTCAGGGTGATGATGGAGCAGATGCACCCTCAGAGATGGGAGAAGTGCCTGCCACATCTGAAACCCCAACAAAAGCAGTGGTTTCTCCTCCGAAGTTTATATTTGGTTCTGAGTCTGTTAAAAGCATTTTTAGTAGTGAAAAATCAAATACTTTGGCAACACTTCTGCCACAGTTTACTTTTGGCAACAGTTCAGCCACTGGGTCTTTGTTTGGATTTAGTTTTAATGCACCTTTGAAAAATAACAGTGAATCCGAGAGAAAGGTGGAACCTGCCAAATGTCAGTTGTCCCAGGATGCTGATGCTTCGCAGTCTTTGGAGGGCAAGATCAGGAACCCCGTGGCTTCCATTCCAAAGGAGCTGTCTTCAGCTACCTACACTTTTAAAACACCAGTGCAGGGTAAGTAGTTAGACTTCAGAGTTAAGCACAGTTTTGTTTTGTTTTGTTTTGTTTTTTTCCTGTTTGTCTTGATGGAGACTATAGGAAGATACTGTTTTAGGCAAATTTGGGTCATAAACCCTCCTTTGTGAACACCCAAAAGTATTTGAGCAGCTTTTTTTTCTCCCTGAATAAGTTCACGCTTAAATATTGAAACAGTAATAGAGATTATGGGTAAATTATTTAAGGAATTTCAATGACTACAAGGTATTTATATAATTTTGTTAGTAAAGCAGAACTTAATGCAGTATTAAGATTGATAAACTTGAATTGCAAGCATTAGCTTGACTTTTCTTTTTTTGATGGTACAGGTGATTGAACCCAGGAAGCACTGAGCTATATCCCACCGCCATTTGTAGTTTTATTTTTATTTGGAGGTGTTTCGCTGCGTTACGCTACATCTTTCTGTGTCAGCCTTCCAGGCAACTGAATTATAGTCACATGCCACCACACCCAGCTTGATCCTCCCAAGAAAGTGCTTTTTCTTTAGTGTTACTATTTTTTTTTTTCTTCTTTAGTCATGTAAGACATACAGAGTTGAGAGGTTTACATACTGGAAGAGTTAGTCTTGTCACCTTTTATTGAGTGAGCAAAGAATGAAACTACTGTCATAAATGAATATATAAGACTTCTTTCTAGACTGGTACAAATTGAGGGGCTCTGGATTTTTTTATTTTAAAGTCGTACTCATTTTGTTCCAAATATGTTCAAAAATAAAAACTCTTTATTTTCAGGATTTAATTTTAGCCTTTTTAAATCTAATCCAATGGCCTTTTGGACCAGTACCCCCTCCTCACATCCCGAGAGCCAAGGTACAGAGCTAGCATTCTCTGTGTGAGGCCACTAGCAGTGGTAGTCCTTAGCGTAGTAATCTGTCTGTATGAATTGAGTATTTAACACTGCAGTGTGCATGTTATAGAATGCCATTTTAAGCAGAGTACTTCTTGACTAGTTGAGTAACACTCTCATGCTGTATTTTTAAATGTACCTATATGATCTGTTTTCTTAGCACAGATTGTTTTTTGCTATATTTTACTTTATTGCTTTGTTATTTTCAACCCCTGCATTTCATCTAACCTCTGTCTTTAGTACTAATGCCTACCAGCATTCAAATGTGGCAGCAGCTTGTATGCAATATAGGTTCCTCTAGGGGTTTAGTCTTGTTTGTATGTGGTTTAGAAGAATACTTTATTTGGAAGCAGGCATAATTTCTGCTGTCGCCAGTCTATTGCTGTGTGTTCCTTCTGTAACTCCAGATCATTGGTAGGAGTAGGGGTGCTGCTAGGCTGGGATAGCAAAGTGGTGAGATCTGCTGAAGACCTTCATGAATAAAGTTTGGCAAGAATACTCACTATTAGTATCCACTAACACATCTTAAGCAAGCCAAACAAATGGCAGTCCTTGGTTCCTGGGCTTTCATCGGGCTTTCATCTTTAAAGCATAACAATGATTCCTAGCAAGGGCAGCTCTTAGTGTCTTAGTCTTAAAGAGGCAACCTTTGAGAAATTACATGAAACCAAGGATTCCATAGGCGTGCCAACCAGGAAGGGTGCCATAGGGTCTGTGTATGGGCTTTTACATTTTCTAGTAATAGCCACATAAAAATAAAACATTAAAAGAAATAGGTGGTTATAAAAAGGAAAACAGATGAAATCAATCTTACTAGTGTTTTATATTTAACCCATGAATACAAAACACCATTTCCACTCATATTGAATATAAAAAATTAAAATGATGTTTCAGTTTCAGCCTTTTTTTCTTTTTAATTCTGTTGCTTTAGAATCTAGTCTACATGTTTACGCTGGAGAAATCTTCCTTAGTACCAGTTGGCCCACAGCATGCTTTATGACTGCCTTGCTTTACTAGTAATCTCTTTAGCTAGACTTTCTTCATAGACCACACCAGAGTACATTTGTAATTTACTTTTCTCCCCCTTAATGTTCTGCCCTTTCATTAATGGAAAGGGGACTGGCCAGTGGGGAGGGATGTTTTCAGCTACCAAAGTTCCTTCAATTCTCATGGTATTAACCATAGGATGACAATTTTTATTTGATCTTATTTAGTAACATACTTGGGAATATACAGTACTGGATACAGCTCTTATTGCTTGCCATCCTTGGCAGTTATTAGGAACTAATCAAGGTTGGCTGTGGAGTAGGTACACATGTATACTAATTTTTGCTTATAATTTAAGAAGTTGTTGCAAGTGCATGGCTGTTTTGCTGAACGGTTGTTAAGTATGCCAGAAGTGAATGTGGCAGCACTTTTTAAATTATGGGAATTGGTAATTTTTTTAGTGAGCAGTGTGTTTTTAAAAATCGGTTTTGGTATTAAGTAGATCCTGCATTCTCTAAGGGTTTTTTGGGGGGGTAGAACACACTAAATCGGAGACTAATTCCAGTTCATGATTATTGTAGAGCTTGATCTCCACCAAAGTACATGTATTTTTATCATTATACTATTGTACCTACATAAAAGTTTTATAATGTTCATAGTTGTTTAAGCCAGGTCGTCATTTTTTTTTGACTTGGGTTACAGAGGATGAGAAGAAAACACATGAAGCTCCTGCATCAGATGATGACGTTCTTATTGTATATGAACTAACCCCAACTCCAGAGCAGAAGGACCTTGCAGTCAAACTCAAGCTTCCTCTTACTTTCTTCTGCTACAAGAATAGGCCAGATTATGTTAGTGAAGAAGAGGAAGATGGTGAGTCCTTTGGTGTTTTAAAAGCATTCTGTTCCTGCTTATCTTAGTAATGGGAGTATGGTTTAATTATTTAAAATCCTACTTTTAGAGCTTGTCACCAATAGTCTTACAGGTAGATATTTGCCCTAAATGTGTGTGTAAATAGTCAGTGGATGTAATGATTTGAATGATACTCATTAAACAAGCATTTGTGTGTGTATGGGGGGGGGCGGTTATCATATACTAGGAGTTCTGGCAGAATTGCAGGTGATCATAATTTTTCAGTAGTCTTGGACCTCTGGGCAGCCGTGGTTTCCAATGAGGGAGATACTTGTGTTACATGTCAGTTTATAAAATGAGCATGTGTGCTCAGAAGAAGCCCTAGATGGATCCATTGGACAATGGTCTAGAGTATTGGGCCATAGAGCCAGGGCAGTGACACCTGTGCCCAAATGTGAGGGTGCTTGAGGAGGTGGGTACTAGACTGAGTTGGCTTCTGTGTGCATAGAAGGGATAATCCAAAATAATTTTGGGTGGGCATTTAGGAAAACCCTCAAAACTTTTGAAATTCTTTTTTCTCATACAATCAATCATACTTTAAGATGAAGATTTTGAAACAGCTGTCAAGAAACTAAACGGAAAACTCTATCTGGATGATTCAGGAGAAGGTGAGCCTGCAGAGGAAAATCTAACAGGTATGTTAAGTGTACATGGCGAAATATACTTTCTGATTATATTTATTTTTTGAATTTATTTTTACATACCACCTCCCTTTTCTCTCCCTACCCTTTCACTCCTCTCTTTCCCTTTCCACAGTGTCCCTCTTCTTACTTCCATGCATCTTTCATTTTTTTTATGGTTTGGTTTTCTCATATTAGAGAAACCATATGATAAATTTAACTTTCTGGATCTGATTCATTTGGCTGAGCATAATGTTCTCAAGGTGCATCTATTTACCTACAAATGCCCCAAATTTGTCATTCTTAATGACGGAATGACACTCCCTTGTGTACATATACCACATCATCTTTATCCAGTCATCTGTACTTGGGCATATTGGCTTCTTCCAAGATTCAGCTATTGTAAGTAGTGCTGCTCGAAATGTGTGTATGTATCACTCTTGTATATCTGGGTCAAATAGGATGTCAATGTTGAGAATCTCCACACTGCTTTCCATAGTGGTTGTACCAGTTTGCAGTCCCACCAACAGTGTAGGAGGGTTCCTTTTTCACAGCCTCGACAGCATTTGTTGTTTTTTGAGTAAAATAATAGCCATTCTTACTGGCATTAGATGGAATCTCAGTATTACTTTAATTTTCTTTTATCTGACCACTAAAGATGTTGAAGATTTTTTCACATATTTATTGGCCATTCGAACTTCTTCTGAAAACTGTTTATTTATTCAGTTCCAGTTCCTACTTTTTTGAGTATGACCTTTATAATTGCCTGGATTTCAATAGTGTCTGTTGTGATTTCACCTTTTGCATTGATGGGGATTTTTTTCTTTCCTTCTTTTAATGACTTTGGCTAGAGGTTTATCAATCTTATTTTTCCCTTCGAAGAACCAACTCTGATTCATTGATCTTTTCTATTTTTTATTTCAGTTTCATGGATCTCTGCTCTGATTCTTATATCTCCTTCTACTACCTTTTGATTTGATTTGTTCTTGTTTCTCAGCCACTTTGAGCTGCTACATCATTAGATCATTAATTTCAGATTGCTCTGTTTTTTCATATGTGCACTTATATTTGTAAATTTTTCTCTTAGTACTGCTTTTCTTGTGTCCCATAGATTCTGGTATGATGTACTTCCATTGTCATTTGACTTAAGGAAGTTCTTAATTTCTTTCTTGGTTTCTTTGATTTATTCCTTGTTCAATGATGGATTAATCTCCTATGTATTTGGATAGTTTCTAGTTAGTTTTGCTATTGATTTCTAGTTTTACTCCACTATGATCTGAAAGCATGTGGAGATTGATTTCAATTCTTTTATATTAATTAAGCATGTCTTATTTCCACAGATATGGTCTGTTGGAAAAAGTCCTGCTGAGTAAAGATGTATTCTGTTGACATTGGAAAGAATAATATGTTGATATTTGTTAAGTCCATTTGTTCCTTGGTGTGATTCAGCTCTGTTTCTTAGTTGACTTTTTTTTTGGAGGGGGGTCTGGTTGGTCTGTCTACTTGTGACAGTGGGGCACTGAAGTCCCCTAGTATAAGTATATTGGGATCTATTTGGCCTTTCCTGTCTAGTAGTTTCTCTTGTATGTAACTGGGTGCACCACATTAGGTGCATGTATGTTTAAAAATTTTAAGCTCTTTCTGTTGGATGTTCCTTTTACCAGTTTATAGTGACCATCTTTGTCTCTCCTGATCTCTTTTGGTTTGAAGTCAGCAGTGTCTGGGAATAGTATAACTACTCCTGTTTGTTTCCAGGCTCCAGTAGCTTATAGTATTCCAGCCTTTTGCCTTCAGTCTGTGTGCTTCTTTTTGGATGAAATGTGTCTCTTGCAAACAACAAATGGTTGAGTTTTGTGTTTTGATCCCCTCTGCCAGTCTGTGACTTTTGATTGATGAGTTAAGACCATTAGCATTGAGAATAATTATAAGATTTTTACTGAATCCTGTCATTGACCTGTTCTTCTACTGTTGGTTCTTCGCTCTTTTTGTTACATTTTCTCTTTCTTTCCTTTCTTCTGTGTTCTTTGATGTTGTGTATGTCTCTAAGATTCCTTCAGGTATTTTTTGCAGTGCTGGGCTAGTGATCACAAATTCTTTAGGGATTCTTGGTCATGAAAAATTTTTACTTCCCCTTTAATTTTCAGGGATAATTTTACTGGATACAGTAATCTGGGTTGACAGTTGCAGTCTTTTAAAGCTTGAAAGATTTTCCTCCAGGCTGTCCTGGACTTTAAACTTTTCACTGAGAAATCTGCAGTAATACGAATCATCCATCAGCTGTTATATCCAGCTACTTTGCTCATTTCTCATTTTGGAGTTGTGCCTAATTATGACATTTGTTTCCTCAGTCTTGCCTTTAAGGTCTGAAATTCTGTCCTCACAATGTTTGAATCGACTTCTCCTGCTTTCAGATGTATTTTTCATATCCTTAATTTCAGCTAGATTTCTTTTCATAATTTCCACTTCTCTATCAAAATGTTTTTTTGTACTTTGCATTTCCTTATTTACCTCAACCAACTTTTTATTTGTGGCTTCAGTAAGCTTTGTCTCCATTAGGACCACTATTTGTAAAGTTCCTCTTTAAGCCCACTGATCATTGCTTGCATTTCTTTAAGAATATCTCACTTAATTGCTTTTTGACTTTCTTCTCTTCTTCCCTAGGAGGTGTTTACACTATTTTAGGGCCCATCACAATAGTTTCTGGGGGTTCAGGACTTCCTGTGTTTGTCCTGTTGCCTTGTCTTCCCATTTTTCTGTTGTTGAGGCACTTCACTTTAAAGGCCTAGCTGAGAAGTTTCTGTGAGCCACTATGAGGGTATGTGATGGGAGCCAAAAGTCCTCTGATTTCCATGCTTGGAGTAGGGAATGAGAAGAATTTAATAGTCCATTGGTCTTTGAGGTGTCTTCTCTACTCCTGGCCCCTCAGCAAAACTCTCCTGACTGTCCTCGCTTCCCTCCCCCAAGGCAGGGCTTTCCACCCTCAGAGATCCTACCACTAACCACCCGCCACACTGTCTTTCTGCACACTGTGTCCCTCAAATCCCTGAATCTCTGGTGTGCCTATCTGAACCTTCTCTAAACAGTTCAGGCTCTCTCTCTTTTTTTAATGGCTCCTGTATGTCATTGTGTGTTAGGGCCGCTGAGTACTCCCAAGTCAGTCTAAGCTCCCGGTGGACTTTTCTTAGGGAAACTGTCAGTGTATTTGCAGTTTGCACTTCCAGCCAGCTCGTTTCTGGAGTTTGGGGCTATCAGCTGCTATCAATTTCCACTTCTCCACGGTCCTCACTTAACCTTAGTTTGAGGTTTTGGGTCTCTGGGTGGGTTTCCCTCTCTCTGTGCCATTTGCAGTTGGCCTGCGGCGGCATCCTGCACTGCTAGTTTTTTCCACTTCTGGTGTGTCTTTGGGATTTCTGATCTTCCCATGGTCTCCTTTCAATTGTCAACGTTCTCCTACCTCTCCTAACTACGTTGAACAGGCCATTTTTGACTATAATCGCAACTTGTGAAGAGGCTCTACAAGGAGACATTGTGCAGCTCTATTACTCAGCCGCCATATTGCCCAGAAGTTGCCTATTTTTCTTTTCTAAGAGCCTTATTAGGTAGAATTTTAAAAACACATACTTAAAGAGAAAAGTGTGTGTGGACCCTTGAGAGAGACCTGAATTGAACATTTTAAACAAATCTGCTTATAAAGGAAACCTAGTCTGATCATTTCTGTAATCAATTTTATTTCTGTAATGTATTCATGGTAACTAGAAATACAAATACTTTTGGGCTGATGGATGGACCTTTCGGTGGTTCTTGTCTCCACACACACCTGCAGGCCTGGCTTCCTGCGTCTGTGGATGGTACTGAGGGTCCTTACGGCTGACCATTACTATGTTGGATTTGAGCTCATTTTGTCTTGGGCTTATGCTGTGTGGCTTTTTCAGATAATGAGAAAGAATGTGTTATTGTTTGGGAAAAGAAACCAACAACTGAAGAGAAGGCCAAAGCAGATACGTTGAAGCTTCCACCCACCTTTTTTTGTGGAGTCTGCAGTGACACTGATGAGGACAATGGAAATGGAGAAGACTTTGAGGCCGAGCTTCGGAAGGCTCAGGAAGCCCAGGTGAGAGGTCCATTCCCCAGGATACTCTAAGCAGCAAGTGGTGGTGGCTAGAAAGTAGAACCGAAGGTCCACATCCACAGAATGGCTTACAGTGCCTGGATGCGGTAAATACCATTTCCCAGACTGAGCTGCAGATTCAAGATAGCACCACCCAAAATCCCTCCAGGAATCTTTGCAGATGTGAACAAGCTGATGGTAAAGTTTTCTATGCTGGACACATTATCACCCAAATCTAGTTTTAGTTTAGGCAAATGTCAGATATTGTTAAATATTTTACTCCTTTTGTTGTGATTATGTTGATCAAGTTACTGCTTTATACTCAAGTTACTGTCAATAATTTGTGTCTTTCATGAAATTGGTGTCAGATTTATGTATGAAGGACACCCCTCGCCCCATGGAAACAGATTTTGGCTTCTTTTTTTCCCCCCAATAGAAGCTGCATTAGTTTTTTTACTTTTTCTTTTGGTCTGAATTATATAGGTTTCTGCACCTTATTATTTCCTTGTGCCTTGGATTGGTTCTGCTTCTTTTGTTTATTGCTAAAAGTAATAGACTTAAATTAGAGATATAGGACCAATCTTCACTTGTATTCTAAGTATTGAATGCACTGTTCAGCTGCATCCCACAAGTTTTAAAACATAATAGTTCCTTATTTTTCTTGCCATTCTTTTTGATCTGCATATTTAAGATTTTGGTGACTTTCTACATGTCATTCTGCTGCTGATCTCCAGTATAAGCTGTAGTTTAATACTGATACATGGTCCTTGAGCATAGTTCTATTAGACTTTGTGAGGTTAGTCTCAGTAATAGTTCCCAAGAATAAGCTGCAACAGGGTTTCTTCTTCTTTACTTTACCTAATTTAAGCAGCTAGTTGGGCTCCCTTACATCCAGGATGAGTGCCCATCTCTCACTTGTGGCCCATAAGTCAGTAATAAACACCTGAGGGCTCTGAGCTAGGCACTCCCCAGTCTTAACAAGTTGACACAATCTTTCCAGATCAGACCCCAAGCACCTGCCCTTTTCAGCCAAGCCCCACCTCTCAATAACTCACAGTTCCACAGCCATTCCACTATATCCAAATACGTGAGGCTTTTGGGGGATACTTCAGATCCAAACTGTTGCATTTAGACTTTGTGGAGTCTCTCAGTGATGGTTCCACTGCTGGTGAAGGCTGTGCAAGTCACAGCCATATTTGCATGTAGCATCTGCCATCCATGTTCATAAGACCAAATTGGTTAATACTGTGTTCAATTCTGATGTAGCCTTGGTATATATTTCATTCTGTTTTCATTTCTGCTCTATTTCTATTCTTTTAGTTTCTTTCTGATTATTTTGGATTTTAGTTTATTTTCCATTTTAGGTTGAAAGTTACTAATTATTGATTTGTGGGGGTTTTTTTGTTTGTTTGTTTTTGCTTCTTAAGTTTTCTTCTGTACATTTTCTAGCAACACCTCACATGTATCTCACCACCAGATTGTTCTTGTGGTCCTGCTGGGTTCATTTACTTTTCAGATTCTTTTTAGAGTTGCCCATGTGTTTCCGTCTAGGCATCCAGTCATAGTTTAGGAAGGACAGAGTGAAGTACATTTACTTGACATCCCAAAGTCTAGGTCCTTGGTGTCTTCTAAAGTAGGTTATGTGGTCCTTTTTGTCATTTAATATTTAATAACATGGTACCTTATTACCTCCTCTTTTCAGAAGTCCCAGAAGGCGGATGTTACCAGCACAGGTGATGGTGCATGCACAGCTGGCACAGGTGATGGTGCGTGTGCAGCTGGCACAGGTGATAATGTGTGCGCAGCTGGGGAAGCATTGAGTATGCTAGACCCTGCCACCAGAACTGCTGGTTCTTCACCCATTTCCTCTGAAACTGCAGAGAAACCTGTGGATTTATCTCTGAGAAAGGAAGCCGACTCAGAACCTTCTAGCCAAGGTGAAACTTGCTATGTGTTTTTATCAAGCATTACCTGAGGTAGACACGTAAGCTTAAGAAGATGGACTTAGGACTGGAGGCATGGCACAGCGGTTAAAGTGCTTACCTTGCAAGCACAAGACCCTGTGTTTGATTCCCCAGCACCACACAAAGCTGGGTGCCATGGTTGAAAAATAAATAAACAAACAAACAAATAAGGAGCTCTGAACTTATGCTAGGCAGGCAGTCCTAACACTGAGCTATGTTCCAGCCCTTTTTATTTTGTATTTTGAAAGAGGGTTTAAGCTGCCCATTTTGGTTTCCAACTTGCTGTCTTCTTGCCTCTCTCCTGAGTTGCTGGATTATAGGCAAATCTCACCATGTATGACTTGAAAGCAGATTTTGGGATGTGTCAAAGGGTATAAAATGTTAGTAATCAGAAAAAAAGTCATATCTTGCCAACAGACAGTACACATGTATTTGTGGTTATTAGGGAATACAAAGCATTATTACTCTGACCTCTATGAGCATAGAAGACAATAGTTTACTTACATTGTAGTCTTTGTGCTATATGGTGTGCTATATTATTTGGGGACTATTTGAATTATGTATTAGCTATCAAGTATACTAAGAATGTTTTACCTATACATGAAGTAGGTAGGTAGTAAGTGCTTAAAGTTTTGTTACTACTTAATGTCTGTACAGGCCTCAAGGTTTGCTCAGTTAAATATTAAGTTATTAGTAACTAATATCTGGTATTGTGTTCCCTGTCCATTTCACTTCTTAGGTGGAAGAAGTAAGTTGTAATGCTTTATACATATGCAATATCCGCACTGACAATTTTTTAAGTAGTCCTGAAGAAGTCACAAATGTCACACAGGTGCTTTAGAGTTTTCATATGTTAGAAGAGGGAGGTAACCTGATACCTAAAACCTCTGGATTTTCAGATGAATAAGCCAGGGCATAGCAGTTTTAGAGGTCATGCATTTAAACATGAGTAGAATTCAGACAAGATTCCCATGCTTCTGTTGACCACGTGTAAGTGAAACATTTGGGTTTTGTGGCCCATTTATAATAAAGAACACAGAAAGTTTTCTATAGATGTTTCCTAAAATCCTGGTTGTTTAAGAACATAAGATTCTATAAAGCAGAAAATATATAATAGTTTTATATTGAGCTTAGTATTATAGATGATTCTATCTCACTGATTTTTTTTGGCATACATTTGGCATAGTATATATACATATATATTATATTATAGTATTATAGCTAAAAATATCAGAATTCTATATACTTTGTAATTTACCAGAACATAGATGCTAATCCCTCTTACCTGGTAGTACAGAATGTCTCCTGTTTTTTCTGAATCTCTCATTGTATCTTTAATAAAATAACAGATTTGTTCTTTCACTTTTTCCAGTGGAAAGCAGAGCAGTTTCATTTGGATTTGGAAGTAATACAGGGCTATCATTTGCAGACCTGGCTTCCAGTAATTCTGGGGATTTTGCTTTTGGATGTAAAGGTAAGACCAGGAGAGATTTTAGGGATATGAATGTTACAGAATTTACACAACTGAACCAGTGTTTTACAATGTTTCAACTAAAAGCACCACCCCACTCCCTATTTATTTTAATAATTAATAATTTAATAATAGAAGACTTACATTCTACTGATAATATAACCATGTGTATTAATGTAGTTTAAGTCATGCTGATAGATCTCTCCAGCCTGAACTGCAAAGCTGTTGTTATTTTGGAATAACCCAGACTGGTAACATTGTTTTGTTAACTGTACATTCATATTTGATTTGTTGGTATTTTAAGATTTGTGAATCTTCATTTTTAAGGATATAATTGGGATTTTAGCATTTGGATTGTGGTCATTTAATTATGTTTGATTATGATGTAGTTTCCCATCTTCATACGTGCTATCTCTGTTTTTAGTCTATTTTGGTAACATTTCCATACAGTAGTCCATTTATAGGAACAAATGATTGTCCATTGTTTAAAGTGTATTAGCATAGGCTGTTTCTTCTCTTCTGTCATACCTGTGGTTGATTTGCGGACTAAGTTTTATTGAAGATCATGTGTGAAAAATCATGAGTAATAGAATTCAAAATGCTGTTTATTCCTTTTGTATATTTGAACTTTTTCACAGCTGCTTATTGAAAAAAACATTAGCTTTTATAAATTACCTTCAGATATGATATTACATTAGAATTGATGGCTGCACTAATACCCAATTTCTTTTTCAGCCTCATAAATACCCTGAAAACTTAAGGTAGTAAGTCAGCAAATGTAGCAGTGTAGCAGATATAGTTGTTTACCCAAAAATATCAAATGAAAATTGATGTACTGGCTTTCTGGATGTTACTTAGGGCAACCTTTTCAGTATAACTTAGTCTTGTGCAAGTAAGGGCGCCAGGACCCGGGAGAGAGCTATGCCCCTGCATCCCCTGTTCCCCCAAACCGCCTTTCTAGCAAGATGTCTCAGCAGCCTCCGTTTTGCTTTCTTGCTTCCTTTTACTTACTTCTCTATTCTTAAAGTTTAACAGGAATTCATGTGCCTGTCTTTTCAGTTAAACAGCTTTTGGGTTTTATCAGTTCTCTATTGCTGTTGGTACTGGGAATGGGACGCAGGGCCTTCACAATGAGCTATATCATCAGCCCATTTTTTAGTTTAAATTTTAAGATAGGATTTCACTAAGTTGCAAAATTCCCCAGGCTGGGTTTGAACTTGTGATCCTCCTAGCTCAACCTCTGAGAATACTGGGCTTATGGCCAAGGCCATGGACACAGCATTATTTGTGCTTTGTAAAAATGTATTTACCTTCGGACCGTCTTATTTTATTTCTTCGTTGTATTTGTTTTTTTGAGGATTGAATGCTCACTTTCCTTAGATTATTTGTTAAAAATAGTAATTGAAACTATAAATCCTTTACAGTTTTGTTTGTATTTATACAAAATAAAGTTGCCAGAATATTATGATTTTAAACATTTCCAATAGTATGTTGAAAATTAGATAAAATAATGTAGGCTGGATTTAAAAATTAAATATACTAATTTACTTGTCAGATAAAAATTTCCAGTGGGCAAATACTGGAGCAGCTGTGTTCGGAACACAGTCAACCAGTAAAGCTGGGGAGGACGACGATGCCAGCGATGAAGAAGTAGTTCACAGTGAAGATATCCACTTCGAACCTATAGTGTCCTTACCCGAGGTAAATGTCAGGGCCCACTAAGAGCCTTTTTTCAAGTTTAAAAGCGGTTTGAGATGTGGGGATATTGTTTCTTTCTAAATATTTATAATTTAATTGGTAGTTCTTATTTCTTAGACATCTAACACCCCTTCCCCCCTTTTTTGATGGTGTCCTAATGATAGATCCCAAGTCCTCAGATATGCTAGGCAAGCACTCTGCCGCTTACCTGTGCCTTCAGCCTATAGACATAATGCTTGGTAAACTGCTCATGTGCAGTTATGGGAGAAGTAGTAATGTTTTCATCTGTTAGAATATCATGCCATTTTCTTAAATCTGGAGACCTAAGAAAGTTTTCATACTTGCCAAAATCCTTTCAATAAAAAGTAATCGGTATTTAGACACGAGTATTGTTTTTAGAAAATTACTTTGTCATTTTTCAGTCTTTGTCAGTAGTTGATAAATCTTTTCAAGAACTCGTACTCTTTGAAACCTCTTAAGGCATTTGAAGCTGAACTCAGTGAAGCAGGCCTGTCATCCCAGCACTGTGGAAGGCTGAGGCAGGAAGATGGCAAGTTCAAGCTCAACCTTGGCAACTTAGCAACATATTGAAACCCTGTGTCAAAAGAAAAAACAGGCTGGGCTCAGTGTGATGGTCCTGAATTGAATCTCTGGCACTGCTTTGGAGGGGGAGGGGTGTGTGTGTGTGCGTGTTTAAGGAAGGCATTTGCTTTCCAAGAGCAGAGTGAGTGGTGCATAGTAGAAAGAGCTGTCAGGAAACAGCGGGTTTTTATTGCTGTGACCCAGCCATGACGTCAGTGTCATTACAGAGCATGTATGTTAGAGAATTTGACTCTTTGGAATTTATTGCAGAATTTATTATAAGCAACATTTTATAGGTAATCATTTGTTACCATAGGTGGAAGTAAAATCCGGAGAAGAAGATGAAGAAATACTGTTTAAAGAGAGAGCCAAACTTTATAGATGGGACCGAGAAGTCAGTCAATGGAAGGAGCGTGGTGTGGGAGACATTAAGATTCTTTGGCAAGCAATGAAGAATTATTATCGGATCTTAATGAGAAGAGACCAGGTCTTTAAAGTGTGTGCAAACCATATAATTACCAGAACAATGGAATTAAAACCATTAAATGTTTCAAATAATGCTTTAGTTTGGACTGCTTCAGATTATGCTGGTGAGCTTCTACCTACTGTTAACTACTTCTAATTTTTTGTATTTTAATAAACATGAAACAGGTGTAACATAAAAGATCACTTTTTCTCTTGTTAGATGGAGAAGCAAAAGTGGAACAGCTTGCAGTGAGATTTAAAACAAAAGAAATGGCTGAGTCTTTTAAGAAAAAATTTGAAGAGTGTCAACAGAATTTACAGAAAGGACAGATATCACTGGTTGCAGAGTTATCAAAGGAGACCAATCCTGTGGTGTTCTTTGATGTGTGTGCAGATGGTGAACCTCTGGGACGGATAGCCATGGAATTATTTTCAGACATTGTTCCCAGAACTGCTGAGAACTTCAGAGCACTGTGCACTGGAGAGAAGGGTTTTGGTTTCAAGAACTCCATTTTTCACAGAGTAATTCCAGATTTTGTTTGTCAGGTAAATGTTTTCTATCCCAGTTGAAGTTCAGAACAGTACTAATAACAAACTTGGTGTCTTACTTTCTCATTGCTGTGACTCAGTATTCGACGTCCACAACTTAGAGAGGAAAGATGTAATGTTGCTTATAGTTTTGGAAGATCTCGATCCATTCATGGGTGGGTGGCTGGAAAATGGTGTACTCACATGGTGGGTCCACAGCTAGAGCTAAAACTGGAATTTCTGAGTCAGAGATCCTTATGGCATGGTGGAAGAGAGAGAGACTGAGAGGAAGGGTGGAACAGCACACGCTCCTTCAGGTCAATCCCCCAGCACCTTCCCTTCCAATTAGAGCCCACTTCCCAACCCTATACAGTATTCATAGGAACATGAGGCTTTTGGAGGACTCTCCAGATCCAAACCATGACACTTGGGAAACTTGTTTCTTCATAACATCATCCTCATCCCGTCTTTGTCTTAATATTCCTTTAGCTCTCCTACCTAGGCCAGGCATCACCACCTGATTTTCCCTCCTGCCCAAACTGTGAGACTAGAAGGATCCAAATTTTGAAGTGAAACCTGCTAGAGACTGAAAGAGGAAAATTATCTTTTTAAATCTTCTTTCAGAAATGTCTATTTCTTAGTTTTCAGATTGCATTCTTAAGAAAATGAGGGACTTATTCTGGAGTGATGATTTCTGTGTATGGTTTAATGTTTCACTGAGGACTCCTATTAACTGGCATTTTTTTTTCAGGGGGGGGATATCACCAAACACGATGGAACAGGAGGAAAGTCTATTTATGGAGATAAATTTGAAGACGAAAACTTTGATGTCAAACATACTGTTCCTGGCCTCCTGTCCATGGCCAATCAAGGCCCAGATACCAATAATTCTCAATTTTTTATAACTCTGAAAAAAGCAGAACATTTGGACTGTAAACATGTAGTATTTGGGTTTGTTAAGAATGGCATGGAGACTGTGAAAAAGATCGAGTCATTTGGCTCTCCCAAAGGGTCTGTTAGTCGAAGAATCACTATCATGGAATGTGGACAACTGTAAAATCATTGTTTTTCATGGTTAATTTTATCTGTATAAGAAGTTGAATTGAGGCTTAGCTGTTACAGACAATATAGTAATTATGTTCAGCTTTTGAAAATGGACGTTTCCAGTGTATAAATGTAAAATTGCAGCTTATAGCTGCCGTCACTTTTTAATGTGTTATAATTGACCTTGCATGGTGTGAAATAAAAGTTTAAACACTGGTGTATTTCAGGTGTACTTGGTGTTTATGTACTCCTGACATATCTGTATTAAAATGGAATAATAATAATCTTGTTAAAAGCAATAGACCTTCGCAGACTATTGAAGGAATATGATATATGCAATTTAATTTTTAACTCCTTTTAAGATATTCGGACTTCCTGCATGGATATACTTAGCCGTTTGAATAAAGGGACCACAACTCGGATAGTTTTATTTGAGATCTGAAATGTATTGGTGACCTTTAACAATTGATTGGTGTGCTTGTTCATGCCCAGAGACTCACTTATGAATGGGTAGAGCCGCAGAAGGTAGCAAGTTAACCAAAGTGCTCTTCTGTCATCTTTACACCTCCTGTATAGTTCAAATTAACTTTTGAGTATCATCTTTTCTTTAAATATATAACTTCCGGTGTCCTTTGAAGGTATTAATTTTTTAAAAGAGTGACTTTTCTTAGTTTTGTGGGGGTTTTTTTCTTCCCTTTTCTGTCATCTGTCTCTACTACCTCAAACTTCAGCTTGGTCCTGATGATAGAATCGAATTTTTTCCTTGGAGTTATTGTGATAAAGTATGGATATTTTTAAAAGGTCTATATCATGTTCTTTGGTTAAAGATTTGCTTTATATTAGATTGTTGCAGTACCTTTTTCTGGTGAATTTTGTAGCAGAAATAAAGTGACAATTGATAACAGCTATGACATTTAAAAACATTACTTGTGCATCAAGTTGTCTCCTTTATTTCAGTCTTAGACGTGACGTAAGAAGAACAATTAAGAAAAGGTTAGTAGTATTCACTCAAACAGCCACGTGGCTTTCAAGGTTACTACATAAATAAAGTGCTTGGAAAGGGCTTACATTAGAAGTTAGGCCAACTGGTAAAGTCTTCTCTGTATATTTACAATGAATCTACTTAGAGCACAAAATTGTGTGTATTCCATATGATAGTGTATGAATTTTAACCCCCTTATTCCCTCTGTGTTTTTCCCAGTGGTCATACCCGATTTATTTGTAAGGAAAGGTTGTGAGGTTTCTCCCGTCAAAGTGGTACTTTGGAAATGGGATATGCTACAGTGAGTACCTGTTCAACCACCTGTGCAGTGAGGTCATATGTGTGTAAAGAGTGATGATAGCACCTCTAATCCCACTTGCCACCAGGCAGATCTCAGAAATAAACAGTGGGACTACCTGAACTTTAGAGAGGCTCCATATTAGCAGATCTCAGAAATAAACAGTGGGACTTACCTGAACTTTAGAGAGGCTCCATATTATTTACATGCACATTTAATATTTAGAATTGACTTTCTGGGGCTAAGGCTACAGCTCAGTGACAGAGCACTTACCGTACAAGGCCCTGGGTTCAATCCCCAGTACCAAAATTTAGAAAAAAAAATCCATCAAAAAAAAAGACTTTTTTGGAAATCTGTGTAACTGACACACAAAGTTTAACTTCACAGCTGAGATCATTGGTACCATTATGATTTCACAATAAATTCTAGTAAATACAAGTACTTTCTGGAAGACTTTACAAATTTTATGCATGTATATTTGTTATGAAACCATTTTAACAACTTTAACCAGAAATTTGACAAAATGACATGTAAACTGACTTTCCACTATTTTCCAGAGATGCTTAGAAGTGGCTTGAGCCATTTATAACAGCACCTGCGTCAAGTTATTTTGAACTTTGTGATTCCTGTCTTTTAATTTCTGGAATGGTATTATAAACTCAGTTGATACATATTTTTTTCAAATTGGCTGGATTTTATATTTCATTAAAATCTGCTTAAGATAGCATTAACTCATTAATACAGCTTAATATTTTGCAGGAATAGGCTGGTTTAAGTGATTTTTTTTTTTTTTTTTTTTAGATAGGAACAACTTTGTTGAAGTACTGCTCTTCAAAAAAAAAAAAAATCTTGGCCATTTGAGTACTGAAAACAATCCAGACATGTATGGGACAGTTCCAATTTAGAGGAGTATCAGTTTGTTTGTAGGGTGATTTGCCAGTTAAGATAGAGCCCCTACAGAGTGCCGTGCACTGGGGAAAACTATTTTTTTTGAGACAGGGTCTCGCTGTGCGACCCAGACTGGTCCTGAACTCCCTATAGAGGCCAGGCCGGCCTAGGACTCACCACAATCCTCTCTCAGCCTCCCTAGTGCTGGGATTAAGTGCGCCACCATGGCCGGTTTAGGTAGTGCTGGGGAATTGAACTCCGGTACCTAGCGTTTGCTGCTGAGCCAAACCTCTAAGGGGAAAACTTTCTTAAATTAAGTGCATTCAGAGAGTTCACGTTCTGATACTCCCACATGAGGAATGCCGGCGGAGAGTGTGCCCAGATAATGTCGCCAGCGTCTCTGCCTAGTGTCCCCATTGATTCTGTATGATTGTGATGACCCCTCGTGCAGCAGTTAGCAGCGGGCAACTAGGATGGACAGACAAGTGTATGGGAAGCATAAACGCCCCCCCCCCCCAACCGGCCCTTATCAGTAAGGCTACTTGTGATTCGAGAGTGAGACTGGGGGTTCACTGTGCCACCGCGCCAGCTTCCGGGGGAGGGGAGGAGAGGCGCGGGGCGGGCCAGCGCTGGCACCGCCGGTCCTGCCCCACCCAGAGAACAAAGCTCACCGCATCCTCGACCCTCATGTGACGCGCCCGTCCGCACACCCTGCCCCGCGCGCGCCCCGCCTCCGGCGTGCTGGTGCGTCATGACGCACTCGCGCCGTGGGCCCATCTTGTCCCCGGGGCGGTGTGCGTGCACCCTGACGTACGTACGTTGTGCGCACCCTTTCCCCGCGGTAGTTTGAACGCCGTTCCCCGGGATACCGGCGAGCGCGTCGCGCCATGGAGCCCAGGGTCGTGAAGCCCCCGGGGCAGGACTTCGTGGTGGAGCGTCTCAAGAGCCGTTACGGGCTCGGCGGCGGCTGCCCGGGCGAGGTGAGGTCGCGGCGCCGGCCCACCACGGGGCTGGGCGCCGGCAGGGCGGTCCTGGCGCGGTGCCCCGGGTGGTGTCCGCAGCCCGCGGCGCCGACACGAAGCTCTGCTCTTCCCTAAAACTTATTTTGAAGCGGCTTCCAGTTTGCGGAAGAGTTGCGAGTTCCGCCGGAAATAATCGTGGCCCTGGCCCGCAGCGTGACTCCTGTGCCCGCGAACACCCTTGTCCTCCCGCCTCCCTCGCCCCTGTCTTGGGCATCGGGCCTAAAGTGAGCACTTCTGTTGTTTCTTCCTTTGTTTTGTTTTGCTTTTTCTCCACTCTGAGTGAGAGCCTCGACGTTGCGTGAGCAGTCGTGTTGTCGTGGAGCGCAGCACCGGCGTGGGTCCACGTAGACGTAGTTCACTTTGGGTTTCCCTTGCCCTCCCCCAGTCACCTTAGTCCTCTGGAGAAACTTCCTTTGCAAATTCAGTGCAGAAATGCGCACACCTTTCATTCAGAGCGGTTTCCCCATCTGTTTTTCATGACACGGATGCTGTTGTCACGGTGAGGATGCTGTTTTTAAAATGTCCCTGAGCCAGGGTGTTTTTCGCGCTACCTCAGGTTAGACTTAGTGGTGTCTCTGGGCAGAGAACGGCAGGGGTGGTGTGGATGCCTCTTGAGAACAAGAGATCCTAGATGTGCATCTTCTAGATTTCTCCACGCTGCCTTTATAATTTTCGAGTACTTTGTAGGGAAGGAAAAACTTTTCCCCCCATTTTATTAATATGTATAAGTGCAAAAGGGAAGGAAAAACTTTAGTAAATTCATTCTAATGTATGAATTGTGTCCCCTCTTCCTTTTTTTTAGTGTGATTTTTCAAATTTTGATCCAGCTCAGTGTAAACGAAGACCTGTAGCCTCCCCAGGTATGCTGATGGAATATTTTTTGTAATTTGAGTGTTTTAACTAATTTGCAATAAATTTTCTTAAATGTTTAGATTTAGCAGTTAGTGGTAGATGCCTTTTGATGACTAGGCTTTTTTTAGTGTGGCATTTCACTGACGGTAATCATGATTCTGGGAGTAAATGTGTGTAAGTTGTTTTCAAAAAATCAAATAAACGAGTACAACTTGCAACCATCATGTTCAGTGAAGAAAGTCAGAAGCAGAAGGTTAAATATAGAATGTTTTTTCTAATAGAAACCCAGATCACAATCATTTCATATAACTAATTGAGGGGAATAATGAGAACTGGTGGGGAGGGGAAGGAGTGGGAGGGTCAAAAAAGGAGAGGGAAGGATTTGTAATCTTGCCACGATATGTATATGCACAAAATATTTAACATCAATGTAAACATTACGTGTTGCATTTATACATATTAAAATGGGTAAAGAAAAATAAAGATAAAAATCAAACTGAATACCTTTTAGGTATTATCTGTCAACAACTTTTCTGCCTTGAATATGTTAAAAATTAAACCAGTTTTAGTAAAGCAAACAAATTGCTATTGTTTTAGGCATAAACTTAGTTTTGAGTTACTAGGTTAGTATTTATTACACTGAAGGAGAAATTTACCAATAAATGTGTTTGGATAATTGCACTGTGGATTAGGTGAGTTGCATCTTAATATGCAGCTGACATGTAATTATAATAATATATAGTATTAATGTACTAATTTTTAAATATTTTTAAATGATGTTTTTACTAGTAAGTACAATCATTAAATTTTGGGAGAATTGCAGAAGAAATAATAGTTTTTTGCTTGGCTGATTGGTTGGTAATGGGGATTGAACCCAGGGCCTTCACACTGAGTGAAATTCCCAGCCCTTTTTATTTTTTATTTTGAGACAAGATCTTGCTAGGTTCTCCTTTACCCATGCTGAGCTCAAACTTGTGATTCTCCTGCCTCAGCTTTCCAGAGGTTTTTCTCTTTGAAGTTCATCAGGTTGCTGATTAGGTTATTTTATTTTGCTATGTTTATTTCATACTGAAATAATGTAAATTATTTGTTGAAGTTTATTTTGGTAGATTATGTTAGCTAATTGTATCAATAAATATATTTTCGTTTGAACCAAAGTGAGTTGATTTGAAAAATGCACTTGTAAAACATTCTTGAAGTGTAAGAATTTCAGATGTTACCGAATCTATTGACTTTTCATAACTCCTAAGTTTTTTTGTATTGATTTTGAGACAAAGTCTGTCTCTGTAATCCAGTTTGGTCCTATACTTAACACATATCCCAGACTGGCCTCAAACTGGCCATCACACCTAGCTAATGTTTCTCTTCTTATTTTTTTTTTTTAATGTGGTGCTGGGGGATAGAACCAGGGCCTGACACATCATCGTAGGCAAGTATTCTACCCACTGAGCTGTAACCCCAGTTCTAAAATTCTTAAATTAAAATTAACATTTTAAAATTTGCCTTAGAACTTCCAGTCTTTGAACCAAAAAGAAAAAAAAGTCCTACTACAGTCCTAATATGTAGAGCACTGCATATTAGGCAGTGGGGGAGAGACAGAACAAAGAAAAAAAAAAGATGTATAGCCTCATTAAATTTCTGAGAGGATAAAAATGAATGTTGTAGAGTAATACATTTGCAAGAATTTGGAATAATATCTAAATTTCTTAGTGTTTGATTTATTCACTGGGTTAGAGGTAGGCTGTCGGCATAGTAAAACAGATATTTGAGGACAGTGGAAATAAGACTGGGTTTTGAATTTTCAAGTAACATATCTGCTGGTTATATTCCTTAAAAAATTCACATCAATGCTCTGGCTGTTAAAAGTTGCAAACTTACAAGACATGATTATAGACACCCAATCTGCTTCCCTCTCAGGGCAGTTCCAAGTCCATTTAGGGTAATGGCAAAAAAAAAAAAAAATTGTGATCAGTAATGTTCTGTATAAATATAAGATTTGAAGCTTTTTTCTCTCAGCTTGCGTTAGGGAGACAAATCGGTACTTTGAGCGTCTTACCTCTATGATGCTAGCCTAAGAAAATTAGTGTCTTATGTCAGTATGTAATCTTTTTTATTGACAGATGACTTACATGTCTACTCCTCTGGAGATAAAGTTGGCTCATCATTAAGATGTTACTCTGATGAAAGAAAACATTGCCTAATACCTTTGTGCAGCTCATTCACACAGCTAAATGTGAATTGGTAAAGTACCCTGCGTTCCTACTGTTGTCTCCCTTCAGTGTCTCAAGAAACTGAAAAAGGGAAGAACAGGCTGGCTGTACATTTGCTTTTCCTAGAGAGGAAGTTCAAGCAGTCTGTAGCCTCCTAAATAGCTGAAGAAACTTATTTTTCATAGTTATACATCTAGAACTCAAAACCCTCTTCTCTTCTTTTAAAAAGGACAAAAGAAACTAGGGAGGAAAGCTCTGTGTAGACTTTCTGGGCAGCGACACCAGCCCACTGCCTGCCATAAGCCTCGTGCTAATGTGTAGAGCGCTGCATATAAGGCGCTGGGGGAGACAGATAGAACAAATATGTCTGATAGATTGCTGGCTAAAGAGTGTTGCAGTTCTGTGTAAGGAGTAATACTGTGTGTAAAAACTATAAAATCAGTGAAAGCTAAGGTGAAATTTTCTTTCTTTTTTCTTTCTTTTGCTTTTTTTTTTTTTTTTTTTTTGAGGCGGGGTTTTGCTTTGGAAGCCTGGCTGGTCCTCAACTCACTGTATAGGTCAGGCTGGCTGTGGGTTCACGGCAATCCTCCTGCCTCAGCTTCCTGAGTGCTGGGATTATAGGCTTGCGTCACCATGCCTGGCTTTATGTGATGCTGGACCTTGAGCTTGCGTACTACTGTGCCATTCTTCTAGTCCCTAAGCTGAAATTTTTAAATAGAGCAATCTGTGAGAGAAGGAATGCTATGACTATCAAGGAGTGAAATTTTGAAATAATGTAAACCCCTGGAGATGTACGTTCATTCAGAATGAGATGCTGCCGTAATTGTGGAGAAAGAAGAGACAGTTGTGCCGAAAACTTTTATGCTATTAATGAAGTGATATGTAGGGATTTGAACTTTTTAGACAAATTGCCTCTCTACCTAAATGAATTCATACGAATCACTTCGAACAGTGGTAGGTAGTATTATAAAGCACTCAAAGTGCTCAGATCTTAACAATTATCATTATTGTTATTTTTCTTTAATTTGGCATAGTATCTTAGTTACTCTTTCATCACTGTGACTCAACACTGGATATGCACAACTTAAGGGAGGGAAAGTTTTTTTAGCTCACAGTCTCAGAAGGTCATGGTCTTTTCATGGGCAGCTGGCAACAGTGGAAGCACACGGCAGAGGCAGAGGTGGCAGAAGCTCCTCATGATATTACAAACAGGAAGCCAGGTCAGGTCCTGGAAAGAAGTAGTATATATCCTTCCAGGTCCTGTCCCTTTGATCTACCCCTTCTGGTTCCAGCCTTAGTGTTCTGCCCCTTCCAAGTTTAAGCCCCCAGTCCACCACCACACACCTGTAATCCAGTCCATACACCTGCAGTGTACAGTCTGCCACATGTCTGTAATCTAATCCACCCTTCCAGACCACCCCTTTCTCCTAACAGCACATGGTCCTATAGGTAACCCATGACATCCAGATGCATGAGGCTTTTGCAGGACATTCCAGATTCAAACCACAATACATGGTATTGGTCGCTTTCCTAACTGCTGGGAAAAACCCCCAACAACCTTCTTTGTTACTTGGTTTTTGCTGGGACAGAATACCCAAAATCCATGACTTAAGGGAGGAAAGATTTATTTTAGCTCACAGTTTCAGAAGGTCTCACACACACCATTCTTGGGTAGCTGACAATGGGGGAAACACATGGTGGAGGTCTAGTGAGAGAAAAGCTCTTCTCGGCCAGGCAGATAGAAAGCCCAGTGAAGAGGAGCCAGTTGATGTCTAGAGAGTATAGCAAAAGCCAGAGCTTTCCCAGCAAAAGCTGTAATGATTTTGCTTCTTTCTTCCATTACTTAGTTCAAGCTGACAGTTGGGTCTCCCATACCCAGGGTGGGTGCCCCTCCCTTACTTCCTGGCCCACAAGTCAGTATCACATACCTGAAAACTCTACCCTGGGCTACCCCTAATCTCCACAAGTTGACACAGTTCCTCCAAGTCATACCCCAAGCATCTGCCCCTTGCAATCAAGCCCCACCTCTCTGCAGCTCACTTTTCATAGGTATTCCACTATATCCGTATACATGAGGTTTTGGGGGCCATTCAAGATCCAAACCATAACAGCTTGAGTTCAAAAGAGTTAATAATTTTGCCTCACGGTCTCATTGGGTTCAGCTGTGGTCTGTTGGCTCCAAGGCAGAAGCAGCATAGTAGACAGGCCATGTGGGAAAGAGAGGGGGGAGCTGGAGACAGGAATCCACCCTTCCTTCCACAGTGTGACCCCGGTGACCCCCCTGCCTCCAGGCCCACCTCCTAAAAGCATATGCAGCCATGAACTCAGAATACTGCCCTCATGATACAGTCACCTTCCAAAAGCACCACCTCTAGACATGTGAGACTTTAGTGGACATTTTAGATCTAAACCATAACAGGTATTCAGTACCACAAAAAAATAAATTCAAGAGTTGGACATGAGCTAGACTATACACTAGACAAAGTTAAAGTTTCTTAAAGTAATAATTTTAGGGACTGGAAGAATGGCATAATGATTAAATCACTTATCTTGCAAGCACAAGGCCCTGAGTTTGATTCCCCAGCACCACATAAAGCTGAGCACTCGGAAGCCTGAGGCAGGAGGGTTGCTATGAATCCAAGGGTAGCCTGGGTTATGTAGTAAGTTCAGTACCAGCTTGGGCTACAGAGTGAGACCCTGTCTCCAAATAAATAAAATAGAGTTTTAAATTCATGGAAATTGTTTTTCTGTTTAACTGAAAGTTTAATCATATTTTATAAATGATTTGGGTATAATTCTAAATTATAAATTGAAAGTTTTGGGCTATGGAGGTTTTCACACCATCGAACATTCCTCAGAATCCTTGGTTAGGACCTAGTCTAGAAGTGTGCCGCCCATGTGGAACCCCTGAGCTCCTGGCCAAATCAATGTGTGTTTCACTAGTACATGATTCACGCTGCACTTGAAGGACTTAGTACAGTTAAGAGAATGCAAAATATCTTCATAGTCATTTTTCATGTTTTACTGTTGAAATAATTTAACGTTTTAGATGTATAGTGTTGAATATTGTTAAAATTTTGCCACTTACATTTTAATGTGCCACCAGAAGAACTTAAATTGCCTGTGTCACTTGCATTGTGCTCCCCTTAAATGTCCTGCGAGTTCTAGGTTGCTTACCTTCCCAGTAGTCACATCACCTTCATCCTTCCTTACGTTGAGGGGTCAATTTCCTCACGCTGAACATCAGTTCTTTTGCTAACAGCGTGCTAATGATGCCTGTTCTGTTTGTCTTGGACCGCCCCCCCCCCCCCCCCCCCCCCCCCCCCCCCCCCCCCCCCCCTTACTGGGATCAGCAGAAGGGACTGCTGTAGAGCACTTCTACAGGTGTGTGAAGTTTTCAGTTAGGCCTATTCTTTTATTGAGAAATGCTGTTAATAGTTGAAAAGCAGTTTATCTTGTTCAAATGCTGTAGTAAACTTCAGATTTCTGTGACAGAATTTTTTTTTTAAAGCCTAGATGATGAACTGGATTCTTTCCATGATTTGAAGAAACAAGACCCAGAGGAAGAGTTAACTGAGAAAGATCGTAGAGGTAGTGCCTCAAAGATAGCCAAGAGGTCTTTTAAAGAAATAGAAAAAGGTAAAATAAATATTCACTTAAATCTTGATTTTGTCAGAGAGAACACATCTCTCATAGCAGTTTGGTAGTTCCTGGGATCTGTTTGTTCTGTTTGTTACTGAGTTTATTCCATTTTGGTGATACTGGAGATAGAGCCAAGGGTCTGCATAGACTAGGCAGGGGGGCTCGCCACCTGTGCTCTGGACTCGTGCCACTGTGCTTATTATTAAGAAGAAAAGTAAACTTCATTGTTTTTCAGTTGTATGCCTGTGTTCTCAAAACTTACGAAAACAAGCAAATGATAGGGTACTTTCCTTCAAGTTTATTCAGTTCTTTCT
Source organism: Ctenodactylus gundi (assembly GCA_004027205.1). Taxonomy (NCBI): domain Eukaryota; kingdom Metazoa; phylum Chordata; class Mammalia; order Rodentia; family Ctenodactylidae; genus Ctenodactylus; species Ctenodactylus gundi. Next base: position 1,527,309 of record PVKB01000012.1, on the reverse strand, counting down.
CATGTCATTGTTTATTAGAAAGTAAGAAAATGATTGTGGTAGTCATTGATAAACCTTCCAGATTACTTGGGGTATGGCTTTCTCAGTATATTAGCCACGTGGCATAGCTACATCATAGATGGCACCTCTCTCCTTTTAGCTGCTAGTCAGGTCCTATTGAGGTCACTGGGGATGCAGAGCCCAGCATTGCAGTGTCGCAGCCCTCCCAACATTTGAGGACCAGGACAGTTAATCCAGACTACACTTGGGCTTTCCATTACATAGTGATCTTCCCCAATGAAAACAGGATAAACTATAAAGAAAAAAAAGTTAAATATATATGAAAGTTGAAAAAAAATAAGGTGTTCTCAGGCAGCAGCTGGTGAGGTGGGGACCCAAGTAGCTGGCTGAGCCCTGATCCCTGAGCATAGTCATTCACCTCTAGGTGTATGTTAAATCCAGTGAAGTAAAACTTTCCCCTAAAAAAAAAAATCCTCTTATCTTTGATGCTCCTTCAGCCTCTATCCCAGATGGGTAATAGGAATATAATAGGATCCTCCTACCCACAAAGGTTGGGCGTCCCAAGAGGCTAATGCAGGTAGAAGCCACTGAGAGTTTTATACTTCGATTGTTAGAAAAATCAGTCCCAATGGAAGAGTATTAGAAAGTATGAACCAAGAGATGCTTACTGTCCACTGCACTTGGGAGTAAATCACACCATGGACCCAGTTTGGGGTCACATCCCCCGTGAGCCAGTGCCAGGAGCATCTTTGTACCTGTGAGAGAGTGGTGTTACATCTTGTAAGTCAGGATGAGCAGCAAGGATTTGTGAACCATTCATTCTGGAACCAGCATGGTAGATTTCCAGGTGCAAGTTAGTATTTAAAACTAGAAATACACATAGTGGAAAATGAAAAGGAAAGTAGTGACTAGCACTGCCATTGGGTTAGTGGCTCCATGGTGTGGGGGAGGGTGGCATGTCAGGGAGCTCTGAGGCAACTTGTTTCTCTGCCTAGGCAGTTGCTACATGAGTGTTTTTATGTCCTTTAAAATAAGTTTGAGGGCCTAGGGGAATGGCACAGCAGTTAAAGCACTTGCCTAGCAAACGCAAGGCCCTGCATCCTATTCCCCAGCAGCACATAAAGCTGGACGTGCACACCTATAATCCCAGCACTAGGGAGACTGAGGCAGGAGGATTGCCAGGAGTCCAACGGTAGGCTGGGTTCTTTAGTGAAATCAGGACCAGCCTGTGCTAGCAGAGGAAGATCCTGTCTCAGAAAAGAAAAAGAAAAAAAATAACGTAAGTTTGAAATAATTTCAGATCAACAGAAAGTTGCACAGGGTGCAAAGAATATCTGCATATGATACCCATATTTTGTAAATACTACCATTTTTGGTACTGTGTTCTCTCAAAACTTTTAAACAATATGTAGTTTATACTTAAAGCCACTTTTTCTGAAGATTACTCTGTTTGAGAATATTTAAAACTTTTGTAGTTGCCCTGCCAACCAGTGTGGCCCCAAGACCCCGTGCTGACTATTACAGTGAAGCCAGAGAGTCTCCTGTGACTAGCGCCAGCTCTCCAGGCTGCAAGGTGCCAAACCAGCAGGGCTTACTTCCACATCACGTAACTCAGATCTATGATGAGCTATTTCAAATACATCTGAAACTGCAGGTAAGAACTGAACACTGTGCTGAGAATTCACACATACTTAAATTCTGAGCACAAAGTTTTTGCATACGAGTTATTTGGTTCCAGTCATTTAGGAAAGTGGGCTAAAGTACATACATAAGGAACAAACAGTTTACAGAACTGTTGAAGGGGGAAAAATAGTGGCTGAGAGAAAATTGTGAGCAGTGCTGTTAGGTGTGTACCTGGGGTTTCAAATGTCTACTTTAAGTTTATTCTCATCACAACATTGAGAAATAAAATAAATTGTGCTAAAATAAATTAAATGTTCTAGATTAATTGTTTTAAATACTTATATGTAAGAAATCCTTTGTCACATCTCACTACAACTCAGCTCTGGTCACCGATTTTGTGGTGTTTTTAGGGTTTCTTTGTACAGGTGCAGCTTGCATGCGTGTAAAGTCTTCTCTAGGAATAAAGGAGTGCGTATAATGTACAATTTCTGTTCAGAATTCCTTAACTAGAGACACACATGACAAGCTTTTTTTTTAAAAAATTCTCTTTTTTTCTAAATCATTGAGATTATAACATTTCAGGAAGGATTATTTTAGTCTAAAATCATCATGGAAAAGTAGAGGCAGAGCCTGAGCCTGGCCCTTGACCCAAAGGTGAGCTTAGAAGAGGAGGCATAGGCGGGGCATTCCAGGGATAGGAGAGGGGTGGAGAAGTATCCCTGCAAGAAAGATGGCCAGACTGGGAATGGATCAGCCTATGCAGGGAAATAAAATTGTGGAGACTCAGGCTATCTGTTTTATAAGTTTTTAAGTGAAGGAGTGATAGTTAAAAAAGCAATGTTTTAGGGGACATTGTTCTTTCTTTATGTTAGTGGGATTGAACCCAGGGAGTGCCAAACTTTTTAAATTTTTCTTTTGAAAAAGGATCTCACTGAGTTGTCCAGGATGGCTTTGTATTTGTGAGTCTCCTGCCTCAGCCCACTTGGGATTACAGGCAGGAAGATTCTTTTGAAAACACTTTAGTAAAAATAAATAAAGTTGCAAGGATGTATCTATCAACTATGGCAAGTGCCATAAATATGAAAATACTTAATAAAAAACTGATTTAATATATATCTGGCTTATAATTTACTCTGTAATGTTAGAGATAATACCAAGCATATACTTTTTTCTACTGTGTGTGGCGTTTTTAATCCAACAGTTTGGGTGCCTGTTGATGGGCACTTACGAGTAAGTTTCACCCTTGCTGTGTGTGGCCTGTGAGAAGCAAGCCGTGTGTCCCCATATAGCGGAGGAATAGAGGTTCAGCACAGACACCTGCATGGGGAGACTAAGGCTCACGTAAGGGTGTTCTAGCAGAGATATGTTAGTAGACTCTGAGTAATGAATAGTAGGGTTAGCCCAGTGGAAGGGCTGCATTCTAGACAGGAGCTACCTGATATTATGTGTGCCTATGAGGATGGACCAGAGAGGGCAAGGGGAGGGGACTTTTGAAGGCTAGAGAAAACTGCAGCAGGAACCTAGGCAGGAGGTTTATTGTGGAGGTAAAATTGTCTGGTTTTGGTATGACGGATTAGGGGAGGTATAGGGAGGTTATGGTGTCTAAATTGATTCTTGTATTTCAGGTATGTGCAACTTGAAGGAAGAGTGGATTACAGAAAAAAGACAAGCAGTAAATGTATCAGTGTAGTGGCCAGAACATAGATTTGGGTAAAATCTGATGTGGAAGTCATCTACTCTTGTTAGCTTCCTGTCACTTTAGCATGCTTAAGATATTTATCTTACAGAGACAAAAAGTTTGCCAGGTGCAATGGTATGTATCTGTAGTCTCAGCTATTTGCAAAGCTGAGACAGAAAGATCACAGAAGTCTGTGAGCTCAGGACCAGCCAAGCAATACAGGGAGATGCTCATCTTTATTCCCTGCCTTGTACCCCTCCCCCCAAAAAGGGAAAACAAGAAAAGTTTATTTTGGTTGATAGTTTTAGAAGGCTTAGTCCCTGGTCAGTTGGTTTTTGTATCTGTGGACTGACATGGCACATTTCATGGCAGAAACGTGTGGCAGAGTAGAGCTGCTAATGACCTCATAACCCAGAAGCAAAAGGAAAGAGAGCTGGGGTCTTGCCATCTCCTTCAAGGGCATAGCTTCGGTGACCTAAAGATCTCCCTTTAGGCCCCACCTCCTAAAGGTCCTAGTAGTGCCGCTTAGGGACCTGGCCTTCAGCACATGGGCCTTAGGGGGACACAACATCCGTCCCATAGCATCCACACGTATGCTAGTAAATTGTCATCAGAATCCTAGGTTTAGTGAGGGTAGATTTGGAAAGGATGGCACAGTCTGGTGTCTTGGGTCAGGGAGGGAGCCTGACGATAAAAGTGGAGGGTCAGGGTGTTAGGTATAGAAGAGGGACTAAGGCCTTTTGGGTTTGGGTGGTGGCAGTAGGTTCAATCAAGGGTAACTAGCAGTTTGGCTTTTGGACAGTTGGATAAATGGTGCTGCTTTTTGCTTTTTTATTTACAGCTTTAATATAAAATTATTTTTAATACAGTCACAGGGTTGTGCTACCATCAGTTATTGTGTGTGTGAGGTAATGGGCATTCAACCCAGGACCTTCATACTGAGCTGCATCCCCAGCCAGTTTTTTAATTGTGATTTTGAGACAGGATCTCACTGAGTTGCCCAGGCTGGGCTTGATCCTCCTACCTCAGCTTCCCAGAGTGCTAGGATTACAAGCCTGTGCCACCAAGCCCAGCTACAGGGAATTTTAGAATATGTCATCAACCAAAAAGAAGCTCCCTCCCTTTAGAGGTCACCTCTCACTGTACCCTGAATTCCCTCTACCTTACACTTTGTGTCTCTGTAGATTTATCTTCTCTGGACATTTTGTATAAGTAGGAACATACAGCATGTGACCTTTAATATTGGCTTTTTCATTTAATATAGTATTTTCAGGTTCATGCTGTGATGTGCAGCTTGACCAGACCAACGCCATCTTGTGGTAGTCATTCTGTCCCTGTGGCACTGCACATAGCTTATACACCTGCCAAGATGGGTAACTTGCTTTTGTTCTTTGCTTCTGTAACTAGCTGACTCCAGCCAAAAAACCACTGAGCGGTGTGTCCCGGGATGTAGTTTTCGTTTCTTGGGCTGGGGGCTGCATGCTTTGGGCTGTTGCCTTGTGTAGTCACGGGCCAACTAATAGAGACTTTCCTTTCAGCTTTCAAGTGTCCTGAGTGGTGGTGTCTGGGATCTTACCCTACAGCAATGCATGTATCATCTATTGGCACATGCTTATTTGCTGAGTAATAAATAGTATGCTCCATTATGTGGCTGGCCCACATTTTGTATCCATTTACTAGCTGCTGAGTGTTTGGATTATTTCTGCTTTTTTCCTTTTAGGACTGCTGCCACTGTGAGTATTGACTGATGCATGCTGTGTGCTCTGTGTGTGTGTGTGTGTGTGTGTGTGTGTGCATATATGTGTTCCTTTTCATGGGTATATACAGTAGTGGAATTGAAGTCAGATGATAATTCATACTAAGTTTTGTGGGGACACACGGGACAAAAATGGCGCTGGACAAGTGCCTCAGGGGTGGTGACAAAATGTTTTCCGCCCTCGTGGACAGTGCGTGACCATAATGTAGTTGCTGTTTAAGCCCAACACATGCTGACGTGAATAAGTGGCTAATTGGCTAAAGTTTCACTTACATGACTGCCACGTCAAATTACTTGTCCCCTCCTTCTTACGACATCTTCCCCTATCCTATATAAGCTTCTGTACTTCTAAATAAAGTGAGTTCCTGTTTGACTAAACTCCCTGTCGTGTCTGCGTGTCTCTTGGGACTTGAGAGGCTGGGAAACGGGTGGACTGCGCACTCACCACCCCCCCCCCCCCCCCCAGACCCTGTCTACGGACAGAAGACCACCCCCTGACAAAGTTTGTTGAGGAACTGCCAGACTTTTCCAAACTGATTGCACTGTCCATTTTGCCCAAATTCTTGCCAACGCTGAACTTTCGTAGTTTCAGTGCAGCCAGAGGTAGGATGTCTCCTGTGGTGTTGTGTGGCGCTTACCTGCTTTTGAATTCAGTCTGGCAGCTAAGGCATGCGGGTAGCAACGTGAAATCAGCCGATGGAACTTGTGGGTTGGGAGCAGTTGGCATATCCAGGAAACTTCACACCACTGAGTGAGTGTGTCTCTGCAGGCTGAGCATGAAGAAGGAAAATGGCTGAGCCCAAATCCTGAGCAGCCACAGTGATTAAGGATGGAGAGACACAGCCCACAAAAGAGGCTGAAAAGGAAGGCACAGTCATATGAAAGTGCTGCTGGCTCAATAAGTAAAGCAGAGACTGGAAACAACCTTTACATTTAGAGCTAGCGAAGTCATTTCAGTCAGTGAATGTTACCAGTCAGAGCCAGTGTTTTAGGGAAGTGGGGCTGGGGAAGTGGGGCAATCAGGATGAGGCCGAAGAGAGACTTCTTTTCAGATGGGACAGGAAAGACAATAATAGAGGAATAGACAGAGCAGGCCCATAGGAGGGCTTCAAGCAGAGCGGCCCAGAGCCCACCTTGGTGTTGGGACGGGAGAAGCACCTTGCACGGGATGTGCATCTTCTGGGCAGGAGGCTTTTTTTTTCCTTCTGGTCTCCTGTGAATTGGAGACGGGCATTACCGGGGGTCAGGGGCTGAGGGGAGTGAGGTGTTCATAATAAGCAGAGTAGATAAAAGTTTGGTATAGATCCTGGAGGACTGGAAGAAAGAGCTGACTGCACTGAGAATTCAGCAGGCCTAGCAGCCTCGAATCCAGGAGTATCCCACGCCCCACATTGATGGTTTGTTTGTTTGGGTTTTTTGGAGGGATGGTATCTCTCCACAGTATCATAGAGGTGGGGAAGAAAGGCAGCAAGATGAAAAGAGTGGAGGGCCTAGGTGGGAAGAGGTGAGCTGAAGCCCTGCAGGCAACGTGGCGTGGGTGTCACTGTGCAGGACATCCTCTGGGCCACTCACTTCCGCACCTGTCTAACTGCCACTGCAGTCTACATTTTCTTGAGATGCTGAAAGTGTGTTTCTGAAATTATTTGATGAAACCACGGTATCCGTGACTAAAAGGTCAGGTACAGATTTTTGAGAATTGGCCTAATGCGGTTTACCTGGCATTTTGGTACAGGGTGAAGCTGCAGCGCAGCAGAACTTTGCTGAGGAACTCCAGAAGCGAGAGCGCTTCCTAGCCCAACGAGAACAGCTGCTTTTCAGACACGAAGATGCCTTGAGCAAAGCCAGAGGTGTACAGGAGGAGGTTGTTACGAGATTCCAGATCATGAAGGAGGTAATTGCGTAGACGACTTTAACATTATTTCTCCTTTTGTCCCGAGATTTCTCAGAAACATTTTGGTTCATCTGTGTCTTTCTCCTTCCTTTCCTCCTCCTTGATACACATACTCCTACACATTTTGGAACACAGCTTTATTTCCAGCTCTTGCTAGAAGTTTTTATCACTTCTCCATCCTTGATCTACCTTGGAGCAGAACTTTGTGAGAAGACACAGAAACATCGTCCCTTAAACGTTGTTTCTTCAAGTTTTCATTCTCTTCTTGAGTTCCCTGCTCTTACGCTTTTCACAGCCATTGGGTAATTGCTTGCAAGTTCCGTCTAGGTGTTTAGTTGATTTAGAGGGTAGTCAGGTTATCTTGCCAGCCTGGGAGTGGAACTCATTGTATGTTTTTACTATCTTTGGACGTGGAAAAATTAGACAATAGAAATAAGACTTTAAAATATGAATAACTGTTTAACTATATTCTAAGTTATTTGAGTAATCATTTAATGTAGTTTTAAAATTACATAAAGCTAACGTTTTCTAATTGTGTGTTTTTCCCCTCTAGGACCAAGAGTGTCCAGATTCTCAGATCTCTCCATGCTAATCTTTTATTCTTTCTCTTTAGATTTGCTTAATTAAGTAGAAAGATAACTTATTTAAATTGTGTTTACATGATTACTTGGAAGAAATTCAGTTTGTTTTAATATTTTATGAATAAACCGCATAAAGTGAAAGAAACGACAAGTATTTATATCTTAAATGTAAAACACTCTACTCCATTTAAGTTTAATTAGAAGATTGGCTTATTTGAAACATTTCTTAAACTGAGAAGGAGAGAGTCAAATCGTTTGGAGCTGACATAAATTTTATTATGTATTTAACTTTTTTGAGGCAGGGTCTCACTCTGTAGTCTGATCCTGAACTCACTTTGTAACCCAGGCTGGCCTTGTACTCACAGCAATTCTGCCTCAGCCTCTGGAGTGCTGTGATTACAGGCATGCGCCCCCTACCCGGCTCGAAATCAGGGCGTTGTGTTAACCGCTCTGCCATTCCTCCAGTCCATAATTAACGTTTTTGAGATGTAAATCTGGCATTAGGCTTTTGCTAAGTATAGGAATAAGAATGCATTTCATCCTGTGGAAGATTTCTGTTCTCTTTGAGGATAGTATGACCCTTACACTGTAACCTGTAAAGCTGTGAAGAGTCCCCTGAAAAGCATCAGAAATTCTTTGTTGTTTTACTTTTCCATAGTGTTAATACTTCAAGACTTTCTTTGGGTGGATTTTTCTGAGCTAATAGACTTGTTGCTACTTAATTTGTATGGTAATATGCATGGGTTTTTTCACAGATGCTTTTGATGTTCTGTTGTTACTTTAGTTTATTACACAATATTTATAAACTATTTGCCATATTAGTCACCTATGTATAAATACAGGGCTTAGACTTTTGAGACAGTGTCTCACTCTCTATCCCAGGCTGGTCCTTGGCCTTGGGCTCAGGACAACCTGCCTGCCTCAGCCTCCCAAGTGCTGGGATTACAGGTGTGTGCCACCAAGTCCCCAGCTTTTTACATTTTACCTTTTTTTTTTTTTTTTTTTTTTTGAGACAGGGTCTCACTCTGTAGCCCAGGCTGGTCCTGAACTCACTGGTGTAGCCCTGGCTGTCCTTGGACTCAGGACAGAACTATCCTCCTGCCTCAGCTTCCTGAGTGCTGGGATAACAGGTATGCGCCACCATTCTCAGTTGTATGTGGTGCTGGGGGATTGAACTTGGGGCCCTGTGCTCTCAAGGCAAAAGGTTTAACGCTTTAATCGCTGTGCCATTCCTCTAGCCTCTGAGGGCTTAGACTTTTTATAGTCAGTTTATATTCAATAACAATGATAGGGAATTCTTACCTACTTTTTAAATCAATTTTTTCTTGCTCCTAGCAACATGATGCAGAAGTTGAACACTTAACTGAAGTACTTAAGGAAAGAAGTAAAGAAAGCAAGAGACTGAGGTCCTCTTTTGATGCCCTGAAAGAACTAAATGATAACCTAAAGAAACAGGTAAAAAAACTTCCTTAGATTCTAAGACCTTCCAAGAATTATATTTTATACTTAATGAATTGTCTTAGAACTAATTGTTTTAGAGCTAAAATTTTCTTTGATTATTTGTTAACTTTATGATAAAATACTTACATAGAGAACCTTCCTGAGTTCTTGCTTCTTTTTTATCTGTACTGGCAAATAACTGAGATATATGGCACTCGCAATTCTTATTTTATCTTTTTTGAGACAGGGGTCTCACTGTGTTGCCCTTACTGACTTCGAACGGTCCGTGCTTCTACACCAACCTCCGTAGTAGCTGGGACTGCAGATGCTTACTGCCTCTCCTATCTCTGAATTATTTTTAAAATACAAGAGCATTGCTAGATAACAAGCAAAAGAAAAAGCTTTGGGGGCGGGAGGAGGAATAGCACATAGCACAATGGTTAGAGCAACCAGCCTAGCAAGCGCGAAGCCCTAGGTTCGATTTCCCACCACCACATAAACAGGTCGTGGTGGTACAAACCTGCACTCCCAGCATTTGGGAGTCTTAGGCAGGAGGATTGCCGTGAGTTTAAGGCCAGCCTGGGGAAGGAACATAGTGAGTTCAGGACCAGCTTGGACTACAGAGCAAGACCTTGTCTCACAAAAAATTGTAAAAAAATGTTTTAAAAGATAGGAAAAGTAAAAAAATACTTGTTAACCCAAAAACTAATGAACTTTTAGGCAGTGACTTTCATCTTTGATACTTCCTTGTTGTAAGTGCTATTAAACACACTGCTTATTCAGCACTCACTTTCTGTGTCTCTTCCATATATTGGGCACTGTAGTAGATTCAAGCTTTTTCAGTGCTCCTGGTCACTGGTGCAGACCTGCACCATATTACACTGTAATGACTTGTTTATATAAGTAGTATAATCCTGAAATTGTATAAAGGACTTTTTTTAGGGGGAAGTAGTTGAGACACAGTCTGGCTCTGTTCCAGGCTGGTCTCGAACTTGCATTCACTCCCCAGCCTCCCAAAGTGTTGGGATTACATGCATGAGCCACCATGCTTGGTCTTCTTTTGTTGTTTTTATGTCTTTTTTTTTCCTTTCTGCTAGTGTTTGGTTAAAAATAATGACAATGAAGGAATATGGTTCATGAGGAACAAAAGAGTGATTGCATGGCGGGAGAAACGTAAAAATTGGGTGAACAGGGCTGCTTTAAAAATTAAAACACAAGGGCTGGGGTGTAAACTCAGTGGTTAAAGTGCTTTCCTAACATGTGCAAGGCTCTGAGTTCAATTTCTTAGCACCATATAAGCTGGGTGTGGTGACGCACACCTGTAATCTCAGCATGTGGTAGACTGAGGCAGGAGAATTGATGTGAGTTCGAGGCTAGCCTGGGTACATAGTGAGTTCACAGCCAGCCTGGACTACATGGTGAGACGCTGTCGCAAAAAAATACATAAAGTTTAATAAAAAATTTAAAACACAGCTCTGGAAAACAATGGATTTCTAAGCAGCGATATCCATAGATTCTGAGGCACTCCCTGGCCACCCCTCCTTCCATTCTTTGTGGGGTTACTTTGTTTCAAATAGGCCAGGGACAGACATCACCTATTTTGGGCTTTGTCTGTGACAGACTGACTCAGCTCCATCATCATGGTGCCAAGCAGCATGGGTGGGTGTGAGCGTGACTGTGGTCTAGAATGGTCCTGTGCATCAGAGGAGCAGCAGGCACAGGTGTGCTGTAGACCACGGTTTGCCTACTTCTGAAATGACAATTTGTATGTCCTTAGAAATGGCTTAATGAAAAGGTATATTGTTTCTATATCAGTTTATGATAGCACAGGATGTAAATTTGCTTGGATAGGCAGAACCCACATTATCAAAATGGCCACGCTACTGAAACTGAGATACAGATTCAGTGCAATCCCATTAAAAATACCAATAGCATTTTTCACAGCACACTGTCAGAATGGGAAAAAAATTTTTTGCCAGCTCCTCATCCAAAGAACTATTATCTAAACTTTACAAAGAAATAAAAATTAGATCTCCCAAATAAAAAGCCCAATCAAAAAATGAGTAAATGAAATGAATAGACAGTTCTCAGAAGAAATCCAAATGGACAGTAAATACATGAAAAAATGTTCAGTATCTCTAGTGTTAACGGTTTGTATCTGGACTGTGTCCCAAAGGCCTCATATATGTGGATGTGGTGGGATAGCTTGAGAACTGGGTGCTGCTGGAAGGTGGGGCCTCATCAGACAAGACAGATCACTGGAGCAGGACCTGGAAGGGTCCACGCGTCTCCCTGCTCTTGGCTTCTTTTCTGCCATGCCATGAGCAGCATTCCTCCAGTTACAGCTCCTCCATGTGCTTCCACCATTGCCAGCCACCCATGAATGGAATGAGACCTTCTAAAACTGTGAGCTAAAATAAATCTTTCCTCCCTAAATTGTGTATTTTGGATATTTTTTCCCATCATTGAATAACTTACTAAGGTATTTACCTGTCAGGGAAATGCAAGTAAAAAATGAAAACATACTGAGGTTCCCATCTAATTCCAGTAAAAATGGCCGCTACCAGCTCAAAAAACAAGCACTGGAAAGGTTGTGGAACAAAAGTAGCTCTTCTGTGTTGTTGGTGGGAATAAACTGGTGCGACCATTAATGGAAATCATTATTTTTGAGATACCTCAAAAAAACTTCAAACAGATATCCTGTTGACCCAGCTATAGTAGTTAAAGTCATCATACAAGAGTGTTCCATGTATCCATGTTTATACTAACACAACTTATGCTAACCAGATCTTGGAAGGAGCTGTTATGTCCATCAACATATTCACAGATAAAGAAAATGTGGTATATTTATGCAATGCAGTCCTACTCTGTGATAAAGGTAAATTTGGATCATTTGTAGGAATCTTGAGACTATTATTCTTAGCAAAAATGAATCAGACACCAAAGCTTATCACATGGTGTCTCTGAGAAAACCACACCATACAAAAAGTAAAAGAGAGATGGATGAAAGTAGGAAGATAGATTTTATGAAGAAAGAAAGCAGATGTGATGGGGAGGGATGGAAAGGGAAGTGAAAATGATCAAGTTGTAATAAATAAATATATCAGTTAAAAGAAAGAGGAATGTCAGCAGCATAGTGCAAAGGCCCTGGGTTCCATCCCCAGTTCCAAAAGAGAAAATATGAAGATAACTCAGAGCAAAGGAGTGTGTAGCAGAATCTCTGGATATATATATGTTCAGCTTACAAAAAATGAAGGTATTCCTGTACATCAGCAACAATCAGATGAGAGCTGTTTACGAACAATAACCATGCATATGTCATCAAAAATTACTCACTACCCAGAATCAAGCCTAAATAGGATGTATAAGACGTGTATTAAAAGCTATAAAACATGATTTAAGGAGCATAAAAATAAGGAAAACTTTGGCATGCCTATATTCCCACCACTTTGAGAGGCTGAGGCAGAAGGATGGCAGGTTCAAACCCAACCTGTGCAAATTAGTGACTTAGTAAGACCCTGCCTCAAAAATTAAAAAAAATATTAAAAGAACTCAGGGCAAAGCTCTAGATTCAATCCTCAGTATTATGGACAGACAGACACACATAGCATACATACGTATCTGTAGCCTAAAGAAACTGAAGGACATTTTGTGTTCCTGAATGGGAAGATTCAGTATTATGAAGATGTCAGCACTTTTCATTATTTCTGTCTACATTCATTCTGAATAATACCAGTGTGCTGTTCAGCATGATTTGTACATTTTTCTTTACGTATGGTTGTAGTCAATGAAAATTTTACTTGAGAACATTTTTGACCAGAATATATGCTTTTGGGGGCTAGATGAATGACATAGTGGTTAAAGAGCTTGCAAGGCCCTGAGTTTGGTTTCCCCAGCACCACATAAAGCCTGGTGTGGTGGCACATATCTGTAATCCCAGCATTCAGAAGGCTGAGGCAGGAGGGTTGCTATAAGTCTAAGACCAGCTTAGGTTACAAAGTGAGTTCAGGACCAATCTGGGCTGCAGAGCAAGACCCTACCTCCAAAAAAAAAGACCGCCAAAAGATTACACACACACACACACACACACACACACACACACACACATGCTTTTAAGATGTCAAGAGTCTTGCCAGTTTTTTTCACAAAATGAAGTGAACTTTCTTGGACACTGCGGATGCTTCAGTGGGAGCACAGTGACCTGTAGCCATGGCCTGTCTCAGCAGTGCTGCCTTTGAGCTGTTGTACTGCTTGGCTGAGAAGATTGGTTGAGTAGGAAGTCAGGTCAGATTTTATGTTGAGTATCTAACTTTCCCTCCCTCAGTTAAATGAAATAAGTGAAGAGAACAGGAAGATGGAGGTTCAAGCTAAAAGAGTTCAAGCGCGCTTAGATAACTTACAGGTACGTGGCCTGCTCCTCTTCTACCCCAGTTTCCTTTGGAGCTCCTCATCTCATGCCAGTCTTCCCCAGTCATAGATGTGTCCTCTTGCAGAGAAAGTATGAGTTCATGACAGTCCAGAGATTGAAAGGAACCCCCCATGCTGCCCAGGAGATGAAAAGCCTAAAACAGGAAAAAGGACCTGTGTCAAAAACTCTTAAGGTAAGATAAGATGGAAAGTTTTTCCAGGGAGAAGTCAAAGTTTCTCTTGTCCTTTAATCTTTTTTCATTTAGCAAATAACGTTTTTGATATGAAAGGGTGCATCATAATAATGCTTTTACAGAGATACATCTCTAGAATATTTCACATATACTTTTATTTGGGGGAGAAATAAAAGCCCTGCTTATTTCAGCGATGTTGTAGACATAGCCACTCCACTCCGACAGCCAGCTTAAGGTTGATAACAGCTTTATCATCAGGTGTATATCCTAAGGGTTTGATTTTATTTTTCTATCAAGACTGTGACCCATCCCTAAATGGGCCCCTTAGGTTTTTCTTTCCTAAGAATTTAAGTTGAGGTGTAATAAATTCTGTATAGTGACATAATAAGTTGACCTCCAAGCCAGTGTTTGGTGAGTTTTGATACTCTTGGGTAAAACACAGCCAGTGTTTGCATATCCCCAACAGTTTCTGTTGGGCCCTTACTGGTTCTTTTCTCCTGCTGGAAGCAGTTGCTGTCCTATGACCCTAAACAGTTTCTCCAACTTTGTAACTTCAGTCAGTGGGACTGTACAGTTGTGTATTCACTTGGATAAGGCCTCTTTTTCTTTTTTCTTTTTTCTTTTCTTAGGTTGTGAAGAGAAAGTTTTATAAGGAAACTTACATAAGGGGAAAGAAAAATAGGCAGTAAAGCTTCTGCTAGTCAGAAGGGGGACCCAGAAATGTGGTTGCCCCAGGCCTCTTTTTCTCATCATCATGTGGGGTATGTCGGGAGCCTGTTCATATATATTAGGCATATTACACTGTGCAGATACTCAGAGTTCAGCTGCCCATACCACTGCTAGGACTAGTACTGTTTGTTGTTTTTGTTGTAAATAAAGCTGCTACAGGTAAATACATACAAGGTACTTTTGCACATATGCTTTCATTCTTATTGGCTGCATACCAGGCTGGAATTTCTGGGTTACAGGGTACGTGTATGTTTTTAAGGAGATGTCAGTTTATATATCCAAAATGTTTGTACAGCTAACAGTGTGTGAAAGTTCAGTTGCTCACAACTATGCGGTATTTGGTCTTTTTCGTTTTCTCATTTTGACCCTTCTTAATGGCTACATGGTGGCATCTCATTGCAGACTTTATTTTGATAAATTTAGTAGTTCAATTATTAATTTTCTTGTGGTGATGGGGATTGAACCCAAGGCTTCATTCATACTAGGAAAGTGGTAATCACACCCCAGCTCTTTTTCATATTTTGATACTGGGTCTTGCTGAATTGCCAAGGCTGGCCTCAGCTCGTGATCCTCGTACCCTAGTATCCCCCAGGCATGCACTGTCATGCCTGGTCTAGTTCTTCACAGAGAGTAAGTTGGAAGTTGTGGAGATTGTATACTCAGGTCCTAAAGATAATTGAGGTGTTCAGAAACAGTTTCTCTTTGAAAAAAAGACTGAGAAGGTTTAAAGTTCTTGTCAGAATAATGTGATAACAATTATTTTATGTTCAACCATTTGATTCTGTTTCAGTGATTCTGTTTAATGTTGTATTTTATTAATTTGCTTTATATTTCTGTGTCTTTACTTATCTTAAAAAGAATAAACGTAGCATAGTTCCCAGCTTTCTTAAGATTTGTGAGAAAAAAAATTGATCAGAAGTGGATTTTGAAGGTGTCAAGCAAAAAGTCAGAGAAAAATATTAATAGAGGACATCTTTGCCCTACCGGCCACACATACGTAGGGTGAGGTGGCCTCTTGGTGTGATTGGATGGATGAAGGAAAATCTGAGTTTTATTAGGCCTAAGACACCTATGAAAGTTATCTTGAAAGTTTCTTGTCACTTTGGAGCTTAAGGGAGTACAGGCCAGCTCTGACTGGCCATTACCATGTGAAGCTAGTCCTCACAGGTGGCAGTTCTGCCACAAGCAGGCTTGCTGTTGATCAGCTCTGTGCTGCCGCTCCTGAAGCCGGTGTTTGTGCTCTGACTTTCTCTTTCTTTCCTGTGACCCTCAGCTCCACTCTAGTGTGGTGTGACAGGAATGAAACAACATTTTCATAAAGGAATACTGTAATCTGTCTAAATAAATCTATAGATTAGTTGAAACATTTTTTTCTAATTTATTACCTTAGTTTGGTAGGAGACAATAGGACTTCCAAGAGGAAAATTATATACCATGTTTATAGAATGTTACATTGTAAAGACAAAATAACTTCTGTGAGAAAAAATACGAAATCTAATAGTGAAAGTTCTTTAGCCTTGAAAACCTGTTTGTTAGAATCCTTTGAATGTGTTAGTTATGCTGTTGAGCAGCCATCTTTAGCCTTTTTTGGCACTGTGGACCTTTTTCATGAAAAACATTTTTCCACTGATGAGGGAGTGGGGTAAGGGCATTATGACCTCCACCTCAGGTCACTGGGCATTAGATTCTTTGTAAGGAGCAAGCAACCTAGATCATCAGTGCACAGTTCGCAGTTAAGATTTTAGTTCCCATGAGAATCTCATGCTGTTGCTGACTGGAGGCAGAGCTCAGATGGTAATGCAAGGAATTGAAAAGTAGCTTTGAATACAGATGAAGCTTCTCACCCCCACCCACCTCCTGCCTCCTGCTATCCGTCTGGGTTCCAAATAGGCCATGGAACAGTATTGATCCAGCATCCAAGGTTTGGGGCTCTGCTTATTGAGTTAAAGCCAGTTTTACTTTCCTGCCTTATCAAACTTGGTGAAAGAGCTTTCAGATAATTCTTTATTTCACCAATAATATATAGTTCTTTCAAGGTTTACTTAGGACTTTTCTTGCTTTATCTTAGAACTTATCTTGCCAACCAGCATTTTACGTTTTTGATGTTAATTGGGAACATAATTGGAATCTCTTTCACTTGTTTGAAGAACCTCTGTCCTTATATAAAATATACTAAAAGTGCACTAGATAAATTATTTTATAATCACCATATTTTAAGAGTAGCCTTTTAAGGGCTAGTGGTTTGGCTCAGCAGTTAAAGCACTTGCCTAAGAAGCTCTGAGTATTGAGTTTGATTCCCCAGCACCGCATAAGCCAAGTGTGGTGGTACACATCCACAATCCCAGCACTCGGGAGGCTGAGAAAGGAAGATTGCCCGAGTCCAAGGCCAGCCTGGGCTCCATATTGAGTTAAGGACCAACCTGGGCAACAGAGCAAGACGCTGTCTCAAAACAAAAAGAATGGCCTTTTAATTTTTATGAGGTTACAAACTGAAATAAATATTTGTTATGATTTTTTGACACATAGGTACCACTTAATGGACAAGTGTATGAACTTATAGCTGTCTTCATGGACTGGATTTCAGACCATCACCTTAACAAAGTCAAGCAGGAGTCTGGTGTAGACAGTGAGAAGCCTCTACCCACATCTGCTTCTCAGAGAAATGATATTCAGGAGAAATGTGTGAAGGTTTGTCTTAAATTTTCAATATATGGATTGAGTAGACCTGAAGATTAAGTAAGGAAAAACCTCTGGGTTTGTTTGCTTGTCTGTTTATTTGGTGGTAGTACTACTGAAGGAGCTGAAGGCTTTTACCCTGAGCTGTGATGTGCCCCAGTGCTGTTCTGTTTTTCATTTTTTATTTTGCTGCAGGTTCTTGCTTAGGCTTGCTGAGTTTCCCAAGGTAGGTACTAACTTGGGATCCTCCTGCCTCAGCCTCTCAAGAGTCCTGAGATTATAGGTATATACTGCCTTATGTGGAAATTCTGGCATATTTCATAAGTAAAAAAATGCTGAAAGTATTTTTGATTAAAAAATATCCAGTTCTAGGTGCCAGAGGAATGGCACAGTGGTTAAAGCACTTACCTTGCCAGGGCAAGGTCTTTGGTTTGATTCCTCAGCACCACATAAAGCTGGACGCGGTGGTACATGTAATCCTAGCACTTGTGAGGCTGATGCAAGTGGATTGTCCTGAGTCCAAGGCCAGGTTGGGCTACAGAGTGCCTCAGAAAAAAAAAAAAAAGAAAGAAAGAAAAGAAAAGAAAAGAAAAGAAAAAAAGAAAAAAGAAATAGTTCTAAAAATAATAATTTTAGGTCCTATTAATATTAATTTATACCTGTATTTTTCTTAATCTGATGGGAATTTATGTTTTCAAAACTCAAAACATTAACAGTATACTCTAAAAATGGTGAAATAAGAGGTCAGAGGTGTAGCTCAGTGGTAGAGTGCTTGCCTAGCAAATATGAGGTCCTGGGTTCCATCCTCAGCACCACCAAAAAACCCCAAAACAAACCAAAAAAAAAAAAAAAAAAACCTGAAAGTGGCAAAATAATTGTGTATTGGATTTTTTAAATATTAAGTGATTTGAATATTTCCTCCACATAATTTTAGAATTTGAAACATGGGAATAATTATATTTTGCCTTTGGCAGGAACAGGAAAAGGGGAAAGGCCTCTGTTCAGGGGGCTTCTCATTATCGAAGAGAAATGAATTCCCAGTGTAGAAGCACAAGTGTGGATACTGGGTCTCATGGTTCCAGGCCATAGGAAAGGCTTTTGGAAACCAACAATTCCACAGATAATATGTGAGAACTTTGCAAAAAAACATTAAAGATTTTAATAATTTTGTGATTATTAAAAACAGGCCAGTGTGTTATTTTCCATTTCCATCCTTTTCTCTTTTTTTTGAGGGAGGGTCTCCCTCTGTAGTCCAAGGCTGATCCTAAACTCACCATGGAGCCCAAGCTGGCCTTGGACTCAGGACAATCCACAGTCCTCCTGCCTCAGCCTCCTAAATGTTGGCATTACAGGAATGTGCTACCACACCTGGCTTGTGTGGTGCTGGGGAATCAAACTCCACCTTGCACTTGCAAAACAAGTGCTTTAACCACTGTGCCATTCCTGTAGCCCAATTTTTCATACCTTGTGAATTAGTCTCTTTCCCATTACTAGGACAAAGGACTGACCCCTACAACTTAAAGAGGAAAGATTTATTTTAGCTCATGGTTTTTAGAGGATTCAGTCTGGTTGTCAGGCCCCAAGACAGAAAACAGAATAGTGGAAGCTGCTGGCAGAGGAAGGCTGCTTACAGCCCACTAGCTAGGAAGCAGGGAGCAAGGGGAGGGGTTGGGACAACAATACATCCTTCTAGGTCTTGCCTGCAGTGAATCACCTGTTTTCGCCAGTCTCGCGTTCTAAGAGCAAGTGGTCCACAAATGAATCCACTGAGGAGTATAACACCCATGATCCAGCCACCCTCCACACCTGAGATTCATTAGGGAGATCATTGAGATCCGAGCTTAGTAATTGCACCTGTAGTCCAATTACATAAAATTTTTATATCCTAGATGTTATTTTCTTTACATAGTTTATTATTAAAATTTTTTCATGTGCTCATTATTTTACATTCTTTTTTGGTGTACTCAGTCAAGTCCAGCTTTGGGAGGAAACAAGAGGTTCAGGGGAAGAAAAAACAGCAAAGCTTCTGTACTCCCAAGGAAGTCCAGAGGCAGGAGGACCCTGTGTGCTGCAGGAGAAAGATGTTGAATACCCAGGAAGCAGGAGCCAGAAGCGCATTAGGCCTGAGTCTCTCTTGGTTTCCCATGGGAAAGGGAAGGCAGGGCAAGGTGCCAGCTTAGGACTGTTTCACTAGGATCATTTCTAAAGGCTCTAAAGAGTGGTTCCTGGTTACCTAGTACCTAGCCCTGGGCAGGCTAGGCAGGAGCTGGCCCTGGTGGACAGTGTGCATGTCACAACCTGCACCAAGCTGAGCCCTTTGCTGTTGCTAAGAATCGGCTTTCTTGGGGGCATTGGCGAGATGGAGTGAGGGAAGTAGGTAGAAGGGGTCCCTCTGTGGCAGGAAGAGAATAAATAAACTGAAGTATGCTCATAATCTTTAGTCCACTGAGTGAGTATGCATTTGATTAAACATTTCCCTATGGGCAAGTAATCTCCAAGTATGTACTCATAAATAATGTAGCACTAAATATTTTTATATATGTTATTTTAGAGGGGTATATTTTAAAAGTGATTTTGTATGTTAGTTAGCATCCCAGGAATGGGATTATTTTATCAGAGCCCTTGTCTGTATCCTTGTGGTCTTCAGCTCATTTAGTAAAGTGATATACTTTGGTAGCAAAGCTCATTAACCTCTTTCAATTTTTTATTATTTTACCAACTGACAATATGTTTGTAATATAAATGTGTAAAAAAAGAAAGTGAACATTACTCCATTACTGAAATTTCACAGGTTTTTGTTTTGTCTTCTGATGAGGTCTTGCCATTATGCCCAGTTTAGCCTTGGTTTTACAGTCTTACTGGTGCAGCCATCTGAGGAGCTAGGTGTACACTATCGAACCTGCTCCACTGTTAGCATTTTTAAAAAGCACAGTTTCATGTGTATTTTTAAATATAAATTTACATTGGCATATTTTATGTAAATTGTGGCATTTATTGTATTTGTCTTGTTGTGACCTGCTTTTTTCATTCCAGAATATTTCCATGGTAGTCAATACAAATTAGCTTGTTTGAATGATTAATCATTTAGGTTTCAGATAGCACCTTTATATAGATTAATCTCCTTAAGTGTCTTGATGTGCTATTGCTGGATGAAAAAAATATATATTTAAAGTTTCAGCTAGATATTGCCAAATTGTATTGCATGTGGTTTTAATGTAAAGGTTTTTGTTAGACAATAAATCATCGTCATCTTAAAATTATTCTTCCTCTCCCTGCCCCCACTTCCCCTACCCCCAGTTCTCTCTCTCTCTCTCTCTCTCTCTCTCTCTCTCTCTCTCATTCATTTTTTAGAAAACTGTGATACTTGATTTCAAACATCTTAAAATGCTTTGCCTTTATGTTTTCTGTCATTTTATTCTCAGCTCTTGCCAGTGATGACTGAGCAGCTACAGTGGATGCCACTTGTGAATGCCAAACTTCACGAGCCTTTTGTGAGATTTATCTACTGGTCTCTACGTCAGCTTGATGCCGGAACTCAGGTAATGACTAACAGGAATCTGTCTTCAGGTAGTAGCCTAGTCAGTGCTGTTTCTCTTGGTCTTGTTTCACCACATACACACACACACACACACACACACACACACCACACACATTCTCTTTCTTTCTGTCTCTGCCTCTGTCTCCCCCTTTCCCTCCCTCCCTCCTTCTCTCTCTCTCTCTCTCTCTCTCTCTCTCTCTCTCTCTCTCTCTCTCTCCATCCTTTTGAATGTATTCCCTTGAGTAAACTCTGCAGTCTGGACAGTATCTTGCTGTAATTTTGGTAAGCATCACATTAAACCTCTGTATCAGTTTGAGAATTGAGATCTTGACTTTGTTGTGTTTTCAGTTCATGAACATAAACTTTTTAAAAAATACTGATTTCTTCACCGTGGTTGGATAGTTTCCTATGTCTAATTTCTGTGCATTTTTTTAAAAATTATATGTGATTTTAAGTGATACAGTCTTTTACATTTTTTGTGTCCCTATGTTCACTGATAGTATCTGTGGCAGTGAGGACTCAGCCACAATAAGAATACAGTTTTTGTGGGTTTTGTTCCTCTGCTTCAATTATAGAGAATTAGTATTCACACATATATTTTAAAATTTTTAAATGCTTTTATTATAAAAATAATATAAGGAATTAGAAGTAATTTTTAAAACAAAACTGCTAATTTTTAACTTCTAATTTCTTTTAAACTTTATTTTTTAATGAATTTCTTAATATCATCCTAAGTTACAATTACTAAGAATTTTGAAATGTTTCTATTACGATTTTTAAGCCAGGTTTTAAGACTCATGTGTTCCTTTCCCTGGTGATAACGGAATTCCACAATGTATTTCAAGTAGATGGCACTGCTGTGCCTCTCATCACCCAGTCATCTGACCTTTGACACATAATTTCAGCATGTACATGTTTGTAATTTTAGATGTAGAAGTTTAGCCACTGAAGCTTGTTGTGTACACTGCAGGACCAATACTGTGCTGGGGAGTATTTGGTCCCAAATTCCTGTGTTAATGGGGAAGTGTCACAGCCCTTAGTGATGTGGGCTAAATAACTAGACCCAACAAAGGACGTTCTCTAGGATGTCGTTACCTTTCTTGTCTTCCTGTCTGGGCTGTCAAAATGGCTTTTTTTTTTTATATTTTTTGGAGACAGGGTCTTGCTGTGTAGTCCAGGCTGGTCCTGAGCTCTCTATGGAGCCCAGTCTGACCTTGAACACACAGCAGTCCTCCTGCCTCAGCCTCCTGAGTGCTGGGGTTCCAGGCATGGCATGCGCCACCATACCCAGTTTATGTGGTGCTGGGGAATCAAACCTAGGTCGTTGAGCTTGTGCGGCAAGCATTTAACCGCTGAACTGTTCCTCCAGTCCCAGAATGGTGTCCTCTTGTTTGGCTCTTAACAGATGCATGGAATCCTGCCAGGCTCTGTGCTGTTTCACAGTGTCCTGTGCCACTGTATCTGTTTTCCCTGTATTCCTTTTACTTTATTCTCTGTGATTCTCGCCTAGTATTTTTCTTCTGAAAATGTTAGGCTTCAGAGTCACCAGGGCAGTGATGTAGTTGGTGAGCTGAGAACAGAGAGGCTCAGCCAGCCACTTCTAGGCAAGGATGGAAAGGTGCACCCAGGACATCAGGGTTGGGCGGGAGCTGTGGCGAACCCAGAGGGCCAGGGTGACCTCATGTTCTCACGTACTTTAGAAGGTAGACAGCCATACTTAATTTTTTAAAAATTGATTATAAAATTGTCATGTTCCAGTCTTACATGGTCTTAATTCCATTTTTATTTAAGATAAAACTCAGTTTGTATTTATGATTGGAATATTTAAGGTAGATATTTTCTAAACATGCATAAATATACTAAGATTGTACTTTTTTAACAGCATTCAACTATGACATCAACATTAAGGCGTTTGGGTGAAGACATATTTAAAGGCGTAGTAATTAAAGGAATTCAGGATAATTCTTCAGAGCATTCTGTGGAGAATAAACCAAAGACAGCAGCTTTTTTTAAGAGCTCCAATTTGCCATTGAGATTT
Source organism: Ctenodactylus gundi (assembly GCA_004027205.1). Lineage (NCBI taxonomy): Eukaryota > Metazoa > Chordata > Mammalia > Rodentia > Ctenodactylidae > Ctenodactylus > Ctenodactylus gundi. The sequence goes on along the minus strand of PVKB01000012.1, from coordinate 1,504,758 downwards.
CTATCAACCTTAATTGTTCTCAAAACAGTCACTCAAGGTAAGTTGTCAAGTGTGCTTATAGAATAATTATTGGTAAACAGGAGAGAACACTATATAATGAAACAGTTCTTTGATAGTTAATTATGCTTTACGTTTCTGGATGAGATCTGGAGCTACCCTGTGATGGAGGCACATTAGGAACTGCAGGCAGAAAGTCTTCAGTTGAATGCTTGCCTCTTGCAGAGCCTGCCAGTTTTCCTGATCATGTTCCCATAACACCCTCTGCTTCCAGCTCTCGCTGCCTTTGCCACCTGAGTTGAAATTGCTGTGGTTTACTATTTCACCGGAGACTGCGTTGACAGAGGATAGCCCATGTGACATAGTGGCCCACTCCGGCCACGCCATGCCCTTTGTTATGTATTCTCTCTGACTCTTTTTGCCTGATAACAGAATTGAACAGTTGGGAACAGAGACTCTCTGGCCTCCAAAGCCTTTAAAATTATTATCTGTACCTCTACAAAGAAAGTCCATCAGCCCTAGTTACATTTACTGAGGAGAAAACTTGTCCTGTTTACCACAACTGCCCTCTGCTTCTAGTGCAGTGCTTAACATAGAGTCGAAGTAAAGCTTTAGCTATAGTTGACAATAATTAATGTATTTTTATATATATAGCTATAACTGTTTATCTTCTTAGATTATTAATTATGAGAATTTTCATTAAAGGCATGATGTTATAGTCAACTAATAAATGTGCTGTCTTTCTGTCTTTTCCATTTGCTGAATTAAAATGACTCTGAATGGTGGGTTAACTGGACGGTGACAATAACTTGGCTCTCTTCTCTGAAAAATGTTCTGTTTAGTTACCCCTGATGGTATAGAAATGCTAAAACAATCAAACTCCCAGTGTGCCTGCTCGGTTATTCTGCTCTTGCACTCAGGGCCTCAAGATTACACTAAAAGACTAGGCAATAACTGCTGGAAGGATTACTTATGAAAAGGCACTGTTAGCCCCAGGTTAAGTCACCCCCTGCCCATCTCAAAACTCTGGGTATGTGTGTGGATGTGAGTGGGTGGGTGAATAACATGAAACAAGAATTGATAGAACTAAAAAAAAAAAAAAAAAAAAAAAAACTAGGTCCACCATTATGGTTGGAAATTTCAGCCTCCCATAATCATATACAGGAAATGTAGGCAAAAAGTCAGGATTTGGTGGACATGAGCAACTGTTAGCCACGTCATCTGTGTAGAGAAGCCACCTGGTAGCAGCAGGAAACACATTATTTTTAAGTGCACATGGTTGGGCACATGTTGGGCCATGAAAGAGAAAAACTTAATAAATCAAAAAAGTTTTAAGTCACATGAGTTATATGCTCTGGCCACAATAGAATTAAATTAATAACAAAAACCTCTCTGGAAAATGTCCAAATTTTTGGAAACTAAGTAATGTTTCTACATAGCTCATGGGTCAAAGAAGAAATTAAAAGGAAAAGTAGAAAGTATTTCAGACCAAGTGAAAATAACCTATCAGAAATCTTGAGATGCACCTAAAGTAGTGCTAATGGGAACTCACAGTACTAAGTGACTTTAAGTAAAAGGGAAAGGAGAGCACATCAGATCACTAAGGAGAAAAGAGAGGATGTTAAGTCCACAGTAAGACTAAGATGGTCAGTAGTAAGTAGACTGACGCACTGATCTGTGTTTCCCTCAGTCCACATACACAGTTGGTGCTGTTCTCCGGTGTGAAACCTCTGTGAGGTACTGATTTTGGGTTGGCGGTGGCTGAGAAGACACAGGCTCAGCTTTTTCTGGGTTAGGATGGGAGGTTATTTGTGATGTATACTTCACTCTCAGCTGACCGTATTGTTCTTTACAAGTATACGAATCAGGGCCAGCTCTGTCCTGTGCGACATGGCCCTTAACTTAGGAAGATTTCTGTTTGTAAAATTTGGACTTAAAGTGTTTCAAGCTTGCAAACTTAAAGACCACACAGTATTCAGTCTATTTAATCTTGTCAGATGTTATTCAGAAATAAATAATTTGTATTAAATACAGTAAGTGGTGCTATAATAAAACTTCCACTCCTTTAAAGAGTTAAGAATTCATCTAGTATTCTTAGTAGGGCTATGTGTGTGCCTGTGTGTGTGTGAGTGTTTGTGTATGTGTATGTGTTTGTGTGTTGAGCCCAGGGCCTTTTCACTAAGCTATGCCCCCAGCCCCTTTTTATACTTTATTTTGAGACACAGTCTTGCTGAAGCACTAAATAACCCCTACTAGGCTTGAACTTGTGTGCTCCTGCCTCAGCCTCTCAGAGTGCTGGGATTACAGGCTACCACCACCATGCCTGAATTTAAAGAAGATGTCTATCTATGTAAGACAAGTTGGAGTAACTTAACTTAGTATACATTGATTTGCAATATTTGTTTTTAAACTACAAAATTAGATTAGTAATGTTAGTATTAATAATAGTTAGTAACTAAATTCTACCAAAAATTGAGTAGGGGTGTCTTATACATGGGTCCATAAGTAGAGATCTTACTTTCTCAAAATTCTTCCATGTATGTTTTAATTTCCTAAGCTATTCTCAACATTCAGTTCTTAATGACTAGGGTTTTTATTGTCCAGTGTTTATGTGGGCTAAAACCATGAAAGAGCTGGGAAGGCCAGCCCAAGACCAAGGGACAGTGGTGCTCAGTGGGCATCTCACAGAGCCTCAAGCTCTCCTTCAGCCTGAGGGCTGTGTGGAAGGAAGCCCAGCATTGGGTGACCACCAAGAGCCAAGGTTGTGTTTTGGTTTTGTTTATTTGTTTGTTTTTTGAGACAGGGTCTCACTCTGTAGTCCAGGCTGGTTCTGAGCTCACTCTGTAGCCCAGACTGGCCTCGCGCTCACAGCAGACCTCCTGTCTCAGCCTTCTGAGTGCTAGGATTACAGGCATGTACTACCACGCCTGGCTTATGTGCTGCTAGGGAATGGAACTCTGTTACTTGGTGCTTGCTGGGCAAGCACTTTAACTGCTGAGCTATTTCTCCAGCCCTTAAAGTTGTTTTCCTGCAAATAGTATTGAAAGGAGAGCTTTCTATTTAAAAATGTGCAGTGGGGCTGCAGGGAGAATAGTGAGGTAGGGGAGCGGGGAGGGTCATGGCATCTGACATCTCATTTGTACAGGTTCCTGTTAAGTCCGTGTGTCTCACTCCTGACACTGGCTTCCAGGTCATCTGTGCGATGATTCCTAGGGAGCTGACCCAGCAGGTCCCTGTGGCGGTGGCCATAGTACAGTGTGGTGCCACCTTAATAACAGGTATGCCACAAAAAGCAGCTCATCAAAGTGTGTCCAGCCTTGGAGTTGCCCTTATGTGATCCTCAATAGGAGACAACAACCTTGTTTAAAGCCCATTGTGTAAAGTTACATTTGAAATCGATAAACATTTACAAGGCAGCAATAATAAATACAATCTTAGAAGCTATTGCAAAGGTAGAACTACTAAAGCTATTTAAGTTTTTTGAAGCATGTCCTTATAATCAAATATGGAAAATACTGTTTGAATTTAATATTAATCATCATTTTTTATTCTGAATATAAGAAACAGGGCTTGCTATTTTAGTGCAAAACTGGAAATTCTGAATGAATCTTCCCAACCCTGTGCGGTGCCTCTTCTCTCCCTCCCCCACTTGACTTCTTGCTGATTAGGTGGGGAAGTGAAGCTACAGGAAGCCTGTGACCTCTTGGTGCTGGTCTCGCTTCTGCTGTGATTTTGGTGATGTGCTGCAGCGCTTTGCTTCACCTCCCATCACTGCCCTGCCCCTTGCTGACACCTGACGTGCAGGTGACCCCTGTTTTGCAGCTGATTTCCTGGCTCAGGCATTCGACTCTCTCTGTTTGGATCTGAAGACGGATGAAGGGAAAGCCTTATTCTTGGAGTATCAAGCAGTTCCTGTGATCTTGAGTCACCTGAGGGTATCCAGTAAAGGGCTTCTCTCCAATGTCATTGATAGCTTGCTTCAGATGACCGTAGAATCCAGTAAGTTTTTAAGTTTTATAGATATAAGGAAATGAAAGTAGAGTCGTTTTTCTACTCCTATTCTGAGTGTGTAACTCCATATATCACACACTAAGCAGTTCATAAGGGCTTAAAAGTGTTTTTGTCAATTATGTAGTCAAGTCATGAGTAGCACCCTCTGCTTGCTTTCCTTGATACTGCTCTTCAGACCGCCTTGATCTCTTGACTTGTGGCAAGTAGCATTTTTCTGAATAATACTTTTTTGTTTGTAGTCTTCCCTCTTTTCTCTACAGTACTTCTGATTATCCAGTGTGTGTGCCTTACAGACGTGAAGACTGGCTGGAAAGCCACTGTTCCTCACAATGGAAACCGCCCTCCCATGGGTTTGATGCCACCCCCTTGGGTTTGGTGGTGCTGCCCTGAAAGCCCCCCAGTGGCTGGGAGCAGAGCAGGTGTGTGCTCTAGCTGAGGTGCATTTGGTATGTGGTCCCATGTTCTCAGTTCCCTTCCGTCTCTGGTATTGGTTTTATGCAGCAGGCCTTTGCTGGAGAACTGATAGGGAAACTGAGGTCTCTTCTCCAGGGATTGCATAGTCAGACAGGCCAATTGAGACATGAGCCTAGGTCTCTGACTTCAGATGCAGATTCCTTCTACTGCCCTACCATGGCTCTGAGTAAACCGCCCCCCACACGGTTGTTTGTGTTCTGCTGCTGCAAAATGTCAAACATTTTCTGATATATTTCTTTGTTAGTTTTGGTCATAGTGGTCTTATTAGGGAATCTGACTACCTGGGTGAGTAATCTAGAAATTTGTACCTTAGTTACTAGTGTAAGTAGAAGAACAAAAAGTTTGTAGATTATTTGCATAGGTGACTAGTTGTTCAGATGGCTGGCCAAAGCAGGTTTGTTTGCCTGACACATTCCTCATTGCTGATGGACATCCAATGCAGCATTGGTCAGCAGCTCATGTTAGTGAAGGGCTGGATGGAAACAGATGGAGTAATAGTGAGTTGTTGGGAAAGTCATGACACAATTTTGAAAGAGATGGCTGTAGTTCAATTTTGGAAGTACTGCAGTCTTTTTCATCTATGTTGTTCCTATGTGATTTGACAGCTGACAAGTTCTAAATTTAGTTCTTTTTAAAAATGAAACAATTTTGTTGAGTTTTTAGGTTTTACAGCAAGATGGAAGACCAAACTCTATTTTCGTCATATTTTACTATGTTACTTCTGCTCAGAGAAGAACGCTTGTCAGGCTTGTGAAAAGTTGTGTACAATTTCCAGTGACAGTGCTTTACAAGAACGTCGGTGCCAACAATGGTTCACAAATTCTGTGCTAGTTATTTTGGTCTCAGTGGCATTGCTGTGTCAGGGAGGTCCACTGAGGCGTTAATTGCGTCAACCCCACGTTACATGACATAAGAGGTTGCAGAGTCATTGAACATCCATCATTCAGGCATTCATGGCCACTTGAAGCTGAGATGTGTAAGCAAGCTCAGTATGTGGGTTCCTCATGAACTCAAAGAAGTTCAATTGATGGCATGCATAGACATCTGCAGTATGCTTGTTACACGTGAGGAAAATGATCTTTTTTAGAAGCAACTGATAACAGAATGAGAAGTGTATTGTTTACAGCAATGTAGTGCCCAAATGGTCTAGGTCTCGATGTGATGATTTGCTTCAAACAGTATCAAACGTAGACATTTATCAGAGGCAAGTTATGCTTTCAGTGTGGTGGGATTTTAAAGGTATGTTTTTCAAGCTCCTGCCATGGAACTCGTCAATCAATTTGAATATGTACCATTGGACAGTTTGAATGTATCTGTCCTCCAGAGCTTGTTAATCGTCAAGGAGTTGTGTTCCATCAGACAATGCCAGAGCACGTGCAAGTTTGATCTTCCAGCAGATATTGGAGCCTGGATAGGATGGGACATGCTATACTCACCTGACCTGAGTGCTGGGATTACAGGCATGTGCCACCATGCCCAGCTTATGTGGTGCTGCAGAATTGAACCCAGGTGCTTGCACTTGCCACTTGCTAGGCAAGCACTTTAGCTGCTGCACCAGATGAAGATGTAAAATTCAACATCTTTTTTTTCCCACAGTTTATTGATACGTATACGTGCAGAATTCAAGGTTTACAAATGAGGTTGAGCATTTTGTGCACATACATACCTTGTCAAGGTGACAAGGGCTTTCCCACTCTCCTTTTGTACCTCCCCCAACCCACCTTACTCCTTCCTCCCCCACCTTACTCCCCTCTTTCACTTTGTCTTTTGTCTTAAGTTCCAGTAAAATTCAGCATCTTGTTCAGCTTTTCACCCATAAAGATAGAATTTTCTGTGAGCAAGGTATTATGAAGTTCATGGAAAGATAGCAAAAGGTTACCAAACAAACCAGGCAATATATCATTGATTAATCTTTGTTCTTTATATAAATAAATGACCTTTGAAAAATAGACAAAATATGTCATGACTTTTCTGACAACCAAATACTTCTTTAGCTGTTAGTTTTTCATTAATTTTTTTTGTAGGTTTGAGATTAGAAACTCACTTCACTGCTTATATACTCTTCACATGCCATACCTTTTCTAAGGTTATAGGAAGAAGTACATTAGGGCAGGCCTCTCTATGGATTGATTAGCAAATGGGTGTGTCACCTCCCTGGTGGCCCTCCCTGGTGCTGAGTCCAGGTTGGGGGTCAGCAGGGACCGAGTGCTTGGAAACCTGAGGAGTAATGACTTGAGTCATCTAATGACAGCTGAACGACTGGAGTGGTATTTCAGATGTTTTTTCATTTTACTTTTTCTATTGATGTTAATAAAATGTTGTCAGACATGGGTCAGGAGCATAGTTGTTTTGCACACACAGTCCAAAGAAGTGGGATACCTTGGCCTTCGGATGCACAGTGGCCATCTCACCATCCTTCATAGACCTCAAGTGTCCTTCCCCCATATCCATCTGCTCAGCTTTGATTTTTGAAAGCATTAAAAAGCACTTATTTGAGTTTAAATTAAGGCCTACTATTTAATTTATCTAGCTGTATGTGTTACAAGCAGTTTTCTTTTAGCTTGAAGGCTTCTGCTTGTGTTAGTTTTTGCTGAAGGTAAAAATTATCTAAAATATAGTTTCTTTTTCTGTCAGTGGTTGAAAGTTTTAGCTCTGTGGGTTTGGCTATGTAGGAGTTTGAGTCTTACTTTGTTACAAAGAGTGCTTTTCAGACTTCATTTAAGTAGAGGAATTTAAGTTTTTGTTCTTCAATCTCTCAGGTGCCTTATCTGTAAGGTATGAGTGACGATGGTATGTTTGTATACATTTTACAGCCTCTCTTCAAAGTCAAGTGTGTTCTTATAGAAGGAATAAAAATTTAAAACTATAAACTATAGTAAAACTGGGGAGCCTTAGGGAAATGTGGTCAAAGAATGCAAAATCTCACTTAGGAGAGTGAGTCCAGGTCTGTTACGTAATGTGGCAGTTGTGTGACAGCAGTGTACTGTATACTTACTTGAGAGGCACTGAGCATGTGTCCTCCAGGCCCTCACTGATACACCTGGAGTGGGAGGTAGTGGTGTGCCAATTTGCTTGAGTTTCCATTCCATAATATGCATATATACACATACATCAAAACAAGTCGTATAACACAAGAGTTGTAACTTTTTTATTTGCAAATTTTTAAAAATCCCAGAAAAAAAAGCAAACCTAAAGATAAGTACATTTATTTCCTATGGATATTTACTTCCTATTGTTTTGCTGTGAGTTTTTTTGTGATACTGGTCTAATTTTTTTAAAGGTCGTATCCTAGTGTATATACAGCTACATAATTGTTACCAGGCAGAGTTTAAAATATCAAAATGCAAAAATAGAAGTATTTTTAATTCATTGACCCTTACTCCTATGAGAACTAAGAAACTGAAGGTTTTGGTTGACTTTGGCAGACTTTGAGTCATCAGAGCTAGAGATAAAAAAGCCTTGCTACCTAAAAATAATACATCGTTAATACCAGAATTGCAGGTTTTTCAACATAGCTTTCTTTTTTTTTTCCTAATTACTTCCATGTCTAGGATTCTAGAAAGATTAAAATAGCTAAAATGGGGCTGGAGGAATGGCACAGTGGTTAAAGCACTGCTTTGCAATCGCAAGGCCCTGAGTTCAGTCCCCCAGCACCATATAAAAACTGGGCATGGTGGTGCCTGTAGTCCCAGCACTCAGGAGACTAAGGCAGGAGAATTGCTGTGAGTCCAAGACCAACTTGGGCTACATATAGCTTAGAACCAGCCTGAGATAGAGAGTGAGACACTCAATTTAAAAAAAAAAAAAAAAAAAGCTTGAATGTGAGATACAGACTTGGGTTCAGAGCATTTCAGTCACATATTATGTTCTTTCTCTCCCTCTTCTGTCCTCTCTTTCTGACTCTCTGGTACTAGGGATGGGACCCAGGCACTTCACACTGAATTCTCATACCATTTCCTAATTTTTTTTCAATTTTGAAATCGTTTCTCCAAGTTGCCCAAGTCAAAGGGTAAACATGACTGAGAGTTGATTTTTAAAAACTTGCCAAATTTCAATTATTTTGTTCTTATACTGAATATTTTTACTCTTATTTCCTTATAAACTTATGTGCTACTTGTTCATTACTAAAAACACTGTGTGTGCCATTTATAAGAGCTATTTCACAGCAGTGATAGCATTCTGTGCAGTATAACAGCAACAGATCGCCACTTATCAGTTTAACATACCTTTCTTGTTTTGTTTGGGTTTTTTCCTATACTTTGCTTTTTAAAAAAATTTTATGGTTAATTAGTTTTCCTAACATAAACATGTAAAATTTTTTATCTATCTCTGGGCTTTTGGTTTAGGGGTTGTTAGGTTTGGTTTTGTTGAGACAGGATCTCACTGTCTCACTGTCTATCATCAAGGCTGGTTCTGAGCTCACTATGTTCCTGACTTTTGTTTTTTTAATGATCTTTGGTTTTATACTCAAAAGTTCTTTTCGCTCTGCCTGCCGCTATCGCTTGCAGCAGATGTAGGCACAGCCGGGTCTTCCAGCCCACAACCAGCACGAGCACTCACTGTGGATATGGTCCAGGGCCTCTAGGCCAGCAGTCTTCACTCGCTGTGGACTCAGCCCAGATATCCCCACCCACCGCCACCATTGCTCTGTGCACTCCCAGGCCTTATCTCCCCTTCCACCTGCGTCACTGCCTGTGGGAGTAGGCACAGATCTCGGCCCGCTGTCATCTCTCGCCAAGGAGCTAGGCCTGAGTCTTGTCCCCAGCTGCCATTCAGGTGCCACAGACTTGGGCTGGTATCTCCCTGCCCAGAGCCATCACTTGCAGCAGAGCTAGGGCCAGTTTGCCCATGGCCATAGCTTGTCGTGGAGGCCAGGGTGTCTACACCAGCTGCCATCTGCCATCACTTGCAGCGGACATAGACACAGCCGGGTCTTCCAGGCACTGCCAGCACCAGTGCTTGCTGCAGATATAGGCCAGGGCCCCCAGGTCCACCATCTTTACTGGCTGTGGACTAAGCCCAGGTCTTACCCCAGGTGCCTTCATCCACTACAGATTGAGCCCAGGCACCCCTCCCCCCCCAACTCCATCCACTGCCACCAGTGGTGGCCTGTGATTTGAAGCCTTGCCTCCTGCCCATCTGCCACCATGTTTGCTGAGGAGCCATCCCTTCCAGTGGATCTAGGCCATGTCTTCTTGCCTTGCAGCCACAGCCTGCTGCCGTCACTAGCCTTAGGTCTGGACCAGTGTCCCACCACCCCCTGCAGTCACTAGCTGTGTACAAAAGCCCAGGTCTGTGCTGCTCGTGGCCGTTGTTTGCCACCCTCCACCATCTCCTGCCTTTGAAGTTGTGATGATACACGTTTTGGTTTATGATTTATCCTTTTTAAGTTTAGCTCCTTCCCTTTCCTGCAACTGATCAAGTTTTCTTTTTTTTTCCTTTTTCTTTCTTTTTGCCTTCTTTTTTCTTCTCCTTTTTTGTTCTTTTTCTTTTCTTTTTTTAATTTCTTTTTTCCTTTTTTCTGTTTTTTTCTTTTTTTCTCTCTTTTTGGTTTTGTTTTATTTTATAGTTTTGTTTTTCCTCTTCCCCTTTTTTCTTTCTCTCTTTTTCATTTTTTCTTTTTATTTTATTTTTCTCTTCTTTCATTTTTTTCTTTTCTTTTTTTCTAATTTCCATCAACTTTTTTTTTGGCCGCAGCCATAGCTTATTGTGGAGGCCAGGGTATCTCCGCCAGCTGCCTCTTTTATCTTTGGTGTTCCTGTTTGTTTTTATTTTTCTCTCTTTTTTTATTTTTCCTTCTCCTTTCCTTCCAGCTCCTCCTCTGTGTGTATCAGTTATTTGCTAAATCATTCCCTCTCTATTAACTCTCTGAACCATGTATTCTAAAGTATTTTACAGATATGAAAGCTGTGTTTTCCCCCACTTCACTCTCAGCTCTCTCCAACTCTTCTCAGTCTTGCTTACAGTGCTCTTCCCTGTTGATTTCAGTCAGGAGTAGGAGTACTGACAGTTTGTCCACTACCTTATAAGTACTCTCCTGCTTTTTGGTTGATACCTAAAGCTAACCTCTAATTATAGTCTACTCTCCACCTACTCTAATACCCCCCTATAGGTAGAATTATTAGATATCAATAATTAAAAGTAGACATCACACCCAGACCCCTGACTGCACCTCAGAGTCTGCACAGCTGGGCCTAATCTCCATCCATTGCTGCTGTGCACCAGAGGCATCCAGGAAGCCACACCCAGATCCCTCACCTGCACCTTGGAGCCTATGCAATTGGACCTACTCTATACCCATCACAGCTGTACAACAGGGATACACAGGTAACTGTGCCCAGACCCTCACCTATACCTCAGCCAGCACAACAGGGCCTACTCAGCACCCATCACTGCTGCACACCATAGGTGTCCACATAGCTGCACCCAGACCCTTGCCTGAACCTCAGAGCCCATGCAGGTGGGCCTAATCACCACCCATCACTGGAGGCACCCAGAGGCATCCACTCCCTGCGTGACCTGACAGAAGATGAGCGGGTCCCAAGCCTGTCAGCTTCAACAGCAGAAAATCCTCTCAGAACAGACCTAGTAGCACCTGTCAGGAAGGAAAGAATGAACTAGTTGTCCTGAAACAAGGAACCTCACCTCGGTGACACAGACAGCATAACATACAGCCAAAGAACAGCACTCTTCATTATAAAAAGAGATTGCTTAAAGAGTAACCACAACAAGCCAAAAGAATACTCAACAGCAAAATGAGAAAACATGGGCAAGATGCCACAGAACCCCCCAAGCCCACCGAGGGAATCTCAGAACCAGAGGAAGATCCAAAGTTCCTCAACTTTGAAACAAAAATAGTTACCATACTGGAAGGATTCAAGACAGACTTAAACAGCAATTTAGCAATTTACACAAAATACTTAAAGAGTACAAGACAGACTCAGACAACAGTTTACACAAAGAATACAATACAGATTCAAACAACAATTTACACAAAATTCTTGAAGAATTCAAAAAATATTTAAAAGAACTTAAGGAAGAAATAAATGCACATCTAGCCAAACTACAGAAGTCAATACAGGACATAAATGTCAGGTTCACTACAGAATTCCAAAAATACAGAAAGATGAAAGAAGAGCATCAATAGATGAAAACTTCCGTGGAAAGCATAGGGAATTGAGCAGCACAAAATGAGAAGAGAATTTCAAATTTAGAGAATGTAAGAATAAACCAGACAGTTAGCAACCATGAAATAATTCAGTTGCAACAAGGAAATGAGGTGCTACAGATTATAGGAGACTCAAAGAAACTTAATCTCACAGTAGCAAGAATACAAGAAAATATAGAAATTCATACTAGAAACCTATTCACTAAAGTCATAAAAGAAAACTTCCCATACACAGAAAATGAAATAGACATGCAAGTAACATAGGCACACCGGACACCCACTAGATATGAACAAAGCACAAGCTTCCCTAGACATATTGTAATAAAACTCACTAAAATACAAAGCAAAGAGAGAATTCTAAAAGTTGTAAGAGAAAAAAAGCAAGTGACATATCAAGGCAGACCTATCAGGGTACTAGTAGACTTCTCAACACAAATCCTAAGGTCCAGAAGAGCCTGGAGTGAAGTCCTCAAAGCCTTAAAAGATAATAACTGTGAATCAAGACTCCTGTGCCCAGCAAGAATATCATTTAAAGTCGACGATGAAATAAATAAAACCTTCCATGACAAACCCTGAAGAAATTTGTGACAACCAAACCATCACTACAAAAAATTCCTAAAGGTCTGCTGGATAGGGAAACAGGAAACATTCACAACAAAGAACACAGTGCCAGGTTTATTCTTAGTAGAGAGAACATCTGATCAATAAGTAAACAAAAGAGTTGGATATGCAGAGGGCTACAAAATGGCAGGTCCTAAGACACACATATCAGTTATAACCCTGAATGCTGATGGCCTCAGCTCACCAATCAAAAGACACAGATTGGCTAACCAGATTTAAAAAATACAATTCAACCATACATTGCTTGCGAGAGACACATTTCAAGCATGAAGATGAACATACTCAAAATTAAAGTCTGGAGTTCTTTATTCCACTCAACTGGGGGACAAAAATAAAGCAGGGTAGTGATACTGTTTGCTGAAAAAGTGAACTTTAAGCCAAAACTGGTCAAAAAAGACAAGGTTATAGTAAAGGGAACAGTCCAGGAAGAGGAACTGACAATCATAAATATTTATGCCCCAAACAGTGGTGCACCCCACTACATAAAAGCTACTGGACTTCAAAAAACATATCAACTCCAACACTGTAATAGTGGGGGACTTTAATCTCCCCCCATCCCAAGAAGACAGGGCAACTCAACACAAAATCAGCAAAGACATGGCATATCTGAGCTACATCATAGAAGAAATATATCTGACAGACATATACAGAATTTTTAATCCAAAAAATCAGAATGCAAATTTTTCTCAGCCACTCACAGGATATTCTTCAAAATAGGCCACAAAACAAGCTTAACCAGAGACAAGAGATTTGGTGCAATAAACTGAAGAAAAGGCAGCATCTTCAACAAATGGTGCTGAGAAAACTGGATCTCCACATGCAGGAGAATGAAATTAGACCCATGTCTCTCTCCACACACTAAAATCAAATCAAAATGGATTAAAACTCTAGAGATCATAACCAAAACACTGAACTTGCTGGAAGACAAAATAGGTAAAATCCTAGAAGACATAGCGACAAGACAGGATTTTTTGAACAGATCATCAATTGCCCAAGAAACCTCAGCAAGAATCAACAAACGGGACTACGTTAAATTAGAAAGGGTTTGCACAGCAAAAGAAACAGTTAGCAAGGTGAAGAGACCACCCACACCACAGAGTGGGAAAAGATATTCCCCAGTAACACTTCAGATAAAAGATTCCTATCTAGAATATACAATGAACTGAAAAACATAAAACTCCCTAAAATAAATGATCCCATCGACAAGTGAGCAGCTGAAATGATAAGAAACTTCAGAGATGAAGTACAAGTGGCCAACAGGTATATGAAAAGGGTTCTTCATCACTGGCCATCAGAGACATGCAAGTGAAAACAACATTGAGGTTTCGCCTCAAGCCAGTGAAAATGGCCTCCATCAAGAACTCAAAAAACAACAGTTACTGGCAAGGGTGTGGAAAAAAAGGAACCCTACTCCACTCTTGGTGGGAATGTAACCTAGTACAATTAGTATGGAAAGCATTCTGGAGGTTCCTTAGAAAGCTGAGTGTGGAAATTCCATTTGATTCAGCTACTGCCCTACTGGGCATATTCCCAAAAGAAATTATGTCAACATATCAGAAGGACACATGCATGTCCATGTTTATAGCAGCATAATTCATAATGCCAAATCCTGGAAACAACCTACCTTCCCATCCATGCAATGTTTAAAGAAGATGGGGTACCTATACACAATGGAATACAGCCATAACAAAAGACAGATATGAAACACTTGAATGAAAATGATAATACTGCTCAGTGAAATGGACCAGGCACAAGAGACTGACTGGATAGGTGTCCCTCTTATGAAATGCACAGAATAGTAACATAAAAAGGTCCAAACATGAATGGCAGGGTAGAAAGGGAGGCAGTGGTCAGAAAAGGGTGAACCTCTGAAAAAGAGGTGGTCATAGATGCTTACTGATTCCCCAAACCCCATCCACGGTTCTAATGTGTTACAGAATTTGAAATTTATGTATTTACAAAAAGAATGTTAAGTTTTTTGTCGTGAACTTTTACTAAAAAAAAAAAAAAAAAGTTCTTTTCTGTGCGGTGATTACATTAATTCTCATTGATGTTTAAGTAAAATTCCTAAATTTGGTGGGGGATTGTTTTATTTTTTTGACTACAAGAAAATTTGTTGCCAGTTACCTCAATAGCTTAGTTAAGGGATTATTGGAGAAATAGCTTTCCCCTGTATTTTCAAACGTAAGATTTGTTGTTGAATTTTGTCTAGGAGAAGTTTGACATGAGAGAAATAATCCTCTTTGATTTGTGATTGTCAACAAAAGCTGATGGATATTCTTGTTTTCCAAATGATAATTTTCCCCACAGTTTGAGTATGAAGGAGTGGATCCAACCCAGTATTGTGAATGAGGCCGCATCCCTGTTGCATGCACTCGCTCGCCGGCCTTGGTGTCCCTCCGTGCAGCACTAACAGGAAATACCGTGTTTGTCTTCCAGAAGCCCTGCAGCCTTTCCTGGAGGCCTGCAGCACCTCTTTGTTTTTTCGCACTTGTTCCGTGCTGCTTCGTACCCCTAAGCTTGAACTTCAGATCCTAGAGAAGCTCAGTATTATTCTACAGAAACTTTCCAAAATCAAGTAAGGATTTCTTTTTTCTTGTCTTCTGTTGAAATGTATTACTGTGGTAATGAATTTCTCACCAGTTCAGCTTTGATAATGAAATCAAAATGTCCAATCTTCAGGTATAGAAAATTAAGATTCATAAACAATTGATCCCTTCTGAAGGCCACCATATTTGATGCTAGCACATGAGACTAAAACAGCATTGCATCTTTGTTTTTTGTCTTTCTGTGTCACTGGATGGAACCAAGGGACTGGGAACTGTTAGGTCGTGGGCACAGGCTCCCCTGCTGAGCTACACCCACTTCCCCAGACCAGCTCTTAGCAACCAGTTGACAATATTAGAACAGATGATTCATTGTCATCCTCTATACCCCAGAGGAAAATCAAGACAACAATGTGTAATTCCTTATTAATGTGTTAATATGAGTTTGGGTGGTGAGAACACAACAGGCCAAAGAGATTAAAATGATTGTAGTATGTGGGCTTTAGGAAACTGTCCCTGGCTTCCTACTGCTGCTTGCTGGCCTCTGTTCTGAGAACTAAGGGCTCTTGCATATGACTTTTATTCTTGTGGTACTGGGGATTGAGCCCAGGGCCTTCACACTGAGCTACGTCCCCAGACCTTTTCTTTTTCCTTTTTATTTATATATGTTCATGGTACATATTCATGACATAAAGTTTGGGGAATTGATATATACCATACTACATGTTGATTTTTAAAAATTACCTCTCCCCCCCCCCCCAACCCCTGCACATCTCCAAGAAGTTCACCTCCCTGTTTCCTGTCTTCTCCTTTGTTTTGCTCTTTTGGTCATTTTTCCTGGAAGTGAACCCATGTGATGTTTAAACTTTTGCATAGCTTACTTAGCATAATGCTCTAAGGTGTTTTCATTGTGTTACAAATACTACAAGTTTGTTCTCCTTGTGGGTGGGGAGCATAGCCAGAGTGGTTGAAGTGCAAGGTCCTGAGTTCGATTCCCATGCGCCACATAAAGCAGGGTTTGGTGGTTAATGCCTTTGTTCCCAGTACTCACAGGGCTGAGGCAAGAGGATGTTGAGGCTGGGCCTGGTGGCGCATGCCTGTGATCCCAGCACTTGAAAGGCTAAGGCAGGAGGATTGCCATGTGTTTGAGGCCAGCTTGGACTGCAAAACAAGATCCTGTCTCAAAACATAACAAAAAAATAGTTTTTATTGGGCTGGCAGAATGGCACAGCAATTAAAGTGCTTGACTAGCAAGTGCTAGGCCCGGGATTGATTTTTAGCACTTGGGAGGCTGAGGCAGGAGGATTGCCAAGTCCAAGGCTAGCCTAGTCTACGTAGTGAGTTCAGAACCAGCCTGGACTATAGAGTAAGACCCTGTCCCAAATAAAAGGAAAAAATTGTCCTTCATTATCCTATCCCATTTTTACTTTGGATTTTGAGACAGGATCCAGCTAAGTAACCCAGGCTGGGATCAAACTTATAATCCTGCTTCACCTTCCCACAGTGATAGTAATACAGGTCTGTGCTACCGGGTCCAGCCAAGACCAGTTTTTAAATCATGAAGATATGATCTCTAAGTTCTATTTTTCATGAATACGGTACAGTCTGATTTTTTGAGGCATCTCATACTTCTCTGGGCACAATAAAATTTTGATTTTTGCATCACTCTTCTCTTGGTCCTACCCCCACACCATGATGTTCATGGCGGAGACCCCATACGTCTCAGTAGGCCTTGGTCCCCTTAAGCAGTAACTGTCTCTCCTTAAGACCACTTGGAGATGTGGTGATGAGTCCATGGGCACCTCTTGGTACTAACTGGTGCACTTTAGGAAGTTAATAATTGGCAAATTACAGCCCTGTTCTCAACTCACCAAACACTTAGTTTTAGTCAGGTGTCAGTCATGTATATCTATTTGTTGCCTCCCTATTCTTATAGACAGGGCCATGATTCTTTTGACTTACGACAGGCCTGCACCTATGATGCCATGGGGCTGTAGTAAAATGGCCTAGGTTGGGTTTTATTCATGAGAATAAATTGGTGAGATTCATGAGATTCACCATGATTTTTTTTTTATTTGAGACAAGGTCTCGCTCTGTAGCCCAGGCCAATCCTATACTCAGTGTTGAGCCCAGGCTAGCCTTGGGCTCATGGCAATCCTGCCTCAGTCTCCCGAGTGCTGGGATTACAGGTGTGTACCGCCACTCCCAACTTATGTGGTGCTGGGGAATCGAACCCAGGGCCTTGCTCTTGCAAGGCAAGTGCTTTAACAACTGCCATTCCTCCAGCCTCCTCATGAGATTTTTTAAAAAGTAGTCCCCTGAGTGCAAGTTTATCCTTAGGCTAAAGTGTTCTGTTCTTCATGATGTGTTTTGTAGCCCTGGCTCATTTCTGGCCGAGATGAGCGTCAAAGCTGAGCCAGGACAGGAGGGTAGGGTGCCTGGTGCCTGCACAGCCAGAGGAAGCCCCCAAGGCCACAGGGAGAAGCCCTTGTATGTGAGCTGGGTGGTGGGTGATGGCATGTCTGCTCCTCTCACAGGATAGAGGCACTTAAATGAGGAAATCAGAAATGCGTTCTCAGGTTGCTGACTGATTAGCTCCTAAGAAGAGGATCTGTCGGCAATACTCTGCCCCTTTACCAGGTAGCTCACCGGAATGTCCCATGGTCAGCTAACTGGGGGTGGTCCTCATTCTATTTTTAGTGCCATAAAGTTTTATTTTTAGTTTCAGTACTGCTCAACGTCAGGTAAATTTCATGAGACCCGTTGGGTTTGATGGGCATCCTTGTCCCAGAGTCAGCATTGTCTCTAGCTTTTAAAAAGTAGTGCTGCCTCCTCCTGCTGCTGGACAGGCTCTCTGGCACTGCAGGTCCAGTTCCCGGGTGTGTGCAGGTAAGTAGCCCTGGTTCTCTTACAGGAGCAACAAGAAGCTCTTTGAACTCTTCACAATCCACCTGATGCTCCAGGAGATGCAGAGGACCACACACCCCGAGCATGCCTTTCTCTGCATCAACCTCAACTCCACGCTCTTCAACTTGGGTCTAACAAAGTGCAACCCCCTGGTCTCCGGTGCGGGCCGTTAGGCTGGCTTCTTTTGTTTTTGTGTTATAGATCTATTGCCTATCTGTAAAGGAGTAAAAATCATCAGAGTCTCTCAGATTTTACCATGTTAGTAGTAGTATCATTTATCATGACAGAGTTAGAAAGATTTTTTTTCAACTTTGTAAATCTGTAGAAGCTATGGAATTTATGGAATTTTTGGAATATTTATCTAAAGTAGTACTGATGTACAAGATGACATGTCCAGAATTTATGGCACTGAAGTTACTTTTTGTACAAGTAACTTAAAATTCTTTCTTAAAATTATGATATTATATGGAATAAAATTGGTGCTTATTGGGAATAGATAAACCATGTTTTCACTCTGTGGTCTTAGTCAATAGTTCTCTCCCTCTGGAAGCGAGGATACATGCTCTTTGTTGTCTTAGGTGATGCTGAGGAGCATCCAGAGTCTCTTCCAGGCCAGGCAAGTGCCCTGCCCCTAAGCTACACCATGATCCTAACATCATGTCATATGCCACAGCCAAGGGGATTTACCTCAGGTGTCCAAGTCCAGTTCAGCATTCTGAAAAATCAGTTAATATGATCTGTCACATCACTTGGTTAGAGGAAAATCACATAATCAGATTGATAGATACAGAAAAAATTCTGAAAAGACACGGCAGCTGTTCACAATAAAACTTTAAAAATAGAGAGCCTCCTCCACTTGATAAAGAACATCTACAAAAACCTACAGATAAATAGTAGTGGCTTTAACATCACACTCACAGTTCTTGCTAGTCCAACAGGACAAAGCAATCAATATACACTAATTCGGGAGGAAGAAATAAAACTGGCTTTGTTCCCAGGCTACTATTATGCAAAACCTGAAAGAATCAACAATAGAAAAACTATCCTTGGAATTAAACAGTAGTAAGAATGGAGTTGCTGTGTACAAGGTGAATTATATAATGCAAAAATCAGTGGTGAACAACTGGAATTTGAAATTCAAAACACATTTTAACACCTTCCCAAATGAACCTTAGGTGGTAAATTGAAAAACATACTGAAAGAACCACACAAGGAAGGCTGTTGAGAGAAGTCAGAGAAGCTGACGTTGCGGGAGCTGTTCCTTGTTCATGGGTAGGAAGGCTCAGGGTTCACAAGAGGCCAGTCCTTCCTAACAATCCCAGTCAGAAGCCTGGGAAGTTATGTGGCTATTGACAAGCTGATGCTAAAGTTTAAATGAGTCAAAAGACCGACAATAGCTAGCACAGTGTGGGCGGGCAACACAGCTTTCCGGTTTGTACTGACGCTGCAGTAATCACCACAGTGTGATGCTGCTTCCCACGAAGACAGGCAGATAGCTTCTTGGAACAGAGTAGCCCAGAATCACTCCCACATATAGGTAGTTGACTCTTGACAAAGGCATCGAGGCAGTACAGTAGGGAAAAGACCTGTTTCTTCTTCGACAAATGGAGCACTTGAGCTTCCACATAGAAAAAAAATGAATCTGGACACAGGGCTTACATCTTTCATAAAATTGAGACAGACCACAGACCTAAATCTACCACACAAAACTGTAAGCCCAGAAGATAATCTAGGAGAGAATCTACTTTGAGTTTATTCTTGACCTTAGAAGTAACACAAGAGTCACAATTCACGAGAAGAATTGATAAGATGGACTTAATAAATTAAAAGTTTGTGTTCTGTGAAAGATGCAAAAGTTGTCAGAATGAGACTGGACTCATATTTACCAAATGCAAAGCACAAGCAAGCCAGGAGACCACAGAGGAGGGTAACTCCAAAGCTGCAGTCTCGCATGCCCACCCCAGCAGCAGCAGGCGTACTTCCACAAGGGCATCTGCCCAGCAACTACCTCTTTAGCCTGACGTTAAAAAAGCTTCAGAATCACTTATGTAAATTTTGCCTTTAAAAGTTCCCTTTTAACTCAAACTCCCAAGATATGTCTATCATTCATCCTAGCACACATATCTCAGATCATAATCCCATTTATTTCTAAATTTTTTTCAGTAGCCACTGTGGTGGTCTTTCAGGTTGCCATAATCCAGTGACAGAAGTGGGATCCACAGCAAGCTCATAGTAGGAGGACTGGCAGTACCTGGAGTCACATGTGGTGTTCTTTGAGTTCTTGTGCTCCCAACTGTCTACATACTCACCCCTGAGGGTCTCCTTGGGGTCTCCTGTGCTCTTCTTGGAGTTTCTTTGATCTGACATGGACAAGGTTGCCTTCATAGAAATCTTGCATTTTCCATGCAACCTCAAAAGCTTGACATGTCTGCAAAGTTCTTTGTTGTATAACCACAGTTCCTGGTTGCATATTCATCATTTAATTTTTGGTTGCTTTCATACTGTAAGTTATTGGCTCTTTTACTTTATTGCCCTGGCTGGTTTCTGAACACTTTGGGGAGAGGGAAAACAACAACAGCAACAGAAAAATATACCAATGGCGGGTACAGTTGGCCAGTGAAAAACCATTAGGGAAGTCACAGTCACAAATGAGGCACCTTGGTCTTTAAAACACATTGGTCTCCAAAGAGGATAAGCTGGGGCACAGACAAACAACAACCCTTAGGGTATCTGCCTTCCTCAGTAAACACCCATGCAGTGAGGACGACTTGGTCATTGGACAACTAGGGAAAAGGCAGTCCACCAAGTGAAAGAGGGCTCATGCACAGGTGCACCTCAGAACAAACCACTGTGCCCACTCTTCAGATTGCTTTGATAGAGCTATTAGAATTTTCTTTTGTCTTGAAGAGATGAATAGAAAACAGAATGGGATTCTCAGATTCCCAGGCATGCCAGGACTCCTTCCTTCAGGGACTGTAACTGGTTGTCTGTTCAGTCCTTTCTTGTGCATGTTTCAGTGGGCAGCCTGTGTAAAGGAGAGTTCAGAGCTCATATGGCCACTGGAATTTCTCAGACCTCCCAGGCTTCTTAGTCTTAGGACTCGAGTTGAAAGACTGACTGTTAGGTTGGGCACTCAGAAGGAGGTACCTTTTTATTGGCATGTGGAGGCATCTAAGCTCGCTCTTTCTGCCCAGCTTACTTCAAATCTTCTGATTTTTTTTTCCATTGGTTATGTGCCAAAGGAAAAAACTAGATAAGTAATTGTAAAACTTAAGCCCTCAGGTAAAGCAGGCTTGCTTTTTTTTTTTTAAGTTACTCAGGCTAAATCCAGACATTTAAAAAAATGCTTTCTTTGCCATATTCATTAATGAGTGCCTGAAGTCAGTAATCTAATTAAGAAAGAAGCTAAGTTGAAAAGACTGCTATTGATCTAAATCAGACTCCAAAACACACCTCTTTGGCCTCTAGCTGTTTTAAAACCCTTGTAAAAAGTCCTCTCTCTAAAGGGAAACCATACTAGGCTTTCAGAGGACAAACTAATGAGATAAGGTTCATTTATAGATTCCTTAGATGCCTGTGAGAGCTGATGAAAGTTGTCATCAGTAAAGGAAAATTTGTATTTTTTCTTTAGATGAAAGAAAATGTAGATATTCCTTCATTTATTGCAGCTGGTGACTTTGAGCTGCTCAAGGGCTTATATCAAAGAGGCACATTTAGGAGTACCATTTCCTGAATTCCTTTAAGGACTGGTTTGAAGACCAGATATAATTGTTAAATATGTTTGGTGAACGTTAGTGGCTTAAAAGTTTGAAATGAACTTTTCAATGGCTATATTTTATTGAATATGTCTAGTTAAAGAGTTTCAGAAATCTTTTTGATAACTTGAAACTTAAGTTTGTAAATCTGTCAGTTTGAGGGGCTGAGGCAAGAGAATCTAAAGTTTGAGCCCAGTCTCTGCAATTTACCAACTTAAGTAAAAATACACTTACGGAGGGAATCGATGTGAGGGATTCCTAGGCATGAGGCAGCTCTCCTGGGTCTCCCTATTCTTCCCCACTGGCTGGGCCCAGGCCATGACACCGTGCCTGCTATGTGAGGCAGAAGTGGAGCTCAGTCTTGTCCACTTTGGCCGGTGGCTGGTGTAGGTGTGTACAGTATTCAGTGAGGCTAGAAATTAGCAACTGGACATGATGGTGCAGGCCTGTGATCCCAGGACTCTGGGAGGCTGAAGCAGGGGCCTGCAAGGTTAAGCCCAGCTTGGGCAATTTAGCAATTTCATGGAGATCCTGTCTGAAAATCAAAAACTACATTACAGAATGAGATAGAAGCTGAGTTGGCATGTCGTCAGCCACGTGGAAAAACTGGGCACAGTGAGAGTAACATCAACAGGCAGGAGGAATGGTGGTGCTTGGGTACCTGGTCTCAGCAGGGGGAGACTGGGACCCAGAGAACACCACCAGCGGGGGACCAAGGGCTCTGAGCATGTGACTGACGGGGGGGGGGGGGCAGGTTCTCATGCATGTGACCAGAGGGAAGGAAGGGGAGGGCCATGTGCATGTGGCCAGTTGGGGAGGGGAGGGCTGTGTGTACTTGACCAATGAGGGATCCCAGGGCCTTGAGCCTGTTGCCAGTAGCTGGGTCCTGAGGCGGAGAGGGACCCGCTCCTCACTTTTCTTGGTCCTTGTGCCCTTGGTAAAAGAATCCACTCATGATACACACAACTGTATGAAAGTATAGATAGACTTTATTGTGTAGTGGATATGAGAGAGTTACATCTTCAGGCAAGAAGATGGCAGTGCCAGGCAGGAGTCTGCAGTGTGACTTTGCATACCTTTTATCCTCCCAAAAGTCCCTGCTAGGGTTCCAGAACTGCAGTGATTGTCATATCCTTGGGGATATGACCTTGGCCTGGGGGAAGGCTATGCCTTCTTTTGGAAATGTGCAGCCTCAGTCATCAGTATGAAAGTGCACAGTATGTAATCTCACAATGTCATTGTGCTAAATGGGATTACTCTGGGTCAGACCTCACAGATGTTTTATATATTTTATATTTGGAAAAAAAAACAAGCTGGGTGTGGTGGTGCAAACTCATAATCCCAGCACTTGGGAGGCTGAGGCAGGAGGATATCTGAGTTCAAAGCCAACCTGGGTTACATAGCGAGATCAGGACTAGACCAGACTACAGAATGAGACCCTGCCTTTAAATATATATATGTATAATCAAAAAACAAAAACTGAGCTGGGAGTGTAGCTCAGTATAAAGACCCTGGTGAACTCCATCCCCAATACCACAAAAGAAATTTTTTTTAAAAATTTAAGAATTTATGGAAGAAACTTGAGAACATCATGCTTAATGAAGTGAGTCAGAAGCAGAAGGTGAAACATAGAATGGTCTCTCTGATATGAGAAACCCAGAACACAGCTATATCATGGAACTTAAAACGAAAAACAAAGTGAACTAGGGGGCTAGAGTGGGGAGGGAGGGGGGTGGGTAGCGGAAGGGACAAAAGGGGAGTAGGAAAAGTCCTTATCACTTTGACAAGATACGTAGGTGCACAACATGCTCAACTTTATTGTAAACCTTAAATTTTGTGCTTATACATATCAATAAAATGGGGGAATTTTTTTAAATTGGGGCTGGAGGAATGGCTCATTGGTTAAAGCATTTGCCTAACAAGTGCTAAGTCAAGCACTAAGTACCAGAGTTCGGTTCCCCAGCACCACACACATAAGCTGAGTGTGGTGGCACCTGCCTATGATCCCAGCACTAAGTAGGCTGAAATAGGAGGATTGCTATGAGTCCCAAGGCCAGCCTGTGCTCCATAGTGAATTCAGGACCAGGCTGGGCTACAGAGCAAGACCCTGTCTCAAAAAAAGTTTTCAAATTTTTCAAAATTAAGAGAAAAGTAGTTTCTAGGGGCCAGGTGCTGTTTAGTACTTGCATCATCTGTGAGGTGAGAGTGAGAATGGAGCTTTAGAACTTCTTGAGTTCAAATACAAGCTCTTCCACTTGATGGGTAGCTAGAGGGATAACTACCCTCTCCGGAACTCAGTTCATCTCAGTTAATATGTTGCTGAAATGGCATGGCTGTTGTTATTATTAATACCTTTAATCCTCATACCAAGCTTGTGAAAACGGACAAGATCACCCCCATTTTACGTGTGAAAACACTGAGCTTTGGAGCCTGTAAGTAGCTCCTGCCCAGGCGCACAGCTGCAGATTGTTCTGATAGGATGCTACGCTGCAGGTTCTTCAACTCCTTGTAGTTCAAGGAAAACACAGACTTGTAAGAAACATGACCTTCCTTGCTGGTATAAAACAGACTAACTTGAGGGAGAGGGGGACCTGGGTGTGTCATTCGGTGTGAAGGCGTTGGGTCTGGTCCCTAGTACCACCACATAAGATAATAGCTATTCCTAAATGTCAAAGTCATTTCCAAATAACTAAACTCTTATCTTGAAAATGGAAATACAACGAGAGCATGCGGTCCCTGAGTCCGATGTTGCTTAGAGATCGCTTTTCTTGTGGATTCTGGTGGTTTGGTCACTCTGTCTAAACGTCAATACCTGAGTCCAACCAGAGCGCCTCATCTGACACAAAGGAGAGGATGTGTATAGGGGAGGACTGGCTTCGCATTTTGAAACTCTTTTGAAACTACATTTCCTACAGTTTGGTTCACAGCCCCCATGAGATTAGCTATCAGGGAAAAATTAAATACTGAGTCTTCTCCAAAAAGTATGGTTAAATTTTTTGGCCATCTGGGAAGATTGCTTGAGCTTGTTTGTCAGAAACATAATTTGGATCCAACTATTTTGCGAAGCAAAACATTTCTGTACTTTTACTACCTCATGATTACAATTTTTGAAATTAACAATGGTTCCCTTTGTGCAGATGTCTGATTGTACATGGCTTTGCCTGGAACTGACTCAGCTTTTTGGGGTCTGTCTTATGCAGGTGCTCCTGCCCCATGAGACATATAGTATACTTTCCTGCCATTGATTATCTTATGCTAATTTAATTGTGGGAGCCAGCAAGGACCCTCAAGGCCGGTGCACTCTTCCCGCTGCTCTAGAGCCCACAGTGAGGGATCCCAAGACCATGGAAAGAAGATGTGCCCCAGAATCTCTGGCTGCATGGGGTCACTGTGTGTGCAAGCCTCCCAAATGGGGAAGCTCAGATGGTGACAGTCTGTTCTCCACATGTTCTCTCTCCACCTCCCCTCAGGCTCAAGTGCAGGGTCCAGACAGTCCTTCAGGCCTGAGAGAAACCAGTGCACACAGGATCCTGCACCCCTCTTCAAGAAGTGCCCAAGGGTGGAAAAAAAAAATCTGTTAAGAAAGTTTAAGAATTTGTGTTGAGCCATATGCAAAGCCTTGGCCTGTGGACCAGAGGTTATACAAGCCTACTATAGAACTATACAGCAGGGAGGGAAACCTGTGTGCCAGTTGATTATTTTTTGTTTGTTTTGGTATGGGGAGAGCAAGCACAGGGCCTCACACTGAGCTGCATCTCCAGCCCACTTCCTATTTTTTTATTTTGAGACAGAGTCTCAGTCACTAAGTTGCCCAGGCTGGACTCACACTTGAAGTCCTCCTGCCTTAACCTCACAGAGTGCCAGGATTACAGGCCTTCTCAGTGCCCCTGACTGCTCATTGGCTATTTTAAAAAGTGTTTTAGCAGGTGGGGCTGTAGCAGGTGTGTGCCAGGCATCTCGCCTCTCCAGTTGCCCGCTGGAATCTCCCAGTCTGTAGAGCAAGGACCACTGCACCAGTGTCCCCTCCCACTGAGCTACTTGGGGTGTCGTGGACACACGCCTTTGCAGGTCAGTGCTGCAAGATGCTGGAGTACTGATTACCTCCTGGAGTTTACCAAAGGAATCTCTAAGGAGTCTGAGTATGAATGGGACCTCCACCTTTCTCCCTGTTCACCCATGGGCTAGGTTTCTGGAGATGGAGCGTGAGCTAACTGGATGACACCAGGAGGCAAGGGACCATTTGATAGCAAAGGCAAAAACTGTTCACTTTTTTAAAAAAGTGATCCATGTGTTTAAATCTTGGTTTCAGGTGTGTGTGGAGAGGAAAGGCCCAAACCTTAGCATTCCCCAGGCAGTTCTGTTGTGCACGTGCACAGCTCTGGAGGCCTGAGCCGTGCTAGGTGTAGTTTTTGGATATCCTGGCCTGGGCTTTCAGGGACAAGTGCTCTGATTTGCCTGATGCAAGCATTTCCCCCCATGTGGCTTTGTTGGCTGCATGGCAGGGACCATGGGATTTGGAGAAGCAGCCAGCAGTTCAGAGGGAGCACAGCTGCCCCTTCTCCCCATGCTCGTCTTGCTCATACCCCCTGCCAGAGCTGAGTCACGGCCGCTGTTTGTGGTCCCTGGGGTGGCCTGGGACTTGCTCCAGTGCTCTGTGGCTGTGGCCCATGGGACGCCTGGAAGAACTCCAGGTCATGGCTATCCCCAGGCAGACAGCCAGGCTCAACGCCAAGGTGAGGATCCGACCCTGTGGTGACCCCTGCTCTGAGGCTCAAGGCCTGCAGCGGCCTGTTCACCATGAGGACGACCCTGGCCATCTGGGGAGCTGTCCCCTTGAGCTAGGTCTGCCAGCATGAACCTCTGGGGCAGTGGCAAGAGCAAGGGACTTTACTGTGGCCTTCGTGTCTAGGAGCCTCAGAAGGAGCTCTACACTGCCCTGGGCCCTGCAGGTGGGGCAGTTGGGGCCAGTGGGTCACTTTTCCCTGCCTCCTCCCAGTGCGGTTGTGACTCAGGGAGAATCTAAGTAGACCCCCTAAGCTTGAGCCCACTTCACCTGCTCTCCATTCCCCATGCCTCAGCCCTGGCACCCCAGCCCTGTGCCAGGGAGGTAGACTGGGACAGAGGTCTACCCCTTGGCTGCCTTGTGAACAACTTCTTTCTCATTCCACTAACAGAATCCACAGAGGCAGCTTAGCAACAGGGCCACCTCACTGGCTGAACCCTCAGCCACAGTCCTGTCCCATGGGACCCCTCCTCGCCATATCAGCCTTCAGGGTTAGGAACCTGTTCCTACAGACTCAGACCCTGGAACTGCGCCTGCCGCCTGCCTGCTTGTCCCTTGTCTCTGCCTGTGCCAGGCCTCAGGCCGGGGCCCTGAGCCCTTCTCCCCTGCCCCGTCCTCTGTTCTACCAGAACTCTAGCAGTATGCAGGCACCGGCTGATCCTGCATGTCGTCAATGCAGTGAGATGGGCCCGCCAGAGGAGCATCACCAGGGCACTGCCCCTGGGGTGGGCACCTGTGACGTCACACCATCTACACCCCTGGTGCAAGGCAGAGGCTGGGTCCTATGGCTGTGTCACCTCCACAGAAGGATTTATCACTGGCCTGAGTTGAGGGCCTGCCTGAAATAGAGGACATTGGATATCTGATAGATCACAGTGGGATACCAAGGTCCTGCCAGGTAAGAAGGCTGTAGTCAGGGCAAAGCCATTGCTGCCCTGTGGGGGTAGAAGGAGTAGGCACTGTGAGCCCTGAAGGCAAGGAAATGGTTTGGCGGAAGCCTGGGCATTGATGCAGCCGGTGCACCTGGACTCCTCCAGCTCCAGGGCTGAAGTGAATCAGTCCTGCTGTTTAAGGCACGGGAAGGTGGACATGACCTCACAGCCACAGGAGCCTGACTCATCCAGGGAGGCTCGCACTGTCTATCTAAGATGTTTACCATTTTGTCATTGTGCCCTTGAAGGGGACAGAAGGACCCTGTCCTCCTCTCGCTTGCTAGCCACAAGTTCCCACCATCATAGGCCCAAAATAACAGGGCCACCCAGCCCCAATGGACTGAAAACATGAGCGGAGGTGAGTCTCTTAAGTTGATGACCTCAGGCACCTGTTGCAGTGTTAGGAGCCACCATGTCCCTTCTTTGCCCTTTGCTTCTTGACTGTGCAGCTCTGCTGGCAGGTAGGAGGTGGCCCTTCCTGACCCTGGACTCTGGGTGTGGCTGTAGGACTTGCTTTGGTCAGGAGGATGGGCCAGAAGTGACAGGAAGGTGCTATCGTGTCTGCACTGTGCCCCTTCTGCTTTGGTCACTGACTGGTCAAATGAGGGACGATGGAGCCTCCCAACAGTCGCCGGCCCAAGTCACCTCACCCGACTGACCTCTGAGCTATAGTGAGAAATGACTGTGCTGTAAGCCACTGGATTTGGGGACAGGTTTTATTGCACAGGATTAGCTGGGTGACACATTGCTTTCTGGACTAATGCTGGAAACTTGGAAAACATCAATTTTTTTTTTCTTACATGATCTTTAACACTTGCTTCTGCTGAATGACTGGCACTTCATTGAGGGTTGGCTGCCACCCTGCAGCCTCGCCATACACAAGCCGTCACTGGGGACGCAGCAGTCAGCGCCCTCTGCACACCCCACCCCACCATGCACATGAGCACCCCACATCGCACTATCCATAGACTTCTTTTTCATTAGTGAGTTCACTGAGATTATAAAAATACAATAAATTACACATATAGAACTAGGTAAACATATTCACAGTTGAGACTTCCCTGGCTGAGGGCCACAGACCCAGCCCAGAGAATGCATGAAATGTTGCTCGGTACTGCAAAATAATAATCGTCTCCCGAAATGGCCCGCGTGCTCAGCAAGAGTTAGAGTGGCCTCAGGGTTCCCTGGATGCTGGCAAGACCAAGGGGAGAAAACTTTTCTTGGATTTGTCTTCAATTAAGTAAATGGGAAGGGGCAGTGTCACTCTGTAAGGCCTTTCTATCCCCAGGAGACAGGCTGAGGGCCAGCTGGCTGAGCCTTGGTCTGGGGTGAGTCAAGGCCCCACCACCACCAGTAGTGTCCCCCACCCGGATCCTACTCTGAGCACACAGCTGGTGGCATGGCTTACAGTTAGGGTTTAGGTCGCTGTGACATTTACAGGTTATTATAGGTGGCGGGGTCACTCTCATCACCACAACAGCAAAGGGCACTCCATGGGTTCAAAGAGGAGTTAAAAGCACAGCTAAGCCTTGCGCAGAGCACTGGAGTACCAAGCTTGCAGGATATGCCACACAGACGCCCCAAAGCAGCAGCAGCACAGTGGGGGACGCTATTAAGCATCAGGCCTGATCCCGGATCAGGCTTTTCTCACAGCACGTGTGGGGTCGAAGAGGGGGTGGCGTCTCTTCCGTCATGCGACTTGTAGCTGTAGCAGCACTGCTTCGTAAGGCAGAGACTGTTTAGACTTAGCAACCAACACAGCCTGTACCCTTGCTCCCAGCTCTTGAGAAAAATCTCCCGTTTGTTAGCTCTGCCTCCGATCACAGTTCCTGTGAAGATGCCAATGGCGTTCTCCTGGCTTCCCTCACGTTCTCTGGCTGGCCTGCACCCGCACCTGTGTGGGGCCTCCGGGCTGAAGAGCTGCTTCCCCTCTGCTCGTCTGATTCTCACTTTCCTGATTACAGAACCAGAGACCAAGTTCTTCATTTGCAGAAGTGAGCCCGCGGCTGAGAGACAGAGGAAAGCAGCCAAGAACGCCGCCCACTGCCTTTCTGACAGCTTGGGGGCTCAGTCTGACAGCCTGCAGCACAGAGCTCTCCACGCTCTCGACACTGGATGTCCAGCACGGCTTGGCTCAGTGTCCAGGAGGTCCCTGTCTCCTCCAGTGCAGAGCTGACCACTTAGGCATGTTTAAGGCAAGATTACAGCCCCGTTATAACTTAAATGCTTATGTCTTTGCATAGCTATACCTGAAGGGTCAGATCTGGATGAGGACAGACTCGCTGGTCCCCGGCTTCACGTATCGGTGGAGCTGGGCATAGCCCACATCTGCTCCGTGGGCCACAAAGGCCTGAGTGTCAGTCTGCATGTCAGATCGCTTTACCACGTTACCTACCTTCCTCGAGGGTGCCCTCCTCCAAATCCAGAGAGCTAGTTCTGTTCACCACGGTGTGACCTAACTTCCCAGGAGGGCGTCCTCCCAGCCCCTCCAGCCCCGGGAGCGGTTCCTTCCTCACGAGCCGCTGTCCCTGCCGGCTCTGCGCCTCCATCCCCCAGGGATCCCTTACACCATCTTCAGTGGCCTCGCAGTATCTGCTGGTGATACCGTTTGCGGATGCTTATCTGCCCTCCTTGAGAGCTGGCTTTGTCACAGGGCCACAGTCCCCACCTCAGCCGTCCCCAAGGCTTGGCTGGTAGGGTCCCTGGCAGCACCCCCCAGGTGGCCATCGATGGGATAGCAGGTCACTGAACAAGTCCTCCTTCTGCGCGGAGTCCGGTGCGGGGCAGGCATCACCCCCGCCCTTCGCCTCCCGCCCCTGTGGAGGCAGCTCGGTGGTGCCTTCTGCCGTCACCCTTGGGGCGCAGTGACGCAGCAGGCGAGGCACGTTCCTGGCGGCCTGGTGGCGCCATCCTAGGACCCTGGCCCTCCAGAGGGGCCAGTCCAGGCCGCCTCCTCAAGACGCTGTGGGGGAAGGCGAGGCGGGCGGCGCGCCCCCCGCCCACTCCAGGATGTCGGCGCACAGGGACTCCACGGCGTCCAGCCGCTCGATCTGCACCAGCTTCGTGAGCAGCTCGGGGATGCTGTACCCCGCCGTGCTGATGCGGTCGAAGAGCTGCATGCCGTCCGTCATGCCCCCGATCTCGTCCCGCTTCAGGCCGAAGCTCTCGGCCAGGTGGCGCCACGTCTTCACCACGGCCTTCTCGGAGTTGTACGTGGAACTGAGCATCCGGCTGGTCTTCTCCAGGCAGTCGAAGGGCAGCTCCGTGGGGCTGAGACCTGGGAAAGCAACAGGACTGCCGCTGTCACCGGGGCTCCGCGCCGGTGAGAACCGCTTAGGACTTCTGCAGAACCTCTTTAGAACAGAAAAAGGAAGGAACTGTGTCCCCACTCGGTACCAAAACTAGCCGAGACGATACCACAGCAAGAGGGTGGAGGAATGACACGGCGGGGAACGCGCTGCCCTGAGTTCAATTCCCCAGCACCGCATAAAGCCAGTCATGGCACTCACTCCTGTCATCCCAGCACTCAGGAGGCTGAGGCAGGCAGATTGTCCTGAGTCCAAGGCCAGCCGGGGCTAATACCTGTGAGTTCAGGACCAGCCTGAGCTACAGAGTGAGATCCTGTCTCAGAAAAAAAGAAAAAGAGAGAAAAAAACCACGGCAAATATCCTTCACAGCTGTAACTAGCATAACATGTATAACATGAATTATGTCACAATAAAAGTTTAGTTAGAAAAGAATCCAAGACTGACGCCCCATACTCACCGCAGAATCAGTCACCTTGTGGTCTGGGGGCAGTTGGGGTGGGCTGGCAGTAGACATAGTGTTAAGATCTCACGGGACTAAAGCGCTGTTTGGGTGCTGCTTCTGGCCTGGGGAGTCACCCAAGACTGAGTCGTGTGGACAACCGGCACCTGTGGTTGGCTCACAGACTGGCCCCCCTTGTGTTTGGGGGTCCTAAACCCAGCCACAGGGGTGTAGGCTCTGAAAGCCCAGACAGTCTTTGGAACAAAACCCTTAGGTGCTGGAATGCAGGACCCCGACACACTTGGCTGCAGCCCGGGAGCCGGCTTGATAGGACAGGCCAGCCGGGCATGTGTTGTGCCACAGCTCGGCAGGCAGCCTGGAATCCGTGGCCTGGAACTCACGCTCAGCAGTTACTTCTGGCCACTGGAATACCCGGCAGCTGGCCAGCCCTCGAGGGGCCCCCGCCCCTGAGCACCCGCTCCCCTCCCACTGCTTGGCCAGACTAAGGAGTGACAGGGACACGCCAGGCAGGGAGCGGGAAGTCCCTGCAGCGGTGAGGGCTTCACCTCAGGGCAAGCGCAGGTCACCACCAACTGGATTTGCAGCGTTCGGGAGCTGTGCGCTGGGACTTCAGACAAAAGGTTGGTGTTCCTGGACTAACCGCTTCGTACCTGTCCGTGTGACTTGGCCACCACAGAGCAGTAACTTTTTTTTTGCCAGGAAGCAGCAATGGCAGAGGTGGGGCCCACCAGGGCCAGCATACTTTGTTAACCTCAGGAAGTGGGGGAAAAGTGTAAGAGAGACGGGCTTGTGCTACATAGTGGCACACCTGTCTGTGCCAGGCTGCAAGCATGATAGTCCCACAAGAGTATGTGGCTTGGTGACATCACAGCCATCTCGGCATGTGAAGGTACACTCTGATGCGCACAAGGCACAATCGCCCGTGTGTGAGTTTCTCAGGGCAAGACTTGTTGTTCATGATGCTGGCTGTACAGGATAAATGACTGATCGCCCTGATGACTACCGGTCTCCCCCTCTCTGGTCCTGACCCCACTGCCACTGCCCTGAGTATCCACACCGGGCCATCACCAGTTCTGCAGGAAAGATGCCACCAGCAGCCTGGGGAGAAGCCTCAGCCTGGTGGGGAGCCAAAGCCCCTGTCCCTCAACACCCGAAGCCAGATTGGGTGTTAGACAGGCTGGGAAGCCAGCTTTCCCTAGTGCCCCTCCCGGCAGACTCAGAGCCTCCTATCGCGGTGACAGGAGGTGGGGCAGGGGTCAGGATTCCCTCCCATGATGGCACTGGGATGGTCAGTGGTAGGAGCCTCTTCCTATGATGATGCTGGGCAACTGTCCCCTGTTGGATCTGCTTACCTTCGACAACACCACACACGTTGGCATACACATCCAGGATCTTTTTTCTTCGGCTCTGAATCTACAAGAGAGTTCAGAGAGTGTCAATCTTCAGAAAAAGGAAAGATGGCCTCAGCCCTGGCAGCTGGAGGCCTTGCCCTGGAGGAGACGCTGCAGCCACACCTCAGGGACACCCCACACAGGACTCAGGCTCTTTGGACAACCCAAGGCCCCCAGGATCCCTGTAAGGATGGCCCATATGGAGAGGTTGCATGGTGTCCCACACAGGACCAGGCCAGATCTTGCCCCTGGTCAAGCCTGTGTCCCCCGCTGCCCACGCTTGGCTGAGCTGGAAGGGACAGACAAGACAGGAGTCTACTATCCTTGGGAACCCATGCTTGAGTACAGACAGTTGGGTGGCTGCTTTGGTGACAAAACTCAGGAACAACTGTGTGTGTGAGCTGTTTCTGTGTAAAAGCAGTGAGAACTGTGCACACGAAGCACACCCACACATAGAGGAGTGTGAATGCATGTGGACATTTGCCCTCAGTCCCTGCGACGAGCTCCAGGGCCCCTGAGTGTACCAAAGTCTGGGGACGCCTGTGTCTCCTAGATCACATGGCATAGTGTTTGCACAAGACCTGCGTGCCTCCTCCTGGGCACATTAAATCATTTCTAGATTATTTCCCTAACACAATGTAAATGTAAGTGCTATGCAAATCATTGTCACCCTACCTTGTTAGGGAACAATGAATGATAAGAAAAAAGTATTGGCTTACTACAGATTTTTTTTCTTTACTATTTTCCATCTGTGACTCATTGATCCATCAACTCAAGGCCACAGATAAAAAGTCTAATCGGCTGTCTGTTGTGTATACATACCCATTGTGTGTGCGTGCGGTTGCTTGTCTATACACCAATATGTTTATAAAGCTATTTTCTGTTTGTGGCATTTCCATAGCCTTTTTCTCTTTGCTTACTACTTTTGATTGTTTGCCCATGAAGCAACATAGCAAAGGAGAAAGTCTTCTGTTCCCTGCCTTTCTTGTCGACTTGTCCTTCTGTCTGTGTGCAGTGTGGATAGGGCGAGAAGAACCTGTCTCGCTGGAGCTTATGTCACAGGAGGGCACACCCTGGGCACACCAGGGATACCTGAGGGTATGCTGAGACTGTAACACAACTACTCCACGGGCACACTGCAGCTAGGATACACTTTGGGTGCACCACGGGCATACCTTGAATATGCCACAAGTACACTGT
Source organism: Ctenodactylus gundi (assembly GCA_004027205.1). NCBI lineage: Eukaryota > Metazoa > Chordata > Mammalia > Rodentia > Ctenodactylidae > Ctenodactylus > Ctenodactylus gundi. The sequence goes on along the minus strand of PVKB01000012.1, from coordinate 1,471,205 downwards.
GGGCACATCTCCGGCCCACCGCAGACACCACAGGGACCGTGTGCACCACAGGCACACACCACAGGCATGCAGGCTCACCCCGGCTGATTTGTTGCTGGTGACAGACTTCTCCCGGGCCAGGTGCACCAACGAGAGCAGGCACAGCTCCGGGGAGCCCTGCTTGTCGGGGGCTGGCTCCTCGTCACTGTCCACGCTACGGCTTAACAGCTGCTCATTCTCAGATGAGGCATCATTCTCACTGGGACAACAGGAAGAACACATGTTAGCCATGTCACTCTGACGTGCTCTGCAGGCTGACTTGCCCCCAGTGTGGACACACAGGCAGTGATGTGTTCCTCACCGTCACTGCACACCTGGGGCTCTAAGCTAGAGGACATGAGATGAGGAGACACCGACCTCTCCTTCCCTTCTGGAGGACCCGCAGTGCCTGTAGGAGGACACTGAGGGCGAGCCGGCACTTGTGCCCTTCTCCATCCAGTCTGCCCGCAATGGACACCAGAAGGAGGCCAGCGGATGTGTTTGAGATTCTCACGTCTCATCCCACTAAGCACTGCACCCACTCTGCACCTTCACGTTAACAATCAGGGCTGCATGGCTGGTGCCGGCTTTGCTAGAACAGGGCCCTCGTAAGGAGCCAAGCTGCACAACCGGGACTCATGCTGCGTGATGACATCGTGTTTTACAATGTACTGATAATGGGGTAAAGTGCGCCATATTGTAATACATTCAAGTTACACTGCAATCACTTCCCATTGCTGCTGATCAATTATCTTTTACACAGTTGGTCTCTGGTGCCAAAAAGGTTGTGGACAGCTGTTGTCATTGAGATGCAGTGAGCAGAGCCCAGGGCCTAGAAGTCTCTGAGTACAAAGGGGCCTGGCGGGGCCCTGGAGGCCACTGAAGTGAGTAGGGCCACTTCCTACCTCAAGCCCTGCCTAGGACCACAGGACCTGCTGGCCCTGGCACCTGGGCAGCAGCCAGAGTTCACACATCTGGGGGTATAAATGCCAGCATTCCCTGGGGGTGTGCTGCTGCTGGCCTCCTGGGGCGTGAGATGTTGTGTATTTAAGGCCTAACTTGCTGGTCTTCAGGCTGTAGCCCTGAAGCCCTTATGCACACAGGACCCTCATCCCCAGCTGTCTTCAGAGCTCTCAGGGAGTTGCTGACCTGGCCTGACCCACCTGGAGGCATCCCAGGTCCTGTCCTTAGGACCCAAGAGCTCTGGTAAAAGGGGACAAAACCTCAGGACCCTTGTAGTTATGTATGAAATGGTCCCTTGGCAACCCAGTCTCCAGGCCTGACCATGCCCCTGCCCTTTGCTCCTTTTTCCGGCTGTTGGGAATGAGTGATCCTGGAAGACACGGGGAGAGCAGAGGAGATGGGACCATGTATTTGGAGGCTATAGGAGCAGCTCCCCTAAGGTCAGTCCCTACAGCCAGGACCTGCCTGGCCCCTACCTCTTGGTGGTCTTTGCCGGAGTCGCCGTTAGCTTCTCGAATTCACCCTTCTCAGAGAACATCACCACCCCATCTGCAGGGGACAGAGCGAGGGAGGAAGGGTCAGTACTTGGCCCCCTGTGGCCTCCGGATGGCCAGGGCTCTGGGCAGTGGGTGGGGTACACACCTGGGGCCTCCTTCTTCTCCTCATCCTGGCTCACGGGGGTGTCTCCGCTTTTCCCAGGAGTGCTGCAGCAGGCTGGGTGGAGAGGGGGGTGTGAGCAGCGAGGCTCTCCCGCTGACCCTGGCCCAGCATGGGGGGAAGGGGGGTTGGGGCTGTCACCTGGCGCAGAAGGCCTGGTCTTCAGGATGTAAAACACAATGATGAGGACGATGGCCACCGCCATGATGAAGATGGTGGACATGGCGATGATAAGCGCCGTGGCCAGGTGTCCTTGGCTGGAGAGCTCTGCTGGAGTCAGGGAACATGACTGAGAATTCAGGTGGGCTCCTCCCCAGGCCTTTGTCAGGCTGGCCCTGCCCCTGGACTCCAGGGGACCCCACTACCTCAGCCACCAGGTCAAGATGATCTATGGCCCTCACTGATCCCACTGCCATATCTGGGCTTATCCATGGATACAGAGTGCAGGGCCCCTGCTGAGGCTTCCTGGGAGTCTGTTCCTGCTCCTAGATCTCTATAAGAGGTCCATGGACAAGGCTGTCCCTTACTCCTAACATGGCTCTATCTCCTGCCTCACATGACCCCAACCTCAGCGCCCCAGGGCACCAGGGCTGGCTGCTGTCCTTTGCGGTGCTACCTCCAGGTCTGGTGGAGGCGCTGTGCACTTCATCGACTATGCAGCCCTGAACGCAGGGAATGCGCCAAGACTTGACCGCCAGGATTCAGGATACAGGACCAAACAAACAGGTGACAAGCATCTGAAGCTAGCAGGGTATTTGAGGAAGGCCACCCTGGAGGGCCCCCCGAGCCACTTGGCATTGCCAGATATGGACAGTACAAGTTCCACTGTTTGGAGCTGGTGCTCGTCCAAGGCCCTGGTGGATGCGAGGTGCTCCGTCCTCAGCTCTGTGTCAGCAGGAGACTGTGCTTGGAAGTGTCTGAGCTTCGGAGAGACTCAGCCCTCCACGTGTGTAGGGATCACAGCATGGAGGGAAAGGATGGGCCGGCCAAGGGCTGCTCAGAGGGAAATGGAAGCCTGGGGGCTGGAGCATCACCTCCAAGTGTTTCAGGAGAACGAGCTCAGAATGTAACGGACCCTGACTTCTGTGAACAGCAGCAATATAACTGCAGCTGACTTGAGCCCAGCCAAAGCACAGGAGGCATCCTTTCTCCTGGCTCGACTGTCTGAGCACCTGTGGGCTGCCCTGCTGTGGGGCCTGTATCCTGGACACCCACAAAAAACCGTCCCCCTCCTTTTGGGACCCCTAGCAGTGGGACTGTGTGGTCCGATCACACTAGGTCGGCGACCTCAGGAGCTCTAGCTGTCTCTGACAACACCTGCTCTCCTCGGTTTGTCCCTCAGGGCAGAAGACCCACTTGGCATCCCCTTTACCTTTGTGGGCGTGTTGGAAGGGGGGCAGGGTGCTGCCGCCGGAGGTCCGGGGGGAGTTGGCAGAAGCTCCCGAAGTGACGCCCACACCTGTGGAGAGAGCACAGCTCTCTGAGTGACTGGCCAGAGGAGCAGCTTCCCAAAGCCAAGAAGACTCAGGGCCAGGAGAACGTGCCCGTGGCCCCTGGGCAGGCAGGCAGGCAGGCTGGTGAGGAGGCTTCTGTTTCTGAGTGCATATTATGATCCCTGACCTTCCTGAGTTCTTGCTCTCTAACGAAAGTCACACGTGGCAATGGCTGAAACCAAGAGTGGGCTCTGGGGTCTGCAGGGCAAGTTGGTGCTCCTGCGCCAGGTATGTGCAGTCAGTGAGGATAGGAACGTTGGGGTCAGGATGGGGACGTTGAGGTCATGCGTCTGTGAAAGCATTGCCGTGGTGAAATGTACTCCGTTGATGTTTTCAATTACAAGGAGTAGGAAGTTATAAAAGCAACATAGGACTGTTACTAAATAGCAGGAAAAAGTAATGGGCGAAGCAGGGGCCCCTTGAGGCTTCCGGAGGCTGACTTCAATATATTTCTCTGTAGAATTCTTCCTAAAGTATATTTCTAAAGTAGTTGGACCCAACTCCTCAAAGACAGGGATGAACGCGGTCTCTGCACCAGGCTGAGAGTCATGGGACTCCTCCCAGGAAAAGTGCGCTTAGCAGGGGTAAAACAGAAAGCTAGCTAGTATTTCCCTAAGGAACAAGTGTCTGGTGACAGGTCAGGGTCTTTCCTTCAGGCTAGGCTCAAGTTTGGCACTGAGTAAAAGTGATGGTGGCTGTGGGAAAGGTCAAGGACAGAGACCCAGGCCCTGGGATTCATCCTCTGCACCAGAAAAAGAAAATGTTTTACATTAGTCTCCTTCTCTTCCTTTGTTGTGGTTGCAAGTTAGGGAAATACTCATGACGTGGATTTGCATTACTGAAAAGCAGCCGTGGGTTCAGGCCTGGACCTCCACTTCCCTGGGTCTTCCCACCCATCCCAGCCAAGGAGGAGCCACTGACACTGACTTTGGTCTGGCCCATCGTGAGGCGTATAGGGAAGGCTCTGGGAGGAACACAGAGCAGCCTACCATCTGAGGCAGCCCAGAAGGAAACAAGCTAGCTGGGCAGAGGCTGTGGAGTCACTTCACCTATGTCTTCTCTTGGCCAGACACAACCCAGTCCCGACCCCTTGTAAGACAGACAGGAAATATGGTCAACAAAGCAGAGTGGGGCTTTAAGGAACAGTGGCTGAGAGCAGGTTGAGGTGGGGTGTCAGGGGACTCAAAGGCCATGCTGCTGCTCAGGGCAGTGTTTCCACCTTCCTGGGGTGTGGGGGGGAAGCTGCAAGTTTCCATTTTCCCATGCCCCATTTATAAGCTCTACATTTTCAGTGTAGCAAGTATGCTTAACCTCAGAACCAAAGACCTATGGGAGTAGCTGGTGGGAGGGACTCTGGCTGCTCACAGACCCCCCCCCCCCCCAGGGGCCTGATGATTGCCTCTAGCACCCAAGGCGCCTCAGGGTCCCAGGGCCTTATGCTAGGAAGCTGCCAATCAGATGCCAGGAAGTGGCAGAGAAAGGGGCTCTGCTAGCTTCAAGCAAGATCCAATTTCCTGTTTTTGAAGCAAGTAAGACCTTGTAACTCTGTTAAGGGGCGTTACATGAGCTGGTAGAGGGACAGCATCCTGGGCTTCCTCACTTTAGTCTCTTCCCATCAGTACTTCCTGCAGGGGCATGCAGGCAGGGCAGGGAGAGGTAGGCACAGGGACACAGATGTGCCCTGGCCTGCAGCAGAGGAGGACAGTGTGACGGCGGCCTGCAAGCATAGACCTATGAAACATTCTGTGCCCAGGAGGGTTGCCACAGGATGTCGGAACAGCACAAGCAGGCTGTGACCTGTCAGTGACATCTCCCTCCCACGGTGCCCATCTTCTGGGCAGCCTGTCTCAGCCAGGGTGCTGGACATCCCCGAGCTTAGCTCAGGTGGGTCCATGGTATGGCCCAAACCCTCAGTCTACAGGCCAGCTGGGCGCTCCCTGGCCAGAGGGACAATGATCAGGGCCATCACAGCAGGAAGTGCGAGCAAGGTAGGCAGGCCAACCCGCCATTCCTTCTGGCTATGGCTCCACGCCAGGACTGGAGCTGAATCCATGTATGTCCCACAGCATCCCTCAGCCAACAGACACCTTCGGGTCCTTAGAGCTCCCATCTCACCCCACCAGGCAGTCCTTGACCCTATAAACTGAAGAGAGAGAGGGGCCCTGGGCCCTGCCTGGGTCCTTAACCACAGCTGTTCCACCCACCCTTTCCAAGAGGTGGACTCCTAGTCTGGAGACTCTACTGGGAGGAAGGGACCTTGGGATCTGCGCTGGGTCCTAGATCCTTAGCCCTGACCGCCTATCAGCAGAAACAAGAGGGTGCCCCGCAGGCTCAGCCCCAGCCAGCGACATGCTTCCCACACGGCCTCCTTCCACTTCAGACTCAGGGTCCATGGCAGAGGGACGGAGCTAGGGAGAGCAGCAGAGAGACACGACACAAACCCTGCAAGTGTGGGCTCGTATGCCTCTGTGACAGCTCCAGGCAGGCAGAAGGCCAGCTTTGTGGCAGAATTTAACTAATTAAAGATAGCAGAATGGGTCCCTCTGAGGCACAGCCATGCAACACAAGCAGCGTGCAGACTGTCTTGTCTGCTTGTCCCAGCTCAGTGTCCTCTGCCCTCTGGAAGAAAGAAGGTTTACCCTGTCGTCCCTAGGTTGCCAGGCTAACCTGTGCTGCGAGGTAGGTCCTTTGCATAAGCCTGTCCCCTGGAGTCTCTGTCATCATGGTCACACATAGGGTGTGACTAGGAGGCAGTTCTAGGTGTGTTTGGAGGCACAGGAGGCCAAGACAGGTCCTTGGTGACCAGCCCTGGATATTTCCAATGCTTTTCAGTGTAGAAGGAAAAGTCCCTAGAGGAAGCAAACACTGCTGTCTGTTACCCTGGAAACCACAGGCCAGAACTAGAGGCTCGAAAGCTGATTGGTAACACATCTTCCGTATGAGGCCTGGGCAAGCCGGAGAACGCTCAGGCTGGAGAATCAGGGGGCCTGCTGCAGCTGTGTGCACCCTCCAAGGTCCGGCTTTGGCAGAGGCGGATGGAGGTTGCAGTCCCAGCACCTAGGAGCCAGGTCTGTCTCCTGGGCCTGGTGGAGCTGGGCCTCTGTCCACATGAGGATCAGTTATCAGAGCCTCTGCAGCTTGTCCTGTGTGGCCTTGCCAGCAGATGTCAGAGACTGGCTGAGACCACACCGGTGGGGAATCTGGGAATGGAGCCAGGTTTCAGGAGCTGCCCTCGCTGTCTGTCCCCTGGTGGTGGATCCTGGAACAATGGTCTGACCCTCCTTGGGTCCACCCAGACCCGCTGAGCCAGAATCCCTTCCCTGGAGACAATTTTGGGTCCAGAAAGCACTTCACAGTGGCTGTCCTCAGCCTGCGTCCACAGGACAGTGAGGGAAAGAAAGTCAGAATGCTCGGTCACACAGTGCAGCCTTGTTCATGAATTTAACTGAAAATCACCATCAAAGAACTTTTTGTCTCCTTTCAGTCTCAGCTGGATCCAGCCGGACACAGAGACAAGTATGGAGGCGGCCAGTGATGAGGCCTGAAGCTGTCCTGGGTGGCCAGCCACAAACAGAAGGAGCAGCCCTCGGTGCAAAGCCCTGCAGGGTCCCGGGGGCATCCTGAGCACTGGGCAGACCACCTTGGCACACCTGCATGCTGCCCAGTCGTGGTGTCAGAGCGGCATTTTGGTCACACCAGCTTCTTAGTGCCAGTATTAATGTCATAGTGATCATACCCGCTTCTTGGTATTAGAGTGACATCTTGGTCACACCACTCCTTGCTTGCAGTGAGCGAGCACTCAAGGATGTTACATACTGGCCCATGTGGGTTCCTCAGTCCCGTGGTGACTGGAAGAGAAACTGAGGCAGCTATACCATGGCTGCACACAACAGGGGCTAAGCTCCAGGCTCAGATCCGGGTGCACTCTCACACATGTTAGCCAAAGTGACAACTGGTCAGAGGCAGGGCTGACCAGCTGTGCTTCTCTGTCATTATAAGCCAACCTCAGCAACTACATTGGCTTCTCTCTGTGCTGGTGAACACACGTGCTGGTCACTCTCACTGATCTGACAAGCTGCATCCCATTAACACCTCAGTGCGTCCAGGGTGTGTGTACAGGTGGGTGGAAGGGAACGGGCTCATGGCAGCCTGGTTGGCACCCACCCACGACCAGCTGCCCCGCCGACCGTTGTGCTGTACGTGGCCTCACTCGGTGTCTCTGCTGGCTGGAGGCCCCTGGCCCAACACACTCAGAGTGGACCAGTGCAGAGCCATGAAAACTCTAGTGCAGCAGGTCAGCTCCCGATCACGCTATGCACCGCCAGAGTGCATCCCGGCACCAGAGGTCTGCACACTTGTTGAGGGGACTTCAGTGACTGGGCTGTCCGGGGAGACCCGCTTTCCACCCCCAGGACCCCTAGGACTGGGCTTGTCAGGGGACAGCACAGAGGTGGGGGTTCTGCCAGGGGTTGAGAGGGGTACCTGCCACCTTCCTGTACTGTCATGTCCTTGAAACCCCAACAGAAGACACTGGCTGTGTGGCAGGCAGTGGGCACAGGCCCTGGGTTGGGCAAAGACTTGAAAACCTGCCCAGTGGTCTACACATGCCCTGGGAGGGGAGAAGGCCTGGCCTAAGCTTTGTCTACCCACAAGCCGTGGCCCAATCTCCCTGGGCCCATTAGACCCAGCTCCTGCCCAATGCCCGCCCATGCCTTGCCACACCCATCCAAGACCCCTCGTCTTCCACTCGCCCTACCCAGCCCCTGCCCTTCCTGCCCCTCCCTACCCACAAGGCAGCATCCCTTTGGCTGGACCAGGTGAGAGTTGGGATGCTGCCCAGTTCTGTGCCCCTCCCCTCCTTCCCAGCCTTTTAGGATGGAGCCTTTACTCTGTCCTCCCATGTGAGATTACTGGAAAAAGTAAGGGCTGTGGAGAGCTGGGAAAGGGAGTTGTCCCAGCGTTGGCTCTTCATCCCCTGAAGGGCTGGACGGTGGCAGGCACCCGCCTCCACCATGTCCTCTAGACTACAGTGCCAGAGGCCATGTGACACCACCTCTGAAGCTGAGGGACCCGGCCCTTCCCACAAATCAACATTGGACCTCAGTGAGGCCGGGTAAAGGGGTGGCAGGCCCTGAAACCAACACTCTCATTAATTGCTATTATCAGTTCTATATTCCTTTTGGTCTTATGTGATTTAAAATATATGGATGAAAACTTAAAAGTTGTCTAGTATTGTAAATATCTTTGCATCCATAATATTGGTTTTGCTGGTAAATACATGGGTCAGAATTTATGTTATTTTTTGTGATGCTGGGAATGTAACCAAAGGCCTCACATATTCTGAGCACACTCTCACCACTGAGCTGCACCTCAGCCCCAGGGCAGGTGCTACTGCCCATGGCGACAGATGAGAGCTCTGAGGCCCACAGAGGCTCAAGGACCTGTCGTGGTAGCTAGGGTCTGCCCCGCAACCCTGGCTTCCAAATGGAAGCTGTCCACCATCATTAATCCTAGCAGGTGCTGCAGGCCAGCTGCTTCCCTCAGACCCCAGGGCACACATGGACAGCAGGAGGGTACTCACATTCCTTGGTGTTGGGGGGCGCCAGGAGGCAGGAGTAGCAGACCATGCCGTAGATGTTCCTGGGCCTGTTTTCCAGCATGTAGTAGCTGCAGGAGGGAGAGCAGACAGGGCAGGAGGTGAGGGGCACTGCCTACAGGACCAAAGCTAGGAGAGACAGGAGCCCTCCCAGCCAGCCGCCCTCTGTGCCCTGAGTTGCCATCTCTTTCCTGATATTGGTCCAGCCTGGCTTTTTCTTCAACTCCCTTTCTGGTCCATTCCTAAGGGATTCAGCAGTGTGTACACATCTCTACTGTCTTCCTCAGCAGCACCAGGATGTCTGGGGGCCCCCACTGTAAGCCTCTGGCTGATTTACACATTGAAGGAAGAACACCCTTCAGGCTGCAGCCAGTGGGATTGTTAGCAAACTGTCCCCAAATCCCCGGGGCCTCAGGGGCTCACACCACCTGAGCCGTTGCAGAGTGTCCCTGAGTGGGACTGTGGCACTCAGCAGCTGCGGGAGACCGGGAGGATCCTTCAGGCAGGTTAGTGCCGTGGCCTCTGAGAGCCTGACCTAAGACCAGATCACGCTACCACATGCCTGCACAATGGGGCTCTGCACCCTTGTTCAAGGAGTACTGCCCTTTACCCCCGGTGAAGTTCTGTCACCACAACGACCTACAGCCACTCCGTGGGGTAGGGTCTGCTCCTGTAGGTCACCCCGCCTTGCAGCATCTCCTCCCGGGCACTGAGCTCCTGCCCCCCGCAGGCCTTGCCTTCTACCTTGGCGTGTTCTGGTTTCCCATAAACAGCATTCCCAGAGATCATGGCTCCATTTGTCACATCTGAGTGGATAACTTAATAATGTGAGTGGAACAGTGTGTTCCTGGTCACTGTTCCAGAGGCGGAAAATACCTCTGGGCTACCACGCCCAGCTTATATGGTGCTGGGGAATTGAACTCAGGTAATCAGCGCTTGCTAGGCAAGCGTTTTAACTAAGCTATGCCTTCATCCCCTAATCTACTTATTAGCTATGTACCCCACATGAGAAGAAGGCTGGGCCGTGAGTCTGGACTCCAGCCTCGTGAGCTTGGACCTGTCCCAGCAACCCTATGCCTTTCCTTACCGCCTTTTATCCCAGATCCTCATGGAACTTTTGAACACGAATTAACGGTCTTAAAACTCCCCTCAGCAGGGCGTTATGGTGAAGTATTGTGTGAAATGGTTCTCTCAAACATACCCTCCACCCAACAGGGACCAGCGGAAGGCCTGCCCTGTCATGGCCTGCGTGGCGGGAGCCAGGTGGGCCAGTGGCTCCTTGTGGCTTCTCACATTCAGCTCCTCCCTCCCTCCTTGACTCCACAAGCTCTTTTTCCACATGAGGAGTCTCGTTTGCATCTGTCTACTTGCACTCTGGCCAGGCTGAGGAAGGTCCCCTACAAACACTGGGTAGACAAGTCAGCAGAAGCCCCCAGCTTTTCCATGCAAGCCCAGGTGCTAAGACAGAAAACCCCAGTGGTGTTTTACAATGCCAGCACCACAGTGTGCCAACCCTGTTTACACCTGGGGCAGGGCAGAGCCAGCCCTGACCTTTTCCCCAGGGCAGAGCCTCTCTCTGATGGGGCCAGGACTGCCTGGTGTGGAGCCCAGCCAGCAAGTAGGTTATCAGATTTACCTTCCCTCTTCGTCCTGTCCTCCCCACAAGTCCGACAGAAAAGCCCCCAGCTACGCGTTGTTCAGCCAGCATCCTGGCATAGGCAGATACCAGTGGAAATGCAAAGAATGAGCAGCCCGCACCTGCCAAACCACAGGGGGGAGGAGCCAGAGCAGTGGGCTGGAGAGACAAATACGAGCTAATCTGTATCCACTGTGTGGTAACCACAGAGATTTGGGAATGAAAACAGCCTTTCACTGAGCTGATGAGGCCACTTGCCAAAGGCCCCTCCCCACCCATCACTGCGCTCTGGGACGCAGCACCAGGCCCTCTGGGCTGACTCGGCAGGCCTAGAGCTGAGGAGACCGGTCAGGGGGGAGAGTGGCCTTTGTTTGGGTGCCTTTGGGGGCAGAGTGACTGACTGACACAGACAGCACAGCAAAAGCCCCTCAAGGAAGGGACCACACAGTGCCCCTGTCTGTGGGCCAGCATGGATATGCATGAAACTCAACTTTCCTCCTTATTCAGGGTGCCTGGTGTGCTCTGTCCTGGGTGCTGAAGGTAAGCCTGGAACAGCAGGTCCCAGCAGGCAGCCCCCACTGCTCCCTAAACCACCCCGTCATCATTATCCCCTCTTTTGCACCATTCTCATTTCCATCCCGTCTCCATCACCTCCACCACCATCTGTCCCTGAAGAATCATTACCATCACTACCATCAACCTCCGTGTTTTTCTCACGTCTATCACACCTCCTTCACCGCCATTCCCACATCCCTCATCACCTCCATCCTCAATTTCACCCTCGCCTACCCATTATCCCCTCTGCCGCCTTCACCTCACCTTTGCTCCCACCTCCAACCCTGCCTGCACCTCAACTCACAAACCATCATGCCTTGTGGCCACTAGAGGGAGGTGGCATCAATGTGGCGTAGTGTTCACTCGGGTCAGGGCTGTGTTTTCTTGTCCTAGACTGAATTCACCAATGTGTCCTGCCTGGACACATCCTGCTTTTTAGGCTAACGGCCTAAAAAAGTGTTTCTGATGGAAACACTTTTATTAGTAGCTTTTATCCTTGACTTTCCCAGAACATTTTTAAAAATTCTAGAAATCCTATCTTTGTGTGGAATTTTAGTTTTTGTCTTTTAAGTGTTTCCTATGTTGTGTCTCCTTATAAATGATTGGCCAGTTTGCTTCATTTGGGAAGTCTGAACTATGACTCTGAGTGCAGGTGACACACTTGCCATCAGGCAGGCACGGCCTAGCCTGAGGCCTGTGGGGAGACCAGCCCTCTGTGGGGCCCCAGCATTTGCACTCACCCAGGGAGGCATGGCCCACACTCTGCATCATTCTCCGTGTCCCCTGGCGTCAGCACGGTGGCCCGGAAGAAGCCCTCACAGTCCTTGTGACGTCTGCATATTTGGTAGCCTCCCTTTGAGAACTTCTCAGCGGGGCAGGGCACGCAGCCATAGTCCTCGTCCTTGGCGCCATAGCCGCAGGACTGGGGGGGAGACAGAGGTGGCAGTGAGTAAGCACAGCAGGGAACACCATGGGCCTGGAAAGACCCTTGTGTCCAGAAGCCATTCCTGCTGTCCCCAGCCTCCTAAAGAAAAAGGTCCTGTTTCCAGCTCAGCTCTGAGCCCACTCCCCTCACTGCCCTCTGATGAGGTCCCCAAAACAAATCCCACCACTCCCACGTGGTCTGTCAGCAGGGCAACCCAGGCCTGACTTTCCTTAGACTATACCTGAACCTTGTGACCTGGAAGCTGGTCTTGGTACCACAGGAGAAGAACCGAGGCTTGATGACTGAGCATACTGGCTGGCCTCCCATTCCGGGATGGCCTGACCCCCATGTGGCCAGAGCAGGACCAGAAAGCAGGCTTTCACGAACTGAGAGGTCTGTGGTCTGGTGCCCAGTGCTATTTACCCTAAGGTAGCTGCCACTCTCCACTGACCAGATGTCTAGTGACATGTGACATTCTTGCTTTACCCTGGGGGTCTCTGACACCAGACGCCAGTGCAGAACAGACACCGGGGGTCCTTACCATGTAGGGTTCTTCCCCTGGCCCACATGGGGGGCACAGCTGGCACAGCCCCGTCGTCTGGTTGTAGTACTCGTTCTCCCCACAGCTGGAGTACTCTGCCCAGGCTGAGCACAGCAGAGACACCTGCACAGAAGTGAAGTCACTTTGGCTTCCATGCCTAGAGATACACATGGTGACCTAGCCAGGGCCCAGGAGCTGTGATGGCCTGGGAAGGGGACACCCAGCTACATGGGTTGAGGTGAGAAACGGCTGGCCAAGGAGCACCCGCACAGTGTTTTGGCCTGGCTCATGGTGGGCTTGGTTCCCCTTCTCCCAGCAGCAGGTCTGTCAGGCCCCATTGTCCTTGGCCATTGTCCAGATTCACGTTACCCTGTGTTCTTTCTCTCCCCAAGACCAGGACAGTGGATGCTCTGCATACAGAGCTCTATTACCTGCTGTCCTCATCCATGCCCTAGGAAGGGCCCCCAAAGATGGGGTCTTCCTCAGCTACAGCCTCAGCATGTCTTCCCTGAGCTGGGCAGCAAGACCTTGAGATCACGTGGCTGAGTGCTCTGTCCCCACTGGGTAAGCCCACTTCTCTGCTGACCTGCCCTCCATTCACTCTTAGAAGTCTGGGACTGAAGGGCTACTGCCAGAGTTTCCATTTCCCAGAATATAGTCTGAGACTCAGGAGGCTGAGAACCTGGTCTGTCCATGTGGCACAGCAGGCAGAGGACGTGGCCTAGACATAAATGGGCATAAGCAGGAACCAGGACCACTTACCAGCAAGACAGGTAGCCAGGGTGTCCACCTGCCATCTCTTGTGTGGGCCATGTTCTCCTGGGAGTCACCTGGAAGATACACCCTGTCAGCGCAGGTGGGCACCAGTCCAGCTGCCTTTATTCTGCCCCACTGGACAGCTGGGAAGAGATAGCTGAGGAAGGGATAGCCCTGGAGAAAGGGGGACACTAATCTCTGAGGCCTGGAACTGACCATGGGCTCTCACCAGCATCCTAGCTGAGGTCAGGAGTGCCCAGGAGGAAGGAAGGAGCTCACAGGCCCCATGGATGACCACTGAGGTTTGATGTGCTGGGAGAATTTGAGGACTCCTGGTTTACACTTGAATGAAACCCAGGACCCCCAGATTCCAGGGCAGTGAAGAACAAGGTTTGCCTGTCTCTGCCCACTCTCCCAGCCCCACTGAAAGGGTCTTCTGCCATGGAGACTGGGTCATCCCTGAGCATGCCCTGTACAGACTGGGTGCACGAGGAGCCTTCTGCTCACCGCCCACGCAAGCTACCCAGCAACACACCTTCAGTCTCCCCTGGCCTTACCACTGCCCCAGAGCCAGTAATTAATTCCCACCCACATGGCGGGAATTCCTCCCTTCCTCCTTCCTTTCTTCCTCTACCCCCTCCTTCTTTTCTTCCTTCCTTCCCCTGGATTGCAATGACTTAAGGAAGTCAGGGAGAACAGCAACTTAAAGACAACGTGTTATATACACAGAAGTTCAATGCAAGTGAGGAGCTGGGACAGCAGGGAGACGTGAGGCAGGGGATCCATGGGGCGGGCAGGAGAAGCCCCCTCCTTGAGTGGCCTTGGGCTTGAGGCCCTGCCGCATCAGGCTTCTGGAGACAAAACAGTTAGCACAAGCACCCAGAGCACTCAGAAGGAGAGAAGCCTGTGAGGCCTACACCACGCTAGCTGGGGCCAGCCCTCCCCGTCCCAAGCACCATGTGCTAGAGGATAACCACCCTGCCTCTTGCCCCGGGGCAGCACCCACATACCGCAAGAGAAGGGTGAGAGGACACAGAGGTGTGGTCTCCAACACTGACTTCACCCACAACCTTAACAAGGAAGCCGTCAGGATCCGTGGGCTCATCCGTCCGGATCCGTGGGCTCATCCGTCCCTAGAGCTTGGGCTGGGCTCCACAGTCCAGTGCCCACAGCCCCGTGCTAAGGGGCAAAAAGGCCCAGAGGGCACCACCAGGCTGTGTCTGGGAGGCCTGTATGTACCTGGATCTGGCGGAAGCACAAATCCTCATGGAAGTGGAGTGCATGGAGTGGCCGAGGGCTGGGAAGGAATGGTGGGCAAGCAGGGCACATGAAAACACTGTGACCAGAAAGAGGCCATAGAGCAGGCTAGGACACCTGACTCCTCGTTGCATGTCTGGGGTGGGGTGGGGTCAGAGTTACTGGTTTTCAGGATAGAGATGCCTGCAGAGTCACTGGGGAAAGAGTGGACGGGGCTTCAGTCTCCCTGGCCCACCCACAGGGGCTCTCGCAGTTCAGCTACTTGGGTGGACTTAAGGAGGCCAGGTCTCAGACCCTTGAGGACACAGTGCTGTCAAACTCCTGGCAGCTGCCTTGTACCTCAGCCCCACAGTTAAGTGTGAAACACACCAAGTGGACTGCAGCAAAATGAAAGCACCTGGCACCCACCTGGCAGGTCATGAACTCTGAGTGTTTTCCTGTGAGCAGGAGCAAGCTGGGACAGGAGGGAGGCCCGGGGCTGGAGGGGACCTGCTCCTGGACCCAGCCTGGCCTCGCTTAAGCCTACAGGGCTGGCAGAACTGGGTTTCTGTGGAGGATAGAGGCTCCCAGAGTGGGAAGCCTTCCAAGACCTGTGAGTGGTTTCTAATTTAATTGACTTCTAATTATAGCTTGAGCGTGGGCAGGGCACACTTGGGGTGGACCAGGAGTCTTTATTGAAAGTCTCATTAAAGATGTTCCCAGCAAACCCACAGTCAAAAGGAAAACAAATAAATAGACCCACGAAGCCAAACAAAGGCTGCGGTGAGCTCCTTACGAGATTCTGCCGAGGGCCTGGGGCTGGCGAAATATGGTTCTTCATAAGAGGCTTCTCTTCTGAGGATACAGGACCAGATAGGAGCCCAGGTATGACCTTCTGGGGACCCTCAGTCTGAAGCCCTTGCCCACAGCACCCCGCAATGCTGCTGAGGTGTAAGGCCACCTGGGGAGGACATGCCTTAACCTTGAAATGAGGGGTTCAATACGTAAAGATCCAGGTCAGCTCTAGAGAACCAGCTGCCCCCGGGGCACACGGTTAGCCTCCACCTGAGGCCAGCCCACCAACTGGCTTCCTGGTGCTAGCAACACCTTCAGAAGACAGTGCAGACCCGGGGGCTGAGTGTGGGCCCGGAGTCCGTGCCTCCTGTTTGGCCTTGACATTGGTTCTCCTTCCCACCTTTCCACTCAGCATTTGGGCCCTTGGGAGGGTACATCTGGGGGAGCACCAAGGCAAGATGCTATTGGCTTGCAACCCAGGTCCAGGCTCTTATGGTTCGACCCTCATGTCTTGTGTGGGTGGGCTCTACTCTCACCCCCTGTGTCACAGACGAGGAACAGAGGTACCAAGAGTCTGAGTAAATGCTGGAGACAGGTCCTGGCCTTGCACCTGGTCACCACACTGTCCTTACAGAATCAGTGCCCCACCCCCAGGTATAGGGATCCAGGCTGAGATCAAGGCTGCCTGGCTTCTCCTGCACAGTGGTCCATGATCAGGACCAGCCATCCTAACCCATGCCTGGCAGGAGATGCTGGAATTCCCCATCCTTAGAACCCTCTCTGCCCTGTTGCTTCCTCCTTCAAGGACTGCTCCCCTAGTCTCAGTGCAGCCCCCAGATCCTCTGCCCAAAGCTTAGTTCATAGGTGTGACACTGAGGACCAATGGGACAGAAGTCCATAGCCTACTCAGGTCCCATCCAAGGGTCACAAGTCAAGTGTCTACAGTGAAACCTCATCTCCTGGGACTCGAGCCCATAGTGAGCAGCTGGGCCAAACTGCTGTAGGAATGTGGGTCTGGGTTGGGGGAGGGGTCCAGGCCACTGTCATGGGGTTTGTGGGACCCTGTGCTCATGTGGACCAGAACCATGGGACTTGGGAGTGAGGGCATGGTCTGTGTCCCCACAGAAAGAGTGGGAAGCTCCCTGGGGCATCTTGATGGGGTGAGTGGTATTTGTAGTCTAACATGTTAAATTCCCCTGGAAAGCCAGGAAGAAAGATAGCTGGGCTGCTGGGAAGGGAGTGCTGGGATGCTGAGAGCAGCCTGAGACCGTGCACTTGGCTGGGACATTTGCACACCACTGGGTTTGGGAGAAGGGGCCTTGCCCCCTGGGGAGGTCTGTGTGGCTGCTCCGCTCCAGGCCTCCCCTCAGGAGGAGCCAGAGGTAGGTTGCTGGTGACTTCTTCCCACACACCAAGATTCCTGCCTCCCCAGGAGGTTCCTACTTCCCTTCCCCAAAACAAACCCTGCTTCCAGCAGGAGAGGGAGGTCACTCCCGTGATTCAGTGCTCACGAACGCGGGGTTGGGCAGAAAAGCTCATCTTTTCTTCATTCCCCCTTTCAGGTCTGTGTCACTGTTCCTCCTCGCTGGGGCCTGTTGGAGGTTCCCACCCCACCCACCCCTGCGGATGCTCCATCTACCCACCCGGGTTCTCCCTGCCATTCAGAGCAGGGTCTTCCCTTCCTGCATCACTCAGGATTTGCTGATCCTGTCCGAGCAGGAGAGGCTGCCCAGGTCCTCCCTGAAGGTCCCTGAGGGCTGTGAGACCAAGTGTGGATAGAACAGGGGCTCAGCAGGCTTTCAGGCCCCCATGTCTGCCAGAGGCCTGAGCAGGACCTAAAAGGGGCAAAAAATGGCTAAACACCTGACCACCAGGTGCCCAGGAGCTGGATAGCATTCCAGGAGGACAGCTGGTGTCTTCTCAGGAGACCTTAGTGGAAATCTCCAGGCTGCACTGGCCTCAATATCTCCTGGGCGGTGGCTGTGTCCACGCACCCTCTCAGGGCACAGCTGTCCTAGGTAGCGCAACACGCACGGGTACACACAGTCCTGTTTCTCTTGGAGATGGCAAGTGTGCTGAGAGACGTCCTGTTGTGACATCAGCGTGCACTTACCAGGCGTGGCCGCTGCAGCTGTGGGGAGCCTGCAGTTCCCAGGGCTGTCACGGGCCAAACGACCTGTGATCAGTCACGCACGGGAGAAAACAGGCTAAGAGATGTGCACCGGTGCATATACGATGTGGCTGCGGTGTCACAATGCCATCCTGCAGTTGACTGTGTTCAATACCTATCAGGAGTTCACCCTAAAATAACAACTGAAAGTGTGCTAGGTACACACGCCAGCAACCACCGAGGACAGCACAGCACGTGACCTTGCACGATGGCCAGCACAAGTGTGTGCACTCAACCTCACCATCCACATGCCACCCCAGGTTATGGCCCTGGCATGTTTCAGCTTGTCTGTGCCCCTCAGAGACATGGAAAGCCATCCATGTGGCCATAAGTGGGGACTGTCACTGTGGGCACCCAGGAGGTCCCTGTGTGCTCATAGCCTGGCATGCACCCTCCTCATGCCTCTCCTCCTGCCCGCTGGATGCCACCATGAGCTGAAGGGGTGAGGAGTAACTGGAATGAGAACAGGAGGGCCCACTGTGGCCCATGCTACGAGTTACCCCTCAGTCAGGCCCTTGCTTTGTCTTGGCATCAAAACTGGAAGTCCATTGTCACCTGCATGAGCTGGAGCCACACACGGAGCAAGACAGACATTGCTCTGTGTGAAGTGCTGCTCCTGACTGCACCAGGTGATGCACATCCATGAGGCCGGAGGCCGGTGGGACATGGAGTGGGGCGGTGCCAGCCACATCCTCAGGGCCTGTGGGCCTCCCGGGGCCGGGGCTCTGCATTCAGATCAACAGCACATACATAATACTCTCATTGTTTCCTGGGGCTCTAACCTTGCCGCTTCCTTGGGCCTAGAAAGGGCCGTAGGGTCACGTCTGTCCAAGGCCTGTGTCAGAGCCAACCCAGGGTAATATTTTTCAGCCACTCCCAAAGCACTGTGGGAGCAGGTTGGGACAGACTCTCAGCAGCTATAAACAACTGACCCCTCCCCCACCACGAGCCTGGGCCACCTGAGGCCCACGGTGGCCTCTCCCTTGCCCCAGAGCGAGGCCTTGCATAGGGTCATAGCCACTAAGCCATGGTGGGAAGAACCTGTGTGTTGGCAGCCCGCACAGCCTCCCATGTGGTGGAGGCTGGCAGGCCTCAGATAGCCTCACACAGAGCCAGGAGGGGAGCTGTGGTGTCTATAGTGGCAGATTCTGGGTCCCCCTGGTCGTCTGTGAGCACTCAGGGGTCTTTTCCTTCAAACCCCTAGACATCCCCAAGGACATTCGCCTACTTGCTACACCACTTAATCAGAGGAGTCCTTGGAGGCTCAAAGTGACCTGCTTAAGGTCATACAGAACTAACCCGGATCTGCCTAGTGTTCTGCCTGGTACATAGCCTAGGTGCAGGGGTCCCAGAGGTGCAGAGAGAGCCTGGAGAAGGCTGGGGCTTGCCATGGCAAGGGAAGGTGGCTCAGCTGCATGGTCCCCACTTTGTCACTGTCCTGTTGATTTGCAGTGGGCAGGAAACCAGAGGAGCCAGGTGAGACACCTGAGACCACAGGAGCAGCAAGGGTCTGTGTCCCCATCTCCCTTCCTTCCCCAGGAAATGTCTTGGGCTGGGGAGAGGCTGCAAAGGTCCCTGGAGGCACCTGGTTCCACACCTGTTTCCAGTGTGCATCTGTCTTTCCTTTCCGCAGCATCCTGCTGGGCCCCGGGGCAAGGCTCCCCTCATTTCCCAGGTTTTCTGCTGTTCCCTGCCCCTAACCCTGGAGTCATCTCTCCCCAGATGCTGTCCTCAAACAGGGAACCCAGCTGGTACAGAGCTACTAATAACCCTCAGAGTCCCTTTATCGGAAGGCCTTCTCTTCCTTAACTCAAGTCCTGGCATGAAGCAAGGAAGTCGTAAATTTGGATCCGGCCTGTCCACCTGGGCTTTGGTCTACAGGTTCGGAAGTACACCTCTTTCCAAGCCCGGCGCGGGCGGGGCCTCGGGAGCCAAACTGCAATGCAGCCCCTGCAGGCTCGGCAGTGACACGCTGGATGGACTCGTCTGAGTCTCCAAGGCCTCAGCTGGCCGGGGAGGGACAGAGACCACTCATACCCTTCTGAGCTAGACGTAGAGGGGCTGGGAGCAAGACCTCCCACTCCTATTTCCTTCCCTCCCACTCATACACTCAAATGACACACTCCTGGGGTGCAGGCCACGCTGCAATTACACTGAGTTCATTTCACAACCCTGTGCCTTTCCTCAAGGCAGACAAGCTGAAGTCAGTGCTGGTGCTTTAAATACACTCTTTAGAAAGCACTGGGAGGAGGAGAGTCCTTGCTAAGCCAGGCAGTGATAGGCTCGACCATCACAAGTAGCGGCAGGTGCTACAAGGGGAAGCAACAGGCTACATCCCAGGTAGCCGCCTCCCACCTTACCCCAGGCTGGCCTTCGCTGGGGTGCAACGAAGGGCAGGGGCAGAAGGTCACTGTGGGTGACAACATCTCATCGGAAATTTTAAAATAGCTGGCAGGAAGTCATTCTCAATAGGCAGAAATGGTGACCACCGAGAGGATGGATTCGCCAATTACCCAGATCTGACTTATACATCCTATTTGTGTACAGAAATGTCATGCAAGCTCTGTAAGTAGTTACTATCTGCCAACTAGAATGAAAAAAAAAAGTTTTAAAAGTAAAATCGGCCTGTCTCCATTGTCCTGGCGAGCCTGACTGGTGTGCCTCTGAGAATGCTGAGGACTGTGCCAGGTGCCCTCACTGGGCTGAGTGGCCCTTAACTGACAGTCCTGAGATAAGATCCGCTGTCTGGAAATCAGTGACCCCTCCTTGCATGGGGACAGTCCCTGCCCACCTCCTGTGCCTCACTGTCCCCCCTCCTGGCATGGAAGCCACAGGTGGGAAGGCCTGACTGTCCTTGAGGAAGGTGCTCTTGCAGTTCCTGTCCAGCAGAGCAGGAGCTAATACTCCTTAGCTTGGGGAATGGCTGGGCTGATGATGCTGGTGACCTAATAAGGCTGCTCCTATTACACAGAGCAAGTTTTAGGTGTGCCTGTGTCACCTGATGTCTGGGCTGGGCCAAGCAGACACAGACTTCAGAGCAAGGCTCCTGACCAGGCCTCAGTAAAGGTCCCTGCTGTGGAGGAGCGGCTGGTCTGGGAGGCGATGTGAGCTGAAGGCCTGTAGCACTGAAACTGGGGCAACGGCATGGTGACAAGTTTATACCATCTCCATGCCTACAGCTTGGAGATTTAGGAAAACTGCACCAGGCTGTGGGCCTCGCAGCGGCCTGGAGACTCCCCACCCCGTGTGCAGGGAAGGTGATGCTGGGTTGCAACGTGGGGAACAAGGGCCCCGCCAGGAGTTCTGCCCACTCCAGAGGCTAAGGGATGCTCGGCCAGTGTCCCGGGTGTGCCTGAGAAAGCGCCTTTTATTAGGTGTTTCATTATGTGTTCCATACTCCTGAGCTCGGGAGGCCATTGTTTGTTTATTCCCACACCAAGAACCCTTGCACGATGCCAAAGTATTTGAAACTGGACTATGCTGGCACTAACATTAAATTGCATTAAAAATATAAATCTTTGAGACCTGTTGATGTATCACAACACTAAGAGGGGTCATGTCTCTATGTCGTCAGAGCCAAAGAGAGGCCTGGCACAAAGAGAACAGTTTGCACTGTCTGTGCTGCCTGTGTCTAAACGTTGCCCACCAGGAGTGCCAGGAAAAAGGGCTGGAGATGACTGAAAAATGAGCCAGCAGCAAGCTTGGAAAAAGCCCTGGGGTACGTTTGGTCTCACATGGGTCAAGAAAGTGGTTGGTCTGTGGGTACAGTGGAGAAGTACTCAGCCTCGGCAAGGAGGGAATTCTGAGCCAGGCTGCTTCCCAGGGACCCCCAGGATACGCAGTGGCGAGGGACGTGATTCCTATGGAAGGGGAACACGGAGATGGGCGGGGGAAGCATGCCTGAGCGGGAGCGGCTCCATGATAAAGCCACCATCCTGCCGGTCCTTCCCCAAGTGGGTGGGCCTACCTCCTGCATCTCTGCCTGGTGCCGGGATTTTTACTTCTCAGGCACCAAAGAATCAGCTGTCTGGGAGGACAGCCAGGGTCCAGTGTCTCTAAGGACAACGGCATCCTCCACCTTTCCGAGGATATCTGGGTGACCGGTGATGGTCATTCAGTTATGGAGTGAGCCACACTGCCCAGCGCTCCTGCTGCTCTCACCTTGCCAAGGCCCCTCATACGCGCCAAGGCTCAGTGCATACCCACAGCCAGGAGCTGCAGAGACAAGGGGATGAGTGTGTTCAAAGCAAGGACTGTGATTGTTCAAACAGAGGGCCTGGGGCATAAAAAAAATATTAATCATTCCCTATACTGTTTGGCCACCCTTCACTGGTCAAAAACATTTATGTCAATTTTTGTCACATAAAAACATGACAATGTGTCCTCCTCCATCTTATTTACTGGGTCTGGTACCTTCTGACTTAGGCTCTTCCCCGAAGTCCAAATCACCATGAAAGGTCAGTGTTTTGAACCGATTCAGGCCACGGAGGCAGCCACCACGGCACCATTAAAGATGCTCAAGAGAGACTTCCAGAGCTACTTCAAAAAGTGGCCAGGGGAACGGGATGGGTGCGTCTGAAGCGAGGGTAGAATTCTGAGGAGGATTCATGGCATTGTCTTTTACTCTAACACGTTTTTAAAACTGAAACAGCATATACTTTGATGAGCTCATGTTGTCTCCAATTATTTGGTTTGTTCAGACGTGTATATCTTCCAAGAAGAGCGTCAGATGGCCACGGACAAGCTAATTGTGGCTTGCTTGCCTTTCACCCCTCTGACCTGACTACCCGCTGGCGTCTTCCACACCTTCTGAGAAGTGGTGCTGGGAGTTTAGGGGCCTGTGTGGTCTGCACTCTGCCCGGGGCACCTGTGAGTCGTGCAGATGAGTCTGGCCTGGCTTTAGGTGAGGGTAGAGCCTGGTTTTTAATGTTGGGCACAGGGATAGCATGCAAGGTCCCCCAGCTATGCTGACATCCAGCAGACTGCAGGTCCGTAGCTGTCGGTTCACGGGACTCAAGCTCAGCCAGCCACACAACTGGCCCAGCGCAGGACCCCTCGGGACCTACGGCTCACTGCCATACCCATGGGCATCACCTTTGCAGCCTCTCGTTGGCATAGCCATCTTCCTGCCCCTCCAGAATGGGCTGACGCTCTCCTGTCTGTCGTTTCTTTTGTAGATTTCTTTCTGTCCCGGACGTCTTTGAGTGGGGTTTTAGGTGTGTGAGGGCAGCGGTGAGGGTTGGTTCTCAGCTGCCACTCGGCCCACGTCTGCTGCCCTTCTTGGCTCTTGGGAAGCCTGGCAGAGGTCAGGCCTTGCCCACAGTGCGCAGGCCCCGTTGGCCCCTCTGATGATCCTCTGGACTCTTCCACAGGAGCCTCAGAACTTAGTCACCCCAGCAGAGGTCAGGGCGGGGTGAGTGCTGCTGTCTCCCTGCCTTCCCTCCACCAGCTCAGTTCCGGTTTGTGTTTGGTGCTGGGGTGAGAACTGGGGCCTTTGCTCATGCTAGGTAGGCATTTACCACCAAGCTGCACCCCAGGCCTCTGTTTTGATTTTCCTTTGTAGTAGTGGAGATTGAACCCAGGGCTTACTGAGCTGTCTTGGGTTCTGCACCCCTCTCCTCCCCCTCCCGGGGCACCCTCAGGCTCTGGGCTCGGATCCACAGCCACACACCTGGATGAACCTGGGCTAAGTGTGGCGACTCCTTTGGTGCCTCCAGCTGCTCTGAGGCGGGGCTGAAGCGCTGTGAACCATTTGATGTCCCAGCCTGTCTGTCACCAGGCTGGGAAGGCCATGGAGGGACCCTGAGATGTAACCCTGGTATTCCAGAGGAAAGGGTATTTGTTTGGCATTTACACTTCTAATTGGTGCAGCTGCTGCCCAGCCTCATGTGCATTAAGCTAAATATTATGTCTTTGTAACGTTTTTGATCCGCATTAATTATAGCTCAGGATAGCTGACAAAGGCAACCTGTCTCTTTAGTATAAACAAGATTAATTGCACGGTTCCTGCAGAAAACGAACTACCAGCAGTTTGACAAAAAATGTTTGTCTTTAAGGAGTCTTTGGATAAAAAAAAAAAAGCCAAAACTGTTACAGGAAGTACCAAAGCTGCCAAATTAGCATGCCTGCGGGCCTTGCCTCATTATCAGACTCAGTGCACACCCCTGCCCTTTCATCCCACTCCAGCCCAGAAGAAAGGCGGAGAGAAACAGGCCCTTTATTCAGAGCAGCGGCTCTGAAGTCTGGAATGCGCTCGCTGTTTGAAGAGGAGATTTATACCTGACACCTTTCCTTAAGCTCATTGTTGAGACTCGCCTGTTTTCAAATCAACCGCAGTCGGGGGCTAGAGGTGTACAGCTCCCAACGATCACGTAATCTCAGATAAATACACAGGAATTGCGATCACTTTCATTAATAAGCAGGCACTGTCCTTCCTTTAGCAGGGAAAGGGAAAACACTCACGTGTTCTCAGTGGGCTTGCTCAGGGCAGAGGGAGGGGCAGGCATTGGGGTGAAGGTGGGGGACAGGAGCAGAGGGTAAAGGGTGAAGGCAGAGGGCAGGAGGTGAGGGCACAGGGCAGCTAGAAGGCCACCAGCTGCAGTGGAAACTGAGGCCAGGCTCCGGGCATCTGCAAAGCAGGTGACACAGTGGGCAGAAGCCCAGAGGTGACCCAGGGGCAGAGACACAGTGCCCTCGGCTAACGTCACTGGGACCCGGGAGGCGGGAAGACCCTGGGTTGGGAAATTGAGGTTCTGTGTCCTAGGCAGGAGAGAGGGTGATGTGGGGTTTTGCATGCGCTGGTACAGTTCAAGGCTCCCCATCCCCCGCGTCCTTCGTGGACAGAACCTTTCATCCTTCCATGCTGTGTCATTCTGCAATATTCTAAGGCTGTGCTCTGCCCAAGGTACCAGACACCTGAGTTCCCCAAGGCTGGGCCAATCATGGAACATGCAGCTCAGGACTGCTGAACCTGCCTGGGGCATGAGAATCCTGGGGCAGGGGGACCCTGGGGCAGGGCGCATGCCTGGCTCCTTGGCGGGTAGTGATGCACATCCACTCCATGCTGCAGCTGTGTCACTGACACTGTTGCCGTATTTTCCTAATGACAAAATGGTATACACCAATATTATGCTTTCAGACGTGTAAAACTATAAAGAACACAATTAAAAATGACGTCTGGCCCTATGATCCAGAAACACTACAATTTTGACATATTCCCTCTCGTTACGCACACACACATGCATCAGCAGACACGCGCACACACACACGTGTGCACGAACAGACCCACGACTGAGGATCATAGTTCCATTTGATGGCTGAGGGAACCTACCTCTTTGTCATGAAACGCTCTTTAGAAACATGGCTGTGTGGTGTTCTACCACAGACACACCATGACTATGTACTTCATTCGCTGGTGGGGGATGATACTGTTTATTCCAAACTCTTTCACTAGCGTAATTAATGCCATAATGCACTTAAGTCATCCAGCATAGAGAACTCAACTGTTTCTTCAGGACAAGGTCTCGGTGGGGCATGTTGGGAAAGGCCCTGTCTAACAAGGAGCAGTAGTAGGCGTACCAGACACCTCCCGGGCAGCCCTGGACACCTTGCAGAATGGCACTGCTACCAAGCCCTGAGCCAAGTGTGAGAAAGAACAGATTTGTAACAAAAGAACAAAAAAATAGACTCAAGGAAGGGAGTGTCTCCAACCCTCATGGAAGGCGCCATCATTATAGCCCCAGGCAGTGGGGCTACCCATGTCCCACCCCAGTGAGACCAGTGGGAGGAGTTAATCCATCCCCCAGCTAGCTCCAGGTCCTGTCAGTAGCCTCCCTGGGCATGTCTAGAGTACACTGACTTCCCCGAGTGGGGACAAAGCTTTCACTTCCCATGGCCCCACGACTCAGCTTCTACGGAACCTACCAGGAATGCTGAGTCCTTTCCTTCTTTCTGGGTGCCAGGCCCCTTTGTGGTTGGGTTGTGCACTGGGAATACCTAGGGCAGAGGACACAGTCTTGTGTGCCTCTACCATCCCTACACTTAAGCTGGGGTTTGAGAATAAACATCACACTGTGGTCAAAGGCAGAAAAGCCTCTTTGCATGACAAAGCCCCATGTCAGAGAGCCACTTGTCAGTGGTGTTAAGACTGGAATTTCTTTTCTGAAACTTGGAGTGAGAATGAACTGGCCCTTACGTGAGGAGCTGGCACTGCTCAGTTGCCCACAGTGACGGGAAGTCCAGCGGTTTCTGGGGTAGATGAGGAGTGGGACGTTCCTGTGTCCATGGGGACCTAGTGCTGCAGCTGATAGTCCTTGTGCTAGAGGCAGCACAGCATGTCCGGGTTGGCCTGGCAGGCCAGCTCTCGGTTTCCCAACTTACGATTTAGTATAAGAAAACCCCAGCTGTGTTCAGGGAGCCCCAGAAGCTGTGTGGCTGCTAGTGTTTCCCCGGCACTTCTGATGGTTTGACACAACCCTGGCAACACATGCTCCCCTTGCACTTGACTCTGCTGGGTGCATGGGGAGGCTCTCTCAGTGTCCCCTGGGCCTCCCGTGGGCTTTGGGCCCTTAGGAAAGCTCAGGGTGTGTGAGCAAGGCCTGCTGTAGATGTTCTAACAAAAGTTCACTCTCAAGAAAACCTCAAGACACAGGTAGGTTTGGTTGTGCTGTCTCACAGTCCGGAGTGTGCCTCAGGGACAAGTGCTTGCCTAACATGCTCCAGGCCCTTGGTTCCATCCCCAGGGAAGTATGGAAGGAAAAAATTAAAGAGGATTAAAGAGGTGAGAAAAATGGTCTGAATTCACACAATGACTGAAGAATATGAAAGGAACCCAAACTGAGGACCCCTGCTGGCGCCCACCAGCCCGCACACTCTGCCTCTGCCCCTGCCCCAGGCCAATCCGTCCTGACTCACACTGAGGGACACAACTATAAGCAGAAACCCAGGAACTTCCCCTCCTCAGTGATCTGGCTGAAGGCATACACACAGGTCTGGAAGTGACCCTAGCTTAGGGCTGCTGTAAGGTAATGAAGGAGATGCCCAGGGTCCAAGGATGGAACTTGCCCAACATAGGCACAGTTTAGGGTCTTTCTCCAGTGGCTTCCCTGGCAACAACCAATGGGACAGAACAAAATTTGCTGGTTCTGGGTGTCAGAGATCACTCACTGGCATCTGTACATCCGTACCACACTACCCAGCCTGCCTCTCTCCTGCTACCCAGCCTGCCCTTCTCCCACTACCCAGCTCTCAGCTCTCCTCTGTCCCGTGACCCAGCCTGACCTGGAGTCTAAAGCAGCAAACCCCATGTGACAGCACCACACTGTCAGTTGTACAGCCAAGAGCAGAACAGTTACAGGAGGACATTTTAGGGATGCCATCAATAAAACTCCATGACCTGCAAGAGTGAGGAACCCCTTTGTCATAAGAGTGACCACGGAGACTCTGCATGAATCTGTGGCCAATATGGAGTGGCCTCCACGCTGAAGGTGTCTTGAGAGGGAATAGCCCAAGTTCCAGTACCCTATAAAGGCATGTGGGCAGAGGCAGGAGAGAGGGAAGGCAGCAGAGATGCCCACAGAAGGAGAAACAGATCAATAGTGGATTAGGAGGTGAGCAAAGTCCAGCCCAACCCAGCCCAGTGCCAGCCCAGTGCCAGCTCAGTACCAGCTCAGCCCCAGACCAAAGCAGCCCAGCCTCATCTCAGCCCCAGCTGGGGCCAATGGGTTCACACATGGTTTTCCCCAAGCAAGGGATACCTGTGTCAGAGGAGAAGCTATGTAGAGAACCAGGTTTCATATGTCATACATGCCAATCTAGAACCAAGTGGGAGGTCAGGAAAGCCATGGGGGCTGTTGAGAGGGGACCCACTGTGATCAGTCAGCCTCTACCAGAAACCTGGACTCTTGATTGGAGGTGCCATAGCACTTTGCTCAATTCTTTGAAGAGAATTCTACCAGCCTGTCACCATGACATACCATACCTACAGCAGCACCTAGGAATAACAAATTCGTTCCTTCTAGATTAAATTCTACAAAGTGCAGCTTAACTGTAAAAATAAACATTTTAAATAACTTTAAGGTTTACCTCCAGTAGCACAACCTATTTTAACTGAAAAAAAACTTGCTCTTTCATATTACCCCATTTTAAAAAAATTTTGCCACCACTACAAAATGTGCGTGCGTGCGTGCGTGTGTGTGTGTGTGTGTGTGTGTGTGTGTGTGTGTTGGGTGTTTGATGCCTTTTCCTGAGTTCTCCAATTATTTCTCTGAACAATGCTAATCATCTTTCTTGTCTTCAGATATAGGTCTTCTAGAGGGGGGAATCACACACAGGATCCTTGGACAGCTTTAGACCCAGGAGGACTCCCTCCTCCCAGCCCTGCAGAGGGGAGGCAGGGGCCTGGGCCTCCACACTCTTTCACTGTAGGAGAGAGCTCCTGGCCTCCCCTGGTTTATGGGGAGTGTGGCTGCGCAGCACACAGGCAGGGAAAGGAGGGAGGCCGAGATTTTACCACATCACAGAGGAAACTCAGGAGGGGCCCAGCACATGAAAGGACCTAACCCCCTCCACCACTTCCTTCTGCCGCCCCCACCCCCAGGCAAAGATGCATTTCTGAAAACTGGAAAAACCAGGTCCTATCAACTTCAAATCAGTGCTAATTAAATTCAGTTATAAAACTCAGATCCAATTCTCTTATCTGTGAGTGACACCTTCCACTTTCCAAGTGGGGCTCTGAGTGTACCAGGGAAACATCTGACATCACCACTTCCTGGGATCTAATGCAGGCTATGTCTCTGAACTTCTGATAAGAGGGCTATTAGCACATCAAGGAGCCCTGATCAGCATCCTTTGAAGCAATCCTCTCATCTTTAACACCTCCCTGCCCCTTCCACATTAAGTTTCAAGAACTGGAAGGTTTGTCTGTGTCACTTTTATTAGTTAGTCAAGTTCTGCCTTGGCCAGGTCCATTGTTAACCCAGATGGTCCTCCCTTACGAGAGCTCAACTAAAGTCCTTCCCGCTGTCTTGATGGTGCTTGGAAGGAACCTCTCTGTGGGAACTGCACTTCAGCCTTCTCCTGGTGTAGCACTATGTAGCCTGCTCCTCTCTGCCGGGCTGAGCAGGAGGGAGCAGCTTCCAGGCAGCCCTGTTCCCAGGGGAGATGAGGACTTCCAGAGTGCTCTGGTGCAGGAGGTTCTCCGTGGGCAGAGTCCCACTGGGGTGACCCCAGCACAGGTGCCTCCTTGGGCCCCAGCGTAGGTAATGAGATTCAGAGAAGGGAGCCCATGGTCTAGGCCATACATGGGGCTCTTGCCCCAAGATAATGTTAAAACCTCAGTAGGGTACAAGAGCTCATCCAATGAGTCAGGGACCTGAGGGGACTCTGGAACACTAGTGTATTCTGCCATAGGGTTTTAGAGATGAGCTTCCTGTGTGTGCTATTTGTGAAGGGGATTCCAGGGTACGTGTTTCCCCATCTGAGCTGGTGCGGGATCTCCAAGGCAAGAGCCCAGCGAACATATTGGGAAGGTAACTCAGGGCATGAAGGACTGGTCTCCTTTGAACCTGGGGCACTGGTAGTCTACCGAACCTTGTCCCTATACCCAGGGGACTGGGTGGTTTGTAGGCCCTGCTGTCCTGGGACACAACCACGACGACATCATAGGACAGACCCTATAGGGTCATAGAAGGGGCCTGGGGTTGTCCCTATAAGAACATAGAAACAAGACAACATAGCCGCCTCAGTGTGGAGGCAGCATGACTTTGTATGTATCAAAGAACCAGCATACATGAGCATACTTCAGGTACCATCCTTTAGACTGTAACTTTCGTGTTACTGACCAGCAGCTTTGAAATACCCAATCACAATTACCTGTTACTATCTAGGGGAGACAAAGGGGTCATAACTACATAAGGAGGAGCCCCTATTGTTCTGGACCCAGCCTCTGGATATTAATCTGCTGGGTCGAAGTGCTGCCGCTAATATAACTGCTTCCTGTTTAAGCCTCAATGTCCAGCTTCTCTGTCTTGCAACAAGAGGACAGAGACGTGCACAAATGTAATAGTCAAAACCCTGGGTGGTGGAAGGGTCCTGTCACCGATGCCTGCCCCAAAATCATCCATGCTTGTGCTTTTGGGACCAAGTCCCTGCCACAATCAATAGAGTTTATATTTCACAAAGAGAATCGGAAAAAAAAAATGACTGTCAGATGCTAGGCTTTGCTTTTGCTTCAACCGTTCACGGTCTCCCTAAGGCTGCCATGGGCACAGAGGCGGAGGCAGCTCGGGGAGCAGAGGGAGGCCGGCCCAGTCTCGCTGTCTTTCATTCTGTCATTATCAAAGATGGTTTAAACTGTCTTGTGTGCCACAAGTGACTTCCTGACTATCCCACCCCACCGCAGTGGCTGTAAAACTTGAAAAGAACTGGGGTTGTCCAGGCCTGGGGGAACACATCTTTACAGAAAAATTAGGATGAGTTTGATCCTTTAATTGCTTCAATTTTACTTCAAAATCCAATTTCTTCCTACCTTTCCCCCCGAAACTCTGCGTGCACAGTCCACAGGCGAAGTGCGATGATGAAGTTCTCTCTCTTGTCCCTTCTCTTTCCAATGGAGACCCACTTCGCTCCCAACTGGGTTTCTCTACCAGCCAAGTGCCTTTCTTTTTTCTTTGGTTTTACTCAATAAACTTTTGCTTGTTTTACTTTTGGACTCCGCCTACCTTATGCTTAACTGTATGAGAGTCCATGGACCGGAAACATCCCCACAGAAGTGTGGGGAGAGGGGGTCTCAACAATGCCTCTTCATGTAACAATGTTATTGAGAGCAATGATTCACAGAGATAAAAGATGGGGCCCCTGGACATCAGTGAGACCGAGGCTGGCCCAGTCCAGCTCCATGGAGTCAGAGGGCTCTGCCCAGCTGGCTTGGAGAGGACCTAGGGAGTGGGGAGTGGGGTCCTGGTGCTCAGGAGAGAGGCCTGTGTTACAGCACATGTGGACAGTGAGTGCACTGCTCCTGAGCGTTTTTGGTGCTCAGGGCTATCAGGGACCCCCGTCCTGGTACCAGGTCCTGAGTCCTGAGTCTACACATGCACAGTCTCCTTGGTTCTCACATCTGGTGGTTGATGTCACAAGAGTGTATACAGGCCGTGGTCCACTGCAGCTACTCATAGCTCCGTGGCTGTAAGAAACAGATTACAGGCCCCTGCGCTAGGTCCATCAGTAACCTGGACTTCAGACATCTGGCAGCTCAGAAGTGGAGTCAGACTTGAAAGTGGGGTAGCCTGGGCTAGCCTGCTACTCTCCAAGCCTTGTTTCTTTTCTTTTTTCAGTTGTGCATTCCAATCGGCACACAACGTTTTTCAACAACATGAGAGCCTGTTCAATATGACAGCCTTTGTGTATGGCTGTATTAGATTTTACTTAAATAAGCAGGGTAAAAGCATAACATTCAGATGAAATAGGTAGTGATACTGATTAATGAAATAAAATTGTTGGAACTTTGAAACTGTGATAGTTGAAACTTTGCCACTGGGCTTGGGGCATCTGGTATTCTGGGGGGATTCTCCTCTGCAGTTTGCCCTGAGGGGCTGACCTACTCACAACATCCCTGGGGTGGGAAGACAGAAGTGGGCAGGCCTCCAGGTGCTCTTGGAGGGACTGGACAGCACCCTCTGACTGCACATGTGACAATTCTTTCCTCCCTGGCAATGGGAGAGGTGAGCTGGCACCTCCCTCTACCTGCTGTGTGTGCAGACTTCGTCCTCTTTGCTCTGGGCCACCTGGGCTGAGCTTGATTCCAGCACGCAGCCAGTGCTTGGACACAAGCCACCTGGAAGGAAAAGCCATCCCTGGGACCTGTTGCCTGGATGATCTCCCTCTCGGGAGTGTGCCTGGGTGTGACTGTCAGGCGCCGTGTTTTGGGCACAAGACCAGCTGCTGGGGAATGACAGGTTATTTTGCAGATTTGGCCCTTGTAAAAGGGACAGTGTTGGAGATTATTGTAACTTCATTGCTTGGTGGAACCTCAAGCAGGCCTGTGGCCTAACACTTTCTGAAAGACCCTCTGCATGTGCAGCCAGCCCTACAGATGCCACTAGAAGTGTGGCTACCCTGAGCACACCCTTCATGACACAATTGTAAACACCCACTCACACTCAGTTCATGCTACCGGACTCTCGGGTTTTGGCTTCTTGTAAACTGGCTTTGAAGAGGCTGGAAGGTTAAGCCCTGTGGAAAGTGGTTCCAGCCCCAGGGCGTGGGCCCTGGCTCTAAGATGTAAGCCCCTTCTGGGAGCATCCCCTCCCTCTTGCTGGGCCAAGAGAGATGCACAGACTCATGAGCTCCCAGCTGGATCTCCTCTTATTCTGTCCTCTCTTGGCCTTTGCTGCCCTTCCACATTCACCGTATTTCAGATGTGCTGCTAGATTCTGTCTTTCCAAGGCCACAACAGAAAACTGTGTACCCTTCCCTACCCAGCTGGTCTCTGCTCCTCCAGAGCAGGAGTAATCTCAGCATTGCTATTCCTCTCTGCTGGCATCTTGGCTCCTGGTGCTGGGCTGGAAGAGCTTGTATCACAGGGCCTCAGCCCTACTTACATTGAAATCTGCATCCAATAAAGCCCCAGCAGCTGTGGCCCCGAAGCTGGATGGTGGCTCTGGGAGGGAGCCCCCACCTGTCTGACAGCACTTCTGGGAGACAGAGATGGTTCTTAGGTACCACCTCAGACCATCAGAGCCAGACTGGATTTGGGACAGGCACAGGGGCTTCCGGGGGCCGGAGGTTCTAGAAAGGAGCAGGACACAGAGGAAGAATGGAGTAGGGGTCCTTTGACCAGCTGCACACAGTGAAGGAGTCAACGCTCTCATTTTACAGAGGAACTATGGAGGTCAGAGGTTTGGAGCATTTCTTCCAAGTTTACACCAAGACAGTCTGGGTGTGAAGTCTTCTTTGGTGGTTTAAAATAAGCAACCCAAGCCTTTGCAACTGCCTCCCCACAGTGGCCCTCTTTCCTGTCCCTGAAGAGTAGCTGGATTTCAGTGACTGTCCCCGACACGCAGCCTGCTCAGGCAGGTGAGAACAGCTCCAGAGACTGGCCTCATAAGGCTCCGCAGCTTCCTGCTGGCTTTCTCTCATTATGACGAGTTGATTCTTTAGCAGCCCTGGGGTTGGGCTGGGCTGGGCTGGGCTGGGCTGGCCTCAAAGGCACCTTTCTGAACCCAGGTCTGTAGCTTCAGCCTGGCCTGAGGATATAGCACCAGAATGGGCCTGAGCCAGAACCACAGCCTCGCCACCCCCATTCCCGACCAGGGAGACAGTCACGCTCCTCATCTTAGGTTGCTGTATGTTAGGGCTAGGTCATTGTCACACAGCCACAGGTGACTAATTCTATTGTGTCAGCCCTGCCTCAGAGTGAAGGTAGCATCCCTGCAGCGCCTGCTCCTAGGTCACGGAGCTCTGCCAGACTGCTGGCCCCAGTCCCTGGGCAGAGAGGATTTAAACCCAACAATGACAAGGAAAGCAAAACACTAGGGCAGGCACGGGCACAGTGTGGTAGCTCAGCCCAAGCCCATGCGGTCACGCTGTGGTCCCCTCCTCAGGCCCTGAGGCATCCACTCAGCCTTTTGGCCAGCTGCTGTGCCAACATTCCAGCCACTATCCCTCCAGTCCTGCCTGGCTGGAGCAGGGCTGTGTTGGGCTGCAGCCGGTGGGGGTGGTCTGGGAGAGTGGCTGCCTGCATCCTTGGTTGGGGCAGAAGGCCACCGCCAGATTCCCCTGCTTTGTGGCTGTGTCTGTGAGGACTTTGGAGTGAGAACTTTCCAGAACTTAAACAACAAGCCGACAAGTCACCCTCAGCTGATTTGTTAGTCACCAAAAAATGGCCTATGGTCCAAAAATAGACGCTGAGACTCAGGGGGGGAGAGGAAGTGGATCTCCCATGAGGAGATCCTATCCTCTGCCTCTTGCTCCTTCCCTACTCCACTGTCCCCCATTTTAGCAGCTGGATTCTGCCCTTGGCCTTCTTGAATTTTCTTCTAGAACTCTCTGGGCATGGCTTCCCTAGAACAAATGAATCTGGCCCCCAGGTCCTAAGAATTTCTTGTAAGGATATCTCACCAGGTGTGTAGGAGCGTCTTCTTGCATTTTGTAAAGAGGCTATTGGAGCTGAGTAGCTCCCAACAGGCAGCTTGTGGCAGGGGTGACTTCGAGAGGGCAGGGTGTGAGGCCTGGTGGTCTGGGGTCTCAACAGCCTCTGTAGCCTCCCTCTCCTGTGCTTCTGAGGGCCTGAGGGTGCCTTTGGTGAAAGGCTCTGCTAGCCTGGCTCTAGAACTCTCTACACCTTCTCCTCAGACTACAAGCCTGGTTCTAGAATGTCTCATGCCTTCTATACATACCATAAGCCTGGCTCTAAAACTCCTAAAGCCTTCTCAACCCACATTACAAGCCTGGCTCTAGAACTCCTCAGGCATTTGTTTGTTTGTTTGTTTATTTTGAGATAGCATCTGGCTTTGTAGTTCAAGCTGATCCTGAACTTTCTCACTATGTAGTCCAGGCTAGCCTTGAGCTCAGGACCATCCTCTTGCCTCAACCTCCTGAGTACTGGTGTTATAAGCATGCACCACTACACCCAGCTTAAGTGGTGCTGGAGAATCAAACTCAAGGCCTTGCTCTCACCAGGCAAGTGCTCTGACTACTGATATATGCCCCCAGATCTCATTCTTCCTCTCAAGATTACAAATTCGTCTCTAAAACACCTCAGACCTGGTCACCAGCCTGCAAGCTCGGTTCTAGAATTCTCCATGACATATTCTCAGCCAGCAAACTTGGCTTTAGAACTTACTACACCAACTTTCTGGACTGTAGACTTGACTTTGGAACTCCATGTTATCTTTCTTGTCTCCAAGTCCAGTTTTAGACCTCTCCATATCTTCTTCCCAGTCTATAAGCCTTGCTCTAGAACTCTCCATGTTTTCTTCCCACATGGTAAACTTGGCTTGAAAATTCTCCTTGTGTAGAGGGAGATGCAAAAACGGGCATATACTTCCATTAACACATCTTGACTAATCAATGGTCACAGGGGTACAGTGCTCAGTTCATCCCATCCCAACACCAGAAAAGAACCACAGTTTAGAGGTGGGACCAACAGGGCTAGGAGAGGCCTGGGGCTGGGAGCTAAGGAGCCCAGAAACCCCTGTAGAGCTTGGTGGGGGTCAAAGGGAAAAGCAGGGGATTCGAGCTGCTTGGCTCAGCAAGAAGAGTGTGGACCACCTGGGGGCACTTTCTGACAGGGGCTGCCTGGAGAGCGCAGAGGATTTATTGTCAATCATCCCCAAAACCAAAGAAATCCCAACTACCCTGCCCTGCAGGATAGTGACTGTAAACAGGGGAGCAGACTAGGAGATAGGAGGTGAACTGAGCCTGGAGGGAGGGGTTTCTATCACATGTGTTCACTTCAGGACAGTCTTGGACCTAACAGAAGGGCTGCAGATGCAGGGTGGAGTTCCCACATACCCATACACAGCAGGGCACTTCCTGCTATAACCTCAGTCAGCACGGGGTAGAACCAGGGCTGCACCCGAGGAGCCAACATGGAGTGTGCAGGTATTTGGACGTCTCTGGAGGGATTTCTCTAATGTCTATCCAGTCCATTATTAATGTCTTTGAGGACATACAGATATTTGTTGTAAACTCTAGGTTACAATTCAATACCACATAACTTTGTTTCTCAAGTTGTTGTTCTTACAGAAGAATGTCTGGAGCCTTTCCTCCCCCAGGCACTAGAATATGCCTGTTCTTCCTACCCGGCCCTGGGTCACTGGCATCTCCTGGGTCCTGGTTTTGGGGACTGGAAATCCAGACCTGTGTGAAGACTCTCCTTCTCTGACTGAGAGAGAGTCTAGGCTCACGAGAGTACCTGGACAGGATTGGGAAAGTCAGGCACATTGCAGGGACTAGCATTTATCCATCCTGGGCTTTTCCAGAACTGGAAATCTCAGGGTAAAGAGTGTACCAGGACGGCCAAGATGTCTCTCTTCCCAGACAGCCATTGGCACTACCCTGTGGCTGTCTTCTCAGAGCAGGGGTGAGAATCAGCCATCCCGTGGGCCACATATAGCCCACATAGTCATTTGGTCAGGCCTGGCCAAGGACTCAATGAAGAGAAATGGTTTCAGCAATCACAGGAGGGATGAGTTAGCTAAATGTTTTACCAAACATAGCAGACTAAATTGTAAGTGGATAGCGGCTGGAGAAATGGCACAATGTTTAAAGTGCTGACCTAGCAAGCCCAGGCTCCCAGTTTGACTCCCCAGCACTACAGAAAGCCGAGTATGGTGGTGCATGCCTGTAATCCCAGTACTTGGGAGCTGAGGTAGGAGGGCTGTGTGAGTCCAAGGCTAGTGTGGGTTACATATGAGTTCAGGACCAGCCTGGGCTGCAAAGCGAGACCCTGTCTCACACACACACACACACACACACACACACAAATGAGTAATTTTGTAAGGTCTGTGAATGGTATTATAAATATCCAAACGGCCTTTGGCATGTGTCCATCTTGCCTGGTTTGGAGTGCAGAAGGGCCCCTCAGTGCAAGCAAGAGATATACGCAGAGAGAAACTCATTCTGGCCTGCACCTGCATGTTGCTCCTTGTAGCCCCATGATCCTCAGTGACCACTGTCCCACCAGGCCTCCAAGTCCTCTGTTAAGTCCAATTAAATACAAAAGCTCATTAAAAAGACCATAAGATTATGGGATGTGCCGGGCTTGGGTGTTTCTTCTTGTTGCTGTGTGAATTACTGAGAAGGCCCAGAGGACCCTCCAGCTAGCCAAGGCACAAGTGGGCTGTGGTGTCCGGTGCTGGCATCTCTGTGGGCCACTGGGCACAATCCTGCTAAGAACCGAAGCCTTCATTTGCTCCTCCTGCCCAACCTCACCCCGCAGGATGGAGGGAGGAGGAGCCCCCACGATGCCTCACATATAGCCAGGTAGATGCACCTGTGTTGAAGCTATCACCCATCATGGGCCTGTGCTAATTCCAACCACCTTTCTTGATGGGACAGAGTGGTCCCTCTGGGAGGTGAGGCATGGTATACAGAGTGTGTCGAGCAAGGTGAAGTGCAGCATGACAGTCATGGCATGGCGAGGTATGATATGGTAAGGTACGGCATTGGTGGGGCACTGTGTGATGCTTCAGGGGCAGTCTTGGAATGGGCACGGACTACCCCAGAACAACACAGGACATGAACATCCTGAATGAACTTCAACCCAGAAATGATGCATCATTTACTTGCCCCACAGGCCACCCACAGGATACCCCCTGAGTCCTGCCGTGGCATGGTCTGGTATACAGCCCTCTCTCCTCTTTCTGGTCTTCCCTTCTTTGCTCTGGTTTTGTCTTGGCCTTCCTGTGAGCAAGGGGATGTCTCAAGCTCACCCTGCCCAGGGCTCCTCTGTGCCTCTGTCTTGGTGTTCAGCCCAGTATCCTGAGAGGTCCCTGCTCACACCCACCTCTCCGTCACCTGCTCTGTTCATTTCTTTTTGGCAGCATCAATGCTGCCAGTCTTCGTTTTCTCTCCTCGGCAGAATCCAGGTTTTCTGAGTGCAAATGCTACCTCTTCTTAACCATGGTGTGCTATATTGTGATGTCCTGGTGCCTGGCTCATAGCACAAGCTCAGGAAAGATCATTCAGTGAATACAACTGTGGAAAAGTCTGCTCGAAGCCTTCCCTCTCTCCCTGCATGCAGGCCATGAAACAAGGAATTGGGGAGACGGAAGCCTGGAGACTTTAGAGCAGCGGTTTGGCAGTGGCCTGGTAGTCGTCAACGTGAGACCTCTCGTTTTCCTTGCGCAGCCTAGTTTTGCCTTTCTTCTGTCTAAGAAGGCACTTTATATCAGGATTAGGGTGTTGGCAGAGGTCTCTCTGCTGTTTTCAGGAGACTCGTCTTATTTCTGCTAGGCTCACCGTCTAGTGGCTTGTGTTTGGCTGCTGAATGGCATCTGTCAACAATATTGATCTCAAGGGATCTAGAAATCCCAAGCCCCGCTTGGCTCTCAGGCTCCTGGGCTTCATGGCTCAGTGTCAATGACACGATTTGGTTGTTACTGCTCCAACTGCTAACCTCCATGGGGCCTGCGGGCGAGGGCGCCCGCTTCAGGTAGCTTACCAGCGGCTCCCTGAGCTTGCCGTAACACAAGCACATTCTCCTATGCGCGGCTTGTCTGGCTCATTAGGGGTGGAGACCAAGGCCTCCTGTGTACACGTGGACATTTCCAGAGGGGGCTGAGGCAGGAGAGTCTTCATGGCATGTGTTCCCCCTTCCTCAAGGGCCCATATATCCGCCTACCAGCCTTCGATAAATAGTAGAGGTAACACCCCAGAGAGAGCAGATTTGTCCCCAGAGTCCCTTGTCCCCAATGTGATTAAAATACCTAGTGACTCTTCTTTGACTTAAATAATCCCATTCATTTACTGAGTGTATTTTCGGGGAGCGGGGGACATGGCATGCTAGTGGGGTGACAGGACTGTGGGATCGCTGAAGAATGAATGGCCCAGGCTTAGCCTTGTCCTTGGCTTTCACTGCAGAGGACGGTGCTCTGTGCCCTTCTCCCCCCTCCCCACCCCAGGACCAAGGGTCAGGTCTCATCTGGTCAAGGGGCGGCTGGGATGCCTGGACTCCCTGAGGACTTACTTAACATTTCTCTCTTAGTTATTAGAATACGTTAGAGAAAACAGTCTAACTCTTCCTACACTTGGCAACTTCCCCATTATGTAAAAACTTCAAACACTCTAATCTTTTCTCTGTTACCAGCTGGTATTGATGGCTCAGCCCCTCGGTCCCGTGTTAAATTCTAAACTGTGAGAGTGCAATGAGCCAGTGCCCTGCCCCTGCCTGGTGGGAGGAAAACATCCATCGTGTCCCCTTGAGGTCTCGCCTCTGACAGGACCGAAGGGGAGCGCGGGTGTGGCCAGGGTAGGCGGTAGTGAGGGAAGCTGCGATGCAGCGAGTGGGTGCTAGCTCTCGGTTTGCTGGTGGCTGCTGCTGCCTTCCCCCGGTGTAGACACGTGGCGCCGATACTAAGGATCTGCCGTCACCGGTTACATGCTCAGCACGACAGCACGAGCTGTACTCTGCCATGCTCTAAGTGCATGAGCTGCGGCTGTTACTCGTGTTCTCGTCACCGTGTGGGCTGTGTGGTTTCAGGCAAGCCAGGAACTTCTCTGAGCCTCAATCTCCTCACAGAAAGTAGGGAAGGTGAACATGTGTGCGTGCTTTACAGCGTGCAGTGCATGACAGCTCACCTACCCTGTTTTATAGATTGGGTGGGGGGGGGTGGCAACTGCTCTAGGAGATAGAATAGAGGTCCTGGCTGCAACACGTGAGCTCCAGGATGGCAGCACAGGACACGGAAGGGGGCCACGGCAGCATCCTGGGCAGGTGCTGGCTGGGCCTTTGTTTCCTAATTGATCTAATGTGCTAAGTGAGTTTAATGTGGGTTAATTAATGATGCCCTGGGAGGGTGGAATTACCTAGGCAGAACTC
Source organism: Ctenodactylus gundi (assembly GCA_004027205.1). Classification (NCBI taxonomy): domain Eukaryota; kingdom Metazoa; phylum Chordata; class Mammalia; order Rodentia; family Ctenodactylidae; genus Ctenodactylus; species Ctenodactylus gundi. Next base: position 1,432,323 of record PVKB01000012.1, on the reverse strand, counting down.
CACAGCATCAAAGGAGCACAGAGGCAGGTGTAGTCGAGGATAATTGCAGAGCAGCCGGGGAGCTGCTGAGGGGCGTGCAGGGGCCTCCGGTAGGCTGGGGGAGGCTGGGGAGCCTATCCAGGCCTCCTGCCAGAATGCCACCCTGGATGGTTCCCACTTTTGAATTTCAGGGTTGCTAGGTCTTTGAAGCTGGGTTCCTGGGCCTGGAACTTCAGTGCTCACTGCTGTGGGCTCCGACAGAGCTGATCTGCCTCCATCTGTAGAATCTAAGGCTTGAGGGACTTCTTTACTAGAGGACACTCTACCCTGTGACATGGGATGGGACAGGTCTGTCCTCACTGGGTGGCTCCCAATGGCGAGCCCTGTGCGGGAGGACAGAGCCCTGATTCTCCTGAGCTTCCTACACTGATGCACTTCTCAACAAACAATAGGTCACATCGCCGTGAGCCCACAGGAAGCTGAAAATGCCCCAAGTCACCCAGGCACATAGTACCCCTGGCCAGCCTGACAGTCCAGCACTGCAGTGGGCACCAAGGCCACCATGGTTCCCAGGGCCACTGTGAAGAAGAGCTGGGGGAGCCCCCGTACCCTGCCCAGCATCATGAGGTGGTCAGAATACATTTTGCCAGCCCAGAAAACTATCAAGACTCAAACTCCGAGGAACAGTCCTCATGAAACAGACAGCCGTCACAGCATTGTAAAGTCAAAGACAGACAGTGAACATCCCGATTTAGGGACACGCCCGTGGGAAAGTTGAAGACCGGGAGCCATCCGGACTTAGCAACAAGGTATTTATCCCCTAACAGCACAAGAAACTTGCTTTCAAAAGTAAGAAAACGGGGGCAGGGAAGCAGGGAGCAAACAGCGAAGACCTCAGGGACATTTTAGTAAGGTTTTCCTCCCGAAGACATGTCTGTCACCTGGGCTGTCACAGAGTGACACAGGGTTTCACTGCAGGGCCTGGCTCTTGAAGATAAGGGCTCACCAGCTTGGAGTCCCCAGGGGCAGGGCCTGTGTGCAGCCTGGCTGAGGGCTTCTTGCGGGTGGGCGCAGTGGGGTTACATCCTTGAAGGGTTTACGGCCACGACCTAGCAATTCCAGGGCTTGTCAGGCTCTGCCCCAGTCTCAGTCCCTTCTTCTCTTCCTCCACCCACAGTGGCTTCTCACCTCTTTCCTGCCCGGAGTGAGATGCATGTTCCCCCACAGTTTGAAAGAGACTCACAAATGCCACTCAGAACCACAGAGCAGGCCCCTGGAAGTCCCCGGAGGAGACGGCCTGAGAATATGGCCCTCTTTCCCCCCTGCTCCCATCATCCAACTGTGTCTGTGTCCCTCCCTGGCTGGCCCGGCTCCAGCTTGTTCCTCTCTCACCTGGTCCCACCCTGAGGTCTACCCTTGGCACTGACCCTGACGGTGTGGCAGGGAGACCCACAGTGGACCCGGCCTCCTATTTTCCCCACCTGTCTCACACCACAAGACACAGGGGGTCAGGACCATGCTGGGCACAGGTCTGCCTGCCTGTGGCAGGTCAGAGCAGCCAAGAGACCTCTCAGGCAGGAGTAGAATCCTCTCCTGTCCCCCTCTGCTCCCTCCACACGGGCCAGGTATGAGTCTCACCTGAAATGTGTTGTGCACGGGGTGCCGGGGTGGGAGAGCCACACTGACTCCTGGCTACCCCCCCAGGACTGCCAGGGAGCCAGGCTTGGGCGGCCGGCAGCAAACACATCTTACTCTCCCTCCTGACAGGTGCTGTTGGTGTCACCAAATGTCACGGCGGCAAAGCACACACAGAGCCTGGCTCCCCAACCAAACACGCAACCAGCAGCAACATGGGGGTTCTGGTGTTTTCCGAAAACAAAGGAACGGTCTCAGATCCGAGAATTAGGAGCGTGCACACACACAAGAGTCGGTAAAGCTTGCCCAAACGCGGCAAGAATGACATGCATCTCAAAAATGTGCTCAGGCGGTTCCCGGGCCATTGTCACCGCGGTCTCATCCCCAGCCAGGGAGCCGGGAAGTGGGAAGGACTGGACCTGGCTTACCTGGTGTCTTGTGGGGTCAGCCCCGCTCCCTCAGACGGCCTGCGGGACGCCCACACTCTCCAGCCTTTCCCGGGGGCCGCAGGCACGCTCGCCAGCAGGTGCTCTCCGTACCACGACAGCGGTGGGGACCGGGCTGCTCAGCTCTGCCCTCAGCCGCGTGCTGCCCTTCTGTTTTAAAGGGCGCCCTGGAACTCTTCCTGACGCTCGGAGCTGCTTGAGTCCCGCGCTCTGTCCTCAGCAGGGCTTTCCCTCCCGCAGACTCTCCCGTGCCACCTAGAGGCCGCTCCCGGCACTGTCACCGCCAGCACCTGGCTCCTGGGCTTCCTGCCTCCAGGGCCCCTGGATAGAAGGAAGTCATTTCTTTTGGGGGGTGCGAGCGTGTGTGTGTGTGTGTGTGTGTGTGTGTGTGTGTGTGTGTGTGTGTGTGTGTGTGTGTTGGGGGGGTATTCAACACAGCCAAGGCCTTCGGGCACATGAGTTCTGGAGAGGAAAATTAGCATCAAAATATCATTAATCAGAGGTAGTCACAGGAGACCCACCATGAAGACATGGGGTTCTGCCCCCTACATCCTGAACTCTGTGTGTGCAATTGCTGCACCATCTTGGCGTGCACAGCTACTGTGCTTCATCCCCATCTGATACCCATCCCTGTCACCAAAGCCACCAACATGCACTCGACATCCAGGTGACCTGAGGCATCCGCAGGACTCTGACACGTGTGTCTATCTCCTGTAACTGCAGGAAAACGTGCACGATCCACACTCCAGGGAGCTACGCACAACCCACAGAACTCCAGGAAGGTGTGGACACCCATCACCTCAGGGAAGTGTACGTGTCCCAAGGGGCTCTAGATAATCACACCCATGTGCCTCAGGTTAAGTGTATACAGTTGGTATAACTCAGATCACGACGGACACCTCACAGAGGTAGATGTTTGGAAAGTATGAACACTTTGATAAAATATAATTTTCAGGATGGATCAATTATTTGCCCAAAATTAAATGGCTAGAGAAAGAAGCCCTAAAATTGCAATTTGCTGTCCCTGCACAGACAAATCCAGAGGCTGAGCATTTCCTTCAGGCTGGGCCAGCACCCTGTCTCCCTTTCCTACTTCATCCCTCGGCATATGGAACCCTCGGGTGGATTCACACTTAGGAAAGGAAGTGCTCCCCAGAGAACCAGACATCACCACAGGGAACAGGCAAGAGGCCACGCCTGCAGGAAGACCTCCTCCCTGGAGGTGAGCAGCGCCACACGTATCTGACTGGCTCTCCTTACCACATACTCTCCACATGACAGTTCCAACATTTATATTTGGTGTCTGCACCGTCCACACTGAGGGTTTGGGACAAATTAAAATCTCTTATAGCAGCAACTTGGGTAAATGAATGCAAAGACCCTGGGACAGTTTTCTCTGGGGCTTCTATGGTGTGGTCATTTAGATAAGTGTGTTGGAGAGTGGAGATTGCTTTAGGTGTTACTTTTCTCCTACTGGATATTAAATAATGATGTTTAATTTCCATCTATCATAAGAAAAACACCGTGGTCTGTGTGGCTTGAACAAGTATTTAGCTCTCACATTTCTGGAGGCTAGGACATCTGAAGTCAGGGGCCTGGTCAAGCTAAGATCTAGGGACGGCCCATTTCCCAGCTCATAAATGTAAACCCACAAGGCCAAGGGATGAGGCAGCTATCTGGGGCCCATTTTATAAGAATACATCCGGTTTGTTCATGAGATTCTGTTCTGGTGACCCAATTACCTTCCAGAGCCCCACCTTGGAAGGGAGGATTTCAACCTCTGAGCTCTATGGCACAATAAAACACAAATAAAACATTCATTGATAAATGAATATATAAATAAATGAATAAAACATTCATTTGCCCAGCATTGTGACAGTGGGATTTTCTATTAAAAGTGCCACCTGTGTCTGGGACCTACAATTATTAATGACTCTGATCTCATTAAAAAAAAAGTGTCAGCGGGGTGCTTGGTACACACTTGGGGCTAAGGCAGGAGGATTCTTTGAGCTCTGGGGTTCAACACTCTGGTGGAAAGGTCCCTAGTTAACTCTTTTTGGTGGGTGGAGAAGAGCTGTAGACCTGTCCTGGAGGGAAAGGCCCCTCCTTTTTCCCTGCTTGGTCCGACTACCTCCATTAAGAAGGCAGTGAAGTAGGATTGAAATCCAACCTCACTGAGAGCTACACTGGGGCTAGGGTAGAGTGAAGGTGGCAATGCTAAGTCTTTTTTATGACCTGTAATATTGCCAGGCAGAGACTACTTTTTTTAAAATAAAGGGTATCACAAATGTGTTGTAAAACTAATTTGTGGGGGCTGGAGGAATAGCTCAGCAGTTAAAGTGCTTGCTTAGCAAACGCTAAGTCAAGCCCTAAGTACCGGAGTTCAATTCCCCAGCACCACATAAGAAGGGTGTGGTGGCACACGTCAGAAATCCCAGCACTCGGGAGGCTGAGACAGGAGGACTGCCATGAGTCCAAGGCCAGCCTGGGCTCCATAGTGAGTTCAGGACCAGCCTGGGCTCCAGAGTGAGACCCTGTCTCAAAAAAACAAAAACAAAAACTGATTGTGTTATACCAGAGAAGTTGATGGGGGAAATTGAGTTTAGAACTATGAAATATTGATATTGTCAGCCAAAAATGAAGACATTCACTCTTCCAAACAGCAATGAGCATTTCTACCGTAAGTGGGATTAGTAGCTCATGGATGAAGGTGTTACTATGAGTAGAACCTAGCACAGGAATATGGCCTGCAATGTACCCAGGGAGAAGGGTCTATCCAAGGGGTGATATTTATACTATTATTAGTGGATTTACAGATCACATTTACCAGACCCTTTTTCAGTTTATCTGGAGGGCAGAAGAGTCACCCCTTTTGCCCAGGTTAATGTGTGCTTAGGGATATCAAACCCTCATCCCTCCTCATCCCACTTGGATCTGAGCTTGGATCCAAAGTCCTCAAGCTATGTCTGCCTAGGAGCCCACATTTTCAGGGACTACAGCTCCCAGTAGAGTTGCTGCTTGCCCCAAGGGCAGCACCTAATGGTGGTGTGGCATCTTTTCATATGACAGCGCTGGCTCCTCGTTTTTGTGCACTGTACCCTGGACACGTGAGAAGGAAAAAAGAAGAGGGAAGGACTTAGAGACCAGAGATAAAAACCCACCATATTTTGGGGTGCTGTCCTGCCCTTGTAAGGAGTGTACCTGCCTTTCAGGGTGCTGCTGAAGCCTCATTTTTCTGTCCTCCAAGCTTCCATGTCCTTCCCGTGTTTGATCATGATGCTGGAGAGCTCAAAACTAGAGTTTGAGCTCTGCTGATGTCAAAGAATGAACAGCACGAACAAAGAAACAGTTCGACCAATGGATACATAAGTTGTGGTACTTACACAAATGGAACACCACTCATCTATAAAGACAGATAGGTTTGAAGCTCTTGTAGGTAAAAGGTTGCAACTTGAGACCATCATGGTCAGTGGAGTCAGAAGGAGGTTCAATATTGAATAGTTTCTGTAATATGAGAAACCAAGATCTAAATTATTCCATAGAACTAATTGAGGGGAATAATGGGAATTGGAAGGGAGGGTGAGGGTGTGGCAGGGTCAAAAAGGGAGAGGGGAAGGATCTGTAATTTTGCCACTATATGTATATGCACAAAATACTCCAGATCAATGTAAACATTGTGTATTGCATCTACATATGTCAATAAAATGGAGAAAATTAAGAAACAGTTTGGAAGTAGAAAGTAAATTTATTGGGAGAAGTATGAAGGTAGAAAGAAAGAACTCCCCTGCAAGCAGGAGGAGGGGCGAGGGTACCCACAATTTGGCAATTACAGTCATCTTTTATGGTTTTTCTATGGATCATGCGTATTAATTTTCCTATACAGAGCTGGCTGTCATTGATTGGTGCTTATTAGCATAAAATTAGTTCATTGGTTTAAGATCAAATTCAAGGACCTAAGATAAGACCCCAGATCCTGGGTGTCAGGGGTCTGTGTGTCTCATGACCTACTGACTTCAGCTTTGTCCTTGGCCATTCTAAGGTGTGATGTTTCTTAAGCTACCAGAGTTCTTTGTCCAGGAGAATTCCTCAACTGAGGATGAGTTCTTCATTTGGGACATCCTGTTGGGACATCTCGATCCCCCCAGCCTAACTACTCTGAATCGGTCTAATGGAGTCTGCCATAGTCAGGTGAACCCCTAGATGCCATTTATCACATGTCCAGGCTACTGGTTTCAGAAGTGACTTTCTTGGCTGTAGGTGGCCACAGGATGCTGAAGCCTCCTGACAGCGTAGAGCTGATGGTGACTTTGTGGGCCAGCCACCCTGGAGACTGGACACGATGGGGCACAGGAACAGAAGGACAAGGGCAGTGGCCATCCCTCCTTGGAGCTGCCACATCTGTCCTGAACTGCCTGCCTTATCTGTAACCAAAGAAACTTCCTGTCTTCAGCCAATGACAGTCCCTGACATCTCAGTGGCATGACACAGGAATGCTATGGTGGTAATAGCAATTTTAAAGTATGTTATTATTTGGATACTATACAAAATTCACTTCAGAAAAGCTGCACTCTGAGAGTATACACTTTGGCTGCTCGTAGTGTCTGGAGGGGAAGCAGGCGGGGCTGGAGTACAGGTGGAGGACAGGCTAGGGCCGGGAGCACAGTCTCTGCAAGGCTGAGGACGCCACAGCCTGCTAGGGACCTGGATCAGTCCAGGACTCTGTGTTTGGGTCTTAGTTACTTTCTTGCAGCTGAGACAGAACACCTGACATCCACAACCCAAGGGAGGAAAGGTTTGTTTTAGCTCACAGTTGCAGGAAATCTCAGTCCATTCACGGGCAGTTGGCAATCATGGAAGCACTTGGCAGAGGCTTGGTTGGAGAGAGGCTATTCACAGCAGGGCAAACAGGAGGCCAAGGGAGCGACAAGGAGCGGAGCTAGTGTATACCCATCCACCCCCTCTGGGTCACGCCCCGAGTGTCCACTCCTTCCCCAAGGTCCCACCTCTTAACAACGCATGGAATGCATAGGTGATCCACAACAACCAAATACGTGAGACTCGTGGGGGACATTTCAGATTAAGCCACAGTAGTTTGTGTGGGCCTCACTGTAGATCTTTTGTCAATATTTAGAAATCAGATGGTTTCACGTTTTTAAGAATCCAATCTTTTGAGCGTATGTCAGAGATCTGGGGCTCACTCTAGTGGCAGTGGAGGGGTGCTTCTGCCTACCAGTCTCCCCACTTACTAGGGCTCAGGACTCACATGTTAGAGAACATGTAGAGGTCAGGGCAAGGAAATTGTCCGGGGCAGGAAGGATGATGAGCAGGAGAGGTCAGGAGGCGCCCAGATTTTTGTAAGTGCCTAGAGGGAGTCTTAGATGGGATGTGAGCCGGGAGGATAAGGGATTCAGGGAGGCTCGGTCCCTTGGGAGGGAGGGCAGCAGCCCCTCTGGGACTCCCCAGGGTGATGGTTCCCACTCAGCCGAGCGCAGAGGCAAAGCTGAACAGATGACCTTAGCTGATGACATGAGTTGCTGAGACTGTAGAAACCTGGGTTGGGAGGAGACTGGGCCAGAGCAGGACCCCAAGACCACATAAAGAGGGCAGGTGAGGACAGGAGAGGCCACTAGAGAGACAAGAGCCCACCGAGGGAGAAGAAGTCAGGTTTACCTGGGAAGGAGAGCTCTAATCTCAGTGCCCTGTATGAAGATCCCCAGGAGAAGAGACTAACAGATACTCACTAGCCATTAGCAGGACCCTGGTAATGTAGGCCTGGTTGGTTCAGACCACCAGGAAGACTCCCAGGTCAGGGTGCATGAAGGACACAACTGTCTCCTTGCCACATTCACTACATCAGGACGACCCTGTGAAATACATGGGGTGGCTAGCACCTCCAGGCCAGAGGTGCACAGTTCAGCCTCCAGGGCTCTGTAGAGGGTGAGGAGGAAGGACTCACATGTCCACAACAGGATGGCCCAGAGCCTCCAGGTCCCGGTGCACAGCTGAATTGTGAAGCCCATCTGGAGAAGGTCACAGCTCACCGGCTGTCCCATATGCCGTCTCTGCCTCTAACACAGTTCCTCTGGGGATGAGGAGGGGCAGAAATAGATATTCCTTCCTCCCCAGTTGATTCCCATGGTGTGGGTCATCCTATGAATACCTCTAAAGGTAAAGTTTACAGCAGGGTTTTGGGGAAGTACTTTTGCATCTTCAGGGCCGAAGGTCTTTTCTTACATGCGAATTGAGAGCCCCTTTCCAGGCACTCCCGATGGCTATGAGAAGGGCACAGGTGTCACAAGGTGTATGGATTTCAGGTGACTGGACAGCGCACAAATGTGCCACGACTGAGTGAGCGGCAGTGGTCCACCAATGCCGGTCAAACATGTCTACTGCACAGCGAAGGGCACTCACTTTCTAGTTATCATTCATGGCATTCGAGTTCCTATTTCTGGCTTCTTACTAAAGTTTGAAGTTCAAAAATAAGACATGAACATTCTGTCCTCCACTCTTGAACAATAACAGAGATATTGCGGTTCAGAGACAATGTCACATGTCGACTTCTATAGAATTCAAGCATCTTAACTGCCGAATTTGATACACATGTTATATGGACCGGGATACCTTTCAGTTCCATAAATGGATTTTTAATAACTGTTGGAATTCACCAGAATTGCATCTCCCAGACAATAAAAATCTCACACATATAACAGCCAACCTTATTTCTATGTGGCAGCCCAAGTAGCCACTACTTTAGAGAACAAGGTGGACAGAAGCCAGGACTGCCCTGGCCTAGGTTACACGGCCCCGTGGAGCCTACTGGCCTTGTGGCAGTCATGTGCTTTGGGCAGACCCTCCCTGCCACATGGGCTTCCCGGCCTGACTAGGCTTTCTCCCTCAGCAACAGTGACCCACAACCCTGAGGCAAAGGGAAGGCACTTCTATCTAGCCACTCTCCGGGTAATGCCCAGGTCAGACCAGGATTCCTAAAGCAGTGACTGTGTTGGTCCAGCCAGTGACTCACAGGGGACCAGGTGGAAAACACAGTGACCTTCCCTCTGGCCAGTTCCTAGTCCTTAGATGCCAAGTCATACCTACTTGCCTTTGCCGAGCAAGGGAACCTGGCTATGGCCTTAGGATGTGGAGCCCTGGAGCCCAAGGAGGGCTGAGTCTGGCCCGGGGAGCTGTGTAACTGGTCATCTCTGTCACTCGTGCTCCTCGCTTGCCTCCTGAGATTGTATCTGAATGCACTTGGGTGATGGAACCAGGCATATCCACACAGGAGCACACTTGCTCTTACTGCACCCATGGACAGGGCCTGGGAGGCATGATCGGCTAGTTCTGGGCTTTTCCTTCATCCTGGTGGTGGTGCCCGCTGTCCAAGCTCCCCGGTCCTTCCTGTGTGACTTTGTAGTGGCTCTTTAGCTTGCTTTAGGTGTGCTCACGGCCTGGGCCCAGAGTGACAGCAGGTTGGTGCTCTCAGGCCTTGCCGTTGCTAGGAGAAAGTCTCTCTCCTCACTGTGACCAAGGAATAGGGAGATGCGGACTGGCTTGCGACCACAGTTCAGAGCCAGGCCCAAGGCCAGATGCTCTCAACTCATGGACACCCAGCTGGCTGGCTCACCAAATACAGGGTGCAAGCGATATGTTTTTATTAAGATGGTGAGTAATTGCTCCCGGGAAGTGCTGCTCTGGGTGGCCCATCTGCCCCACAGCCCAGGGCCACTCTTTGGGGGTTGGTGGGGGGCAACTTCCACCCCTCTGCTTCCTCAGAGAGGGAGCATCACAGTGCCAAAGTCCCTGAGGGGCCTTTTCCTTGTCAGACTTTCTTCCATTTGCAGTGAGGGACTGTAAGGGCTGGAGGGATGTTGGCTCCTGACTTGACGGAGAGGCAATTCCTACTCCAGCCTGCTGACTTACGGAGAGGTCCAGCTCTCATTTATCTGCCCAACTGGCAAATAAACTATCTGCCTCTGGCTCGCCTGGTGTACAGATGATAAAGGAAATCGTGTTAGGAGTGGGCCCACTCAGGGCCTCTGGTGCTCCCTGAGAGCCCAGGGTAAATCTGCAGGGCTGGAGCCCAGCACAGAGTGAAGGGTGGCTGCTCAGTGTGCACTAAGGGACTGACTACACATAGGGCCCCCGTGAGGCACCTGTGGGCCCTGCTCTGGGGCAGTGTGTCCCAGGCAACCACTGTGTTTGAACAAGGGGCCACCTGGGACATGTTTCTGCACCTCTTTCCTCCCAATTATTCATTTTCTTTCATATGGCCTTAGCCGGTGAACTCAGGTGGGGCTCTGAGGGGCGGCATGCCCTGTGAGAAGAAGGGGGGAGCCTTAAACACATTTGCAGAACATTAAAGGAGGCTGTGCACAGGCCCGTGGGCAGAGCAAAGGGCAGAACCTCTGCCAGTGCTGTGGACAGATAGGACATTGCAGGGAATGTCAGGGGCAAGTCCCCCCAGGAGCCGGAGAACCCTTCCCCCAGTTTACACAGCCACAGCAGGCCAGGAGGTCTGGACTGGGGTACCTAGCCCAGCTTCTGCGTGGGCCATCATGAGGACAAGAGCTGCTAGGAGTGATGTCTAACATGGAACTCGTCGGAGCTGCAGACCCAACGAAGGTGATGGTTAGGAAACAGATGTCCTTTCTTAGGGCGGTAGAGTGGAAACACTACAGTTTAGCAACCACATTAGGAGGAAACCCAGCGCATCATCCAAAGGGAGAAGCTGGCACTTGGAGGAGTATCGCCCTAGGAGGGCAGGAGCTGGGGCCCAGGGCAGGGTGCTCATGAGATGACCATGGTTACAACCGCAGCAGGGAACACGTGAATCTTGACCATTTGGGCAAACAGGGACTCCTCTGTCTCCTCTCTCTTTCTTCCTCTCTTTCCTCTTCTCCCCTCCCTTTTCCTTGCCCCCCTCTCTCTTCCTCCCTTCTTCTCTGACTCCCGGCTGCTGTGAAGTAAGCACCTTCTCCCCACTGTGCCCTTTTACCCAATGCCTGTGCTGGACGAGTAGCACAGTGGTTAGAGCACTTGCCTAGCAAGCACAAGGCCCCCAGTTTGATTCCCCAGCATCATACATACAGGGTGTGGTAGTACACACCTGTAATCCCAGCACTTGAGAGGCTGAGACAGGAGGATTGCCATGTGTTTGAGGCCAGCTTGGGCTCTATAATGGGTGAATTCAGGCCAGTCTGGGCTATAGAGCAAGAGCCTGCCTCAAACAAAACAAAACAAAGCAAAACAAAAACCAGTGAAGGTATTTGTTGGAAAACCACGGTCAGTAAGAAACTTTCTGCATAGAAGAAAGCCGGTTTCCAAGCATGGGCTTCTTGTAGAGGGGCTGTGGCTGGGTGTGTGCCAGAATCAATGGTGTTTGGGGACTTTGGAAGTCATCGGAGGGACATGAGTCAGGAAGGTGGGCGCTACGGGAGGAGGCAGAGGCCCGAGGGCCTGATGCCTCTGTCTCTCCACATGTTGCCCAGCTGGGTCACTTAAGCACCCAAGGCCTCTGGAACAGGTGTTGGCTCCACACTGTCCGACTTCTCGAGAACCCTGAGACAAACTTCCATTATTTAAGTTTCTGGTCTTGGGTATTTCCATATAGCAATAGAAAATGGCCCAAGATGGAGGGAACACAGTGGCAGGAATATTGAGCCCAAGGCTGCGAAGGTACGTTGCCTCATGCTGGTGCTGTGCAGAGGCTCAGGTCCCAGGAGGACAGCTGTGGTGGCTGTGGGGGTTAGGGTGAAATGTGGCCTGTTGTCAGTGACACGGAGGGGCCAGCCACATCAGCTCTGTGTGAGCAGCACTGGGCAGGGGAAAGAGTGTGGCTGGGACTGAGATCCTCTGAGAATAGAGCAGGTAGGCTGTAGCCTGCACCTGTCCATCCAGTCCAGGAGGGCAGGGACAGGTGGACATTTGGAAACAGGCACATGGTCGCTTTAAGAGCTCTTTCCCTCCTAAGAGAAGAGACCCTGCGAGGACATGTCCTTCTCTGCCGCCAGGCATGGAGAAATGCTGGGAGTGTTGAAACGCGTGCCAGAGCCAAGTGGGCCTAGGGCGGCACTGTCACCGAGCTGTGGCTCTTACACAACCCCCTCAGCCTGCATGGGAGCCTATGCTGTCTGAGCTTTCCAGAACTGTGTTTTCAGTGTAGTATGGTATGGGTCACTGCGCTGTGCAGGACCAGGAACAGGGATAGGGCTAGGACTGACTGGACCTGAAGTGGGTGCTGGTGCCACTACCAACCACACATGATGCCCTTCCCTGGCTCTACATCCTGCCTATGACCCTGGACCATATCAGCCACCTGTCTAATTCCTCTGTTTCTCAAATGGTCGTGGGACTTTGGGATCCACATGTGGCTCCCTGGAAGCTGTGGGGTTCATCAAGGAATAAATATGGGAATTTGGCCAGCAAGACCTTGACTATTTAAGCCTCCCTTTCGTCAAAACAGCAAAAACACAAAGGACCTGAGGCTGGAGTGCTGTTACTTGTGTTGAGAGGATACCTGGGTCTTCTGTTTTCAGGGCTGGTGCCGAGCTTTCCCTCTGTCCCAGGTACATGGTGGCACTGGGGAGATCCCCACTGTGCCAGGAGCTCTGCCCCTCAATGTTCCTGCTGCAGGTAGGAGCATGGCCTATGCACCCGAAATAGATTCTTCTCCGCATTGGGGCAGCTGTGCAGCCAGGGAAGCAGTATGGGGAAGTGGGGTCTCTCTGGGTGGGTAAGAGGTGAGGGCCACAGCAGCCTGTCTGCAGACCTGCCTGGGTGGCCGCCTCCTGTGCACAGGTCTGCTCCGAACCTCCTTTCCTCGTGGGGGCAGCCACAGGACTGGCCCTTGGAGCCATGTTCCCCACTGTCTCTGACCTTGTCTCCTAATCATCATGAGCTGACATCCATGATATGAGCCACCACAGTGCAGCACATGAGTCCTCAGCCACTCAAGATCCTACACACTTGCTGTTAGTCTTGGTGCTCCCTTTTAAAGAGATACCCACTGTCTCCTGGCAGGGCTGGGACCCCAAGTGTGGCCCCTATATCAGTCAGCTGGCCTGATCTTCTGACTCTCATGAGTCAGTGAATGCTGGCTGATCTCCCTGTGTGTGTGAGGGCATCTTAGATTATGGCCTGGCACCACTCTCAGCAGGAACCATCTGCTTGTCATGTCTGCCTGAGCCTGGTGCGTCCCGACTGTGCTAGGGTCTAAGATCACTTGGCTGACCCTCCGCTGCCCATCCAGCCTCCTCTTCCTCAGCAGGGTGCAGGGCTGTCTTCTGGGCTTGGTGTGGCCTCATACTTGGCACTCACATTTTCTTGGAGGTCTGCTGTCACCTGGATCTCAGTGTCCCCGAAGGTCCATATGCTAGAGGCTGGTCACCATCCTAGTAGCACTTCTGGGAGGCCAGAGTCCAGGGCAGCAGGTGTGCCTGGTGAGAAGCCCTTCCTCCAGGGCACAGGTGGGAAAGGAGGGCTGCATAGAGCAAAACCATTTGGTTCTGCCCAGCCAAGGCAATCACGGGAGAGACATGAAATTTAATAAATCGATGGCCCTTTTTTCATGGTAATGCAGCAGGTAATTTGTAAGTAGATGATTTCGTATAACCTGAAAGTGATGTCATAAACATCCAAATGGCCCCTGGCAGAATAAAAGCTCATATCCTGTTCCAAGGGACAGCCGTAGGGTGGAATGCTGAGCACATGTGGCAACAGAGGGGGAGTAGTAGGTGAAAACAGGCCCCCCAGATCTCCTTCCAAGGGCACAGCTCTAGTTGGGAGAGTTCTGAAGACCCGAGGGTCTGCTGAGGTCCCAGCTCCTCCAATGGCTGCCCACGAGGACGTGGGGACCCTGGTGAGGCCCCAACAGCCATGGGCGCACTTCCCTGCATTCAGTTGGGGTGCACAGCCTCGAGGCCATCCATGTGTTCTGGTGTTTTTTGTGGTGGCTCCCACATTATTCAGGCCATTGATACCCAGGAATGGATAGGGGTGTCCCTCAGAGCTTCTGCCCTGGAGCTGGCCCATGGGGACCAGCCAGTTCCTGTAACTGCCCACACAAGGGACAGAGTCAGAGTAAAGTTCCTGCCATAACAGGCCCTCCTCTTTGAGTCTTCTTCTGCAATCAGGCTTTTATTTTTGCTAAATTTCTTCTAACATGAAAGCCTTGCCCACCTGATTCCCTCCCTCGTCCCCCACATCCGTTCTTTCTTTGACCTTCTGCCAAAACCCTCTTTCCCAACACTCTCCAGCTCCTCCCAGTCTCCTGTTTAAACCCCCGAGGTCATGAAAACAGCTCTTTGAATTTGTCCCCTTCTCCATCTTTATTTTCAGGTTAAGGAGGGGCTCTGTCCGGGTAATTACCACCCATCAGTTTGAGCACTGCCCACCTTCCCCTATTCTGTTAAGAACATCATAAAGGGTCCTGAGGCTTCTTTCTATGGGAGTTCCTGCCTGTCAGCCTGAATGTCAATTGCTTGGTTGTGGTTCTTTTCAAGGCATTTTCTGGTCTGAACTCCTGCAGGGTGCTTTTCTACCTTCTCCCTTCGGCAGGAAGAAGAGAGAGAACAGAAGAAAGGCTTAAAACTGAGGCTGCCTTGGGGCCACCATTGTGCCCTCAGAACCCCAACTGGGAGCAGGGCCTGTGTTGCTGGAAGCTCCCTGTCTCCTAGGACTGATTTGTGGGGACCAGTGGCACTGCTGTGAGGCCTCCTAGATCCCCACACCTCTACACCACAGGGCACACTCTCCCCTTCTTCTCCATCCTGTTCCCTGGCCTGGCTCCTCCTCCACCCAGAAGAGTCCTTCTCCAGTTGGTTCAGAAGTCTTGGCATGGGCCTGACTTGGTGCTGCCCCATGTGGTTTTTTCTACGCTCAGGCAGGTGACTCACAGGGAGCCCTGATTGTCCTCACTAGCATCTGGTCCAGAGAGAATTCCCTTGGCTGAAATGCGGCGTTAACAATTTGAAAGGCATAGAGGGACCTGCTGTGGGTCGTCAGGTCTTAACAGGGTGGGAGGTAGAGAACCACAGGGCTGTCGATGACTAATGAGGCACACAAGTTTCCCCTGGATCTGCTTGGAAGCCTCCTGATCCATGTTGGAATGAGCCGTGAGTCCCTTCTGAATCGTGGAATGCCGACCTTAAGACGCCAGCTGTGGGAATTGATTTCCTTTGATTAACTGTGGGACCTCAGTGGCCTGTCCCTCCAGTGATGGCGACCTCTTGTGTTCAGTCACTCACCTGTCATTTCCTACAGTTGGTGGCTTCCCTGGGATGAAGGGTGTGGCCACCCACATGGGACTGTCCCCTTGCACTGAGTAAAGTCCAGCTCACCCTGAGACGCTCATCCTGAGACTCTCCTCCGGGACAAGGCACTAGGGGTTGCCCAGGTGCTGACTGCTACCCCCAGCAGGAATGCCTACAGTGGCAGGATTGCCCAGAGTAGTAGGTTGTTCAAAAGCGCTGGCACAGGAAGAGGACTGGGGAGGCCCATGGTGATCAGAAGTCTCTGGAGTCGCACACGCAGCGCCTCACTCAGCTTGTCCTCTGTGGAGCCAATGAGGGCCACCTGTTACCATCACACTGCCCTTAGGATCCTTCAAAGAGTCTTCAGAACTTAGGGACTTCTGGGAGAAGGTGCCAGGAGCACTTTGAGCTCGTCCTGGCCTCTCACAGGCAGTGTGTTATATGTAAGGACTGTGGTACTTTGGTACCCATGTAGTATGTGTAAGGAATGTGGTGGACTGGTAAATGTGTTACATGTAAGGAACATGCTGTGTTGGCATATATGTGTTATGGGTAAGGAATTTGGTATGTTGATACATATGTGTAAGGAACATGGTGTGTTTTATACACGTGTGTTATATGTGTGTTGATTAAGGTTATACAAGAGGCAGAATTTACAGGAAAAAAAATTTTTGAGTCAGGGTCTCACTCTATAGCCTAGGCTGGTCCTGAACTCATTATGTGGCCCATGCTGGCTTTGGACTCTTCCTGTCTCAGCCTCCAGAGTGCTGGGATTATAGGCATGCACCACTATGCCTGGCTTATGTGGTCCTGGGGAGTCCAACTCAGGTACTTAGCACTTGATTTAGTGCTTGCTAGGCAAGCGCTTTAACCACTGAGCCATTCCTCCAACCAGAAATGATGAAAAAAGGAGATTTGTTTGGAGGGCTTACAAGTCTGAGGAGAAAGATAGTCCAAAATGACAGTCTTCACAGAGTCTGACTGCTGCTCAGTTTTGAGGTACAGCACCCACTGGGACTGCAGACAGCTGGCGAGGGTCTGCTGCATATCTCGGTTGTGGCGAAGACCAGAGACTGGAGATCGGCCACGTGTAGATAGGCACAGGTCAGTGCTGTAGACAATTGTGAAGTTGAGAGCTTTCCCAAGAAAGATGCACCAACTTTCATCTTCCTTCCTCCTATTTAGTTCTAGCTGCCAGCTGGGCCTCTCGCGTCCGGGGTGGGTGTCCTTCCCTCATTCGCTGGCCCATGAATCACTCACATGCACACCTATAAGTTCTACCCTGGGCGTTTCCAAATCCCTTTAAGTTGACATAATCCCTCGAATGGTCACAATATGTAAGGACTGTAATGCATTAACATGTGTTAGGGTAAGGAACAGGTGCATTGTCACATATATGTTAAATGTAAGGAATGCGGTGCATTGGCACATGTGTATTAAGTGTAAGGATCATAGGTGTAATTTTATTTTGAGGCAGCATCTTACCAAGTTGCCCAAGGCAGCCTTAAGCTTATGATCTTCCTGCCTCAGCCTCCTGAGTAGCTGAGATTCCAGGTGTGCACCACCGTGTCTAATAGGATATCGCTTTTTCACTGTTTCCTGTGGTTTTATTGTCATATGTGTATTTATTCTGCTCAAGTTTGCTTGCTTCATGAACTCAGTCCTGATGAGTCCTGTAACAAGCTCTCGTCTGTGTCCTTCCCCATCCTCCCTCACAGCCAAACTCTCCCTCCTCACTCAGCCTGCAGATCCTTTGCAATCCTTTGCTCTGGCTTGCTTCATACCTTTGTTGTCTCCGTGCATTTTGCTGGATAATGCCTTCTAATCCATCTTCTAGTTCAGTGGCTCATCCCTTTGGGGTGTTTCTTCTTCATTAAACTCATTGATGAAGTTTCAGTTTTGCTTTTATTTCTGCGAACCTAAGTTCAGTTACTTTTCCCTCTTGAGTCTACCTTTCTGTTTATCCTCAAATTGTGTTTTAAGATCCAGGATGCTGAGCGGTGTGGATGTGCTTTGGTTGTTGCCTTCCTTCTGTCGTTTTTGGTGTTGCGTCTCCTCACGTACCTGGTTCAGTTCTGATTTGATGAATATTGTATTTGAACTCCTTTTTATAGAAGCATGTGGTGGCATTAAGAGATGATCTCCCTTTCTTGGCCAGAGTCTCAGCTCTTGCAGGGGACCTGCTCTCCAGCAGCAGGGATGAGACGTTTCTGGTCCTTCTGAGGTACGTGGAGTGTTGGCCACTGGTCGAGCCCTGGATTCTGCCTGTTGGGTCCCACCCTGTTCACCATGTGGGTCTCAACACGAGGAGGGGCCGGGGCTCACATTTCCCCAGTCTCTGGAGGGTGCCTGTCCCCATGTGTCTGCCTACAGGGAACACCGTAGTTGTCCTCCTTTTAGTCTTAGTCTGTCTGTGACCCAGGGCAGGAGAGGTGTTGAAGGCCAGGCCATAGCTCTGGGTTTCTTGTCTTGGTTGTCCAGTTCCCTTAAATAGTTTGCGATTTGTTTATTTTTCTGTAACCCTACAAGGCGGGTCCTATCCTGGCACAGTAAATAGAGTGCTGGTCACACGGAGTTGACATTGCTTTCAGCACTCAAGGATTGTGGGACACCAACTGGTCACCTTTTGTTGCAAGTTAAACAAATGTTAAAGATGGATTTCTCACATTATCTGTGTGAAACAATTATACATATACTTAAAAATTAGGTTTATGCGAGTGCTGGTGACCAAAACAATCAGAAAGAACTTACAGTCTAAGCCACAGTGCAGGTTAAAGAAATCCAAGAGACGCCCAACACCAATGCCACCCCTGTGTGGGATGGACCGTGGCTCAGACAGGTACGAGGACAGGATCTAGGCCACATCCACTGATCCTTCACAGTGGCTCCTGGCCAAGGGGACTGGAATGTGGCTTCATCAGTGGCCAGCTCAGCACAGTGCTATCCATCAGAAGAGAGCAAGAGATGGCTCTGGCTATGTACAGCACTTCCCAGGCAAAGGAGTGGACCACGCAGGGGCTGAAAGTGGCCCTGGAACCAAGGGGGCACCGCAAGGTTTCCTGGATTCAAAGGAGTGAGCTGCCATACAGTCAGAGTCATGTGCATCTAATTTTTGATTAATGATTTACTGTATGAAGTTCATTTATTTAAGAGATTGAGCATTTCTTAAAATTCTATTTATATTGTTCATTGGCTTAACCAACTTTATTTTTTTTTAAACAGCAGTTAATACAAGTGTAAATTTCCTACAGCTTACCTTGGGATTATAGCAAAGTCCCATGTTTGCATAAGAGTGCCTTAGAAAAGAAGGTGATTTCATGACGTGAGTAATTTCATAAGCAGCCCTGAGCACAGCTTCTCAGTGTTGTCCAAAGACAGGCACTAAAGGGAGACATTCAAGGAGGCTGTGGATGAGACCTTGGCCTGGCTGGGAGGCTGTCAGGGGTTTGCGGTGGTACACCAACCAAGGCAGGTTCCTACTTTGGTAACTGTGGCTGGATGGAGCCAGTGGGGGCTCTAGGTGGTGGGTGGGTGGAGGGGCAGGGCCTGGTCACTTGGGGGGAGCCCAGGGCAGGTGTTTGGCCAGGGAAAGGAGATGGCTCTCTCTCTCTCTCTCTCTCTCTCTCTCTCTCTCTCTCTCTCTCTCTCTCTGTGTGTGTGTGTGTGTGTGTGTGTGTGTGTGTGTGTGTGTGTGTGTGTAGTTGACAGGGGACATTGAGGAGATTCCTGTGGATTTTCCTAGGCTGGTCATCTGGACATGAGACAAGCAGCTGAGGTGTTTAGCTCCAGTGAAGAAAAGTTGAAATGTGCTTAGAATACACTTATACAACTTCTAAAAATAGAGTTATTTTATCCCCAAGTAAATGATTAAGGCAGAAAGCCAGGATAGTATTTCTCAGGATTGTTTAATTAGAATAAAATAAAATTTAGGAAGATTTTAAAGAATAAAATTAGTAGATAATCACCAATTGAATTTTTTTGAGACAGGGGCTCGTTCTGTAGCCCAGGCTAGTTTTGAACTCACTATGTAGCTCGTCTGGTCTTGCGCTCAACAGCAATCTTCCTGTCTCAGCCTCCTGAATGCTCGGATTACAGGCCACCACGCACAGCTTATGTGGTGCTGGGGAATTGAACTAAGGTACTTAAGCTCTTGCTAGGCAAGCACTTTAACTGCTGAGCCATTCATCCAGTCTTGAATGTGGTTTCTTTATTCCCTGTCCTGCCTTAGGCTCAGTTATCCCCTCTTGACCAGCCTCCAAATTTGAACAAAAACAGTGTCTGTACTGAACACGTACAGATTTTTTTATTATCCCCTAAACAACAAAATGTAACAACTGTTGGCATAGCTTTTACATCTTCATATCAGGTAGTATGGAGGGTCTAAAGGTGATCTGAAGCACTCTTTCACGTCCTCTGCAGACATGACATCATTTTATAAACGGGACTTAGGTGACAGAATTCTAGAATCTACCCCCCCGAGACATGGAAGATGACTGTGTATTGTTGAAGGAGACCAAGCTACCAGTCAGCACCATAGTTAACAGGAGTAAGAGCAGGTGGACATGAACTCCATGTGCCCGTCAGCCCTTTCCCAGGTGGGCTAAGCTGGGTGGGAGGACACCCTAGGATAAGGGCTGGAGACACACCCCTCCCACCCCCAGCTGTGGAGAGGAGACTGGACAGGGAGCAAGGCTCAAGGAGAGGAGGGACTGTAGTCATGAGGACAACCCCATAGCACAGACCGGAAAGGAAAGAGACCCCAGAGGAGAGCAGGTCCCAGGCGGCCCTGCTTGCTGGCAGGCGCCCCGGGGTTGGGCTGGGCTCCGCTCCAGGGAAACTATGGCTGCCACTTTGTGAATGGGAATGTCTGTGGGGTTTGTTTCCTTCTCCTGATTTTCATCTTGGTCTGGCAAGAGAGGGAGGAAGAGCCGTGGACACACAGGACCTGGGAGGAGCTGAGTTCATCGAGGGCTGCCGGGCTCCGTGCCCAGTGCTGGCCTCAGGGGACACTGCCAGGGTCAGTCCCACCCTTCCTTCCACCAGTGTTGGATTTGCACACAGGGCACCATTCCAGGGACAGCCAGACGTCTGCTGTCTTGCCTGTAGATGTACATGTCTTAATTTATATGGAAACAAAATCTAAGCCACTTGTTTGTTTGTTGTGATGAGATCAGGGGTGTTTTAGTATTTAATTAGGTGAAAATTTTACTGGGAGCATGTGTGGCTTTTTATTGCTTGTAACAAAACAAACTGTAGGAATGTTCCTACCTGACTGGAGGGAGACCAGACGCCCTGTTGTCCTGCTCGCCAGCCTTCTCACACTGGGACTGCCCTGGCCTCCCTCCCGTCTCCACCAGGTAAGGTCTTGTGGTGGTGGTGGGGTCTAGACCAGGTGACCTCTAGAGGTAGGGTCTAGAACAGGTGAGCTCTGAGGGTCAGAGAGGAGGGGGGAGGAGGCTGGGTAGCCCCTGGGGCTGGTAGAGAAAAACCCATTCTTGCTCTACTAGGCTATGATCCTCCTCCCTGCAGCCTCCAAAACTCCAAGTGCCCTGTGTGTCATCAGCACGAAGGCCCCTCAGAGATGTGCTCCCCAGAGACACTCCCCGCCAGTTGCTGTCCCCCTCTGCCTGTCAGCTCACCTCCCTGGCACCATCATGCCCTCAGAGTTCAGCTCACAGACCTGGGGGTGATTCTTGCTCCCCACTTGTTCTGAGGAGTCCAAGGACCTTGAACCAGACACTGGATGTGGGTCAGTCACCAGGCTTGGGGCCATTTGAGGCCACAGGGCCTCTGGGTGTTGATGGGATTCATGACAGTACTGTGGTCCCGTGAGGGACTTTGAGGACAGCCTCTAAGTCCAGGTTAAAGAGAAACCAAGGCTTGGAGGACTTGAAAACCCAAACCAAACACAATTCCATCTTTGCTCACAGGGCTGAGACCAGCGAGCCTGATTCTACCTTCTTCACGTCTCCACATGGCTGCTCTACTTGAGGGCACAGCCTGCTCCCTGCCACTCTGCTTTGCCTCCTCCCCTAGCCCCATGGGACACAGTCATTTCTGAGGTCACATGGTCCCAACCTATAGTTCATGTCACTGACATCTGAACACAGGGGAATGTGCATGAAGAGGAGAAATTTGATAAAATCTTAAAAATTCCTTGCAATGTAACTTTTCTAAGGATTCATTTTGTTACTCTTGTCCCTAAGTGGTGGATAATTTTGGTCTTTCTTCCCAGGTATGATTTGTTCAGGCACCTTTCAGGACTTGCATGCCTCTTTGGCACTAAGCACGAGCCTCAGACCTGCTCCCCACAGTTGTGTCTTACAGCACACCTTGTCATCCTGGGCTTGTGTGGTGCTGTCCTGGGAATCAGCTTGCAGCAGCTGCAAACTCCCACATCCCCAGGCCTTATCCAAGCACACTGGTAACAACTGGAAGCAGGGGCCTGCCAGCGACTCTTCCTGGCACGGCAGTGCTGTGCGTCTGGGCCTGTGTCTCCAACACGGGGTGCACCAGGGGCTCACGGGAGCCCTCACATCTCATCCTCAGTGTCTGATCTTGAGGCCACTCAAATCCTCTCTTATTTTTGCCTTAGTTATGGTGGTAAGTCAGCCTGCTTCGGAAGGTGGCCTTTCTGGGGTTGCTGATGCTTGCAGATGTCCTCCTGGAAAGGGCCCATACCTTCATTTCTCACGGCAGGAACAGAATGAAGACACGGTTGTGTTTGAAGCAGTTGGTTGCCTTCTAACGTGAATTTCTGAATTTGGACCACGAAAACCCACAGTGGGGCGTGAACGGCAGAGGAGAGGCGCACTTGCTCCATCTTCTTCATCTTGGACAGCCTCAGCATCAGATCGCAGGAGTTTTCTTCTTTAACTTTTGGATCATTCTCAGTTACCTGTTTCTTTCTTTCTTTTTAAAAAGAATCTTTATGTTTACAGTGTTAAATGAACCCTTTGTGAATAAGATGGGGAGGAAAGGAAGGAGTATTTCCTACAGTACCCAGGAGGCAAGACTTTCAAACAATGATTTTTATTTTTCTTGTTTCCGGTGCTGGGGATGAACCTGGGGCCTTGGGAGGGTTCTGCCACAGAGCTGTCCCCACCTTCAAACAATGGCTCATTCACCTGGAGATATCCCCTGAGACTGGGCTGCCAGGCAAGGAGGCTCTTCCTGCCGGGCTAACCACAAGATGGTCCCCAGGTGTGAACAGAGAGCTGACGGGGCAGACAGCAATGGGGCAGTAGCAGTTTGGTTCAGGGTTCAGGGGAGGAAAACCCCACATGTCCTGGTCAGAGAATCCTTGTGGGGGGCGCCTGACCATGCCCTGAGGATGCACCCTTGGTGTGCCCAGGCTATGTCCGATGGCATTTCTTTCAGCATCTGAGGGCAGAGATACGAAGGAAGCCTTCTTTCTTCTTGATTTGAGAATCACTATGTGATCTTTATGGGACACTGATTGATTGATTTCCACAGTGGGAATCAAACCCAGGGCCTCATCTGTATGACGTAAATGCTCTGCTACTGAGCTATACGCCTGGACTTACGCAAGCTTTCAAGTCTTTGTATTATACCTGTGTAAAAATATGGAAGAAAGAATAAAATTAAAAATGCCACCAGGATATAAACTTTGCTGTCTGGAGCTATTCCTCATTTGCTTAGTAAACAAAACTGTTTTGACACAATTACCAGAAAGTCTGAAATGACATATGGTTTACACATTTTTTCTGGGTAGTACGCCCTGCCCGAGCCCTAGCCCATCCGAGTGCCTGTGCACCTAATGTTTCTTCTCCGGGAACCTCTCACTTGAGTATAATAATAATTTTGGTTCCAATGAGGCAAGCATGTCTTTTCGGAAGACTAGGACATGTTCTCAGAGCATTTTACATGTTTGTACAGACGTTAGTGTTGCCAGATAACTAAGCCATCATGTCTCATCGGCCAAAGGAGGCTGAGCAGCTTGGTGTGTGTGCATGTGAAGTGTGTGATGCCTGCGTATGTGTCCTGACCATGGACCAGGGCGGCATACGCAGCCTCCCACCCCTCCTCTCCAACCCTTCCGAGCTGAGCCAGGCCGAGAGGAGCAGCGACCCGTCTGCTTTGTGCAGGGTGGCCCACAAGAGTCTAGCCCCCTGGCTTGGGGACGGTTGTGTGGACACTGATGGCTGGGTACTGAGCTGCCAGCCTGGTTTTCATCTTTCTTGTCTGCCCTGGGCTCTCATCTTACAAGAATAATCCTCCTCCATCCTGGCTTCCGGTGAGAGGACAGGTGCTGCGTTGACTCCAGAACGACAGTGCTCCCCCATTGGTGTGGAAAGACTTGTGTTCTGAGACGCTTTTGTGCCTCACTGTTTAGCCTCCAGCTCCAGCCAGTGACCAACTTGTTTCTGCAACAAAAACAGCTCCCGAGAGTCTGTGCCCACCTCCTCATGCCCACCGGGGGGCACCAGAGCCACACGGGCAGCCACACAGAACAGGGTGGTCTGCACTGCATGGGTGGGCTGTGTCGAGTGTGCGTTTCACAATCCTGTCTTGGGGAAAGCCGGTGTTAGGTGGAAATTAACCTTAGAATTAATAACCAGAGAAGGAAGGGCAAGCCATATTAAAGAGTATATTTTTCAAATTACAGAAACAAGAAAGAAGACAAGGAAAAGATTAGCCAACTGGATTTCTACTTTGTTTTATTTTTAAAATTTATTTATTTATTTTTGAGACAGGGTCTCATTCTGTGGTTCAGGCTGGTCCTGAACTCACTTCGGAGCCCAGGCTGGCCTTGGACTCACGACAATCCTCCTGTCTCAGCCTCCTGAGTGCTGGGATTACAGGGAAGCACCACCACGCCCAGTTTATGTGGTCCTGGGAAATAGAACTTGGGCACTTAGCGCTTGCTAGGCAAGTGCTTTAAAAGCTGAGCCATTCCTCTAGACCCTGGATTTCTGCTTTTATAATTGCTTGATGAAACAACATTTGTGGCGGTTTAAAATTATTTTGGGGTAACTTAAGTTTCTGGATGAGAGTGGGTTAGTTTTGGACAGGGAAAAGCCAGGAGCAGCCGAAGAGGGACCCGTGCCATGAGGTGAGCCACTTCTTAGCGTCAACCGCGAGCATGGTCTGCACCTGGGGATCCATATACATCCCAGGGTCTCCTGTTGTTGTTCTGGGAGCCTCCAGAACGGGATGTGACCAATGGAAGTCAGCCAGCCTCTTCTCTAGTCCTGTAGTGCTGAATGTTAACTTGTCAGGGAACCACATGCTTCACAGCCATCACCAGTGCAGAGTTTCTCACACCCCAGGAATCCCACAGTAGCCCTAAGAAATGCCCAAGTCTTTCCTTTGCATAAAATAGACATAGGTTGCACAACTTATGGGGAGGGGTGGGACTCTGTGGCATTATTTTTATACTGTAGCCCATGATCCCCAGTGAGGACAGCTGGAGGCTGAGCCAGGCATCATCAGCACACACTTGTTTTGCAGTCACAGCTTTGACAATACACCTGATTTCTAGGCACCAATGATTTGTGTGCCCCAGGGAAATGCATGGCAACTCCCCTACACTTCCTGCATGAGATGGTCCCCTGCCCATGTCCTCGCCCATTTTTAAAGATAGATATCGCTTATCTTATCATATTGAAATGAGGATAGCTGTCTGCCAGCTCGATGTATTGCTACGGTTTTCTTCCATTGTGTTACCTTTTCATTTTCTTGTCTTAGTACTGTTCATTATGTCTCTGCAAATGTGAATCTGTCACAGGGGATCCCTTGACAGCTGCAGTGTGGTTTGTTGGGGAAATTTAGTTCTCTCGTTTGGTTGTGCACACTTGATTCAACACACGTTTACTCAATAGTTCACTTTCTCCTCTGACTTGGGACTGTGGCTTCTTATGTTCCCATCCCCCTTGTCACTCAGAGCAGGGCCCATATTGCTTCTCTCAGCCCAGCATTTGTGGAGGGATGTCAGGGCAACAGGGTGACAGGTGCTGGGATGACAGCATGCTGGGATAACAATGGGATGCTGTGATGATGCTAGGGTGAAAGGGTGACCGGATGCTAGAATATGGGATTCTGGAATGCTGGAATGCCAGGATACTGGGATGAAGGATAACAGAATGCTGGATGACAGGATGATGGGATGACTGGAGAATGGACTATCAGGATGGCAGGATGCTGGTATGATGGGATAACAATATGATAGGATAAGGATGAGATGCTGGAATAACAGGATAAGGGATGGGCTCGTTTGCATGGGGTTGCTGCTTAGGAAGTAAAGCCACTTTGACCTGAGGAGTCACCTTGTCATTTGTACCCTAGAAATGTGGAAAGTTGGGAAACTGGGTCTTCTTGGTTGAGTACAGTGTTCAAGATTCTCAGAAACTAATACAGGTTCTGGTCCTCATGCTCCATGTGAGTGTTTTTTTAGCACCTGCATGAATCTGTGGGCATCTGGGATGAAGTCAGTGCGTCCAGCGGGAGCCCTTGGGTATTGCCCTCTAAAATGGAAAGAGACTCAGGCTGTGGCATGAATACAGGGTTTGGTGTTATTCCTGCAAGCCACCTGGGGAGGGTAGGAAGGGAAGACTGACAGGCAGAGAGGAAATTGCAGAGTTCCTGCCTTTCGGTCTCTTGGGTTTAATCTATTTTGCACTTGATGAGAAATCAAGCCTTTCCTGAGCATCACTGATGTCTCATTTATCCTTCAAAATTAGCTTTTGATTATCTGGTTTCTGGGGTTTTAGGCAAGATGTTTGCAGATGTCTCTTAGTCCCTACTGGAGAGGACATTGCTGTGCATAAGAAGGCCTAATGAGAACCCTCAATCAGCTGTTAGTGCCTGCAATATGCACCATGCTTTGAACGACAGCAATGTGGGGTTCAGGAAGTTCAATGTGTTTGCTACCTCCATTGGAGGTGCAGTGTGAACAGTGTAAAGAGAGTCACTTTCCGGAATACACATAGGAAAGGAAGAAGTCAAGCTTATTTGAAGATGGCATGATCCTTTTCATAGAGGACCCAAGAACCCTGCCAGAAGACTCTTAGACGTAATAAACAAATTCAGCCAGGTTACAGGATATAAAATCAATACACAAAGATCAGTAGCATTCATCTACAGCAGCAACGAAAACACAGAGAAAGATATCAGAAAAACAATCCCATTCCCAGTTGCCTCAAAGAAAATTAAACACCTCGGAATCAACCTAATGAAGGAAGTGATAGACCTCTGTACTGAAAACTATAATACTCTGAAAAAAGAAATCAAAAGAATTTTAGAAAATGGAAAGACATCCCTTGTTCTTGTAGAGGCAGAACCAACATTGTCAAAATGGCCACACCACCTAAACTGATATACAGATGCAATGCAATTCCAATCAAGATTCCAACAACATTTTTCGCAGAACTAGAAAAAACAATTTGAAAATTAATATGGAACTGCAAGAGACCCATGATAGCCAAAACAATCCTAAGCAACAAAACAAAAGCAGGAGGCATCATGATACCAGATATCAAATTATATTACATAGTGAGTGATAAAAATGATGTGGTATTAGCACAAAAACAGACAGGTGGATCAATGGAATATAACTGAGGATGCAGAAACATCCCTGAGTACCTTAAGCCATCTGATCTTTGATAAAGAGGACAAAAATATACTGTGGGGTAATAACAGGATCCTCAACAAATAGCACCGGGAAAACTGGCTAGCCACAGGCAGAAGATCGAAACTAGACCCACAACTTTCACCATGCACCAAAATCAAATCAAATCAAAATGGATCAAAGAGTTAGACATTGAAATGAAAATACTGAACCTGTTAGAAGAAAAAATAGGCAAAACCCTTGAAGAAATAGGTGTAGGCGAGGACTTTCTCAATAAAACACCCAAAACACATGAGATAATGTCAAGAATCAACAAATGGTACCACATAAAATTAAAAACTTTTGTTTAGGAAAGGAAACAATCAACAGAGTGAAGAGAGCTCCCACGAAATGGGAAAAATACTTGCCAGCTGCTCCTCAGACAGAGGACTATTATCAAAAATACACAAAGAAATGAAAAAAATTAGACCTTCCAAAATAAAGGACCCAGTCCAAAAAAAAAAAAAAAAAAAAAAAAAAAAAAAAAAAAAAAAAAAAAAAAAAAAAAAAAAAAAAAAAAAAAAAACCAAACAAACAAACAAACAAAAAAAAAACAAAAAACCAGACATTTGAAATGAATAAACAGTTCTTAGAAGAAGTTGAAATGGCCAATAAATACATGAAAAAGTTTAATATCTTTAGCCATCAGAGAAATGCAAATTAAAAGAACACTGAGATTCCATCTAATGCCATTTGGAATGGCTGGTATTACAAACTCAAAAAAACAACGAATACTGGCCAGACTGCAGGGAAAAAGGAACCCTCCTACATTGCTGGTGGGTCTGTAAACTGACACAATCACTATAGAAAGCAGTGTGGAAATTCCTCAAACAACTGAAAGTAGATACTCCATTTGACCTAGCTATACCTCTTCTGGGGATCGTTATATAAGAGTTAAAGTCATCACACAATAGTGACACTTGTATACCTATGTTTATAGCAGCACTATTTATAACAGCCAAGTCTTGGAAGAAGCCGATATGCCCAACCACAGATAATGGACAAATAAGATGTGGTATGTATACACAATGGAGTGCTACTTTCCCTTGAAGAATGACAGATTTGAGCCATGTGTAGGATGTATATACCTCGAGGCCATTATGCTCAGCAAAATGAATCAGACGTAGGAAGTTAAATATCATATGGTTTCCCTAAGAGGAGAAAATCAAATCATAACAAATGTAAGAGATATGGAAAATGTAAGAAGATGGACTTTCTGGAGCAGGAAAGGGAAAGTGTAGGGGACGGGTGAGAGGGTGGGATGGGAAAAGAGATGTGATGTGTAAAATAAAAAAATTTTAAGAAAGAGAGCTTTCCACATTTCTGGGATGTGAATGACAAAGTGACTCCTCAGGTCATTTCCAGTGGGTCTTTGTAATGGGTCTCAGCGCTGTCCCGGAAGCGGATTTTCACAGAATCACCAGAGAACATCACATACTCCACAACAGGATTGCTGTGGAGTTGGAGGTAATTCCAGGGGCTTCACTGGGTGGCAGAGCTGCTTCCTAGGGGTGCTCAGTCATTGAATGGCCAGCCTACCCCAGAGAGGTCGGAGCTGGTGTCTCCTTGGGACTTTCAAAGAGGCTTGTTGGCTCTCCCTCTCCTGCAAGGTGTATGATACTGGGGAGATGCTATAAAGGGCCTGGTCTTTCAAGGAGAGTTACTCACACACATGAAGGCAGGGAACTGGGTCACAGGCTTGTAATCCCAG
Source organism: Ctenodactylus gundi (assembly GCA_004027205.1). Lineage (NCBI taxonomy): Eukaryota > Metazoa > Chordata > Mammalia > Rodentia > Ctenodactylidae > Ctenodactylus > Ctenodactylus gundi. The sequence goes on along the minus strand of PVKB01000012.1, from coordinate 1,403,676 downwards.
CACTCTGGGAGGCTGAGGCAGGGGGATTCTAAATTCTAGTCTAGTTTGGGCAGCTTAGCAACTAATAAGATCCTGTTTCAAAAAAAAAAAAAAAAAAAAAAAAAGAGCTGGAGATGTAGTTTAGTATGAGGGCAATGTGTTCAAGCCCTAGTCCCGTGGCAAAATTGTTCAAGGTAGATCCTCCAATGTGGCAGCTGTTGTCCCCTATGAGCCTGGCGTCAAGATCTACAAGGCACAGACTCATTTCCCTATAGCTGGTCCCAGCAGAGGTCAGTTCCAGGGCAGGGTAAGGCTGGGGCTGGTCACATGTTCTGAGTAGTGGCCTGGCTGACTTTCAGGCTGTGAGGACGGACACTTCCCACTCCTGAGCCTGCCCTGTCACCCATATCACTGTCCTTCTGTAGCCTCTGTTACCAGGCTCCCACCCCATAATGGGCAGAATGGATGACAGAGCAAGTGAGAGAGACTGGTCCCTCTTTCATGTGTTTTGCCTCCTCTCCAAGGGAGACAGCAAGCCTTGGCCTCTAGCCTAAGGAATCCCGTCAGCTCCATGCTCTCTGACCATCTCTCTGCTGAGTCCGCAGGTGCACGAGATGAGGCACATGCAATCTTCTTGCTAGCCAGCAGTTCTGGAGCTGAAATGCCTGTGTCTGTGTGGGAGGGAGTGTCAAGGAAGGTACGTATCTGAGAGGTCATGTCGCTTGGTCCTTTCACCTACCATACTGAGAAGCTGCTCCTGCCACCCACGCCCTCCAGATCACTTCCACTTCTCCAGATTACCTGTCACTCCACATAAGCCCTGCACCTCCTCCACCAGAGTGGCCACAGCCTGGGTCAGGGAGGCTGGGCACGGCCACCATGCATGTCCACTCCTCACTCTTGCAAGCCAGGAGTGCAGCACAGGGCTGTTGGGAGCTCCAGACCTGGTGCAGGCATCTGCGGGGGTGGAGGTGCTGGCAGCCTCCTGCCTCCCTGTGCCTCGGGGCGACCACCTGTGCAGACAGAGCCTTCCATCCACAGATGGCCGCCACCCACTCTGCTCTGTGCTTGGGCAAGATGGACTGCGGGCCAGGCCTCTTGAGTGTCCCCATCCTCCTTTCCTTATATCCCTTTGTCTATCTACTGAAGGGCGCAGCTCCTACTCTTGCCCATCTGGGACTGCATGCCCTTCCCCTGGCACCTTCCTCAGGCCCCTCACCTCATGCCCCTCACCTGTGCCCATCAGCTTAGGCTCCCAGGGAGACCTGGAGGACTTCCAACTGTGCTTGTATGTCCCCAGGGCCTGGAAGGGCCTCATGAGCCACCCACACCTGGGCTTTTGATCTGGCTTCAAGTTACAGGTCCGACCTGAGAGCATTTCCTGGCTCCATCCCTGCCTCCTCTCTAGTTGGGAGCTGAAGTTACTGGACACAGGGCTATCCTAGCTGGCAGCCTCTATGTGGTCTCACTCTAGGCTGGGAGAGGGGACAGAAGGCCAATGAGGCAGAGGCCCCAAGTCAGAACTCCCTGTAGGGTCACCTGCAGCCTCCTGTCTCAAGTGTGTGGGGAGAGAGTTCTGGAGCTCTGTATCAACAACCAGGCACGGGTTTGGCATGTGATCAAAGAGTTTGAGTTTCCCTGAAGGTACGTGGGAACACACACACACACACACACACACACACACACACACACACAACCTCCCCAGATGAATACTGATACCCTGAGTAGATACATACATACCCCAAAAGAACACTGATACCCTGAGTACAAACACACGCATACATACATGGCATACCCATGAAACATAGATGCTCTGAGATTTTACATACAGATAGGACCATGAAACACAGAAACTCTGAAAATAAACATATAGGTCCCCCCAACACAAGATACAGATATTCTGAGAACACACACACAAATGTACACACATACACTTTCACATACACAGAGACTTGGATACTCTGAGTATACACATATGCACACACAGAGATACCTTGAGTATGCACACACGTGAAGTAGATACTCTCAGTACATGCGTGCGTGCATGCACACACACACACATGATATACATAGATACCCATGCATGTATACTACAAATTCTTAATTGATCTTCTTCCTTCAACAAATGTGTAATTTATGACAAATTTTTTCCTCATTAGAACCTTGATTGGGCGAGAGAGATAGTCCAGAAGGGGTAAGTAACAATTGCTGTAAGTAATAGAAACGCCAGCTCAGTGACTTTAACTCATAGTTAACTGCAGCTCTGGGTCTGAGATACAGCAAGAGTTGGCAACAGCCATTCCCAGTGTCCACACTCATGAAGGATGCTACAAAGCTGCAAAGTCGCTGCCTAGGTCCCGCCATTGTCCCTCAGCATGTGTGAGCTGGGGCCAAGGTGGGCATCACCCCACTTGGAAAAGAAGGGCTCTCAGCACCAGGCCTGTGTCTCCTGACATTGTTTCACCTGACCTTGCGGTCTCTCTTTAAGGAAAGCACTTAGGGTCTTCTTGTTTTTGGACATGCAGAAACTGAAGCCCCGTGTCAAGACAGGACTGGCCAGCAGCGGAGCATGGGTTTGGTAGAGCCCTTCTCTCTAATATGAACACAAGGTGGAGCATGAAATGTGATTTAATGAAAATACAGAGACAGAACTATGGAAGGTTTTTACAAAGCCAGACATGCCTCCGAGTAAAAAGTAGGTTTTAGACAGAAAACTTGAGCCAAATTAAATCACTTTTGCTGTGCTGTCCCGACCTTTTTCTTATGTCCGGAATTGATTCAAAGTGCCAACCACTGGTGGTCATTTTGACTTAGAGGAAGAGCCACAGTCTCACGGTGCTAGATCTGGTAGGTAAGGTGGATAAGGACCACCCTCCAGGTTTTACGAGTCTTCATTTCCATTGGATGGCACTCAGCAGCAGCACTCACTGCATTTTTTTAAAAATCACAACACATGAAGACACTCATGAAAAAGGAATACTAGAACTGCTTCAGAAAGTGGCAGAATGGTGGTATAAGAGAGCGCAAGATGAATGGGAGTGTTCCGAGGAGGATTAGCAGCAAGATGTCTTTTACTATAAAGGTTTTAAAATTCAAACCTTCACCATATATTTTAATAAAATACTGTGTATTTTAAAAGATCTAGAAAAGAGGATTTTGAATATTTTCAACTCAATGAAATTATGCATGTTTAAGGTTATTTATATATTAATTAATCTGATTTGATCACTCTATGATACAAACATAAATCAAACCAGCAAACCATAACCTATAAATTTATACAACCATGTGCCAATCAAAAATAAAAGCACATATATGAAACACAGAAGTAAAAAGTAATAATGAAACACCATGACAGAAGAGTAGATGAGGCATGTGGAAGCAGGAAGCCAGGTTGCCCACCCAGATCCCTGCCCTGGGTCAGATCAGGACATAGTCCATGCAGGAAATCAGGAGGGGGCATAGGAGGACACCAAAGCCAGCTGTAATGGTGAGACAGAAGGGGAGGGCCCATCCTTTTTCCATAAGAGACCTTTATTGTTTTTTCCTTTCTTCTTTTCATCTTTGACAACCAATGCAGCCTAGCCGGGCAGCGGTGGATGGTGGTGGCCTAGCTACTCACCTCTGTGTTGTACCTGGTTTCGTGGATGAAGCGGCTGCCCTGGTACACAGCCAGGTGCCCCTTCTTTGGTAGTCCAGCCAGGTCGCCTTCATGACAGTCGTGACTACCTCAGATGCCCAGAATTGCTCCAGCAGACTTTGCTTTGGCTGCAGCAACCCCTCCCAAGTCTCCATCCCTCTGTAGCCACTTCAGATGCCCCCACTCAAGTCCTTGAGGAGCGCTTCCCCAACCTGCACAGCCACGGTAGGTCCCATATACCTGAAAAGGTGGGCTTGAGGTGCAAAAGATCTGCAGGTAGCAGGTAAGAGACTGTGTGTGGTGTGACGGCCCTTTCTGTCTATACAAGTAATGTTTCATCATACATCCTGAAGAAATCTGTTCAGGTGGTTTCACTTTGCTTCTTTGTGATTTCTATCTCAAGTAGCCAGGCTGAGCTGACTGCACCAAGAACTGGTAATACCATGGCCGAGAGCCCCGAGAATGGTTGGCAGCCAGAGAGCTCTCAAGGGTCATGAGAGTTGCAGAAAAAGCTACTGGGAACTGTCATCTGTGCTGTGAGAGAGCTGCCGACACTAAGGGCTGACACGCAGAGACCAGAGCTGCTAACATGAAGGGAGCTGCATTTTATCTGTTTATGATTTCGATAGTAACTGACTGAAAGAACCCTCAGCCCATTGGTGACAGTGGATGCCCGAGATCATCTGGCCTGGACATGGTGGTGGTGATGTGTGTGTGTATCTGAGTGTACAGGACGTTGCTCTCCTTACCAGCGCTAATATTTTCCTTATTCCTTACTTTGTCAAGAAAAAAAAAATACAAAATAGAATTGCACTGGTTTGGGAATATTTACAGTCAAGGGACACTGATAACTGAATCTCAGACACATCTGCCAAACCTTTGGACCAGGCTGTGGCAGCTGCTGGGGGATCTTCTCTCAGTCACAGGGCAGTGATTGTGATAGTAACAGAGTATGTACGGTGGCAGGGCTGAAGGTTTGCAGGCTCCCCTAGACAGAAGACCAAGCCCTTTCCATTTGTCAACTCTGCTGGCCTTGCAATGTCTGCCTGATGCAGGCTTCTTGTTCACCTAGGATGAAGGGCGTAGACACCACAGGCCACCAGCGTTAGTGGTCTGCTAAGTCTGCTCGAGAAATGCTGTGTACCTCTGTGTTGGACCACCATTGTGGTGACAGTACAGTTGTTCAGTGTCACTGCGGTGGTCACAGTACAATAGACCTCCTTTGCCATGTCACTGGTATGGTCACAGCACAATAGGCCTCATGTGTAGACCTCCAATGCAGCATCACCATTGTAGGTTAGGTGCCCTGACATCCTGTGTACAGAGTCACCATTGTGGCCACAGTGTCCCTGACCTCCTGTACAGTGTCACCACTGTGGTAACAATGACCTGAACTTCCTGTGTACAGTATCACCATGTGGTTAAAAAACCCTGAATTTTGTACAGTGTCGCCACTGGGTCACAATGCCCCTGAGATTCTGTATTCAGTGTCACTATTGTGATCAGTATGACCCTGATTTCCTGCATACAGTGTCACCGTTGTGGTCAAATAACTATGACCTCCTATGTACAAAGTCGCCATTGTGGTCAGAACGCCCATGACCTCCTTGTATAGTGTCACCAGTATGGTCATAGTGGCCCTAACCTTCTATACTGAGTGCCACCATTGTGGTCACAGCGCCGTGACTTCCTGTGCACAGAGTCACCTTTGTGATTACAGTATCCCTGACCTCCTGCGCTCAGGGTCACCATTGTGGTCCCAGTGTCCTCATCTCCTGTGCCCAACGTCACCACCACGGTGACAGTGCCCTGACCCTCTGCACACAGTGTCGTCACTGTGGCTACAGTGCCCTGATTTCCTATGCTCAGTATCACCACTGAGGTCGCAGTGCCCATGACCTGCTGTGCTCAGTCACTACTGTGGTCAGTGTGCCCCGATCTCCTTTATACTGCGTCACTGTTGTGGTGACAGTGCTACTGACCCTCTGTGCACAGTGTCACCACTTTGGTGACTGTGCCCTGATCTCTTGTATATAGTATCACTATTGTGGTCACAGAGCCCCTGACCTCCTGTGCTCAGTGTTATTATTATGGTCAGTGTGTCTGTGACTTCCTGTGTACAGCGTCACCATCATGTTCACAGTGCCTCTGACCTCCTGCACACAGTGTCACCGTTATGCACATTGTCATCACTGTGATAGTGGCCACGATCTCCTGTGCAGAGTGTCACCGTTATAGTCACAGTGCACCTAACCTGATCTCAGCGTGATCTCAAAACCATAACTACTATTTCTTTAGGATTTTCTGTCAACTAGCCCTCAGAATTAGCTACATGTTAAAGGAAACATAGCCGTTTTGATTTTCCACTCATGTCTCTTGCTTATAGTTGAAGTTTTATTACTTTCTCTATTTTTCTTTAGTTGCCAAAGACATTTCAAAAGAAACCCAGAGGCCATGGAGGGGAGAGAACACTGAGAAAGGTGGTAGGCTAGATCTTCACTCCAAGGCTAGACCTGAGCTCTTGGTGGTGGAGGAGGTTCTGGTATCTCCAGGTGATGGTAGACAAAGAGACCAGGAAGAATACAAAGTGGCTAAAACCAGGTGCTCTCCCTTGGGCAACCTATGTGTGTGCCCTCAGAAGGCCATGGGGACATAGACCTCTTTCTGGGGAGAGTCTTGGAAAAGTACACAGGAGTCTTGGGAGACTTAAATAGGCCACGTAGTTAAGCCTGAGGTTTGTGTGACCCAGGACACCAGTGGATCTAAGAGAGATGGTACAGCGTGGGAACACTAACTCTGAAGCTCACCCCCAGTGTGAATTCAAGTCAGGACTTTAATAGTATTTTAAATTGGCTTTTGTATTTATTCTTTCTTTATTTTTTTCTTTTTTTGAGACAGAGTCTCCCTCTGCAGTCCAGGCTGGTCCTGAACTCACTCACTTTATAGCTCAGGCTGGCCTCAAGCACAAGGCAATTTTCCTGCCTCAGCCTCCCCAGTGCTGAGATTACAGGCCTGCACCTCCATGCCCAGTTAATCTTTATGTGGTGCTGATGAACTGAACCCAGGACCTTGGGCAAGCTAGAAAATTGCTTTAACCACAGAGCTATACCCACAGCCCTGACTGTTGCATTTAATTAAAGACAACCTAGGGAAGTACAGGCAAATGATTACTTAAAGGAACATAGACAGAAGATATCCAAGAATATTAATAGATTTTTAATGGCCATTGATTTAATGTATTGTGAGTTAAGTTAAATTGCTTCCTTCAACTGCAATTCACTGTTAATTAATAAAAGTAGGCTGTTTACACAATATGAACACTTATTGTCCCATCATTTTTTCTAGGCACAATGAGAGTTCATAAATGTGGGTGCAAATTATATTTACCTTGTACCAAGAGATGAAGGTGCAATTGCCCTATCCTGATGCAATTAGATGAAGTTGAAAGGGCATTGAGTAGATTTTATTTTCACGACATAATAGCTTTGTAACGATTCTTCCATTTTCCTTATTTTCTTCTCATTATAAAGAGAATCTTTGATCATAAATCCTGTCACTCCAAGTATGAGACACTGAGCACACAGATCCTAAAATCCTGCTTCCCTGAACTCTGGGCCAAATGTCGTGAGCAGACTTTGAGTACTGAAGCCGGCCATGAACAGGCCCGTGGCTGCTTTCCCCTTAGCTCCCGCCCCTTCTCGTGCCTCACCCCCATCTCCAGGGATTGTCTTTTCACAAAGTGCTGATGCTGCAGGAGGGATGCTGGGCTTTTCCACGTGTGGGTATTTTGTGGGGCAGCAGGGAGTGGATTGCGAATGAGATCCAGTTGCCGGATGGAGCCTGGGAATCTCCCCCCTCAGGCAATTTCTAGTCACTGAGAAATAGATCACAGATGAGGACTCGGTCACCGGGAGCCAGAGGTAATGGTGGAGCCATCAGGAGCTGGAGCTCAGGAAAGGGCTCAGTCACAGGGAATAAGAGCACAGCTGAACTTCTGCTAGCCAGGACCGAGGTCCAAGTGAGGACCCTTTATGTGTGGAGCCAAGTGCATGTCTGCTGAGCGTGTCATTCAGAGCTGGGCCAGCAGGCTCTGCCTCTGCATCAGTCCCCCAGCCAGGGTTTGGCCATGATATTCTGTGTATCAACACCAAATGCAGGGCTTAACCAGGGAGCTCACCCTCGGGATCAACATACCACCATCCTGTATCTTACCTCAAAATCCCTCTCAGCCTGTACAGTTCACATCAGGTTGTCTCACTGTGTAAAAGTGAGCAGGCCATGGAGCTCACACCAGGCTCCTGTACCCGGCGTATAAGAGTGAGCAGGTTATGAAGTTTATACCAGGCTACTCTCCTAGGTATGTAAGAGTAAGCAGGGTGTGGAGTTCATTCCAGACACCTGTCCCATGTATGTAGGAATGAGCAGGCCATGGAGTTCACACCAGGTACCTGTCCCAGGCACATAAGAGTGAACAGGCCACAGTTTACACCAGGCATGGCACAGGGATTATCTGGCTGCAAGCAAAGAAAAGACGATGGCTTCCAACATTTCCAGAGCCATGTGATAAGGATCTGGGCTTATTCCCACTTGTCTGTGGAAGGGTAAATGGGTAAATTATATAAAAGCTGGCACCAGCAGATGTTCCCACGTGCAGCGCCCCATGGTGAAGCCATTTGAGGATGAGGCTGGCAGCTCGCTGATCCTGGCTGCACTGTGCAGGGGTGCGGTGTGGCCCCACTGCGGCTAGGCAGTGTGAACACAGGAGGCTGCATGGGATGGCCCACGTCTGACCGTGGGACACTGTAGCTGGGCCCCTGTGCTGCCCCAAGGATCTTTCTATGGAGGCTCTCTGCTAGGAGATGACTGAGGGCATGTCTTTTGACAGTAGCTCTGGGGCTATGCTCAGACTCCCAGCCCCAGAGCTATTGCTGGTGTTCCCTGAGGGGGCTTGGAGGTATGCATCACTTTCTGGAAAGGTCTATGCCTCTCTCCACAGCTCAGTGGCAATGACTCAGGCAGAGCCACCATGCCGTCCTCCTCCTAGGGAGGCCAATTCCAGCCCATCTGTGAAGAGGCTCCATTTTGCTTTCTTGGGAGATCATTATTCTACTTCAGTCCATCTCTCTCACAGAGTGTCTCACATCTTTCTAGAAAGCACATCAGTATGCCTTATAATTGACAATCTCCCAGCAGATGATATAGGACGCACTTCTGCCAAGGCCAGAACTCAGATGTTAAATATTACTCAATGTCAATTATGCTGTGATTATTCTGGAGGCCTTTTCGCATTCAATTTTTATTCATTCTGCTTATGCCAATAATTTAAATGAGGGATTTTCTTTATTGAGTTAAATGTATTATCAATGCAGCGCTTTAGCTTAATAATTGTCCATGCATACAAGTTTAAGTCTTTCCTGAGATCTGAGCCAAACTGAAGTAAAGTGAGTTCTGTCTTCAAATTAGAGGAAAGACTTTATTGTAATTCTTTTGAAGGCAGTGAAAGAAAACAGACAAATGCAGGATTATTTTTAATACCCAAAAAGAATGTAAAATATTTTTGTCATAGTGCTATGGAAACCTCACTGGGAAACGAGCGTGTTGTTTTGGAGCCGAATAGATTGTAATTGTTTGTAAGGATCCCTGTGGCCAGAAAGACATGTAATCGAGAGAACCGTTTGGGCAGTTTGACCAAACTCATGTCCTAAATGTATCTATTGCTTTGAGCACTCATTCAACCTCTCTGACCAGGTCCAGGGCACCCGGCTCTATGTCCTGGAGCCTTGGCACTGTCCTAGGGCTGCAGGCTGCAGGCTGCAGGGGTTGGTCCCAAAGCTAGAAGGACCACTGACATGGGACCACCCACCGGGTTACTCAAGGTGCTCCAGCAGGATGACAGTCACCTTTCCTATAGCTCATCTGTAAGCCACGTGCTGACTGGGACATGAGATGGACTCCTCACAGAACCCTTACCCTAACCCTCGGGTCCCCCTCAGCCAGGCCTCCGGTGGTACCTCTGGAAATCATGCTGGCCTCTGCCTCTCTCTTGAGCAGGATCTCAGCACCTGGGCATCAGATTGGCCTGCTCCACTTCTTGGATGAGTGGTCACCTTGCTCTCTGCCCTTCTGTCTAACACACCAGTCAGGAGGGTATCCTGGTGAGGGGCCAGGGGCTCAGAGGTAGACTCAGCTCACAGCTTTGCACACCAAGGGGTGCAAGGATAAGAGGCCCTTGTGAACTCTCAATGAACGGACCTTCAAGCTTTCTATTTGCAGTGAATACCTGCCACCCCTGGGTTCTCACCACAGGAGACCCCAGGGGTCTTCCTGTGGAGACGGTACTCAAGCTGCCACACAGGCAGGACAGCACCTCCCAGAGCAGCATCTGAAGGGTAGAGGGCATAGCTCCCTTGGAGCAAGGAGCAGGGACTTCGGCATGAAACACCAGGGCGGCTGCTATGCCAATGGATGGTCCTTTGCATGTACTGATGAGGCTCACACTACCAAGACCTGGAACAGCCGCTGTGAAATTGGTGCCCCAGATGAGAGCTGTCCTTCTGCCCTGTGCCAGGGATGATGTTTGTGGCAACCTGCAGAGGAAATGTTCCGACAGAGATTGCCTGGTGGGCCCATCTTCATTCCACAGAGCACAGAACCCTGCTGGTTCCAGAGTAGAACCTGGTATCTTTGTCTCCCCCCAACTCTGGGGGTGGAGGGTGTTCTATCCTCCACCTCAGGAAAGTGGCTCTTAGGTTCACACCCTGGTTCTACCACTCCTGGAGCTGTGTTCAAGTCACACCCCAAATGTCAGGCATCTGCACCTTCCTGCCCTGGCTGGGACCTCAACCTTGTGTCTAAAATAAAATTAGCACTGGGCGCCTGAAATTGGCACCTGGGCTCCCAGGCTGCCCATGATTTCTCTTGCTTCTTTGCTTTATAATCTAATTGGTGACTTTTGGGAGGCACATTGTGGGTATTCAAGTGTCTACTGAGTGCCTGTGGTATGCACAGCTCTGTGCTTGCTCAGAGGGAGAATGCACACCAGAGTCAAATACTCAGGACAGGGAGACAGAGCCCCTATGCCACCCAGGGGTGAGAAGGAGGGCATAAGGAGGGGACAATGGGCAGAGGGGTGGGGCAGGAGGAAGGAATGCAGCATGAGCAGAGGGGCACAGGGAGGGACAAGGTGTGGGCCCAGAGAACACGGGAGTGGGGGAGGGTGCTGTTTGGGTGGATGGTGTGTGTGGACTGGCCCGCTGTGATCAGTGCTTTACATTACTGGGCTCCCCTGACAACATCCCAAGAGAAGGATGTGAGGGCAAGTAGTTGATTTGGTAGGGGTCCTAGGAAACAGCGGGACAGAGAGGGGACTTGGCTGATGGAGGCTCCCCAAGAGTAGGTGTGGCTCAGCCCTGCTGGGTCTGAGGATAATGTGGTGGTCTCCCTGTAGGGCTGGAAAAAGAGGTGTAAGCTGTTCAGAGTGCCTTGTAGCCGGAGACCTGGGTGGGAGCTGGGCGGGCTGAGAGGGCACGCTTGGTAGGCGACACAGGTCTCCCTGGAGCCCCAGCAACACAGGGTGCTTGGTTTAACTTGGCTCACTTTAAATTGAATCTCAGTAGCTCAGGTCACTGGCTCCCTTCCTGGCTCTACTGCAGTCTGTGTCACCTCGCACCATGCAACTGGGAGACCATGGAGGACTGTGTGGAGGAGAAGGGCCTGCAGCCAATCTCCCATGTCCACAGAGCTCAGGGTCTGAGTCGCCAAACCCTCGCCTGTGGCAGTCTTTTATTTTTTCTTTTTGATAAATATATGAACCATCTTGTCCTGGCCCCTCTGAGCCTCCTCTGCTCTGGACAGCTGTTCTCTGTTCCTCCATCCTAATTTCACGGATCAGCCTTCCGAATCCCTTACAAGTCTCTCATTAATTTTTGGTGCTTGGAGTTGAAAGTAATTTGCAAATGAGGTCTGACAAGCCTGAGATGTCATGGGATTATTTCCTCCTGGCTTCTACCCACTTCACTCTCACGAAGGCATCTGAAGATCACTTTTCCAGGCAGCCTCACACCACAGTGACTCATGCTGGCTCTGTTGTGCTTGCAGCTGGCTGAATTCCCTGACCTTTCCACAAGTGCACTGCTAAGCCAGGCCTCCCGTCACCTCTTTGTGTAATCGGCTTATTGAACATGGGCACATTTAAGAGTAACAGCAGGACTGGAGGAATAGCACAGTTGTTAGATGCAGGCATAAGGCTTTGAGTTCAGTTCCCCAGCAGCACATAAACTGGGCATGGTAGTGCACTCCTGTAATCCCAGGAAGCTGAAACAGGAGGATTGTCGGGTATTCAAGCCGGCTTGGTCTACATAGTGAGTTCAGGACCAGTCTGGACTGCAGAGTGAGACCCAGTCTCAAAACAAAGCAAGTAAACCAAAAAACCCCAGGAGATTATTTTTGTAAAGCTTCAACAACTGAGTTCTCACGTGCACAACCCCCAATTCTGGCATGCAATTTACCTGACTGCTACTGCCAGAAATTGCAAACTGGGGGAATTCGGGCCAATTTGCCCACACATTTATTTTGTTTAGCTAACATGTTTTTTGTTTGTTTGTTCATTTGTCTTGAGAACCGAATTGGTTGCTGAGTTGGACGTCGAGAATGCTCACCCGGGCCTTCCACTCTCCTGACAGGGCAGGATATAGCTTTCTGGGTGGTCACTTCCTCTGGGCATTGAGTGACAGGCTGCACCTTTGGAAGGTCTAGCTAGCTCACCACAGCTCCCATCACACCCCAATTGCCTTGGTCTGGCTGCTGCACTAAATCAAAGCTCGGTGAGTCTCTGTGTGAACCTGGGTATGGACCTGAGTGCAGCTGTGTGGGTGACAACCAGCTGTAGGACTAGCACGGAGGACAGGAAGTTGCGGAGGGAGGCGTATGGGCTCAGCAGCCCTGCTTCTGTCTAGAGATGTTAATGGCAGAGATGGGCTCCTGGAGTGGACACATACTGTCCTACCTGCCCAGCAGGCCACTGTTTCTGGAATCTCCAAGGAGGCTGCCAGATTTCACATACTTGTGCTCTGTGGTCAGTGCTTATTGACCCAGGATGATCATGAATCCAAACTAGCACACGCCAATAGGGAAATGACTTGTCCAGAACAGTGCACACTGATCGAGGGGGACCACTAGCCTAAGCCAGCATACACAGAGCCAGACTGATCACTAGCTGAAGCCAGTTCACGCTGATCCAGGGTGACCACTCGTCTAAGCCAACACACACTGAGTCGGGATGACCACCGGTTCCAGGCAACATTCCTGGAATGAGCGCTGGTTCAACCCAGCTCACTGCTTCAGGATGAGCACTGGTTCAAGCCAGCTTACACCCTGACCCAGGGTGGCCACTGGCCCGAGGTAGGTGGCGGGATTTCAGCACTTCCAGCCAGTGATAACATTGGATGTTCTTCTCGTGAGTGGCTGACGCTGTGAGATGAAAGCCTTGTGGGACTTTGGCCCACTATCCTGACAGAGCTGGAAGCTGAAGTACCTGCTTCCAGACAGGAAAGAGTGAATCATCACATAAGGAAAGGAGCAGACAGATTCTCCAGGGTTTTGATGTGTGCTAAGTGGGCCCGGCTCTGACCTGGGGATGTCTCTTATTCAGACAACATTTTTTTTTCTTGGTTTAGGTCTTTTCCAGTTGGTTTCCACTGCTTACATCCCAAGCACCAAAGTGATCCTCTCACAATTCCCCTTAGCTGTTCCCGGGTAGGGACCAGGAGCCGAAGCCACTCACATGGATGTCCTCTGTGTACTGGCGATCTGCCTTGGAAGACAGGAAGCACAGACTGGCCTTCTATTCCATCTGACACCGCTGCAAGTGCGAGGGTGCAAAAGAAAACCCACATGGCAAGCAGCACAAGGAGAGGAAATCTGACTCTGCCATCTGGAAACGTGTCTGAGGACTTGGAGAGACAGGAGCTCTGGAAGTCAAGGATGGAAGTGCCTAGGCTCCTTCTCTGATTCACCCCAGGGTGACAAGAGGGAGAAGGCCTTTCACTGTTCACCAAATATTTGCTTCCTGTTTTTTTCTTTGTGTCCCTAGAGGAACTGTGCCCTGTCCTAGGTACTGAAGAGCCTATGGTGGGAAAGAATCCACGCTTGCACACAGAGCCTTAGGATGACATTGGAGTTTCATGCATTTTCATGAGATTGGGAATGAAAACTCTAATTCAACCCAAATTCTCCAGACGAGCGAGGCCCACCTTTCTCTTACTTAAAATGGACTTCCGATCACTATGTCACAGGGCTGCTCAGGAGATTAAATGCAATGGCGTGTAGGCTGGTTCTTGGCAGTAAGTATGGGAAAATACGGCTTTTCTCCCAGGGAAATCGGCGGCTGGCGGTACCTTCCCTCCTAACCTCCGTCCCCGGTGCAGAAGCCAGGAGCCAGGTTCGGCTCCAGCGCTGGGACGGGCGTAGGGAGCGGAGCGGCCACCAGGGGGCAGCGCGCGGCCGGGAATGTCCCCGCCGACCCCAGCCGGGCGGGCTCCCGCCGCCCGCGGGTTCCGTGCGCACTTCCGCCGCTGTGACGCCCAGAGCGGCTGGGGCGGGAGTGTGGTCCCCTCCCGGCCCAGGACACGGGACACTCGCGGGTCCCGGGCGTCCTCGACTCTGCGTGCCGCGCCCTGCGGCCGGCCCCTCCGCGCCGTGGACTAGGTCGTCGGAGTGATGCAGGGGCGTCGCCGGGGTCCCCGCGCCGCTACCTGGTGCCAGCGGGGGCCGCAGCCCGCTTAACGCCCCCAAACTTTCCTTCGCGGCTGTGTGGGGCGGATATGTCCCCGCCCGCGGAGGGTGGAGGACCCGGAGGACTGAGGCGGCAGGCCGCCTAGGCGCGCGCCGCGGTGACCGCCACCCCCGCGCGCCCCCGCGCACGTGCCCGTGGCCCGGCAGGAGGGCTGGTCCCGCGGAGCCGCCGGCGACTGCGACTCGCGTGGAGGCACCGCGGGGGGCGCGCACGCAGCTCGGCTTCCCGGGGGACCCGCGGCCAGGGCGCGGAGCCCGCGGAGCGTCGCGTGCGGTGGAACGGGCGTCCCCGCCGCCGAGAGACTTGGCTCGCCGCGCCGCCCCGGCCTCCTACGCAGGCCGCGCGCGCCCTCGCCCCCCGGGGGCCGTCGCGCGCGTGGCCGGCGCGGCCCCATGCTGCTCGGAGCGCCCCGGCCGCGCGCGCCCGAGGTCATGGACGAGGCGGCGCTGCTGGACCTGCTGGAGTGCGCCGTGTGCCTGGAACGGCTGGACGCTTCGGCGCGGGTGCTGCCCTGCCAGCACACCTTCTGCCGGCGCTGCCTGGAGCGCATCGTGTGCGCGCGCCGCGAGCTGCGCTGCCCCGAGTGCCGCGTCCTGGTGGGCTGCGGTGTGGACGAGCTGCCCGCCAACATCCTGCTGGTGCGCCTGCTGGACGGTCTCCGCCGCGGACCCCGCGCACCCCCCGAACCTCCGGACCCTGACCCTGCTGTCCCTGGCGTCTCTCCAGGCTCGTGCGCGCCGGCAGCCGGTAGGACCGCGCAGGCGGCCAAGGTGGGTACCCACGCGGGGCGTGCTGGTGCAGGGCACAGCGGAGCCCGGGGCCCTGGCTGGGTGTTGCTGTCTTTTCTCTAACTTTAACCGGTGCCGTCTCGCTCAGTGCCAACTCTGGACCCCTTCCCTTAGTCCCCTTTGGCCCCTGTCCTGGTGGCCAGACTTTGGGGACACCTGCTCCAGTGGAAGTGCACGCACCATGCCCCAGCGGGCATCTGCCTTCCGTCCTGGTGCCCTCACTTCCCGCCATTGGCAAGACCTGCGTCGCCCTTCATCTCCCCGAGGAGGGTCTTCTTACTCCCACTCCTCGCCGCCTCAGCCCGTCTGGAGGAAAGTCGGTACTGAGTTTCCCTGGTGCTGGTGCTGATGGCTGTTAGGAAGCGTGGCCTGCATGCTGCTCTCTGGCCCGGGAGAAGCGGAGCAGGGGCCAGAGACTGGCGGAAGAGCAGTGTTAGTCTGGAGGGGCAGGCCTTGGCCAAGCCAGGTCCTCACCTGTGTCCTCAGGCAGGGTTACGTTCTCAAGGGGCCATTTTTCTAGACTTTATTACTATTTTCTATGCGTAGCTGTGCTGTGCAGTACAGCTTTGCTGCCTCTGTTTTAGCAGACAGACCTCCTCTGGAGGGTTTCAGCAGTTTGGTTTCCAGGGCTACTGTCCGGAGTCACCACGTGCCCTGTGCCACCTGTGTAGTTCATCGGATGCTGTGTGGGTTGACTCAGTTCCATGTTCTGTCGCTTCTCTTGATGGAGAAGAACAGAGTTGAAGAGTAAAAAGCACATTTTTGGTCTATCGGAATTACTGTTTGTTTTGGACAACTAGCTGTATTCCTTTATTTCCGACTACTTCAGGAATTGGGCGTGCGTAATGTAACGCATACACTTAAATGCTGGAATATTCTAGTGTCTGAGACACAGGGGTGCAATGACACTCCACGGTGAGGAGCCTGCTCCTGGATGCGGGCTTGGGCCAAAGACCACATTTGCTGAATTGGGTTCTTACCTTGGGCCATCAAGAGTGGAAGGTCGCGTGGACCAGGGATATTTCTACCTGGATCACAGCTGAAGGAGAGGTTTCCATTGGTTTTAGTTGTGACTAAATGTAGCTACATGCTCCAGTTGGAGACTTGCTAAATTTTCTTTCCCATTCTTGCTCTTTATAATGCAATTTAAGATTTCTGTTTGTAAATTAAGCAGGTTATTCTTCCTGCTTCAATAGTTATGTGATTCTTGGGACCCTGCTTCTAATTAAACTCTAGGACCTTGGTGGCCAAGTGTTTGCAGATGTCTCCTATCTATCCCAGGGAATTGGGTTTGGCCAGGCGGTACAGCCAGGAGGCAGCTTCTGGAATTTTGGCTTCACCACGCACATTCTTTAGGATTTATCAGAAGGGTGGATGCTTCTAATGTTTAGTAAAGAAGCTTAGTAACAGAGAATTGATGTTTAGCTGACTGGATTTTGAGGCTGTGGGCTGGCTTTCTATCTGGGCGTACAGACTGTTCCCAACTGGCTACAGGTCTGGGAACTCTGAGAACACAGGTTTCTTTTTGCTGTGTGGCTGAGTGCTGTCCTCTGGTCTTTCTCCACAGGTTCCCCTCAAAGGAGTGAAACTCAGGTTCTGGGGAAGGTCTGTGCTATATTTATATTTTATCATTTTAAGAGAGGAGAAGTAGTAGAGGAGATTTACTGTTGTCTACTTTTTCAACCACAGCCTTCCGGAATCTTAGTCACTCAGATGGGCTGAATACTGTCCTCATGCTGGGGCAACAGTGCAGGGTCCTGGGGTGTCCTCCATGGCAGTGCTCCCCAACATTTTTTGGCACCAGAGACCAGTTTTGTGGAAGAAAAGTTTTCCACATGGAGAGTAGGGAAGTATGGTGCTAACATCATCTTCCAAGCTCCACTTTAGGTATCAAGCATTAGATTGGTATAAGGAGCCTCAGCCTAGATCCTTCAGTGTGCAGTTCACAGTAAGGTTGATGCTCCTAAGAGAACCTGGTGCCACTGCTGATCTGACAGTACTGGTCCATGGGCTGGGCTTTGGGCATCTTTGCCCTATGGGATAGAAATGAGTCACGGAAGGGAAAGGGGACTGATAGAGTCACTCATTAAGCTACATATACATTTGTAAGCAAAGGCTTCAGGTAGGAATGACTTCCAAACAGGTGTTTGGTGCTTTGCTGCCCATTGGAGCTGTGCTGACCCTCCTGGCCAGCTGACTGCTGGGTGTCCCAGTGTGCTTGTTGGATGGCACTCATGGTGCCACTGAGGGCATGCCAGATGATTCTGCAGGAGCCCACAGATATGCCATCCCCCATTTTCTCTCACACCCTCTTTTGGGCCATTTGAGATGGAGAAATGTTTTAGGTCTGTAGAGAGACAAATATTTGCTTGGCTTGTCTACTTTGTTAACAGGGTTATACAACAGGATTGGACCAGGTATAAAATTTGTCATTTGAATTTGGTTTCACTTGTACTTCATAAAGTAGTCTTCCCTGTGCTCTTCACCAGCACACCTGGTGTCCCCTGGCCTGGTCACTGCGGCCTCTCAGCTGTACTGTCACGGTGGTCTTGAGAGGGGACTCACTGTTGTTATCCTGATGGGAAACAGTGACACTGCCCTGGACATTGTGTGTGCCCTGGACATTCTGCCTTGAGATTCAGATCCCCAAAGCTCTGGGGTTTCCGGTCTGTACTGTGTATGTGTGGCTTCTTAAAGTGACCTTTGGATGTTCTGTTTTAATGATACCACCCAGCTATTACCGTGGCTAATATGTGCTAAATTTCTTCGTCTGACTTGTTGTTCTTACAGTTTGCAGGGGAATCCCTGTAACTTCAAGCTAGCATTGATTGAGTTGTTTCAGGCAATATGATCTGCTGACAGGCTCTGTGGGGGCTGGGCATGCAGTCAGTGGCAGAGCACTTGGCTGGCACACGTGGGGCCTTGAGTTCTATCCCAGCACTGCAGCACACAATAACATGAAAGAGACTGCTAGAGGGGTCTTGTGGTTCCATATTGAGTGATTCAAATATTGCTTTTTGATATGAGAGATTTAATAAGGACTCAAATATAATTATTTTCTGAAAATTTTTTGTAATGGAATATTCCTTGCTGTGCATTTGGGCATATGCAGAACCTATTAAGTACCTACCCTGTGCCAGGCCCTGATCTTGGGCTCTCAGAGACTGAGGTGAAGGCGGGGAGTAGAGAAACCATTCTGCTTTCAGCTTTTGGGAGGCACTGTGGTACAGGCTGGCCTTGGCCCAGACCTCTGCAGGGTGTAGGAAAAGGACATTTTCACACATTAAATTACTAAAGAAAGGTTGGCGCTGCCTGTGGTGATGTAAAGGTAGGCTTTAGAACTCAGCCTATGCAGTTTTGTATTTTGTTTATTGGTTCGTTTGTGGTGCTGTGGTACTGCCCAGGGCCATGCCGTTGCTGGGCCCACGCTCACCACTGAGATGTACCCGCAGCCTGACATACGTGGGATTCACATTTGAGTCAGACCCATATTTCCTCTCTGCCTCCCGGACATTGTAACTAGGACTTGCTCATGGAAAAATTAACATAAGAATTACATACATTGAATACTTTATTGTACAAATACATGCTGATGTGGTCTTTTCACCAGTTTTGGGCGCAGAGCTGAGGGCTTTGATTTCTGTTTCGACTTGCCTGAGCCACTAAGCCTTAGCCAGCAGTAATGACTTCCTATTTATTTCAAGTGGAGCGAGGACTCAGAGACTCAGAGTTCTGAGTATGCACTCTTTTAGATTTTAAGCAATTCCTCTGCTGCAGTGTTTCCTGTTCTTGTCCCCATGGATGTGGCCACTTTAAAGCAATCTGCCTCTGTTGAGGCTTTTCCATGGAGTCATCTTGGTCTTCCAAGGGGGTCACTTTTAATTTTTTTCCACTCAGCTTTCTTGGTTACATAATACTTAAAGTATATATTTAACATTATAAGCACAACTTGCCCAAACAAGGTGGGAATAGGACAATGTTTGTTAAGGACAGGCCTCCCTGGCTCTGTGAAGGCCTCCCTGCCCTGTTGCCTGCATCTTTCCACTGTGGTGGGCACAAGTGGTTTGGTGAGCCCTGCTGTCCAGCTTACCAAGGCCTGGATGGGAGTGTCTGGGGTGTCTTGAGGCAAATGGGTCTGTTCTTTGGTTGCCCACAGGTCAGGAGCCTGTGCTGAAGTTGTCTTTGAGTGGCATGGCATGCCTGTTGTGGGCTGGGTACTCTGGTGGCCAGTGGTGGCCTACTGTGATGACCTGTCTGTGGTCTACCAGGAAGATAGTTGGCTGGGTCAAAGAGCTGGGATGTGACCTCTGCCTTCTATGCTGCTGGATGTGTGTTTAGGACTCTGCTGTGTCTGGTCATGGATATAAATAAGGACCCCAGAAGGCCAGGCAGGACAGCTGATGCCATGACCACTGAGCTGTAGTGCAGTCCTTTCTAGACCCCCCATGTGGATACATAGCAGCCACGTTTTAGCCAATGGTACCTTGTCCGGATTTCCACTCATTGACACTGCCAGGTGATGGGCTTCCCGGCACATCTACTGAATCAGTGATCGGTGTGGATCTCCTGTTTGCCTGGCTTTGTGGGGTGGCTGGCCCTACACGTTGGGATCCAGGCTGCAAAGGATCCTTCTGCTAGCGGTGCAGTTAGTCAGGATATTGCTCCATTTAGGGGTGTTGCCTAACTTGCCTTGAGGCTGAGGTTATTATCCTTACTCTAGGGCTGGCCTTAGCTCTGTAGCTGAACCAGAGCCTAGCATAGATTGCTATAGTCCCAGGACTGCATGAAGCAGGAAGGGGCCCAGGTAGGTCCAGCTTGGGTACCAGGGGAGGGCCAGGGACCCATGTTCTCCTCTGCTATCGCCTTGGTGCTCCCGCCTCCCTCCCTGGCACCAGGAGAGGCACTGACTTTTGGTATGTCTGTATGCAGACAAGGAGGGACTCTTGTCTTCAGGTGGGTGAGCAGGTGTGTGATCTGCCATCCCAACCCGCTCCCAGACACCTGAGTTAGAGCTGCCTCTTGTGGGGTGGAGGGTCTGTAACACAGGAGAGGAACGACCCTGGGTGGCCTGGGCTGGAGCCCCAGCGCAGGTGATTCCTGTCAGGGTCCCTACCCTCCATCCCCAAGTGCCCGGGTCTTGTTCTCTGTGGGGAAGGGCTTCATCTGTAGCACCAGAAGGAAGCTCACCTTTGTGTTGCCCTGGCACTATGGGCTGC
Source organism: Ctenodactylus gundi (assembly GCA_004027205.1). Lineage (NCBI taxonomy): Eukaryota > Metazoa > Chordata > Mammalia > Rodentia > Ctenodactylidae > Ctenodactylus > Ctenodactylus gundi. Next base: position 1,383,261 of record PVKB01000012.1, on the reverse strand, counting down.
CATCTCTCCAGGGACCGTGCTTACTCATGGAACACCCGAGGCTCCTACCTCCAGGCAGCAGCCCTCGTAGAGGCCTGTGGTGGCTGCCCTGCATATAGTTCCTAAACCGAGAGTGTGTGGATGCTTGTGGACATTGTGGTTGTGGGTAGATGTATTTGTGAGTTGGAGTTGACACCCCACTTTGCAGAGAGCCAGTGTGGCCTGTGTTGGGGAGACTGGACCACTGGGCCTGACGGGCCATCTAGCCGAGTAGGTATTCCAGGGTGATTCACCTCTTCTGTTGCTCCAGGGCTGGTCTCTGTCACCAGAGGCTGTGCTTCTGATCTTTACAAGCACCAGAGCTTATGGTCCCACCTCCTTTCTCTTCATTGCGCAGGAACGGAGCTGGTCTGCATCTTCCCAGCCTGGCCGCTTACCTGGCAGAACTAGCACACTCCTCCTATTGGTTCTTGGTTCTGTTCTGGGAACCGCTGGCACTGTGGAGCATGGCAGAATCTGTTCCCAATTACACAGTTGCTTCTGGTGTGCGTTTCAGCTCAACCTGTATTTAGTCTCCATCTTTTACTGCTAGCTTGAACTTTTCGGAGTACATTTTTAAAAATAAAATATTGCCGGGCCTTGACTGGGGCCACTGCTCTTGAAAGGCCAAGTTCTGTGGGTTTTTCCCACACAGCAACACCTGGACTTTGTGAGTGGGAAATACTCCCATCCACTCTGTGTGTCCCACTGTGGTTGTCACTGGCCTTGGAAGAACCTCAAGTGTCACTAAAGCTGCTGGCCATGGTGAACATTGACAGTCCTGCCTCCTGCCCGCCAAGTGAGGCTCCTATGTGGAGGTCCAGCACCACAGGGCCCACCCCAGGGTGCTTCCCCACTAAGCTTGCTATGGGCAGAGATCCCACGGTCCACAGGCCTCCTTGGAGCCCCTCCTAATGTCTCCGCACACGTGTGTTTACCTGCACACGATGCAGTGGCTATCTGCAAACACACAGGTATTAGGGTGTTTGCATTTCTGCTTAATGGTATGTGTGCAGATTGCTCATGCGAACTCATTGGAGTTTAGATGAATTAGGGTTCCCACGGGAGCTCAGCTCAATAGACAGTTTAAAAGCCTTCTTCCCCCTGGGCAAATGCAAATGCAGAATGCTGGAGAGGAGCCCTCACTGCCTTCCAGGGAGAAAGGACCCTGACAGCTCCTGGGGGCCTCCAGGTGCTGTCTCAGGAAAAGGCATTAATGCATTTTTCTCTCTCCTGCTTTATTTGAGCATTGCCTGCCAGGCACTCCACCAGCACCGCTGCGCAGGGAGGATGGGGGGGGGGGTACCTTTGAAAAAGATTGGATTTGTCTCTATTTGCAATGAAATGTATTGTTTTTCCATTTAGTAAGTAACTGGAAATGCTGCAGAGAACAACATATGCCTGCGACCTTTTATTCTGTTCTCTGTCTGGCAGGTACTTCTTCCAGCACACTAGGCATGACCTATTGAGGGGGGACAGAGAGCTCACAGGCTATGATGTCTCTTTCACACTCTGGCATACATGTAGGGCAAAGGTCCTGGGTGGTGGTGGGGTCATGGTGTGGCCTGAGTGGAGGGTCAAGCTTCTGATCATGCCTCCTTAGTGAAGCAAGATGCTACTTTCCTAGGCCTAGGGGACAGTCCCCTGAGGGAACTGGGAAGCAGGAGGCTCAGAGCAGCTGATGGGGCAGAAGGGCCTGACCAGCTCAGCATGGCATCTCATCTCTTGTGGGTCCTGGCTGACCACCACTAGATGCCCCAAATGCTTAGTCTATGGCTGTCTGTCCTCAGCCTTCACCGCCAGCCAGACCCTTTGCACTTGTTCTGGCTCTGGTCCTAAGTCCCAGCTGCTGAGCCTTCTTTCAGAAGTCCTGGAGTCTCAGTTCCCATAGCTTCCCAGCTGCCCCTGGGACAGCCAGAGGGTCTGGTCCCCAATCTCCTAGGCAAGCCTCCAGTCCTGGCCTCTCCTGATGCCTTTGAGGCCTAAAGCTGTGTCCCTCCACACTTTCTTGGTAGCTGTCCTGGCCTCCCCCGAACCCCTGTCACACCCTCCCCTGGCCTTCTTGGGAACAGGTGTTTATTTGTGGTCTGTGTGGTCCCATCTTATTAATATGTATATATGTGATCCATAATGTTTACAATAAACTTGAATATTTTGTGCACATATACATCACATCAAAATTACAATCCCTTCCCCTCCTCCCCTTTGACCTTCCTTTAACTCCCACTATCCCCCCGTCTTGCGTTTCCTTAAAAAGTTACCTGCCGCGTGGGAGGCAGCAGAGCGGCAGGTGCTCACCAGCACCATCTGAGTCAGACAAACCCCGACTTACTGTGCGTTGTTTTCTCAGAATGTGCTTCTGCTGGCCTCATGGTCACAGCATGGGGTTGTGGAAGGTGTCCCACGCACCCAGGCCCCCTCTGCCCTGCTTGCTGGTCCAGTTCTTGTCCTGTCCCATCCCTGGCCCCTGGCTGAGCCTCCGCGGGCTCCTGCCGGGTCACGCTGCATGATGTGTGGTGCAGTGAGTGGAGTGTGGGATCCCTGAGGTTTTCCTTTTCATGGTTTTTTGATTGGCGCGTGGTAATTGTGCCTGCTGATGGTTATGTGATGTGTAGATACATGTGCAATGATGAGATCGGGGCGATTAGCACAGCCATTGCCTCACTCACCTTTTCTTTGTGTGGGTATCAAAACTCTCTTACCACTTTGCACCACACAGTGTGTTGCTGTTAGCTGCCGTCATCCTCTGTGCAGTGAAGTGCCGGGAATCCACCCTCCTGTCGCCCGTGGCTTTGCACCTGCTCGCCGCCTTGTCTCTGGACTCCGCTTTCCTCCTCGCCAGCCCCTGGCAGCCACTCTGCTACTGTGAACTTCTGTAGACGACTGACTGGCTGTCTGAGACTCCACCTGAGCAAGATCGTGGGGTGTTTGTCTTTCTGTGCCTGGCCTATATCATTTAACATGATAGTCTTTGGGTTCATGTGGGTTTCCTCATGTGCCAAGGTCCTGTCCTTTTTTATGGCGGAATGAGCATTCTGTCCTGTATGCTTGCCTCGTCTTCTTTAGCCATTCACAGCAGGTGGACACCTGGGTTGCTCTATACAGTGACTGCTGTGAGTCGTAGGCCATCGGCTGGGCTATGCCCACCGGTATCTCTTGCATGCTGATTTCACTTCTTTTGGATAGATATTCAGAAGTGGGGTGTCCGGTCGTGACTGGTTGTTCTATTTTTCTCAGCTCCTTCTCCTCTAGCCGTTGTCACTTTCTCTCTGGGGTCATTGGTGTTGCTGTCTATTTTTAGTTTTTTAAAGGAAGCAACATGATTTCCTTGGTGGCTGATGTATATTCCCATCAGCACTGTGCATAGGCTGGTCCCTTTCCTGATGGGGGCCGTTCCATCTAGGGTGAGGTGTGTGATCTTGGTGGCCCTGACTCAGGTGGCCATAGTGAGTTGTGGTGGTGAGTGAGCATTGTTGCTTTGAGGTTCCTGACTCTTGTCCTCCCGTCTGCAGTGTGGGCCTGCCGTGGAGTGAAGGAGGTGCTGTCTCTCTGTCAGTAGATGTGGAGACATGGCTGTCCTAAAGGGGCACATATTTCTTTGACCTAAATGGGAGCATCTGTCAGGTGGGAAGTCTTCTGGGATGCTAGTGTTTCGAGGTGACAGTTAACTTTGCTGATTGAGGCGGCAGAGAGGTGACCTGGAGTGCCAGGGGTTGGCTGGGGTAAGACCAGTGTGGGGGAGTGTGAGGGAACGCACTGGAGCGCTGGTGCTCCTTGGGGGAACAGGGATGTGAAGTCTGGGGTGGGTTGAGACGCATGAGCAGGCTGCAGGGGGTCTCTAGGAAGGTGTTTTGGTACTGCATTTGTGTTTTAATGACCCTTGAAATTTGTCAGTGGGTGTATTTAAAGACATTGTAGTGCCTATGGGGTTTCATTTGGAGAAAAACTTAAAAAGTGAGTCTGTTTTAAAGAAACTTATTAGACAGATGCGGTGAAGATGAGGCTGGCAGACCATAGCAGGGGTGAAAATTGGCTGAGGTTGCAGGAAAGAGAACTCGAGGAAATGCTGCACCAGTCCAGGTGTGAGACACACCATGTCCACCCGAGGACAATGTAGTGGCATGCATGCCAAGTACTATTCAGCCCTAGACAAAGGAAATCCTGGCACAGGATGAACAGCGAGGGCATCACACTGAATGGAATGAGGCACTTGGATGGGAGCCACTGCTGCTGTCCCCACGTCCCGGGAGTCTGTGAAGGCGGGACGCACAGAAGCAGGTGGACCTGTGGCTCCCAGCCACGGAGCAGGTGGGGAGGTGCTGGGCACAGCAGGCACCATCGTTAGCCGGGCAGCAAACCCTGGGCCTTGTTGCAGCGCGACGGCGGTTCACAGCAGTGGACCCTGGAGACACACTAAGTTCTTGTGTAGTCTCACCACACATAACACAAAAGCAATTATGTGAGGTGCTAGAAGTGTCAGCGGGCGTGATTGTGGTGATGGTTTCACAGTGTCATCGTCACTGGTACATCTTAAATATGTATGATTTTTATTTGTCAATTATACTTTGACACAGCTGGGGAAAATTATAAATAACAAAGCTACTTTTAAAAACCTACAAACCGACTTACTGTAGAGTAAGCGGCCTTCATTTCCCCCAGAATATTAACATTTGTTCTCTTAGGTACCATTCCCCGGGGGCGTGGGTACCAGCATTCCGGCCACCCCGATTGTGGGTAGTGAGGGGTTCCTGGTCTCCAGGGCCGTGGTGCTGGAAGGTGGTGGGGCTTTCCTGGCCTGGGGGGAGGTGACAGGGTCAGGAGGACCCTCTCAGGGGACTCAGTGTTCGTTCTAGGAGTAGGCCGTCAGTGTCCACGGATGAGCTAGCCACTCTGAGAGCCTCTATAACAGCAAGTGCTACAGCACAAGTTCCTGTGAGTTCAGCCTTTTCCACGCCAGCTCACTTGTTCTCACGTGTGCTCCTGCCTTCAGTGCTACTTGACACGTTACGATGCCACCTGAGACCCTTGCCAGATGCCATTGCCCCTCCTGGGTCCCAGTCTCCAGACCCTCTTTTCTGTATAGCCATAGTCAAGCCTCAGGCATTTTGTTGTACGTACCGGAAGCAGTCTAGGACATACAGGCCTTGAGCCATCCTGCACGCCTGTTGGTCCCTCCTGCCCTTTTCCCTCCCTTCAGTTCCTTGTTGTGCCTCTGAGCCCGCTGTTCCCGCTGTGCCGCTGTTCTCTTCTCTTCCTGCCTCCTCCCTCACCACCTCCTGCTGGTCTTCTGGGTACACAGCTGGCCGGTTCCAGTTGTTGACTTCTGAGGTCTATTTCTCCTGGTCTGCAACTTCCCAAGCCTCTTGCTATTCAGAACAGGGCTGCTGTGCCCTGGCATCCACACTGCCTGGACCCTGGACCCCTACGCCAGGGTCCGCTTGAACCCTGGACACTGAGGCTGGACCACTTACTGGACCCGAGATGCCCGTGCCAGGCTACCAAGACTCTGGATCCTGACACTGGAGGCTGCCCAGCCGGGATCCCAGGTGCCGATGCTGGGCCACTTACCTGGATTCTGGGTATGTCCTTGGGCTGTGACGGACATCCTGCCTAGGAAGCTCCCGTGAGGCCTTCTCTAGCAGCCAGCCAAGAACACAGCTGCAGTATGATGAAGAATGATTTTGACCTTCTGCCAGGATAAAAAACATCCATGATTGCAGAAAGAACTGTTATTTTTAAACCCAAAATTAAGTCCAATTAGAGCACAGAAATACATGCATTCCAGAATGTGCCCATTGCATCTACAGCTTTCCAAGGGCTGTTCTCATCAGTGACTTTACAGAGCCCAGGGTGCTGTCAGTTCCCCAGGCTCAGCTGTGTCCTGCTGAGCCGTGTCTGCCCGTGTGGGGCTGGTGGCCTCCTGCCAGGCCTGTGTGACAGGCTGTGGACCGGGAGTAGGTCCCTACCCCCACAGGCTGTCCCAAGGCATTGTTGGAGTCCTGTGCAGTCCTTTGAAGCCATTTGTCTGTGGTTCACAAAATGCTGTGTAGCCTCAGAGATGAAAGGAGGGTTAGAAGTGCAAATGACTGCCAATATGAATATTAATAGCAGCATTATTAATAACTGAAGTTGTGTGCCAGACATTTGACTTTTGGTTACATGGGGCTGGCCTCGTACCAGACCTAAGACTCCTTGGCTCTGCTAGCAGACCTCCTACAGAACGTGTCTGTATGGGCAAAGGATATCTTAGTGTCTGACTAAGGTCATTGCACACCGAGGCCCTGGCCCCTGTGAGCTTCCAGGAGCAGGGCTCAGCTTCCAGTTCTCCCCAGAGCCAACATGGCATCCAATACAGGTAAGGTGCTCAATCAAGATTCAGAATAAGGAAGACCAATGAATGAATGAGAGGAAAGAGAGGGGTGGTTGAAGCCAGAGAGGGCACACAGGGCCTGGGCTCTACCAGGAGTGTGACACAGGACTTCGCTTTTCTCCAGACCACCAGTCAGAACTGTTTCATAAGCTGTGAGTTCATCTAGAGTCCTTTGATAGCCACCTTGGTGTTGTCACTGCGAACGTGCGAGACTCAGGTGAGCAAGCTGCCTTCAGTGGCTGCCCCTGCTTGTCTCCAGGCTCTGATCTCACTGCTGTGGCTGCTTCTCCACTCGTGACCACGCTGTTCATCATTAGAAATTATCCCTTCACATTTTAAACGCTGGGGCTTCTGCCTGACTAATGCTGTCTTCAATTATGCATCATCGAGTGTTTTACTGTGATCTAATGGGGTCCATCACTCATTGAAATGGCCCCAGTCAGCAACGATATTCCCCAGAGCTCAATGCTCTCAGCCCTGTTCTCCACTCCCTGAGTGCCAGCCTGCGTGGCTGAGCTCTGCACACAGCTGGGCTCCCATAACTCGTGGATCGTCCTAGAGGTAGAAACCATCTTTGGAAGGCCCTCTTTACGGTAGCTTGCAGGGAGCCTGCGCCCAGTGACACTGGTGGTGACTGACATAGCTGTCACCTGTGCTGGCATTGCACACATGTTCCCACAGGCCTCATCATACACTCTGCAAGGGAGGATAGTGGACATGTGGCACAGGAGGCAGTGCAAACTCTGCATTCTACTACAGGAACCGGGGGGATGCCGCAGGAGGGGCTGGGGCACTGCAAGTGACTAAGCCAGAATATCTCCCCCTTAGCTTGGATCTGGTCCTTGTGCACCAGTCCATGGAGGCCACCCATCTCCTCTGCAATGTGTTTTGAGGTCTGAGTGAGCAAACCAAGGTCAGCAGTATCCTTTCTTTCTAAGGGAGAACCTGCTGAACCAATTAATGGCTGTCAATGTAAACACATAATTTATAAAAATTATAAACATGTATAAATGTAGATGCAGCCATGAAATTATACACACATGATGGGTGTCAGGGCTAGAGTGGAAGATGCCTAGGTCAAGGTCCCATGTGGGGCATTTTACCTAAACAACTGCTTGTTAACTTCTGGATACTTAGAGGAGAAATCCACGTTACTAGACCATGTGCCCAAAGACCCTGACACAGGAAGCTATACCAGAAAACTCACTTGATGGACAGTGGAAAAACAAATCTCCTTTGAGAGCCCTGGGATCAATGTCAAATGGTGAGTCATTGACATGCCCTATGAATAATGGACGAGGTATGTCCTGGTAGCCTTCCACTTGGGCTGTGAAAGAGCTTTCTAAGAGCTGGCTTCTGACCAGGTCTACTGATGTCGTGCAGAGGGATGGAACACATAGCCTGGGCATCACTACTAGAGCTGCCTACACCTGGCCCAGGAAAGTACCATGGTCAAGGGCCCACACTACCCATCAGGTTCCAGGTTCCTCCATAGCCACTTGGCTTCTGAGGATGGAGCAGCATACCTCTCTTTGCCTGTTACCTAGAAAGCCTATTGGAAGCTGAGCCTGGTGGCACACGCCTGTAATCCCAACACCCTGAGAGGCTGAGGCAGATGGACTATCAGATCAAGCCCAGTCCAGGCACCTTAGTGACTTAGTAAGACCCTATTGCAAAACGAAAAGTAGAAAATGGGCTGGGTGTGTCGCTTGGTGTGAAGGTCCTGGGCTTGATCCTCAGAACCACACAGCAAACCAAAAGTCAACAAAAAGCAATTTCTCAGAGCAACTGCAAGTTGGGATTCTGAGGAACAGGCATTTGTACACTTTCAGCCAACCCTTGTCAGGGATGCAGAGGAAGGCCACTCTTTAACTTACTCTGGGTCTCAAGAGGGAAGGGAGGTGTTCCTAGGAGACAGGAAAAGTCTGTGTGGATTGCTGTGGCAGGAGGTGGAAGCCTCAGCCTGGGATGAAGCTTGAGGTGTGTGGAGCTTGGGAGGAGAGGGGAGGGTAGAGGAAAACAGAGATGACTGCTGAGAACTGCTGGGGCAATTTTGTGTGGGGGACGAGAAGGAGTATCAAGGGAGGAGGCAGGGGGAAAGAGGAGAGATTGAAAGGGGAGAGTGGTAGGAAAAAGTATCCACAGCTAGGAAAAGAAGGGTTGCAGGAAATACTTAGGCCAACTCTGTAGGGTCCTTGATGTGGGCCCCTCATTCTTCCTCAGAGTCCCAGCCTGACTTTGTTGGAGGAGGGACTGCCCCTCAAGTGGCCTCACTCTCTCTTTTCCCCTGGAAGCATCACTACTGACTGCCACATGAGATCCAACAAGGCCGCACCTAGGCTGGGCTTCTGCATATCATGGAATAGGATGGGTCTCATGGATGGGGCCTGACCTCGAGAACTGCAATCCTGCATGGAAAAAACCCCAGGACCTGGGAAATTCCCAGAATGTAAACTCCAGAGAAGGGCTCTTACACTCGATGGGAACACAGAAAGTGTGGGCTCAGTATATGGGGTAGTTCAGCAAGGAGCCAAGGCTGGTGACACTCAGACGGTTGTGTGACCCTGATAGACAGCCTGAGCACCCAGGGTCTTCTCCTGGTATACCACAGATATGAGGAAGGTCTGTGCTTCGGGGTGGACAGACGGACAGCTAGGGCCATGAGTCTTATGGTGGCAGAAATGAGAGACCAGCAGGGCTGAGTAGCCTTGCAGAAGAGGCTGATGACAACCACAATGCATTTGAGGACAGTCGTATAGGACATGGCCGCATGGAAGGCCATGTATGCCAAGAGGGACCTGTCAGGACACAGACTGGGCAGCAGAAAAATTGTGCTATCCCTTTAGGGGAAGAGATGCTAAGACCTGGCCTATAACGGTAGACACACAGGCAACTCCAAGCCTCTCGAGATGGCACCGTTAGATTACCACCAGCTCACCACTCCCCCCGCCCACCCCCCGCCCCAAGTTGGACTTCAGTCCAGTTTCTCATGCTCTGCTGTGGGTGGGCCCTGGCCCCACACCCCCGTGGTTGGGGCATCGGTGCTTGTTCTGAAAGCCAATGCCAAGTGCATATTGGGGTTGGCAGACAGTCCTGACTTCCTCAGGGCTCCATGTCACCAGGCTTCCCAGATTGGGAAGAGATTAAGATACTTTGTGCTATCTTTTACCATATAAATATAGATAAAAATAGGTTTGTATAAGTCTGAGGGAGAGTTTTATGGTAGAACTTGAGAGTATGTTAGTAACAAGACTGTCTGCCTTGAGGTTTTGGTGGGGAGGGCCGGGGCGAGGACCAAACCTTCCCACCCCTGGGATGCAAAGATGACCCACTTGCCCAAGGCAAAGTTTATGGCCACATGGGAGCCAGCCGGGCACAGGTACCTTTGGGGGATGCAGTGGTCCTTGGGTTCCTGTTTACGTTTGCTGAGTTCTTGATTGACGCAGTGCAGTGGCCATTATGGAAATAGGATCAGGTCATCCTAAAGTGGCAGACGTTTTCTTGCCTGATCCCTCTCCCACCAGCTGGGTCCCTCTCCCTCTGGACTGAGCTTTAAAATCAACCCAGATGTTTGTGGAGCTCAACATTTGTGGTCATGGAGACAAGCTGAATACAAAATTTTTCCTTCTCTGGAAATCTGTGTCTGTGTGTTTCAGAAACATTTACAAAAAGCTAATGGTTTAACAGGTGTTCAAATAAGCCATCTTTTGATGGTTTGAATTCTTAATTTTATACTCTAAAACAGCATTGTCCCCTAGAAAGGCAATTCAAACTGCATCAGTAATTTAAGATTTTAGCAACCGTATTACAAGGGGTGAAAAGAAGCAGATTAAACTCATGTCCCTAATACACTTTAGTTAGAGTGGAGTCCAGGATCTCCTGCAATAGGAAGCCGTCGGTGAGGTCTCTTCTCTGCCCTGCTGCCTCATGTGCGAGGCCTGGTGTGGTTCACACTCTCCACTCACACGTTTTTGGCCCCATCTGTTCTCAGTGTCAGCGGTGAAGTGTTGTCATCGGGGCAGTGGGCTCTAGTGGATCAGAACACTTCAGTTGCTTAGCAAGGGTCTAATGGTGACACGAGCTTTTGCACCTGTGTCCTGTGCTTTCCTAGGGTCTGCGTGTGTCGGTGGCCGACAGCATGAGGTGTCTCGATTTCCGACTCGTCTCTGTGGTACAGTCTACAGATGACTGCAGGGAGTTTTTGCTTGAACTTAAAGTAATGAGAGTCTGAAGGGCTCATAAAACATGTGCTGAGAGGCTGGTGTAAAACAGCACAGGCGTATTTCTTGTGCCTGCTGATTATTTACACCTCCCATGGGCATCTGTACCTCCTTGACAAGTCCTGGTGGCCATCAGTTCTCAGCAGTCTGATGGACATGATGTCCGGGTGTGCTTCTCTGAGTCTCTTAAGGGAGTTACATCCGTAGGTTCACGTTTTTTCCTAGGAAACTGCCCCCTGTTTTGGAAATATGTGATTATGGGACGGTCACTTGGACAGTTCTTTGTTCTCAGAGATGACGGGCAATATCTGTCATAGTGGGAGGAGCATTCTGTTCGACTTCCTGTCTCTGTGGGATGGGGGACTGTGGGTGTGGGGGCAGTGTTTTCCTGCTGTGTTTGGTAAACGCATCACTTACTGCTTCTGTTAATGATGTGTGTCGGGTGTTGAGTCCTAGGTCTGGGCTTGTGTCTTGAGTTAGGGAGGGAAGATAGTGGCCCTGTTCTGGGCACCTGCTCTGCCTGTGATGCTCACAGTGAACAGGAAAGCTAATTTACTGGGAGCAGCAGATTATTGAAAACTCACTGCATGGAAATTGGATTTTGCCTTTTATTACTTGCATGTGAACTATCAGGTTTATGTTTAAGGCTGTGGGGATTAGCATACTTTCTCACTGGCATTATTTAATTAAGAGTTAGCATTTCATGGGTTTGGCTCATCACCAGATATTTAATTAATGGGGTCCAGCTGGAATGGGTTGACGGGGGTCTGGGTATTCCCTCCTATCCCCTGGAGGCCCAGTAGCAATGACCGAACTCCTCCAACATGGCTGCCTTGTGGTGCTATGTTACAGCAAGTGCTGCTATGTTCCTAAAGCCTCGGAGTGAAGCTCAGCCATTTCCTCCTGAGGTGTTGTCATGGGGACAAGACCCCCTCGTGGAGGCCAGCCTTAGGCCCAGAGCCACCGTTGCTGTGGTGTGCCTAAGCTGAAGCTCTTGTATGCACTTTGTTTTGTGGGGCCGAGGAGAAACCCAGGGCCTGATCATGCGGGGCCTGTGCTCGCCCTGAGTAGTACCCTGGGCTCTATCATCCCTTTTACCTTGAGACAGGACCTCACTGTGCTAGCCTTGAGCTTGTGATCCTTGAGCTCAGCCCCTTGAATATCAGGGATTGCGGGCGTGCACCACTGTGTCTGACAAGGGGTGGTGGTCACAGGGAGAAGCAGATCCGGTGCGGACGGTGAGTCTGCTGACAGGATGGCCACTGTGACGCTGTGGTTGCTAACCTGCTCCCCGCAGGGTGGGAGGAGCAGGAGGGGGCAAACACTTCCATGGAGTGGGAGCAGCTCTGAAGCTCTGCGCTGTGGTGTTGGCCTCTTTTTAAATATTTTTCTTGAGGTTTGAAAAGGCAGTTAGGCTGATGTTGCCCAACATTTAGACAGGTTTATGGTGAGGACGCAGAAATAATGCATAAAAGGGCAGAAGGTCTTCCAGGATCTTCGGTACCATACTAAAGTCATACACAGACAAGGCCCGGGGGTGGGGTGGCTGGGCCCCAGGTGGTAGTCTGACCAGGGGTTAAGGCCTGACCTGGGCTGAGGGCCTCAACAAAGGTGATGACCTGACGTGGGGTGATTTCTGAGCTGGGATGATTTCCTCAGTGAAAATCTCATTCTCAGTCCCCTTGAAGTATGTGAAGGTACAGAATTGGACCCACACTTTTCCGCTCGATTGAATGAAATCTTTTGTTTTCTGTACGATTTTCAGCCAACTCACCTGTTTCTCAGCGTGAAACTGAGGGGTTTCATTAGAGCCCTGGAGACTGGCCAGGAAGCTGCGGGAACAGTTGATGTACATGTCCCTCATCCCTCTAGGACAGCCCAGCCAGAGGCTCTTGGATGCTGTGAAGCTCATGAAGATAGCCTAGATGCCCTCAGCCACTGTACTGTTTCGGGGGCATCGTCCACTAACCTGGGATGAGGTAGTGGGCAGAGAGAAAGACCACATCACTTTGTTTTGGCAGAAGGGAAGAGTGTGGTGCCGTGAGCGTTAGCACCTGTGTCATACAGCAGGAAGCGGGGACCATGCTGGCTGGCACTCAGCATTCACCACTGGTGTGTTTCCTCAGTTCCCTCAGCTGGCAGGAGGCCCTGCAGGGTGGCCGGGTCTCTGTATCACAGCCTGCGTCCTGCTGCACCACATGTGTCTGTGATCACCTCAGTGTGGCAGTGTGCCGTTCACTAGCCAGCCAAAACCTTGTGATGTTTGCTAAGAAATTGGAAGATGAATGGTTGATACTTGTAGTGTATTTGTAGGATAGCTGTCTTCCTAGGGGGGTTCATGGAGGGGGGGATTTGAGTGACGTTTGTGGAAGGGAAATGGGAGTTTGCCTCCTTGAGTAGAATTCCTCCCTGGAGAAGTGCAGGCGTGCCCAGTGAGGGCAGGGCCCAGGGAGAGCCCTGTGGGACTCACCAAGGATGGCTAGTGTCTCTCCTCTTCTCTCTCATGGAATAGTGTGGGCGGTCTCTTGGAGTCATCCAGCTGATGTCAGCTAATGGGGACATTTCTTTTAGTTATCTAAAATAGGATGTATTTAGAGAGTTGTTTATACTTCTTTCAAAAGTAATATATCGTCCAATTGTCTCTGGGATTTTGAGTAGCCTTTATTTGAGTCTAGCAGCAAAAATAACAATAAAACCACATTAAGGTTCAATCAGCCTTCCATATCTGTGAGTTCAGCATTCATGGATTCAACCAACTATGGATATATTTTTAAAAATTATATTTATACCAAACTTATACAGACTTTTTTCTTGCTATTACTCTCTAAGTAATACATTATAACCAGTATTTACATAGCAGTTTACGTCATATTAGCTATCCTAGGAAATCTAGACTTAATGTAAAGTATTTAGAAAAATCTGTATGTGTTCTATGCAATATTATACCATTTTCTGTGGGTGACTTGAAAATATGAGGATTCTGGCATCTCTGGAGGTTCCTGGAACCTGACCCCATAGATATTGTGGGGCAGCCGTGTCTTGAAAGGCTGCTAATAAGTGCACTTGTGTACAAAGTCCTGGTCAGAGCTGATGTCACTGGGGCCTGAAACCTGCTCACAATATTTGCTCCCTGGGGAGTCTGAGTTCTTCATTTCCAGAGCTAACATGTTTGTTTGGTTCCCAGTCTGTGGCGCTTCCCTGTGGCACACCTGGCACTTGTCTGTCACCTTCCCCTTGCTCTCTAATTTTTGTGCAGCTTCATCTTGAATGGAATCACTGGAGGCAGAGTATGTCTGTGTTTGATCCCGTATCATGGAAACAGAAAGTGACTTACTGTGATGCAAACTCGTGAATCCATACACTCTTGAAAATGAATGCAGATTTTTTGGCAATTGTCTGACCTCAAGCATCACAGATCAGGATGTGGCCTGTTCATCGACACATCCACTCATTCAAAGATAAGCAGTCACCAGGAGTGGACAAGAGTGAGCATGTGACTCCCCTTCATGGGCCGACCTGTGGCTGCCCACCTGCGTGAAAGGACACATTTTGGGTTGCCTCAATTAAGTTACTTTTCTAGACAGAATGTACACAAAACCAAAGTAACTGTATAATTCTGAATGGTGAAAGATAACATGAACTAGGGGATAATAAAAGGTTTTTTTGCTAGTTTTAAGCTGTTGTGCTGGTACAGTTGAGTATGCCTTACCTGAAATATGAAGTCTGAAATGCTCCAAATCTGCAAATTTTCGAGTACTGACATATACTGCAAGTAGACAGTTCCATACCTGACCTCACATGACAGGTTGTAGTCAAAACATGGGTGCCCTGAAAATATCAGGTAAAATGACCTTCAGGCTATATGTACAGGTATACATGAGACATGATTTTGTGTTTAGATTTTGGTCTCTCCTCAAGATATCCCATTATGTATATGGACATATGTCAAAGTTGCAAAAAAGTCCAAAAATATGAGGCACTTCTGGTCCTAAATATTTCGGGTAACATATATTCAACCTGTTGTAGTATTTTTTTTTTTTAAAAAACATGTCCCTTTCATTTTGTGTCTTAACTATTTGTTGGAGAAGCACAGACTTTTCCCCTGGGAGTTCTCTGAATCCTTTATGGGGTTACATCATTGGTCAGCATCAAGTGCACTTCTGTATCTGTGAGTACAGCATCCACAGATTCAACTAACTGCAGATATATTATTTTAAAATTGCACTGAAGGAAGTCAGGGGCAGCCTATAGTCACATGGTCCAGGTGGTAGACAGGCAAATGTCTGTCATTTTATATCCATGAGAGCTCCATCTTCAGTGGGGCCTGTTTCCTGTTGTTTTTTGCATTTGTGGAGGAAAATTTACTCTGTTTGTGTTTCCTGGGCACTGTTCTGTCCTTGGCATAGTTAAACATTAAGAACTCAAAGGTAAATGGTTAAATTTTGGTGGTTAAATATTGAGAATAATAACTAATATACATGTAGTGTGGAAAGCAAACTTGCACACAGTGATTTGTTGGTACTTGAGTCAAGCGGTAGCATGAATTAATTGGATGTGCAGTATTCTGGGGCAGGATCTTTAGATTTGGGCCTCTGGCTCCATAAAGTATCTGGGAGTGCATTTTGGATCCTTGTGACCCTGGAGATCCCCAGTGAAGCTATGTGTAACTTCTCTAGGAAACCTAGCCACTGATTGCTCTTGAGGGTGTGGATCCCTGAATTACCCCATGAAATCCCCATCATGTTATAGTGAGTTTAGAGGAAAATTGAGAACCTTGCAGTGTGTGGGGCAGGGTCAGTCCACATGAGGCTCCTGATGGTGTAGTAGAGGAATCCGGAAATTCTTCAAGTAACTTATGACAAATGTATTCCAAAGGAAAATGGTAAGATCTTCCTTCAACTTGATCCTCTAGTAGGTTTCAGGTGTAAGGAATATCAAAGTCCATTAGACAGGCAATTTGTTTGATTTATTCTGGCCGGCTGCCTGATGCCTTGTAGGTCAAGTGCAAGTAAGCCTGTTAGTTTAATCCATCACCCTTCCCTGGGGTGGGATTTCACAGCTGAATTAGATACTTCTAGCAGCAGAAGTCTCTGATTTGTCTTCAGGGTTCCCAGACTTCTAACATAATCAGGAAGCCAGAAAAACTAATGCCCTAAGTCTTCTAATTGCTCAAACACAAAATTTATTTCTATAATAAAACATGAGCAAACAGGCATACCCTAAAAACAAACAAACAAACAAACAAACAAACAAACAAACCCCACTGTCTTAGTTACTTTCTTGTTTCTAGAACAGAACATCCAACGTCCTCAACTTTAGGGTGGAAATATTTAACTTAGTTTACAGTTAGAGAAAGTCATAGTTCATTCACAGTCGTTCACAGGTGAGTAGCTAGAAATGTTGGAACAGGGCCGGATCCAGAGACAGAAATCTTCACAGCATGGCAGAACAGAGCCAAGTCCAGGAGGAAGGGTGAGCCAGCACATACCCTTCTACATCAAGCTTCATGCATCTGCCCCCTCCAGCCAGGCCACACCTCCCAGCAGTACACAGTAACCATAGGTACACAAGGCTTTTTGAGGGACTTTTCAGACCCAAACCACAACATTCTACCCCTGGCCCCCAAAAGACTCATGTCCACCTCCTGATGTAAAATGTATTTAGTCTTTTTTTTTTTTTTTTTGAGTTGCCAAAGTCTGAACAGTTCGAGTACTGCTTAAAGTGTTTAAGTCCAAAGACTGCTCTGAGATGTGAGGCAAATTCTCAGCTGTGAGCTCCTGTGACAACCAAAGAGTTAAGCACTTCTAACATACAATGGTTCAGGGTAAATATTCTTATTCCTAAAGGAAGGAATAAGTGGATATAAAGCAATTGGACTAGAGCAAGTTCTAAACCCATCAGGGTAAGGGTTAAATCCTATAGCTCATGGCTAGCACTGGGGGTAAACTGGTGAGATGTGAACTCCACAGGGCTTGGGTGTCCCTGCCCCTACAGCATGGCTGCTGGCTGCAACCTCAGTCTTCTCTCGTTTGAGCTGGCCCCATACATAGTCTGCAGTCTTCCTCAGGGAATGATTCATGCTGCTGGCTTTTCTAAAATTTTCAGGTCCATCACACCTCAGGCTTCTTCTTCACAGGTTCACACGCTGCTTTCCCAGGGCACACTGCCTGGCCTCCAAGGCCTTCCTCTGAAACCTGGGTGGAAGCCTCCATGAAATCACAACTCACACTCTACCATCCTGCAAAGCCAGGGCCATGTGGATGTTGCTGAGGTCCACCACTAGCTTGAACAGTAGTCTGATCCTCGTGCACAATCTCTGCCGAGATCTCTGAGTTCTTAGATGGTTGAACTCCAAGGCGCTTTCTGTTCGGCACTGCAGGATGCCTTGGGCTATACTTTTCAGAGCAAAGGCTTTTGCCTCTCCACTCTTGAGTTGGTAAAGGATGGAGTCTTGTTGATTCCTGACACTGGTCTTTTTTATAGTCCTGCTTCCAAGTACTTGGCTTCTTTTTAATGCTAATCTCTTTAACTTTCCCAAACTCATCTTTCCCACCACTGCAGGCCAAACTGCAAACTTTACATTTTCCTTTGCATTTTTTCTAACCTTCCACTGTAGAGTTGACTAAAAGCTAAAAACAGTAACCATGTGACAGCCTGAATTTTGAGCTGCCTTGAGATTTCCTCTGCCAGATTAATTACTCTACTGCCCTTAGTCTCAGTATTAGGCAGAGTCTCTGGACAAAGGCAAAGTGCCAACATATTTTCTGCACACATGTTTTTTAGGCCACTTGCCAGTACAGTTCTCCTTCCCATCTGGAACTATCTTTTTTTTTTTTTTTTTTTTTTTTTTTTTTTTTTTTTTTTTTTTTTTTTTTTTTTTTTTTTTTTTTTTTTTTTTTTTTTTTTTTTTTTTTTTTTTTTGAGATAGGGTCTTGCTCTGTAGCTCAGGATGGTCCTGAATTCACTGGTGTAGCCTAGGCTGGCATTGGACTCAGCATAATCCAGCTGCCTCAGCCTCCTGAGTGCTGGGATTATAGTCAAGAGCCACTACACCCAGCTTTATGTGGTGCTGGGGAATCAAACTCAGGGCCTTGGGCTTGCAAGGCAAGTGCTTTAACCACTGAGCCATTCATCTGTCCCTCCCCCAACATCTAAAACTCATGAGCCTAGCTGCTATGTATTGTTTGGCTCTGGAATGTCCCCCAAAGCCTCATGTATTTGGATGTTGTGGGATAACTGTGAAACTGTGTGTTATGGGGAAGTAGGGCCTGGATGAAAGGGGCAGGGACTTGACCTGGAAAGATTGTGTGAACTTGTTGGGATTGGAGGTTGCCCAGGGCAGAGCTTTCAGGTTTGTGTTGTTGACTTGTGGGCCAGGAAGTTAGGAAGGGGTATCCACTTTGGTTGTGGGGGCTCCCTGCTATGGCAGCTTGACTAAGTAAGGGCATGAAGAAGAAACATTATTGTAGCTTTTTCCTGGGAGGACTCTGGCCTTGCCTGAGTCTTCAGAAAGTAGCCCGCTCCTCCTGATTTCACTTGATTTGTGTTTGTAAGCAGTTCTTCTAGCCTCTGCCATGTGCCTTCGCCATTGCAGGCTGCTGCCCATAGAGTGGACTGTGTGCAACCTTCTGAAACTGTGAGCTAAATACATCTTTCCTTCCTTAAATTCTGGATGTCAGGTATTTTGTAAAAGCAACAATATAAATAACAAGGACACTGGGATTTCCAATCCACACTTCTGTCAGCATTCTGGTCTTCTGAGCTCTAGCCAGAATCTCCCATTGTGCTTGGCTCAGAGTACACCAAGGCTTCTCCAGCCTGCATCCTCAAATCTTTCCAAACTCCTCCTACAAACCAGTTCCAAAGGCTTCCAAACCACATGGTCAGGTAAAGTTACAGAAACAATACCACTTCTTCAGTACCAATGTCTGCCTTAGTTACTTTCTCATTGCTGATGCAGAATATCCAATATCCACAACTTTAGGAGGAAAGATTTATTTTAGCTCACAGTTTCAGAAGGTCTCAGTTCATTCATAGGTGTTCACAGTGGAGTGGCTAGAAATGGTGGAATGGGGCCAGATCCGGGGAAGAGGTCCTCATGGCACAGCAGAACAGAGCCAAGTCTGGGAAGAAGGGCGAAGCCAGCACACACTACTCCAAGTCAAGCTTCAAGCATCTGCCCGCTGCAATCAGGCATCACCTCCAACAAGAGTCAGTATCCATAGATATATGAGGCTTTTGGTGGGGTGCTCTGGCTTCAAACCACCCACAACAACCACCCATACCATGTTTTCTTTCTGCATCTGAAACCAATCTGTGCGGCTGTGCTATAAATCTAGCTTTTCTTTGAGTGAGAGAAATACAAGACACCACTCTGCCAGGTAAAATAGCTCCTGGTGTATTTCATACGTTCCAAAGTCATCTTCTACAACTTCTCAGGCACACAGTGGCAGCAGTGCGTCTTCCTTGCTGCTCACTTTCCAGAGCTCTTTTGTGAATGTTCTCATTCAAATCTGCAGGGCCCTAAAGACAGTAATATTTCTCCTAGATGGGATATGTCCACATCTGATGGATGAGTAAATTGGCACTTGTTCACTGCATTTTGGCTTGTGATTCTTATACAGTCTCCTAGAGCAGGTTCTCTAGATCTCCGGCTGGATAGCTTACATTGCCTAAGGAAGATATTCAGGGATTCTTCACAACATTTCTGGGTGTCGTGTCAACTTACTGACCTAAAACCTTGAGACTCACACTCGATGCTATTCAGAATCAAAAGCCTGCAGTAGGAGCACAGATGGGGCTCTTGGCTGGCTTGAGATCAGCTCTTTTATCCTCTCTCCCCCTGGGATTCTCTTTGTTAAACAATTTCTTATCCTGCTCATTTAGATCTAATTAATATTTTTAACTGACATGTGTGTAGTTCTGGAAAGCACTTATTAGATTTCCTAGGTGTCTCTGGCAGCACAAAATGTTTAATGAGCAAAATAATTGTGTTACAGGGACATGAGTATGTACCCATCTGTTGAGTTATTAAATGAACCAAGTGACGACTTCATGGACACTTCTTGACAAGGTAGCTGTGGACTGACTTCTCGGTGCAAGATCCCAAAATTGACCTCTTGTGTGTTTAGAGGTTTTTGAGGCAAGAAATGCATCTTATCCTTGTAGGTTATAAAAATATTGTGCATGTTCTAAGGAGAATAAGAATGTGTAAGTAAATTACAATTCAAATTCTTTAACTGAGCTTCAGGAGGAGCCTGGAGAATGCTGTGATGGCTGAAAGGGGTCAGGGTACGCTGTGCATCTGACCAGGAAAATATTCATCTTACTGCTATGTAGAAATTGAGTCCATGGAAATTTCTAGGTTCGACTTACTGGTCCTTCAGGCAGCCCTTTCCACCCAAGTCTGCAATAGAGAAGCCATCTGTAGTCCTGCCCTTTGGGTGGGGAAGCAGAGTTTGATCCCAAGCAGGCCCGGGGCCGCCTGCCCTGTCATCCACTGTAGCCCCACAGTTTCCACTGTGGACAGACAGAAGGAGATCCAGGGACCAAAACCCCCACCAGGGCAGCTCTACATCTCCCATTTCTCTGTGGCTGTGACTCCCTCTTTCTCTGCCTCCTCCTGCTCTAGTGAGATCCTGTGGTTTCCTTGGCCTCCTCTTCCTGTCCCCAGATCTCCTCCCAGCAGGTGACAGCCTGACTGGGTGAAGGACTCATTTTCTTTGAGCTCAATAGACTGTAAGGCAGCCAGTAAAATGGTTCTGCTGGAGTCACGTGACTTCTGTGGCCAGTCTGTCAGCTGGTAGGGCAGTCATGTGTCTTGGTCTCAGTGGGTAGGGCAGTCACATGAGTCTTGGTCTTGTGGTCTGAGTCTAGGCCTTACCCAGTACCCTATGAGGCAGATAACCCTGTGTGTCTACCCTGGGCAGCTTGGATGGAGGAGTCCCAGTCTCTCCTGAGGGCAGTAGCCCACACACCTGCCAGCTTCTTTGTTTTCAGTGGCTGGACTTGTTTCTTAGAATTTTCAAGTAAACTTGTTATTCTGGAATAAGTTTAGATTTATGGGAAAGGTAATAAAAATGGTACAGGATTCCTACATGGGTCACGCCATGTCCCCTCACATTACCATTGTGCTATTGCCTTGGCATGTTTGTCAAAACCATTTGGGGTTCCCCCAGCCTTTCCACTAGCATCCCTTTTCCATTCCAAGGGCCATTCCAGATTGCTGTTTTACTTAGCTGTGCAAGATTTAGTGGGAGGATTGCACTGATACATACAAACATGCACACTCCCAGGAGCATCACAGAAAACCCAGAAAGTCCCATTGTTATCCTCTGGCCCACCTCCGGCAGGTTTCTCTTCATGCAAGGTGGTTTTTCCTCTTCCACCCCAGCCTCTAGGAGCCGCAGTAGGTACCCGTGGTGAATGGCCTCAGATCCTGTTCTCTCGGCCTCTGTTCTTCCTCCTCCTCCTCCTTCCTTCCCTTCTCCTCCTCCTCCTTCCCCTCTCCATCCTCCCCCTCCCAGGCTCGTGGGTGCTGGCCGCCACCCCTCCCTGCCTTCACGTTTGCTGCATGCTTCTTTGCATCCCTGAACAGACTTCCTCATGCCACTTTCTAAAGATCGTTTCTTCATAAATCAAGCCCTTTTTTATGCCTGACAGAACTCAATTCACTTGTTTCCTTTTAGATTATGTCAACCTCTGAGAGCAACAGACTAGCTCTGAACTGCTCACTCCAGCCCAGGTGGAAAGAGACTGGTTTGGCCTTTAAAAAAAAATTCTTAATGGGATAAACACATACCTACTGCGACATGAATAGTTTAAAAAACAATCAAATGCTCCTCCCCCTTCCCCAGGTTAGGACTGTACCTCAGCAGTAGAGCACTTGCCTAGGTTTGGCCATCAGCACCACAAAACAAACACCAAGCCGGCCCTGCTGGGCAAAGGTGATGAAGTGCAAAGAGGTCCTAGGAAAGCACGTGCAAGGTCTGGCCTCACAGAGTGGGCTCTTTTCTCCCTGGGTATTCTCGGGATGTGGAAAGCATCCTTGTGGCTTGCACAAGAGATGCTTGTGCGTGAGCCAGGGGCTGGATGAATGAGGGGTAAGCTGAGCTCCCAGTCCGTTCTCCTTTGATTCTGGGATGGTGATCACATCCTTACCACTGTCTAAAAAGTGAGTCTCAATTTAAGTGATTTCCCCCTTTTCTTGCACAAAGATTCAAGAAAGCATCAGGCCAATTGGGACATCTGAATTCCTAAGAATGTGAATGGAATCGGCTTCAAATAGTTAAATGATTTCATTGCACACATTAAAATCACATGAAATTATATTAATCTTTCTCATTTCATAGAATGATTTAATTCAAACATTTTCTTGTGGATCTTGGCTATTTGTGTCTTTGTCATCATGGACTCCACCTTTGGGAATGTGTTACCCTGTGTTGTGAGACATACTTTCTAGGCATTTGTATCCTGAGCCAGGGTGACGGGCTCACCCTGCACCAGACCAGGCACTTGTTAGGGGGCTGTTCCTTTTGGGATGATTATCAATTCCACATTAGCGTGTCTCTTGCATACTGATTCTCAAAATCACATCCCAAGAGCACTGTGGGTTGAGTTTCAGGCTGTTTTCTCCAAACACCCCCTTGGTGTTCTTGCAGGTGGAGGCGTAGTGGTGTGTGAGTTTATGCACAGAGCCAGAGAGAAGGCAACTCCTCCCTTGCTCCAGGGTGATTTCAGAATCAAAGCTCCACCTTGTATCTAGGGCATGTAGTAGTTCAATTCCATGCTCTAAAGGTCAGGAAACCCAAGCCTGGGGGTTGTCCACAGCCTTTTGAAGCCTTCTTTTGTGTGGAAGCTGGGACTGGATAGATAATTTGAGTATTAGCCCTGTTCTTCACAATTCAACCTCTGCTTGGAAAAAAAAAAAAAACCCTAAAGAACCAAGTAATTAAATCTATCCTGTCCGGCTTATCGGCTCTCTCTTTGGTTCTGAAAATATGCAGGTCAGCTGGGGAATAACACCAAAGCAGATACCATCTCTGGGGACTTTCCTGGGTGAGCACTTGATCGTTACAGTAGCTCAGAGGACAGGAATTATTTATACTCTTCATGATGGGCCCACATCAGGCCTCATGTTACTTCCAGAGCATCCTCAGGTGGAGTGCAGGGTGTCAGAGCCTTTCACTTACTGGGCTGGGTGAGCTGCTCAGCTCTCCAAAGCCTCAGTTTCTCTTCTTGTGGAGTGGAAACACAGCAGTTGCAGTTGACCAGGTGACCACACTGCAGGGTCTCCCAGGACCTAGCCATAGATGTGGTAGGTCGGGGCTATGGGGCAGGTCCTGTGCTCTGGGAGGACCTTCAT
Source organism: Ctenodactylus gundi (assembly GCA_004027205.1). Taxonomy (NCBI): domain Eukaryota; kingdom Metazoa; phylum Chordata; class Mammalia; order Rodentia; family Ctenodactylidae; genus Ctenodactylus; species Ctenodactylus gundi. Next base: position 1,360,289 of record PVKB01000012.1, on the reverse strand, counting down.
AGGCTTCCCAGCGTGGCCCGACCTGGCACCTGCATGTGATGTTTGGGTAAACCCATGGCTCCTTTTAGGGTGGTTCTAATTTCTGCTTTGTCACTTGGTGGTTCTGGAAGCTTCTTAGATGAGTCAAACTCATATTGAACTCTCTTCTATCCCCTCCAAACCTCCTTCAAGTGAGCAAGTGCCATTCCCAGTCCCTATTCATAGGAACCGTTGATCATATGAGGCCCACAGCTCCTAGCAGGGTGAAGCTCCTAGCAAGGTGATGCATGAAGCCAGGCAAGGCAGCTTGTGATTGGCAGCCCCCCACCCCGGGAGCTGTGGCCTTGGGGCACCTAGCCAGGGGCTCTGCTGGGGTTTTGTGGGTCATGGGGAGGTGGGATGGGCACTCTACCACTGTCCAGTCTGGTGTTGCTGATCCCCACCCCATCCCTGGCTGCTGTGTGCTTTCCCCACTTGCTAGAGAGCAGCAGGTCCCCTTCATGCTGCACTCCCCAGGTACCCTCTTCCCGGCCTCCTCCAGGGCTCAGGCTCTGCCGGGCTGGAGGCCCGTGGCTAAGGGAAAGGAGGTTGGGATTCCCCTCCTGTGAGTGGCAGAGAATCCTGGGCCAAGCTAGGTCAGGACAGCTGAGAACACTCCAGGGTCACCTGTGTCCACAAGGCACAGGGCTCTTGGCAGGACTAACTTTTGGGGAGGGAAGGGGGACTTTAGACAAACAAAAACTCACCAGTATTTTGTAGTTTCAGAGTGTGGACTGGGTACATTAATATCTAATTATTTGCCATCTAGATTATGGGTGTCCAGATGTCCACAATGTCTCATGATTGAAGGATATTTGGTGTCCTTCAAGGCACCGCCCCCCCCCCCCCCCCCCCCCCCCCCCCCCCCCCCCCCCCCCAGTGTGGATACAGCCACTGTCTGCATAAACTTTCTTTTCTGATGGCTCCTGCTAGAGGTGCTCTGGGCTGTCGGAAGAATGTTCTCACCATTTCTCCTCTTTCTTTCTTCCTTCCTTCCTTCCTTCCTTCCTTCCTTCCTTCCTTCTTTCCTTCCTTCCTTCCTTTCTCTCTCTTTTCTCCTTTCTCTCTCTTCTTTCTTACTTTTGACAGGGTGTTGCTCTGTAGTTCAGGCTGATCTTGAACTCACTGTGAAGTCTAGGCTGGCTTCAAACCTGCCACAATTCTCCTGCCTCAGCTTTTTAAAATACTTACTATTATTTACATATCACATCCATTTCCCCTTCCTGTCTCCTCAACCCACTCCGCATAAAGTCTAACTTTCCCTCTCTAGAAAGCCTAACTTCTTACTTTCTTCCATCTCTGTTTTACTTTGTTTGTGGTTTGGTTTTCTCATATTAGAGAAATCATATGATATTTAACCTTCTGTGTCTGATTCATTTCTCTAAACATAGTTGGTCTCTATTTTCCTAAAATTAATCAAATTTATCTTTCTTTATGAAAAAGTAGTACTCCATTGTGTATATATATACCACATCTTATTTATCCATTCTTCTGTTATTGGACATATTGGCTTCTACCTAGAATTGGCTATTATAAACTGTGCTGCTATAGACATGCGTGTGCATGTATAACTGTTATATGATGACTTTAACTCTTTTGGGAAGATACCCAGAAGAGGTATAGCTAGGTCAAATGGAGTATCTATTTTGAGTTGTTTGAGGAATTTCCACACTGCTTTCTATAGTGGTTGTACCAGTTTACAGTCCTGCCAGCAATGTAGGAGGGTTCCTTTTTCCCTGCAGTCTTGCCAGCATTTTTTTTTAAAAATTGAAATACCAGCCATTCTTACTGGCATTAGAAGAAATCTCAGTGTTCTTTTAATTTACATTTCTCTGATGGCTAAAGATATTGAACTTTTTCATGCATTTATTGGCCATTCGGACTTCTTCATCAGAGAACTGTTTATTCATTTCAGATGCCCTTTTTTTTGACTGGGTCCTTTATTTTGGAGGGTCTAATTTTTTTCATTTCTTTGTGTATTTCTGGTAATAGTCTTCTTTCTGAGGAGTAGCTGGCAAATATTTTTTCCCATTCCATGGGTGTTCTCTTCACTCTATTAATTGTTTCCTTTGCTGAATAAAAGTTTTTAATTTTGTATGATACCATTTGTTGATTCTTGGTGTTATCTCACGTGCTTTGGGTACTTTATTGAACAAGTCCTTGCCTACACTTATGTCTTCAAGGGTTTTGCCTATTTTTTTCTTCCAACAAGTTCAGTGTTTTCATTTTAATGTCTAAGTCTTTGATCCATTTTGATTTGATTTATGGTACATGGTGAGAGAGATGGGATTAGTTTCATTCTTCTGCCTGTGGCTACCCAGTTTTCCCAGCACCATTTGTTAAAGAGTCTGTCTTTACTCCAGTGCATTTTTTTGGCCCCTTTGTCAAAGATCAGATGGCTGAAGGTACTTGGGGATGTCTCTGCATCCCCAATTCTGTTCCATTGATCCACCTGTCTATGTGCCAATGCCATATGGTTCTTATGACTGCTGCTTTGTAATACAATTTGGTATCTGGTATTGTGATGCCGTCCGCCATTGTTTTGTTTCTTAGGAGTATTTTAGCTGTTCTGGGTCTCTTTGAGTTTCATATAAATTTTTGGAGCTTTTTTTTCTAGTCTCTGAAAAATACTGGTGGTATCTTGATTGGAATTGCGTTGAATCTGTATACCAGTTTTGGTAATATGGCTATTTTCCTAATGTTGGTTCTGCCTTTTGAGGAACAGGGAATATCTTTCCATTTTCTAAAACTCTCTTCAAGTTCTTTTTCCCGAGTACTCTAGTTTTCAGTATAGAGATTCTTCATTTGCTTAGTTAGGTTGATTCCTAGTTATCTCTAATATTCTTTGAGGTGAATAGGGTTATTTCTCTGATCTGTTTCTTTGTGTTTTCATTGTTGCTACAGAAGAATGCTATTGATTGTTGTGTATTGATTTTACACAAATTGATTTTATATCCTGCAAGTTGGCCGAATTTATTAGTTCTAAGCGTCTTCTGGTGGAGTTTTTGGGGTCCTCTATGTAGAGGATCATGTCATCTGCAAATGATGGTTTGATTTCTTCCTTTCCTATGTATATCCTCTTTATTGCATTCTTTTTCCTGAATGCTCAGGCGAAGGTTGTGAGCACTGTGTTGAGTAGAAGTGGTGAGAGTGGGTGGTGCCTTTGTCTTGTTCCTGATTTTATGGGTAATGCTGGTTTTGCCCATTTTGGATGATGTTGGCTGTGGAATTGTCATAAATTGTTTTTTATCAGCTTGAGGTAGGATCTTTTTAAACCTATTTTCATCAAGAAGGGATGCTTTATTTTGTCAAAGTCTTTTTCTACATCTGTTGAGATAATCATGTGGTTTTTGTGCTTGCTTCTGTTAATGTAGTGCAGTATATCAATTGACTTGTGTAAGTTGAACCAGCCTTGCATACTGGGATGAAACCAAATTGATCATGGCATATGATCTTTTTAATAGTTTGTTGCATCTCTTTGCAAGTATCTCACTGAGGATTTTGCGTCTATACTGATAAGGGAAATTGGCCTGTAAATTTTCTTTCTTTTTGGGGTCTTTTTTTGGTCCTTATGAGAAAGCACTCTTGAGCTCGTCTGTCCACCTTTTGTTGTCTTAGACTGAGTTTTTGGGGTGTCTTTGAGGTTCCTATAATTGACAACTTATGAAGCTTGTTGAGCCTCTTCTGTTTAGTGTGAATTAGTAATGTTTTCTATTTCAGAGTGTAAAAGACAATCACAGACTTAAAAAAAAAGCATTGTGTGCAAAACTTAAGACCTTGTTTAAGGCTGTGCATAAGTTTCCCCAGTGACAGTATTCCACAGGACAGCGCCCCACAGCTCGTGTCTTTACAAGATCACGTGCCAGGGTACAGGACGTGACAGGTTGTCTCATGTCCTTTGAAGCTGAGCACCACCATCACAAGGACCATGGGTAGGTTATTTATGGACTGCTCTGAATGCGTCCTCACGACTCTGCTGTCTTGGTGGCTCTCTGAGTGGAAATGACTGGGGGAGCGTTGGCTTTCCTGGGCTTCCTACAACAGCTGGCAGTTAGTCTGTCATTTTCTTTGTTCAGCAAAGGTGTCTGCAAATATTTTCGAAGTTTTCCTTTTTTTGTGAAAATGGCACCTTACTCTAAGAGAAAGAGACAGTGGCTCCCCAGCACTTTGGCCTTCTCTGAGACCAGTGCTTGCTCTGAGGCAGCCCGTCACCCCTCCAGGCCCCAGGAGCCTTGTGTTTCTCCTGGGGTGGAAAGTGCCACATATGATGCCCCCTGATAGAGAAGCTCGGGTTTCTGGAGGAGGAGATGGTGTGAGATCTGGCCAAAAGTTCTGGAGTTACACCTTGCTCTGCCTCCTTCTTCCTAATTGGTGGGTAAGAGAGGAGGGGATCTCGGCCCCTATTAGTGCCCCCTCTTGGTGAGCAAAGATCATCTCCATCAGCATATAATTCTTCCCAAGGAGTTTTGCTTAGCAAGATGAAACACCCACTGTATTTATATCACATTTTTCCACTTTAAAATTTACCTGTCAATTTGATATATTGTCAATAATAAAATTTGAGCCAAAAATGTAGCTCTTATGTTTGTACCAAGATATGCTTCTGTCTGGGGCTTCTAGCAGCTTGGGAATTCCGCAACACAATTCCCAAATTTCAGTGCTGCTAGGGATCTCAGCCAACAGTGGCAGGTGGTGAAGGTCATGGGTGGTTTGTGGTGGGTGCTGTCTGGAAGGTGAAGGTCGGGGGCTGTCATCCATGGTGGGTGCCGTTTGGAAGGTGAGGGTGGCGGGCTGTCCATGGCGAGTGGGTCTGGGTTCTCTTCTCACTGCTCACTGCTCTCCTGTTGCTTTGTTGGGCCTCTGTGAGGCCGGATGCAGACTCTGTGCCTAGGATGGCCCTGCAGTTTCTCGGTAGATCTGGTCCAGGGTTAGGATGGAGCCGGATATTGGAACTGAAAGGGACAGGGACATTTCAAATGCTTTGGCTCTATGACTGTTTTTCCTTAGACCTTTCTTGCTCTCAAGTGATCTAGTGGTTTGTGTTGAGCTTTAGACATTGCTGGGTTCTCTTCTCACTGCTCACTGCTCTCCTGTTGCTTTGTTGGGCCTCTGTGAGGCCGGATGCAGACTCTGTGCCTAGGATGGCCCTGCAGTTTCTCGGTAGATCTGGTCCAGGGTTAGGATGGAGCCGGATATTGGAACTGAAAGGGACAGGGACATTTCAAATGCTTTGGCTCTATGACTGTTTTTCCTCAGACCTTTCTTGCTCTCAAGTGATCTAGTGGTTTGTGTTGAGCTTTAGACATTGCTGTGGGGAAATCTTCCCTCTGACCGTCAAGTCAGCTTGTGTTTTTAAGGGCTGCTGATGGCTGTCATTGTCCACAGAGATCTTGTGGAGCTATGTAACGCCAGGGAGCTTTCCCTCAGTGGAGCTGGGCAAACCGCTCAGCTACCATTTTCACTGTTAATTATGTTGTGGTGATTCGGTGGAAATCTTTCTTTGTTTTATTTCTGCAGCCTATTTTCATTTGAAATCACCTGCAAATTGTTAAGAAAAAAGCATTTCCTAGGTGTCTGGGGGACCCTCCTTTTCTCAGTGAAGGACCTGCACTGTGAAATGATAACACCACTGAGGGTCACTGGGCTCACATGAACTGTTTAGGGGTTAAGTTCCAAAAATGTTTGATGAAACATTTACTGTGTGCAGGGTACCTGGTGAGAATGTGTGAACAGCGGCATGTTTTGTTTACTAGACACAAACATTTTTGTGGTGCAGATAGCTCAGTTTAACTTTTATAATTGTCTTACTGTGGAAGTTAGCAGATCTTTTCTGTAAAGGGTCAGCAAGCAAATGCTGCAGGCTCTGAGCCACCACAAGGGGTCGGAAGTGTGGGTGCGGTAAGGCCACCTGAAGAGATGCAAGGCGGGTGTGTGCTTGGAGAGGCGGGAGAAGGCCAGCCTCCTGTCCAGGGAAGGGACATGATGGGGTGGGGGCAGAGCAGGGCTGCCTGGCAGGTCAGCCGTCCCCACCCGCTGTGACATTGAAGAGCCCTTGCCTCCTCCCTAGTCAATGCTTCACATCGCCATGAATCCTGTTTGGCAGAAAGTGGGTCAGTTGTGAATAAGTGACCTTGGGTGTAGTTAGGGATAAGGTTGGGTTCTGTCTCTTCCTGCCCCACCAGCAGCAGCCCCTGCCCAGGATCCAGCCTGGTGCTTCTTTTACCAAGGTGGTCATGTGTGAGGTACAGGCAACTCCCACACGATCCCATGAGGGCATTTGAATTGTGTAGAACAAAGCTGCTTGCCCACGACCAGCCAGGTAAGGTGAAGGAGGGTAGGTGAACACCTTTCCCCCTGCACACTGGCCTCAGAGGGAGCTCATGGTCCAGGCCTCTGTTGTGTGGGGACAACAAGGTCATATGCTGGGCTGATGTTCCCTCATCTCTGTGGCTATGAGAAAGGCCAATATCTTAAGGTGAATTGGACCATCTTTGAAACCTGCATCATTACTAGTTTTTTTTTGATTGAAGATGCTACTGCTTGATGAAATCATTTAAAAGATAAGTGCAGTGCTTTCCTGCTGACAAACGAGGTCCCATGCCACACTTCCAGACCTACCTTCCCCAACCCTGCATCATTAGGGGGACACAGCTGGAGAAACAGAGTTGTCCCCCTGGCCAGCTTTCTGAAATTAGTCACGGAATGGCATGAGCCAGAGCTGGTTTTGGTTGGACTTGGGTCCCTGAGCCTCCCACTTCGGTGCCTTGGGTGAAGCGTCCCATATCACTGACCAGATTGTCCCACAGACTCCTGCACCCCGTGACAGTGTGGTCTATACTTGAAAAAGAGTCCTTCGCTGCCCCTCAGTCTCTAAGGAGTTTTAGGGAAACCATGAGAAGTAATTTGAGATGCTCAGATGCAAAAGTCAGGAAAAATGAGGTTTTAAAGAATCCTTCTCAGGAGACGTCATTTTCAAAACGCAGATATTTATAGCATATGTTACTCATTGATGATACCAATTTCCCAGTTAGGAGGAGGAAATACACTTTCATTGTAGGCTTGATTTTCATTCACCTGGTGCACCCTGGAACTGGCTTCAGTCATTCACGGGGAGTTGGTCATTTCTGCGGCTGTGCTGACCAGGCCCTTGTGGTGGTAGACCTTGCCCTCTGCCTGGAGTGGGGCACAGAGAGTGTGAGGAGAAAAGAGGAAGAGGGGAATGAGGGACACACTCAAACTAGACACATGAAACACAGCGCAAGCATGGATTCCAGCACAGAGCCACACTTTATGCTGTGAGCCGTGTTTCTCAAGTACTGTAATTTTGAAATCTGGAAACCCTTTTTTTGAGTCTGAGGCCTGAAACACCATCACTCATGGAGGTTAGCAGCGATATGAGTCAGACTTGAACAAACAGAAGGCATCTGCGACTTCAATCCACCACACAGTAACAGACATCCTGCCTCTGCCTAATCTAAGAATTTCAATTTACGACATTCTTCTGGTTAGATGCCAGAAGTCCACCAAAGCATCTGTAGTAAAGGCAGAGCAGAGCTGTTTGCAAGTTGGAGGGCCTTGCAGTGACTGCCCCTGGGACTCGGGGACTTGCAGGTGGCAGAGCTGCAGTCAATCTGATGACAGACATCAATGTGAAGAGATAGTTTCTAGCTTGGATCAAAGGAGAATAAATGGAGGCGATAGATTAAAATTGCCAAGAAATTTTCCCTCATTCTTCTTGTGGCACTGAGGATTGAACTCGGGGCCTTCACACTGAGCTACACCCCCAGCCTCTTTATCACTTTGCGTTTTGAGAAAGGGTCTGTTAATCGCTGAATTGTGATCTCCATCCTGTGATCCTCCTGCTTCAACCTCCCAGGGTGTTGGGATTACAGGTGTGTGCCCCTAAGTACAGTTTTTAGCTCTTAAAACAATGGGATCCAGGATTCTAAAGGAATGCCATTAGTGTTATATTTAGGAGAGCCAAAACCACAGTGAGACATTTGTCCTCCTCGGTGGAGTGGAAGGAATGAACATACCTATCTGAGTACCTCACAATGTTTATGATTTTTTTTTTCTGTGAACGGCTTGATTGAGATAATTTATGTACCATGTAATTTGCCCACTCAGGGTATGTGATCCTGTGCCTTTTAGTATACATGCAGGGGACGTGAGCAGGCACTCCCAGAGGCTGTCTGAACACTTCACTGTAGGAACTCTGCACCCTAACCTTGCCCCGTCCCTAGCAGCCTCATGGGTTCCCTGTTCCAGACTTCTACACAGGTGGGACCACACAGAAATGGTCATCCTGCATCTGGCTTTTTTACCTGCTGTAATGTGAAGGTTGGATGCAGTGTCCATTACTTTCTAAGGCTGTGTGACATTCCACAGTTTGTCCATCCACTGACAGGTGATGGGTGTTTGGGTTGCTTCTAGCTCTATACTTTTAAGTGATCACGTGGACAGGTGAATATATACAGACACAAACATTGTTTCTTACAATGAAAGACCAATAAAGAGAATGGTCACAGTTGTGTAGTCAGGTGGCAAGCAGTTAAAACATAATGAGAAAGAGATAAATCTGTCTCCCAGAGGGAGACGGGAGCTCATTGACCATAGGTGCTATCTTCTACCCGAGAACCAGTCCCCAGAAGCAGGATGGTGGGGAGGTGGGGAAGGTTTCATGAGAGGACTTGGGCCAGGCAGGGCCAGGAGTGGGGTCTGTGGGCTGCTCAGTGAATGCCAGTGTCCACTTCTTATTTGAGAATGTTGGCTTTGGGGCATCCCGCTGGCCCGTTCCTCTTGGGTGGCTGTCCTCTGGAAACTTGCTTTCCCAGAGGCCCGCCTGGCCTGTGCCTGCTGTTGGCACCCGGCGCTGGTGGCTGCCTGTGCCCTTCCACACTGTTTGGAAAGAGGCTGTTCCCTGCAGATGACCTCTGACCTTGGGCCGTGAGCCAGGCTGCTCCTTACTTGCATTTTATTTTCCTAAGCACTTGCTATTTTGAGATTTTTGAGTGCTTGTTTGCCTTGAACTTTGGATGAAGTGTTTAAAAATAGCCTTTGGACTCCTTGTGGGCAGTTGGCCTTCTAAAGCCATTCTACGTCAGAACCTGCTGCTTGTCACTGCCTGACTCTTGCGTGGAGTGAGTCCAGGAAGGCTTTCCTGATTTCCTGGAGCCATGTTGGAGTGAAAAGACAGGGTGACATGTCTATCTGCAGGCATTCTGGAAACAAGCCCCTGGGTCCCCTCCATCCCACCCCAGACCCCTGAGTTACCTCTGTGTAACTCAGCCTTATCAGAGCCTTGTGAAGGTGCCACCGTTTGCAGTGACCAAGTCACAGAGAGGGGGAAGAACTGGGCTGGGATTGCACAGCTAGTAAATGCAAGAAGGGGTTTGAGCCCCCAATAGCTCCCAGCTTTCATGGTAGCCCTGCATTCTATGCTGCCACCTACGTGCTGTGAGGTTGGAGAGGGTCTGCAGAGAGCTGGCTGGCCCTTAACCACAGGAGTGCCTGGGCCTCTGTGCAGGAGGACTGGAGAGGGAGGATGCCTGTCCTGGACTTAGTCGATTGGACTTAATCCAGAGCACTACAAGCCCCTTGTTCTCAGAGAAATAGCTTCCTGTCTTCTACCCTCACCTTGGCTGGGGCTTCTTCACATCCACCCAGGGCAGCTGGGAGTCTGAGACTGTAAGCTTATATGTGTCCATGTGTATGTGCGTGTGTGCACACATGACACTCCTTCAGCCCTGGGTTGAAAGTTCCTCTCCTGTACTTGCTGTTTTCCATAGGATCCAACTTCAGGACTATGAATAACTTGTGGGCTTTAAAGAGAAATGTAGGTGTGTGCTCACCTCAGCTCTGTGTCACCTGGGCTCTTTTGTACTTTCTCAGGTGTGTATTGAGCCCTGTGGCCGGAACAGCCCTGGAGGCTGAGTGCTCCTTTGTGCTGTGAGACGGGCCTCAGGTGACACAGTGTGGCCTGTATCTGTGACTTGCCTTCCCACTCTCCTTTCCTTCTGGCTCTGCTCCCTGTGGACTGTGTTCTGGGATGAGCAGTCATGTTAACCGTGGCCAGGACACCAGGGCCATTCCTCAGCCCCGTTCTGCCCCACTGTGGGCCACATGCTGGCATGGGCGAGTCATTAGTCTGTGTCCAGGCTAACTAGCTCAGTCCCACACACCTGTCTCAGGCTAGGCTCCGTTGCACAGGAGGTAAGCACAGCCCGTGGATTCTTGGGAACTGGCAGAATTGTCAAGGCTCCTTTGGAGGGGTGGCCACAGTCCCCTGTGTGCAGGAGGGGATCTGTATGTGGTCACAGGGGCACCCAAGGCAAGGATGCAGATCGTTTTTTATGAGCTATCATGATGATTTCTGGGTAATTTTGGCCTATGGTAATTGTTGGAAGAAGCTGGGTCTGATTAAAGAGTTTGTTTCTAATTTATGCTGACTTAAAGATGTCCTCTCTTCTCTGTCTGTGGGGGAGGGAAGCAGGTTGCTATGGCAACAGCATAAGGACAAGGGACAGGCAGGAAAGCTTAGCAGGTTCGATTTTGGAAATATTTGTGATGTAGGCAATTCTGCATGCGATAATGCCAAGTGTGGGGCCCTCGGCCTCTGGAGGACCACATCCCAGAGCTTCTCTGTGTGGCAGTGTTTACTTTGCATGTTTTGCCGTGTGTGTTGTGAGAAGGTTGAGACTGTGGACAGTGATACCGGGGATCCTGGGGCAGTGCCCAGCAGTGCCAGTGCTGTGTGACACTAGGGAAGGTGGGCACTATTTGCACCTGGAAATGGAACATTTGCCCGGCAGGATTCTCCGAGGCCAGGAGGCGTATTTCCTGTTGTACGTGGCTGAGGCCCCAGTGCTCTGGGCAGTGACAGCCCTGAGCATCTCCACCAGCACCCTTTCTCCTCGTCATGTCCAACCGGCTCCTCTGCTATTTCAGGCAGCTCACCTGGGGGACAGCTGACTCTTTTCCTGTCTGCATCTTCCCAGACCTCAGATCATTTTGCTCTAATTTGGCGTTCATTCTCCTCTCTTAGTCACATGCACTTGAGATTCGTCCCTTCTTCCTCCATTAGAATTCTGATGAGTTTTATAAAAAGAAATATAAAGAAAAGAAACTCATCCTGGAACTTACTAAATTTAACACTCCAGCACATATTTCCTGTGTGCTGGGCCAGGCGCTGTGTAGACTGCACGCTCCTGCTCTACGGTGCCGTCGTGGGACCATCCTGGGTGCCTGGGCCAGGCTCTGTGTGGACTGAGCGCTCCTGTTCCCTGGGCCCACACCCAGGGCTCGGGCTCTGTGCTGCCCGTGCAGGACCACCACTGGGGCTGAGAGGCTCCTCCCGTAGGTTCGCTGTGTGCTTCTGGTTCTCCTTTCTGTGTACAGTATTGGATGGAGCCCAGAACACATGCTGGGCAGATGCTCACCACTCAGATTAACCCCAGCCCCTGGCAGACACAGGCTCAGGGTTGCGTGCTGTCCGGCCTCTAGAAGTTGGGTTCACTCCCTTCCCTTAAACCTTGGCGGGGGAATTTGGCCCATGGGACACTGCTGAGTGAGTTTCCCTGCACGTTGGCCTGAGTGTTCAGAGGCCGAAAGCCCCCTTTCCTGTCCTGGGTGACTCACTGTGGAGTGGGAATGTGTAGGCTGCCTCAGGGAAAGCTTTGTGGCTGGAGCTATGGCTCCTACGTGCCCTTGGGCTAGTCCTGGGGAACTGCTTCATTCTACGGGGAAAAGTGGGGGCTTCTGGCCAAGTCCTCTTTAAGTCTGTGTGGGGCTGGGTGCTGCTGCTCAAGGGTGAGCTCCTGCTTAGCACCCCAGGAAGCACTGGAAAAGAGCACTGGTCTCAGCCAGCCAGTGACTGCTGTTTGTCCACACCGAGTTTTGTGTTCACTCCTCATGCAGCAGGAGAGAAGCAGGCATTCCATGTGGCTCTGCCCTGCTACCCTGGGGAGAGTCAGTAAGTAAGGGTGTCACATCTACCTACCAGGAGGCCAGCTGTGCCTCTTTCCTTGCAGTGACACATCTGGGGGCACAGGCAAGCTCGGGCCACCTTTTTCCCTGCCCCGTGGTGTGGGGCCCGCACCAGACCTGCCCTCCTCTTGAAGGCTGAGCCATGTCCTCTTGTACAGAGGAGCCACATGGATGGACATAGAGGGACATCTGCGTTGTGGCAGTGGTTAAGGATGCTGCTGTGTGCAGATGTGACACATATCTGAGCTCTGACTGTGAGTTCTGGGCAACTCTTCACCATCATTAAGGTTACGGGTCTCTGAAGTCTGCTGGTCTAAGCTCCTGATTTTGTCTCTGGGAGTTGAGCAGAGAGAGGCCACATATTGTTGCGAAGGTTACACAGCTACGGAGTAGTGTGGTGGGTACTCAGCTGTGTCCCTGGGGGACCTGGAAGCGGGAGAAGCTGGTAACACCAGCTGGACAGTTGGATAGGATGGCGGAAGATTCACAGGGCTCCAGGCACATGCTCGATGCTAGTGGCCCTGTAGGTGTGAGCTATACCCCTGTGTAGGGGTGCCTGGGTAGGGCCTGGAGAGGGGCAGGGATTCAAGCTTCATCAGCAGGAGGGGCTGGGCTTCCCACCGTGGTTCTCCTGGCTTAGGTGGGTGGGTGGGGGACCCACCCAATTGACTGTGTTTCTACCGAGAAGGACCTGTGTTTAAAGGATGAGTTGCTACAAAGTAAGACTTTAAAATTCAAAAATCTGTGTACAAGTACAAATCCTAAGTGAGAAACTATATCTTTATTAAAGGGGAAAAAGTAACAACTACATTTTACATGAGGTAGAATGACTGCCATCCTTTTTTCTTGACTATCCTGGGTTGGAGGGTGGCTGAATAAACCCATGCTATGGAGGGTGGCGGGGTGAGCCTCTGCCTGAGCCATAAAGGGTGCTGGGTGACTGGGTGCCCCCTGCTCCACAGTATCTATTGACAGCTGGTCCTTGTTCTGTTCTGATATCTGTAAAGATAATCTCCTGGGTGGTCACTCGTGTTAGTGTGTGCCTATGGGCTTTGGGGCAACCCTGCTCTGTAGGGCTTTTTAAATTTTTAATATTTATTTATTTATTTGAGAAAGGGTCTCGCTCAGTAGCTCTGGCTGGTCCTGAACTTTTGTAGCCTAGGCTGGCCTTGGACTCAGGATGATCTGCCTGCCTCAGCCTCCCGAGTGCTAGGATAACTGGCATGTGCCACCACACCCAGCTTTATGTGGTGCTGTTGGAATTGAACTGAGGTCCTTGTGTTTGCAAGGCAAGTGCTTTAACTGCTGTGCCATTCCTCCAGCCCCATGCTGTGTAGTTTTTGGCACAGATATAGAAGAGGAGAGTGGGTGACCTGTGAGGGGAATGCTAGGGGAAGATTTTTGTAGTGAATCCTTGAGACTGGTTGGCAGGGGTGGTGTTCTACAGGCAGTGGCAGAGGTGACACACCCAGGGTCTGCTCAATGTGGTCACTACTGGTGCTGGGCACAGCAGCACACAGGTGGCAAGTGATGCTCACGGGTAAGGCAGGATGTTCCTGGGGCAGTGATGGAGCCTGCCAGCAGCCCTTCCTTATCTTGGCGGCAGGAAGGCCTTGGGCCCAAGGAGAGAGGATTGTGGAGCCCAGACCCTCACAGGACTGACTCCCTCCATGGCCCACCTCTGGCATGGCTGGACCCTGAATCCGTGGGTGACCAGGAGCAACCCCCAACTAACAGTGCACGCAGACTGGGGCCATCACCCTTCCTGTGGCCCTCTGAAGAGACTCTGTCCTTGGGAGAGCCATAGTTGTAGCTCGTTTGGCTGGAGGCTTGGCTCAGCCTGTGTGACATTTGGATGGGAAGTGCGGCTGGACCCCTCCACCCTCTACACTTTTTGCCCAGGCTCTGTGAACACATATATGGGTTCCTGGCACATAGGTGCTCTCAGCCCAACCTGGGCCCACCCTCATTACCCCATGAAGCACCTGCAGTGCCCCAACAACCCACAGGAGGGGCCGTAATATCCTTGAGCCCTGCCTGATATGGGGATGACAGCCAAGGATCGGGTGAGGAGGGTCCCAGTCTCCCACTGGGTCAGGGCCCATTCCTGGCCGTGGCGTGGCCCCTGTTGACCCACTCCTCCTGTTTCCCTGTTTTCCTAGTGGCTCAAACCACCCTCCTCTCCCAGACGGGATGGAGTAGGGCTAGGCTGAGACACCTGGAGGCAGAGGCTCTTCTCCCTGTGGAGCTCCCCTAACTCAGTGTTAAAATTTCCTATGAAGAGGTGAACATACACTAGAGACAGAACTGCAGAAATTCAGTTCCAATGGAAAGGAGCAGCAGGGCAGAGCAGGCTGGTCCTCTCTCCCCACCCCAGCGCTGAGGTCCTAGCAGGCTGGAGGCTTGGGAGGACCCAGGCTTGTCCCATCCTGTCTGTGGAGAGCTTCCCAGCTGGAGCTGGTTCCACTCCTGCAGGAGCTCCCTGCAAAAAGGAATGTCCTTTTGCCTGGCTGGTCACCGCCTGTCCTCAAGTACAAAGTGCTGAGTTTGTTGTGATGGGACCAGGTGTCCCAGGGAGAAAGTCTGGTGGCACAGTGGTCACATCAGAGGTTTCAAAACTGAGTTGAGATAGAAAATTGATTCACCTCCCACCCCCTTTCTGCCCTAAATTCTCTACCTCTGGCTTCCCAGCTTTTTGAGGCAGGAATGCAACAAAACCTGGTTAGAATCAGGTCTCATTACTGTGGCTAGGCACAAAAAAAAAAAAAAAAAAAAAGGACAGTATTTGAAGCTTCCCTGGCCCCCTTGCCCACATTTCTGTGGCTTAAGGAAAATTGATTTCCTCTGATTGGACACGTGGGCTCTGGGTTGCCGAAAGCTGTTCTGGGCAGTGTGGAATAACCATATAATGGTGTGGGGTGAGCGTGTTAGGCCAAGCAGAAGTGTCTTCAGCTGCCCCTCCAACACACACACACACACACACACACACACACACACACACACACACACTGTGATGTCTGTGCTGTTGGCAGGAGCACGACAGCAGAGGGGGAGGGCAGTACATCCATGACTCTGATCTGAGACCCTCTGCAGCGCTTTCATCGCATGGCAAAGACAGGCTCACCTCATCCCCTCACAGCGAAGAGGCACAGAGCTGTACACTGTGGGCTCAGGAGAGAATTCCGCCCGCTGGTAGGCAGGCCTTGCTGAACCCGGATGGGGTGTTGAGTAGGATTTGCTGGCCCTGGCTGATGGGGGTGAGTAGAGTTTGCTGGCCCTGACCGGTGCAGGGGAGCCAATCATGTTTGCTCACTCTGGATAGGCGGGGTTAGTGGGCTTTGCTAATGCTGGCTGGTGAGTGTTGCGGGTGATGAGTGGAGTTTGCTGACCCTGGCCAGTGAGGGTGAGAAGGGTTTGCTGACCCTTCCATCCTGGATGCACTTTGGTGTCTTGTTCTCTGAGTAAAAATGAAAATAGCTCCTTACTCAAACTCTGATAACATCTGCTATTTGTTTTAATGTTCTTCCTCTCTGCTAAAAATAAATATGAGGCAACTTATCAAAAAAATAAGAGGAAAAAACACATGCACTAAACCCCCCAAGATCAATATAACTAGAAGTGTGGTAGGGGAGGAGATCAGATCAGGGAGACACAGCCTGGCCAGGCCAGGGGCAGCAATACATACCTGGGTTGAGGGAGGGATGGCCAGTCCCCAGAGCACCCAGGCCACGTGTAGCCCTGGGGCTGGCTGTCCTGAGGCCTCAGATGTCACCATCCACAGTGATGGGAACCCTCAAAGCAGGAGGAACATTTCTCCTTTGGTCCCCGCAGGAGCCCACGGGGAGCTGCAGAGGTGGGACCCCGGTACTGAGCCAGTGAGCACTGAGTAGGGGGACTTGCCTGGGCCACAGTCCTGAGACACATAAAGGCCATATCAGTCCGTATGTCACATGCAAACAGGTTGGAGATTGAGGGCTGGCACAGCCTGCCTGGTCACAGCCCAAAACACTACAGACTTGGTCCTAGAACCAGAGCCGAATGACAGGCTGTGTTCTCAGAACATGAGGCTTTCTCACCTTAGAACCTGGGGCCCGTATGTGTAGGAAGACATGTGTGTGCAGGCGTCTGTGTGTGCCTGTGTGCATGCATACCTGTGTGCGCATATGCCTGTGTTCAGAGCAATGCTTCCCACAAGATTCCCCCAGGACTCCTGGGGCATATGAAAGACAGACACCAGGGTCCCCTGCAGAGTTTCTGGGTCCCTGGTACCTCAGGGGCCTGAGCACCCACGTGACTGTCCGGATCCCAGGAACCCCACAGCTCCCGGTGACGTGCCTCTGTCTTGTGTGCTGTTGTCCTTGAGCATCTCCACGCTCTCCTGGACAGGACTACTTGCCTAACAGGCCCTTCTTGTCAGTGGTCGTATGGACACCAAGGTCCCAGAGTCGGGGGGTGCCTACTGGGACCAGAGTTCAGCTCCGACTCCGGGCTGCATCACCTTAGTAGGTGTCACTGAAGGTTCCCCACTGGGTGGTTTTGGGACCCACTACCCCCAGGGTGAGGCCTCACTGTGGATATCTCCAGTGTTCTCACAGCAGTTCCCCTGATTGCCTTCCTCATCCTGCACACTGCCAGGTGGCCACTCCCACCAGTGTTACCCCATACAGATATGGAGCCAGCGGTCAAGGCTGGAGCTAGCCCGGTCTGTCCTGTTTGCCCCAGCCCCCTCTGCAAGTCCACGGCTTCTGTTGGGCTTCGGCATTCCAGCCCCCCTGAGCTCATCCCTGTGCCTCCTCTAAATCCTCTGTCCATTGCTGTTGCCCCATCTCAGTCTCACAGGGAGATGCACCTGAGGGCTGGTATGGGACGTGAGTGTCCAGGCACCCTGAAGCTGGGTGACGCAAGCCATCCGTTCTCCTGGGTGGGAGAAGGCCATGTGCAGGGGGGGTACTGTGCCCAGCGTGCATGTTCAGCCCACACCCTGGCCTTGCTCCATCAACCCCTTTTCTTGTGAGGCCATGGTCCTAAATAATAGAAGCTGCTGTCTTGTGAGAACACTGTTGGCCCCTTGTAACTAGCTTTGATGTCGATCGTTCCAGCCTCCCTGACCCCACAGTTATTCATGGTGGGGGTTGGTGGCAGAGGGACACAGCTCAAGGAGCCCAGGGGCCTGTGAGAGCACTCACACAGGTGTCAAGTGGAGTTGTTCCCAGCCATTTGGATCAGTACAGTGCTTTTATCCAAAACGCTTTGTGTAACTACACAGGATTCTCACGTCTTCGTCTTGCCAAGTAAAACGTTAAAAATATTCACCACCATTGAATAAAATATGCTATTTTATTTATTCCACTTCTATCCAGCCAGGCCATGGTGGGTACTAGCTGAAGAAAATAGGCTAGAAAAAGAAACAAGGAATCCAAATGGGAAAGTAAGAAGTGGAATCATCTCTGTTTGCAGACGACATGATCCCATGCATGCAAAATTCAAAACAATTCTCAAAAAAACTCTCGGAGCTAATCTATGAATTTAGCAAAGTTGCAGGATACAAGAGTAACGTTCACACTCAAGTTGTATTTCTATATACTTGTGACAAACAATCTTAAAAGGATATTATGTATTCCATTTATAGTAACATCAAACAGAATAAAATTCTTAGGAATAACCTGAAGCAAAGAGATGAAACACTTGTAAACTAAAACTACATTTTTTTTTGGTATAAGTAGGAGTACACCTCCCCTCCATGGATATTAATGTTCTTGAGATGATACTAATATGCCTGAAAATGATCTATAGATTCTATGCAATCCCTATTAAAATCCCAAAGATTTCAAAATTAGAAATAAGAAAGAAACACCTAAAATTCGTATGTACTCTCAAGGGTTCCAGAATAGCCAGGATAGTATCGGGAAGGAGGGGCAAATTACTTCCTGACTTAGTGGTGGTCAAACCACGTGGTACTGCTGTACCACAGACATTTAAGCCAATGAAATATAGTAGGAAGCCAAGAAGTAAACCCACCTAGATGAAAAATCATCACTTGTTTTCAACACAGATGCCAAGACCGTTTGATTAGCAAGGGACAGGACTTTAACAAATGGTGTTCGAAAAATCGGATATTCACATGAGTAGCGATAAAATTTGGCCCTTACCTAATGCTCTTAGAGTGGATCAAAGAGCTAAAAGAGCTAATTTTAGCTGTAAGAGCTAAAATGATAAAACTGTTAGTAGAAAACAGATGAAAATCTTTATGGCCTTGAAATAGATGATGGTTGTTTAACTATGACACCAAAACATAGACAGGAAAAGAAAAAATAATTGATAATTTGGGTATCATTGAAATTGAAAGCTTTTATGCATCAAAGGACACTTTTAGGAGACTAAGAAAATAGTCCACATAATGGGAGAAGGTATTTAGAAGCCACAAACTGATAAGGGATTAATATCCAGATTGTATAATGAACTCCTATAATCAGTAATGAAAAAATCTGTCAACCTAATTCAGAATCAAGGGATTTAAGTAGACATTTCTCCAAAGAAGATATGTAAAATTAGCCACTGGGAAAACCCAGACCAGAGCCAAAATGAGCTGGATGTTTCCAGTAAACAGAAAGTAAGAGTTAGAGAGGATGTGGGGACAGTGGGACGCGAGTTCATGGTGGTGGGGATGTAAGATGGTGCAGCTACTGTGGAAAGGATTCAGTGATACCTTAAGAATTTAAACATCAAATTACTATATGATCCAGAAAATCACTCTGAGCCATATTCAAATATGGAACTAAAAGGAGGGTCTCAAACAGAGAGAGGTGCCTGCACATCTGTGTGCATTGTACCGTTGTTCCCAACAGCCAACGTGGGAGAGACCCAGGCATCTTGAAGGGATGGTAAGCAAAGTGTGCACGCTGTATGACTCAGGCTCTGGAGGAAGGGAGCGAATGAGGGTGGAAGCCATGTGTGGGTGAGCCTTGCCGATGTCATGCTGAGTGACATGGCATGGTCACTAGAGGATGATACTGTGCGTTCCACTTACATGAGGTTCCTGGAGGAGACAGTTCACAGTTCATAGAAAGTAGAAATTATTCAGTACTGGTTCTCACAGGCACAGCAGTAGAGGGATGGGGGTTGAGGTAGACGGGGTGTGGCATCACGCCAGCCACCTGCATTGGTGGCACACTGGGGATTCCTGGCCTGGGTCCCCGCCTTCTTTCTACAGAGGAATTGCATCAATTCATCTCTTTGGAGGCTGATACCCCAGTGCTTCCATGAAACTGATTACTTAAGAACTTTTTGTTCAGCTTCAATATAAAACAAAGCACATAGCAAATAAACAGCATTTCCAAATTCTCAGCCAGCAAGTCTTTTCCCAGGACCCCGAGATGTACTTCATTATCACCCTAGATTCTCTGTTTCCCACCCCGGCTTCTCTGTGTCCCACCCTGGGCTTAGCCAGGTGTGGTGGGGATGGACCTGTACCTTCCTAGGCTGGTGTCCCCAGTGCTTCCTGTCATGGGGTCTGACAGGCCCTTGATCAGGAGGAGGGCCCAGGTGACTGATCACAAGCATTAGAAGGTATGACCTGTGTTTTGGCTGAGTCTGGCACCCTTCCCTAAGGCTCCCTGTCTATCACAGATTGGGAGAAAGTGTCTGGAGACAGAGCAGGAGGACATGATGACTGCTGCTGCTAAGAGTCATGGATACCTGTGCCCCTTTCTGTCAGACCATTTACTGTCTTGTACCCAGTACTCAAAGCACAGGTTTTGTCTGAGAGGTTGGCCAAGGAATGGTTTCTGTGTGGGGTTCTCTGTGTTTTCTCAGGGACTTGCCAGATGGGTCAAGTTGCCTTTGAGACGGGTCAAGTTACCTCATGTCTGAATCCAGAAGATCAAAGGTGAATTGCTTTCTTCCTGTAAATATTGCAGAGAGGGTCGGGAGCAGGTCTGTGCACCTGTCCTCAATTTGACTTTAGGTTTCTGTTCATTTCCTTTTGCTCCCTAATGTCCCACCTTTGGAACTAGTCATAGTGAGCCACTAAAGTATAGTTTTAATATTGGGAAAGCATTTGTGTCGTGAAGAGACAGACCTATACCTGAACAACTTTTCTGAAACTGTAATCTTGTTGTTTTTGATTCTGTCTAAATGGTTTTTCAATCTGGGGGTGTGTGCTGTCCCCCAGTAGCAGCTGGGGTCTGTGTCCTCCTCCAGCTCTAGTTGCCAACACCTGCAGAAGGCCTTAGAGAAGCTGTAGTGCCCTCTGAATTGATTATCACACCTCACATAAAAGCAGTCATGTAAGCAGATCGTTAAGCTTGTTTTAAACTTGACCTTGCCAAGCTTCAAAAGCTAAGGTCACACTTGCTGTCACATCTGTGGTGTGCCCGATGCCCCTGAGCATGGGCGGGCGATGGTGTTTAGGGCAGGTGGCCCCTTGGCAGGCTCTGTGAGCAAGTGAACCCTGCTGACCTCCTAAGATTTAAGTAGCAGTTACCTCTTGTTAAAAGGCTTAGTTCTGCATAGTTCTCTAGGGAGACCCTGGCTCTGTCACTGCTAAATTTTCCTCATTTCTTCTCCTATCACTGCGCTTCCTGGGGCCTCTCTCTTGCCATCTTGGTTCCTCAGTGGTGCTGCTCTTCTCTCGGTGGCTTATCTCAACCCTAGCCTTTGAAAGGAGGTAACATGTGGAAGGCATAGTGTTGTCTCTTTGGGGGACACTCAGGTGTGGAGTGTTCTTTAAGAAGCACATGACTTAGCTGGTTACAGAAGTGAGCCATATTCCTAAGTCGCGGGAGAGAAAATCGCCTAACTCAATCAGCCCAAGCCTGGGAGGAGGGAGGGTGCAGAGGCCGGGAGCTCCAGGCTCCGCGGCGGTTGGGTCCCTGGGATGGCTGGGTGCGATGCCATTGGCATTTGGATCTTTCTCACTGAGGGCCCACTCATGGCTCCCATGGCAACCAGGCAGCTGCAGGACTATCGTCACAGGAACGAGATGGCTGTAGGGCTTTGTCCTGGGTTTTGGAAGCTGTTTTGGATCTTTTCTGGAGCATCTTCAGAGCCAGGAGATTTCTGTGGCTGGTTGTATGAACCGATTGATCACTGTGACAACAACTTGGATCCTACATTCCCTCCTGAGGTTGGGGGGATCCCCCAAGACCTTGGGGCTGAGAGTAAGAAGAGGATGCCTGTATTAGCCAGCTCTCCGTTGCTGGAACAAACTGCTCCATTCTATACAGCTTTTAAAAGAGGAAAGGTTTATTTTAGCTCACAGGTCAGAGGTCTCAATCCATGGTAGGATGCTCCAGTATGGAAATGTTGTGGTGGAAGTATGTGGCTCAGTTCACACATCCGGGAACCAGAGAGCAGAGTGAAAGCCAGAGAGGAAGGGACTGGGACCGGATCCAGCCCTCAAGGTCACGCCTCTGCGACGTACTCAGACATACCCAGAAGTATGCTTTACTGATCCCTGGGAGTTTCTCAGTTCAATCAGGTTGACAGTCTTGATGAGTCTTTGCTATGCCTGACAGAAAACTGGTGACTGCTACCAGAAGAAGGGAGGGGATTCTTGGTTGGTGAATGATAAATACTAACTCAATAAATCATTGTCCTACTTTAAAAGGATCACACACATCAAGGGAAAACCAGGGGATTGAATTTTAAAGATACAAATGTTGACAACACCAGGGACTCTCTCGTGTCAGGGTCTTAAGCTGTCTGAGACCCTGACCCTTATCTCCCCATGTTCCCTAGGAGATCCTTGGCCTTGGCATTGCCCAGGTATGGGTGACTGACCTGGAGCCAGCCCATCATGCACCTTCTCTGCCTATCATATGGTCCGCCACAGGTGCCAGAATTCTGTGGTCCCTCTAGTTGCAGCACATACTGTCCCTCTTCTGTCTAGCATGTCCCTTCTGGAGTTCCACGCACACTGGGGATGTCCCTTGGCCCTTGGGCTGTTCTTTTGTCCGAAGACATCTGTGGTCCCTGTAAACAGTAGACCTCATGGTAGAGATCCTCATTGTTATCTCCTACTATGAAGCTACAGGTCAAAGGGACCACAGGTTCAGAAGTTCTGTGTGGGAACCAGGAAGAAGGCCAGGCACACATATATTTATGCCATACAATCCTTTGCTCCCCTCTTTTAATAAACTTTTTATGCCAGGGTAGTTGAGTACAGCAGTGGTCCTTCTGACACCAGGGACCAGTTTAGGTGAAGGTTGTTCTCCCAAGAAAGAGGGCAAGGACATGTCTTCTGTGGTAGGTTGCTGGCAGAAGGCTTTGAAATGAGGAACAGCAGCAGGAGGGGAGGAGGAGCAAAGTCCCACCTCCCGTCAGTTAGCAGCAGCATTGGAACCTGACAAGAGCATGCTGGCTGGAGGCAGGACATAGCTCACTGCTCACTTCCTGCTGTCCAAGCAGCCCAGTCCTTCAAAGGCCATGGAAAAGTACTGGTTCTTGGGTTGGCAGCTGGGGATCCCTGGAGTATAGTATGTGAGTTTCTGCCCATCACTGCCCCCCCACCCCCCCGTCTTGGCAGTTACCCTATCTTGAGTCACATGATGTCTTTGGAACAGTTACATCCTTAGCTTTCCCTTAGGTGCCCTTTTTCTTTTCCGGGACAGGGTATGACAGGTGCACATGGGCCTCCAGTCCCCTTTGGTTCCTCAGGGCAATGGCCATCCTTAGCCTGGCTGGGTGTGGTGGTAGAAGTGGCCTGCAAGTGGGAGCTGGAAAGGAGGCACAGACTGGTAAAGGTGGTAAGTAAGCGCCTCATAAGTAGGTTGTCACCAGCCCTCGAGTTGATAGCTGCTCCAGAGTCCTAGCCTAGGGTGTGGAGTGGTGAAACATAGAGAAGGAGATAAGAGACAGGGTCGGCACCAAGGAGTGACTGTTCGTGGTGTTTGCCCTTCCCGTCAGGCTCTTGTGACACGACATGATGTCCCAAGGTCTGTCCATCTGCAGTGTGCATCGGAACATCCTTCTTTTTTCACAGCCAGCTCTTCATTCGTGCATGTGCTTTGTGTGCCCATTTAGGACATTTATTTTTAGAGAAGATAATAAAACTACCTCTTGTTTTTTTAGCCCCCTAATCCAACCCCTCCTCCCCAGAAGGCTCCCTGGCCCAGGACTCCCTTTGGGTTGTGTCTTCTTCCCATGGGACATCCAGTGGGGGGTGAGCAGCACCCTCTTCTGTGGTGGAGTCAGGCTAAACCATGGAGACAGAGGCCACGTGGTGACATGCAGCGCGGGTCCTCGCAGAGTGTATGTGTACATTGCCGACAATGCTGGTCTCTGGGCCCCAGTGTCTGGGCCTTTGGTAGTCTAGGTCCCTTCCCTCTCTCCTGGGGGTCCATTTGGCCCTGGAGCAGCTATTTGTCTAGGTGTCACTTCCTGCTCCAGTCCCACAACTGAGAGGAGTTGCTAGGGGACAGACAGCACATTCTGACAAGTGTGTTACTGTACCAACCGGCCTCCTGGAGCAGGTCAATGAGCGGCTGCCCGTGTGCCCAGCCTGGGCTGTGCCTGCTGAGCTAGGGTGATCCCTCTACACACACCACGCCTCACCTGTGTTCCAGTCACCCTGAGAATCATCTCTGAAGAGTTTGCTGGTGTCTGATCACAGATGACTCAGGCCTGCCGTCTGTGTTCCCGTGCCAGCCCCTTCCTTCTACCTACTACACAAGGCCTCCCACTGCCCCACCAGCAGGGAGCTGAATCTAATGTTTGCCCCTGTGAAAGTGTAGTTTGCATCCCGAGTTGGTGCATTCTGAAGGCAGCTGCTGAGCGCTCAGTGTTTGTTGTACTGGATCTCCCGCTCCTCTCCTTCTTCTGTCCTTTCTAGTAATGTAGTTTACCCTAACGGGTGTAGGCACAAGCCATTCTTAAAAAGCAGCTTCACTGAGGTACACTTCACATGCATAGCTCACCCAAACAGCAGCCACCTGGTGGCTTTCCTTCCTTTCCTCGCAGAACCCTGCGTCCATCACCACAGCTCACAACGAGATCACGCTGCTGCTGAGTCAGGCTCCTGTGTCCTCAGGCTATTCCACACCTTGTATGCCTCTGTTATATGCCAGGCATGGGCTGGCTGTTACGAGCAATATTGCTGTGCATTGCATTTCTCTTGAGTGAGCTTGTAGGGGTGAAGTCACTGCATTGTATGATAACTGTTTAACCGTTTGGCATCTTGCCTGTTTTCCAGAGTGGCTGCATCATCTTACACTCAGGGAATGCATGGGAATCACCCTTCTCCACTGGCATGTTGTCACCCATCCTGTTGAGCCATGTTCGTGGTCTGCTTTGGGGTTGGGAGGTAGTACCCAGGGGTTGCAGGAAGTGCACATGCTGTCCAAGTAAGGACCTTGTCCTCTGCTACCTGTATTCCTGGCTGGGCACTTGGTTTTGCTGAGCTCCAATTTGCCAGTTTGCAGACAGAGGAAATGACACCCATCCTCAGGGTGGGTAAAAGCTTCTATTTTGCTTGGGTAAATGTTGAGGACTGGGGTCGCTGGGTGATGTGATGAGTATATGTTTACATGTATAAGAAGCTATTGGATTCCTTTTCCTAAAGTAGATACTGTGATTGCTTAACGGTATTTTCGCCAAGAACTAACCACCAGAATCTCTGAATTGTGTCTGTCAGTGGGTTACTATTAATAAGAATATGTTCATATCTTGTCTTCATCTATGCTTTTCTGAACTGACAGGTTGTGATTCTCAGACTACTAGTAGATAAAAAAATGCATGCTCTATAGACAAAGTTAGTTGGGAAAACTTTAGAATAAATAGAGTGAAACTTTATTGGAGTGTTCTGAGTGCTGAATTCTTGGGGCCATTCAGGAAAGAGGTTAAAGACACTGTTTTTCTAAATTTATTTGACCACCTTTGTGTCCTAGAGACAGAGTTCCCTGAAATCAATTTTGGAAAACCCTGGCCTAGTGTAGAACAAAAGTTCTTTTTGGTAAGCCAGTTCCGCTTTGTGAGGATGGCTGTTGGAGCTTCAGCTTCTTGGACGTCACTGGCTGACCATCTTCCATGCCCTGCGTTCCTCTCAGCTGCAAGGGGTCTGCTCCTGGTGTCCTCCAAGACACGGGCTGATGACGGGCATGGGACAAGCTGGGCTCCTGGCACCCTGGGCCTCCAGGTAGCACAGGCCACGTCCACATACCTGGATGTGACAAAGTGCGCTCCATCTCTGCCCTTGGCCTCCAGGGTGGTCACCACAGCCTGGGAGAGGAGAAGGGGAAAGTGAATTGCTGCAGGTTCAAGATCTTGAGGTGGGTTGTGTGTTCTGTTTGTGTGTCACAAGCTGGAGGTGTTGGGCAGGTATTTCTTCCCAATGCCCAATGTCACTGCATCCTGAAGGCTGTTGGGCCCCTGGGTGTGTACAGTACCTCTGACCTCGTGTTCTCCTTTCTCACGTTAGACTGCAGAGCCGTAATGATAGAGTACGTGTGTCCCCTAGGGCAGCTAGTCTTTGGCTCCCATGCACAAAGCATGTGGAGATAATAGGTTGTTTCCTTAGGATAAGGCCATGCATCAGCCCCAAATGCTCCACCTGCAGCTTCATCCTCCAGCTGTCATCCTGGTTCTGGTCCCGGCTGATCCTCAAGCCCTGTATGGTCCAAAATGGTGCGTGAGTGATCCCCACAGCAGGCAGCCCCCGACTCTGGCTTCCCTCACCGCATGTCACACCTTTGTGATTCATCACAGACAGGCAGTATGTGAAGTAGGCAAACTGGTCGTTTTGGAGAAGTTGGGTTGGTGGGCTAGAACATCTCACCCTAGCCTTCTGCCTGCCTCCCACACTGATCTACTAGGATCATGGAAGAGTAGAAGAGAATCAAAGCGGGGCACAGAGGAGACAAGACAGGGGACGGTCAAGGAGAGGACAGGCGGCTGCAGAAAGGAGGGAGCTGGGCTGGAGGTTGAAGCCGACCCAACTTCTGCAGGAGAAGAGCCAGCCTAGGGCCTGGCAGCAGCCAGGCGCAGGGAGGGGACAGCAGCATGGCCGCGCTGGTGTTGCTTCCCAGCTGCGCTCCGTGTGAACACAAGTGGAAAAGTAAAAACATCAAGTGAACAGACAAAATACACACAGAGGAAAGATATGAAGAGAATATATGTTGAATATTTTTGATGTATGTAGAATTTGTTAAAAGTGGTTCTTAAAAACCTCATGATATACAACAGCAGAGAACTGATACAAGTAGCTTATAATAAAGGAACTGGTAGTAATTAATGTGAAAGGCACCTGTTTTCACAGCTGAAAAGCATGGGAAATGCTTGATGGAAGAGTTATACTTAAATAAAATGCCACTTCTCAACGGCCCAGTCGGCCCAGTCAGCCCATGATCATGCAAGAGCGGTGAGCACAGGTGGTGGTTATAGGGACCCAGCAAGGCAGCCCGGAACCTCTAACCTCATGGGTAATCAAAATACCTTTTATGTAGCATTAAATTGGGCATCTTCCACAAGAAAGTCATCCTCAAAACCAACACAAAAGTCAAACGTGTTCTGCACAATTTTCACATCACATTTATAAAATAGAGCAATATGGAGGCCAGCTTGAATGTTGTCTGAAGTGATTTTCATGCTATGGGCTCAATGGAGAAGTTTCCTTAGAGCAGAAACATCATGCTTTCAGCAGTCTTTTGGGTATCTACACAGACGAGGGGCCGGGTGGCAGTGCACTGGAGACTCACCCTCCATGTCCCCAGCATAATGTACGCCTTTATTCTTCCCATGTGAGTTGACGGTTTCCTTTCCAAGAGTTAAGGGGAAAGAATGTGGACTGGTTTTTACCTTTCTTGGATGTGCTATTCTCCCAGTCTTGTTACTGTAGGATTGTGGGTAGGGAGTTGCATCTAAGGGTGTGGGAAGCAGCCTCACGCTTCTACCATGTATCTCTCAACCCTAGGGTGAGGTCAGGCTTGTACAGAGTCCCCCAGTGTACTCACTGCAAATCTTTCCTTTTGACTTTAACCCCGTGGCCTCAGACTTTCTGGTTGAAGCTGCCTCAGAAGACTCTCAGATCTTTTATGGAGTTTGTGAATTCCTGAGATTGAAGACCATTTGCCTTGGACTCTAGGGTACTTAACACAGTCCTAGGATTATTTATTGGGATCAGGGCATTGTGAGAGGGAATAAAACTGGCTTGCAATGAAACATACCAAGGGCTCAGCAGGGAGCAAGTCGGGGTAGGGAGCTTCAGATGGAGTCCCTGCATTCACAAATCAGTTACATCTAGACTATCTCTGAGGTCCTGTGTCTGGGAAGAGTGGGTGATACCCATGCTGCAGGAAGGTGAGACCATATAGACCTTCGTAGCAAAACACCATAAACTAAGTGGCTTATAAGCCATGGAAACATACTTCCCATCATCTTAGAGCCTGCAAAGTCCTGTCTAAGGCATGTGTAGGTCTGATGTCTGTGGCCCACAGGCCATGCCTCCTCATGTGGCCTCATGTGGTAGGAGGGGTAAGGCTGCTGTTTGCAGTCCCTTAAGAGGGTACCGATCCCATCTGGAGGGAGCTGGCCTCAGGAACTCAGCACTGCCCAGGAGCCTCACCCTGTTAGGTCATCTGCTGTGATCTGGGTGCAGTTTGCCCCTTGGCAGTAATGTGGGGCTGATGAGGGACAGAGCCGTGTCTAGTAGAAGCAGAAAGCCTATTTTTTTCAGAGGAGCAACTGTACACCAACCCCTCAGATATGTTCTGAGCTTAGTGCCTACCTTGGGAATGTCTCTTCTGATTGGAGTTCTGAGCCTCTGCCCTGGTGCTGCCTTCCTCACAGCTGCAGGATATTTCCCTGGGTTGCCAGCTCTCCTCTGTGTCTTGGGGACTGCAGATCCCATGTCGGGTGTGCCTTGAGGGAGCCAGAATCTGGCCAGGCCCTGTGCCTTGTGAGCTCTGAATAGGGGCACCTTGCCCAGGCTGGTCTTTGCGGTTGATCAGGTCACTCCTGACTGGCTTGGCTCCTGTGGGACATAGCGGGCTGCACAGCAGGCCTGGGGTTGTGGGGTCAGGCTTGCCACTGGCAAGGACCACCCTTGCTACCCCACTCTGTTGCTTCTGATCCAGGGCATAAGAGTGTTGCCACATTCACTGTTCCACACGGGGCCTGACAGGTTGAGGCCGTGTATTCGGATTTTTCTCATCAATTCAAAAAATCTTGTGGTTTGGGCTTGTGCTTGGGCTAGGCCTAGAGTTCTGATAAAAGTTGGTTGTATCTGGGTCATTGGGAAGGAATTTGACCATCTGGAAAACAGAACATGGAATAAATGGTTTTTAAGCCACTAGGCCAAGTGGATATTACGATTTCCCTTTGATTTAGATGAAAACATTGCTATCTAGGTCAACATATAAAGATACATAATGTGTAATTTAAGAAAATAATTATTCAGGGAATAGAGACCAGGAAGTCATATGTGAGCATGTTGTTCCAAACTGCATTTTCTTTTGTCCAAAGCCATTGTACCCTGTAAGTCTCCTTCTATACATCTCAGCATCCCATGCGTGGTTGTGCAAATTGTGCACTGCACAACTCAGGAGGTGAGCACCATTGACATATCATTTATCCTAGTTCTGTCAGTTTCACTAACAAACCTAGTTCTATAAATTTCACACTTAGGCATCATCCAAAAAATTTAATAGGTGGTTGGATAAGGGGTTCAGCACAGATCACCCTCACATAGCATGGGAAGGCCTTGGCCTCGATTCCTGGCTCTGGAGAAAAAAAATCAACAAAGGAAAATTAAGTGGTCGGGCAAATATGTGCTGTCAATGTTCACGGCAGCCCCACTCACGCTAGAGAGAGCTGGGAGCCACTTGAGTGACCAGTGGTGGGAACACAGTGCACAAAACGTGTCATCTACCTACAGTGGCCTTTTATTTGAACATAGAAAGCAATGAAGTCCTGATACACACTACAACATATGAACCTTGAAAATAACATGTTGGAAAAAACGGCAGTCAGAAATGACCTCATTGTATGGTTCTATTTATATCAAGAATCTGGAGTGACTCGGTCCATGGAAACAGAGCGGATTGGTGGGTGGCAGGAGCTACAGAGGGGAGAGATTGGAGAATTGCTTAACAAGCCTGAGGTTTGATTTTTGGAGAGATGAAGATGCTTTGGAACCTGACAGAAGTGGTGGTTGCCCAGCATTGTGAATGTGCTAAATGCCACTGAATTGTTCACTTTGGTTAATTTTGTATAGATTTTATCTTTACAAAGCTAGTTCAGAGAACTACGTATATTGCAATATTTATAGATTAGCATATCTCCTATATGTAATTTAGATGTGTACAAATAGCACACATTGCCCCTTGAGCATCTCACTTAGAATAGCTTCCATCACGATGAGCAATGTGCCCATGGTACCTGTGTTCTTTCACCAGTGGCAGGAGCTGATGTGGCCTGTAGCGAAGCTTCACATGGTATCCTGGACATGGCTGTTGTGTTTGCTGCTGTGCAGCACAGCCTCGTAGAGGCTGCAGAATCAAACAGAGTCTGTCCCTTTCCCAAATCTGGTCCAGAGGTGGAGAGGCATGGCATGGACATTCCAGGGAAACTGATGACCAGGCTTCCTTTGACATGCTTGTGATGACATTGGCAAGTTGCTCAGAGCCATGTCTGGCCAGTTGCGAGTAGGAGCTAGGTAGATGTTTGCTGAGCCCCATGGGTATTTGCTGAGCCCACTGGGCATTTGATAGTGTGGCCTGAGGTAGGTCCAGGACCTCGAAGCATGTGGCCCAACGTAAGAATGCTGCAGATTGTGACCCCTGGCTTTCTTTAGAACATTATTTATTAATCTTGGTTTTCTAGTTTGTTGCCGATGAGCAGGATGATTAGAAATATTCAAGTTAAAAGTGTGCATCTGGTGACAAGTGCTCAAATGGCGGCTGGCATTCCCTCTGCCTGCTCTTGAGAGAGCTGCCACTTCTAAGCTCTGGAACTACCGAGGCTGCCTGGGCACTTGGCTAGCTGTGTCTTTATTTTATTTATTTATTTTTTGAGGCAGAGTCTTGCTCTGTAGTCCAGGCTGATCCTGAACTCAAAGTGATCCTCCTGCCTCAGCTTCCTGATTATTGGGATTACAGGTGTACACCACCATGCCTACCTATTACATGGTGCTGGGGGACGGAACCTGGGGCCCTGCACTTCCTAGGCAAAGACTCTAATCACTGAGCTACACCCCAGGCCTCAGCTGTGTCATTGTTAAAGGACATTTTTCATTGTGTGTTTGCTGCTCCTCCTCCCGTGCAGCCAGCACCTGCGCCTCCGGGCTGTGGTGGTTTATGGGGCAAGGCATGGCAAGGGCTTGGGATCTGAGAATACAATCTAGCCTGTCCCCTTCAAGGTTGGCTTGTTTTCAAGTGTCCTGTGGGTTTATGGAGAGGAAAATTAATTATAACCCGACACTATTTGGTTCCAGCTACGGGATGGATTATAGCACATACTATCACAGCTGGGTGTGGGGAGACTCACCTGCCCCTCTCAGTACCAGGGACAAGCTCAGTGTTCCCGTTTTGGGGAAGATCTCCACCTGGCTGTCGGAGGGGACCCCACCTCCCTCCTGGTGAGGAGCGATGGCAGAGGGATGCCTGGGCTGGTCTTGCAAGGGTGAGAGCTCGGAGACTCTCCCGGACTGGAGTTCCAGCTCCATGGAAGCAAGCATCACCTTGGAACCCAGAGAAACCCCGTCTTTTCCTGTCACTACACACACAGTCCGGGCTCCCATGGGTGGCAGGAAAGGCATCAGTAACGGAAAGGCTCACACAAGGCAGATGTGGGATTAGGTCTGTCTGGAGGAGTGTGTAGAGCTGATGGCAAAGTCATGTCTTCCCAGAGGGTGCAGCTGTCATTGGGCAAGGCCAGTGGTGACAGCCCATGTTCACCCTGAGGGCCCCTAAGGGCCATCCATGGCAGGGCCATTGTGACTCAGGGCTGCTCTGAAGTAGCCTCATCACCTTTGTGCTGTTATTTCTCACCTGTGTGATGGCATAGTGACAGAGTGAATATGGGTTTCCCATGTCCATGGTGACACTAGTGACATGACTACAGCTGGGTCACAAGAGTGTGGGCCAAGGTGCCAGGCAGGCCTGGCCCATTGAAAGGCATATGCAGATGGCTCTGGGGAAACCACTTAGAACCTGTGTTTCTGCACTGGCATTATCTCAGCTTCCACCATGCTTCTGCAGCTAGAGAAATCCGTTTTGATTATTTATACAGCTCCCATGTTGTTCCTGAAAGGGTTTAAGGCCTCTTATAGAAATCAGATCTTTGAGCAAGACACAGTAATTGAATTCATGTGAGGATGGGAGGGGGTAAGGAGGGCAGAGATGGCTGGTATTGTGTTGGGAGAGCTTGAAAGGAGCCGTTCATGCACACAGAGTCCCGCAGATGCTTCTGGAAGGTCTGTGGATGGCCAGGCACGGCATCATCCCTGGGACCAGATGTGAAGACTGGCAAACCCGCTGAGCAGCCAGTACTCAGACCATGGGCCGGGAAGGGCTGGGGCAGCTGCATCTTACCTGTGCGGTTCGATGTGGTCCCTGGATCACGGCCGCTGCGGCGCAGGCTTGTGGGCTGTTTGGGGTTTTCCTTTCCGGCCTCTCCCTCCTGTGGCATTGGGGTTACTGAGATGTGCAGAAGGTGGCTTGACTGGAGTCTGAACTGTTGATTTCCCAGTGTTACTTCCTTTAGAGATCTGTGTGCCAGGACCTGGCTGTGGAGACTGTCCTGTTCTTACTGTGGCTCTTTTATTGTGTCCGATTTATTGTCTTCTCTGAAGAGTCCACCTTGTGCTGGTCCTCTTGCCGCTGCCTGCATCTCTGAGCTGTGCACAGAATACCCAGCAGTAGATGTGACTTAGCCCGGATTGCGACCCTGTGTTGTTTATCCCCGTGGGGCGCCGACTTAGCTCTTTTTCCTCCACCGTGCTGGGTGGGATCCCACCTCTCTCACCCAGCTTGTCTTCTGTTCCCAGGGAGCCTCCACGGATTACGTAGCAACAGGATCATTGACCCTGCTATGCAGACAGATGTGGAGCCCCTGGGAAATAGTTCCTAGGACAGTTACAGTCCTTTGCCTGAGAATCACATGTCTAGATAATGGACAAACAGCAGTGGAGCAACTTACACACCACGGTGTGAAAATGAGCTACAAGGGATTTCTGTTGCTTAAAGCCACTTCAGTGACTCACGGTGGCTCTTTTCTCTGCACTTTGAGGATTTTCTGGAGCTCACGTAGACACTAGGCTGGCACAGCCCCCCCTCACCCCCCAGGGTTCGCGTGATGTCTTTCATCGGTGTGGGCTCAGGTTGGTGGTGGGACTCACGCATCAGTGAACATAATGAAGAGAAATGGGTGTTGCTTCTCACGTGGCGACAGGCACTGCTGTGACGCAGCATCTGTGCACACTGGCTCGTGGTCTACAGGCTATTCCCAGAGGTCACCAGGACGCTATCCACATCCACCCTCCTGCCAGTGCCTGTGGGCAGTGCTGTGGTCCCCACTCCTGACCCTGGCCGGCAGCGTCTTCCTCAGCTTTACCTAGTGCCCAGGCCTTCTCTGACGCACAGCCACTCAAGCTGGACCCAGTGGCGAAGGCAAGACCACAGCAGGACAAGCCTGCTGGCCTGGTTGAAACCGCAGTTTTCCAGCTGCCCAGTGCCAAGGGGGCAGGCCCTCCCCTGAAGTAGTGGGTATTCACTGGGTAAATGTCTGAATCAATAGAAGTTTTTCTAAATTAAATTTGAGTAGAGGATTAGTTTTCATTTTGTGCTCTCTGTTCTTGGGGCCTCTGAGGGTTTCCCTTCATACCTTGTCTCATAAACCCACGTTACAGTCTTGAGAAATTAAGACACCATCTCTGCTTTATGAAAGAATAAGTTGAAACTTGGAGGAATTCAACACTTACCTGCTGGCCAAATCCTGCCACATTCTAATGTATGACTACTCTTCTTTTCCTCTGGGAAAACGTGTACTTTGGGGACATTTTCATTCATTTTATTTTTGTAATAGCAAAATGCGACCACTATGTTCTCTAAAGTAGAAAAAAATCACATTTCGGAAACAAAGTTCCTGCCTTTGGGTAGAAGGGCCGTTCTTTGGGGGACCAAGGTGGCCATGTACTTACTGAGTAAAACAGGATCTCCCAGGCACTGCAGAACACGAGCTTCCAGCAGCCAGGAGAAACCAGGGGTTTAGGTTTTGGTTTTCTTACCTCCAAATCGATGGCCATGCTTGACTTTGAGGTGGTTTTTGCCCTGCGGTGAAGTATGACACAGTGTTAGGATCATGGGGGGGTCTATTAATTCTACAGCAGATATGTTTATCACCTAGAAGATCACTGCATGGAATGGAGTAGCAGAGTTAGCCCACGGTGTCTACTAGACACCCTGAGACACAGGAACGGGGACAGAGGTCACTCAAGCCATTGGAAGTATGGCCCCTGCCTGCGTGACAGAGAGGGTCTCCAGTGCCTCTCTGGCTCTCATGTCTGCCCTTCAGGTGGACCCAGGTGAGAGTCAGGCTGGAGGCAGGACTGGGGCTGTATTGGGTGGACGCTCAGAGCGCAGTGGGCAGAGGACTGGGGTTGTATTGGGTGAACACTCAGAGCAGGCTAGAGGGGACTGAGGCTGTGTTGGGTGGGCACTCAGCATTGCAGGCAGTAGGACTGGGGCTGTGTCGGGTGGATACACAGAGCGAGGCTCCAGGCAGGACTGTGTTGGGAGGATGCTCTGAGAACGGTGGGCAGCAGGACTGAGGCTGTGTCAGGCAGACACTCAGACGGAGGCTAGATTGGAGCTGCTTTAGATGGAACAGTCAACCCTCCTTCCTTTCTCCCTGACCCCTCACTGTTCATACCCCTTCTTACTCCATCAAGATACTGGGACTTGGATGGTTGTAGGGTATGGACTGGCTCTTGGACAGGTGAGATTTTCCCAGCCTGTCTTCCCTGCAGCCTCCCGTGTCCAACACACACGTGGCATGTGAGTCAGATGCAGCTCTTGCTGGCTTGTTGGTGGCACGTGTGTTTCCTAGCAGTTAGGCAGCCAGCAGAGCATGTGCAGGCAGTGGAGTGGGCTCTTGCTGCTGGGAAGGAGGGCGGGGGCCTCTGTGATCGGCGCCGGGCTGCCCAGAGGGAAAGTGCTCATCAGGATGCACATTTCCCATAGTCCCTGCTGCCCCTGATCCAGGGTAGAGGAAGCAGAGACCCCCTCCCCCTCCCTGGATCCCATGATGGAAGAAGGAGCAGTGTGAGCAGGTTCCGTGTCATGAGCTGGCCATCTGTCCTGGGGAGGGGCAGGACTGGCTATTAACAGGGAGGCAGGAAACATGCAGCCTCAGGGCCTGGGGCAGGAGCTGAGCTGTGTCTCCTCCTGCAGGGAGGAGACCTAGAGGTAGTCTGTGCGGGAGCCTGGTGGGTGGCAGTCTTTGTGGCTGAGCCAGGCCTCCATGGGAGACCAGGGTTGGTGACCAGAGGGACACTGAGCATTCCGAGTATGGGCTGCATGGTTGGGCCTGTCTGGATGGTGTTCCAGCCAGGGAAGGTGTCCTTATAATGCGTTTTGGGGCTGGTCCAGGGTGAGAAGTGGCATCTCTTGGGTTCCAGATCCTGGGGAGTGGGCATCGCAGGTCAGAGGGTGTCCTTCCTGGTTCAGCACTGTAGTGGAGACAGAACCCCAGATTTCTGCTAGTCCACCCTTGCCCCTGGGCACCTCCTGCCACTGCGTCCCTGTCTCTTACCACTCTCCAGCATCTCTTTGCTGCTCTGGATTGAAGTTCCCATGGCTGACACAGCAATGTGCCCAGGATGAGCCATGGTCCGTGAGCAGGGGCTGTTGCAGTTAGGGGCCTCTGGATGTTTCTGGTATGTAGAGTTGCAGGGGAGGAGACTGCTTAGGCTGCGCCCCAGTGGTTGGCAAGACTCCCTTCCCCTGAGGGTTTCATCTACTCTTGGTTTTCAACGTGGGGAAATGAGCTGGCTGCTTCCAAAACTGAGAGGGAGATGCTGCGTGGGACTTAGGAGTTCCCCTGACAGAGGCGGGGCCCAGGGCTGTGTTTGCCTCCTAGAAGTGAGGCTCAGCCTCTCAGGCTTGACTCAAGCTCCTTACTGCAATTTTGAAGTTTTATTTAGTTTTGATTGACATGAAGTAATTGTCTGTTTTGAAGTTAAGCAGGGACCTTGGGGCCAACAGAGGAGAAGGGGTGGCCTGAGGGGCATGCCCCCAACAGGTTTCTCTATCTAGCTCCTGTTCCTCCCTACTCCACTGGGCTATAGTGCCTGTCAACAGGGACACAGAGTCATGGAAGCTGCAGTTGGCGTTTTGCTCAAGGTATGCCCACCTCACCCCAGCACTGGAGGCTGACTGTGGTGACTATCTGTGATCTGGATCACAGGATCAGCCACAGAGGTGCCTCTCTGCTCCATAGCTCCATTTTCTTTTTATTTTTCTTTTTTCCTGGTCTATAGTATAAACCCAGATGCTCTGTGAGCAGAAAGACCTTTCTCCTACACTCTGCACAGATTCAGCAGAGGACAAAGCCTGCCCCAAGCCTGGCACTCTGGGAGGAGTCAATCTGCAGCCTGGGGACATCCTTCCATGCTTTCTCATGACCTTCCTGAACCCCAAGCCTGTCTGTCATCGAGGGTCCAGTCAGCAATGGAAGGTACTCTGAGCTCCTAAGGGCCACCAGTGGGTGTGGAATATGCCTCACCTTAGTCCCATGCTAGCCCTGCTCTGTGCCCCTTTCAGTGGCCTCCTAACTTGGGCCACCTTTGTTCCCATGCTCAGGAATTTCATCTGTAACACTCAGGTGACAGCTGTGGCCTCATATGGGATTATCCGGAGGTTAAAAAGGTGGATCCTAAAGTCTGGGAGTTTGCATAGAGATTTGCATTTAAAAAAAAAATTTTAAAGGCCTATTTTCTGGTGAAGTCCTGTGAGCAGCTGTTTGGTCTTATGTGGGGGTGTTTGGTGGGCCCCAAACCCATTACGATCACAGTCACCTGATTCCCTGGTGGAGAAACCGTGCCAGTGCCTACCGGCCATGCAAGATGGCTTCCAGGCTGTAGCTGGGAGCAGACCCACACATCTCTCTGCAGCTCAGCACAGACATAAAGAATTCTGAGATAGCCAGGCTGCCACGAGATGCTGAGAATCCTAGGCTGGGATATCCCCTCAGGGGCTGCCATGTTCCCTACAAAGCCACCTCCACCCCAACCTGCAGGTGTCGGCATGCTGGGCTGCCGGCCCTACATCCCTGTAGGCATGTGGCTGTGCCTGGATGAAGCAGCAAGAGGAGTAGCCTTGTGTCGGTGAGGACAGGGGCTCTTCTCTGGTCACAGCAACTCCCTTCTCTGGGCCTACTGTGTGACGCTTCCTGCCCCAAACTCTACCCGTGCTGCTGTTAGGTTTCCTCTGCAACCTCCCTGGCCGAGGGCCCACTGTATCCCCGCCAAGACCTGCCTTCTAAACTGTTGGAGTGAAAAGACGTGTTCAAGTCTTGTTTGGAGGTGAGGTGGACCCTGTCGTGGGCTGCCCTGTGCCCCTTTGCTGGCTGCCACCCATGAGTCTGGTGGCCTGTTGTCAAGGATCATGACATAGCTGCATCAACCTCATGTCCTCAGGCTATCTCACTTGCTTGAGCCTGAGGTGACCAAGAAATTTGAAAGTTCTGTATCTAAGAACATAGAAAGCTTGATGTACCATACTTGCAACCCTTCAGAGTAAGAAAAGAACACAGATCCCTGGGCCTCAGAAGAAAAGGAAATTAAAAATCAGGGTGGTTGTCATTAGCCATAATTGCAGCCAGAGTTTTGGTCCTGGGGAGCTCTACCTGGGGAGGTGGCTCCTGGCTCTCTAACCTGCAGGGCTGCCACATCTGTGTAGCAGTTCACAAAGGGACCGTTGGGTGTGACTATGCCAGCTCTAGAAGTCAAGGAAGATAGACATGTTCTATCCTACCAAGATGTTAATGAAGACACCCTCCCCACGTTATCAGGTACCCCAAACCAGGGATGGTTTGCATCTGGAGTGTCCCAGAAAGCCTGAGTATTTGGAACTATGTATGGGGGCCCAGTTAAGAAGAAACATTTTTATAGCTTCTTCCTGGGAAAGCTCTAGGCTTTGTCTGAGTCTCCAGACGTTGGTTTTTTCCTGCTTCACTGGGCCTTCCATCTGCACTGCTGTGACCAGCTCTCCAGCCTCTACCCTGTGCTTCTGTTGTTGCTGGCTGACTGTTCCGACTGGGGGAGACCTTCTGAAACTGTGAGCTAAAATAAATCATTCCTCCCTTAAGTTGTAGATGTCGGGTGTTCTATCACAGCAACAGATAGTAGACACCAAGTGACGTCCCCAAGCAGAACCTTGTTGTATAGTCTGAAGTCTCTTGGACCCTGTTTACAGGGATGTTCCCTGCTTCCTGATAGGACGAGCATTTACAAGACCAGGTGAGGTCGGTCACTGGAGGCAACTCCTCATCTCACTGTTTGCTGCTGTTTCTTGGTTTGCTTGCTTTTGTTTTTTGTTCTCCTAGCATGACAGAGTCCTGCTGGGGACCTGCAAGATCACTGTCCCTACACCTGCTGTTGGGATAGGAGCCAAGTAGTTGCTGTGGTGGGGACGTGGGTAAGACGGCAGATGGCAGGAAGCTCCAGGACGACTCGGATCACTTTCTTACTTCAGAGCTTTTGGAAATCATTGCACCCATGTGGGAGAGAAGCAGATGGGCCCTGGGGAGAAAGCAAGTCCCGTGCCTGCAGAGACGGGAGAGTACATCTTGCCTCCACAGCGCAGCGCTGAATAAATTGACAAATTTATCTGTGGGCTTATCAGGGACGTAAAATGTTCTGGCTGTAAATGGAAGCAGTATTGTGTGGCTCACTGGCATTCGCGTGTCAAATGTTCTTGGAATAGGTGTTACGTAGTAACCAAAGGGCTGGCATTACTAAGCCAGACTGGGGTTTTCCAAGCTGTCAAGTGAAATGGAAAGCATTAACTCTCTCTCTCTCCACCCTCCCTCCAGCCCTGTGAAAAACAAGCACATTATCTGCTGATGTGTGACCCACATGGGTCCTCCACGTGCGTGCTGTGTGGTGACACACGCATGCTGTCTTCCAGTGGCTGGGGTGTACCTTACTATGACTCCACCTGACACTGGAGTTCATACCCCCACACAGATGGTCTTAAAGCCGCCATTTTGGGGAGTTACTTGTTTTGGGACTTACGGACTATTTCATGGGGATTATTTGGGAGTGAGTGCGAGTTTGGGTTTTTGATGATGCAGATTGCCATTTGATGAGCAGGGGACCTGGGCTATGGTGGATCCCTGTGTAATGGCCTCAGTGAGGACTTGTCTATTGAGTGATGTTGGGGCGGTTCCCTCTCACTCAGGTGTCTTGGATTGGGTCGGGGAGAGTGATGTAAGTTTTGCATCTTTCACGTTGCATGGCCACGGTGGTGTGGGCAGTGTGGCTGCAGCCCTGCAGGTAGAGGATGAGTCCCTGAAGAGCGTCTTACTGGGTATGTGGTTGTGCACCAGAAACTAGATGTCACTGAAATTCTAAGATCTGAGAAAGCTAGAAAACCATTTCTTCAAGTCTTGGTTTCCTGTTCTTGCAGGGAATGGGTAAAGCTGGGTGGCTACTGGATCCTTCCTCTGGGATCACAGTTCTTAGGCCCTAAGTTTCTGGGGCTCGTGGACCTGGCATCAGACCTCTGATCTCCACATTTCAGACAGATTTCTGAGAGATTTTTCCAAATATGGGTTCTGACTGTTGGCCTGGGGCTGTCTGGGACCCAGGATGAGCCAGAGAATCTCCAGGGATTGCCGTACCGCTGGCCTGTGCCCCCATCTTGAGTTCTGTGCAGGGAGAAGGTCAAAGCGTGGGATCCTGGGCAAGCCAAACTCTCTCCTGGTCCTAGAGGCTCTGTCCTGGCAGAGTCTTCTTCAGACTCATGTTGTTCCTTCTCTTTGGCAATGAAGAAACCAAGAGGGACAGTGAGAGAACTTCTGTGTCCAGGAGCCTAATGCTTAGTTTGTGCACAGGCTAAATGGTGCACTCTGAATGCAGGGGAGGAGAGGTATGTACCCCATAAAGGATCCCAGCCCCCAGATTCCCTCACCTGAATCCCACAACACCTGGACCATCTCATGTCTCCCTTCTAGAGCTCACCTTCTACTTCCCTGCTTGCCTCCTTGCTGGGTTGTGACGTTTCCTCTGACCTACCCCAGGCCATGGATTTTCTAATTAGCTCAAGTCCTTCTCCTCCTTGAGGCTTTCATAGTGACTAAAACCAAGTGCCCTTCTGGGTTGTGGTCCTTGGGAGCAGATGCTGACCGTGCTGCCCTTGACCTGCTGTGGTCACATATCTGTACTAGGCTCAGGCTGGGCTTCCTTCTCAACACAGAGTCCCTGTTGCTCTAAAGGCCCTGCAGAAAGTCTGTTCCTTCCTTGGTTTAGGCTTCAGCGTCTTCATTCCCTGTAGATATTTTCTGTGTCTTTTGCTATGTGGTAAATTTGTTGAGTATGGTTCCTTTGGTTCCTTTTTTATTTTTATTTTTGAGACAGTCTCTTTCTCTGTAGCTCAGACTGGTCCCTACCTCACTATGTAGCGCAGGCTGGCCTTGGACTTAAGGCAATTCTCCTGCCTCAGCTTCCCAAGTACTAGGATTATAGGTGTGCACCACACCAAGCTTTATGTGGGGCTGTGGGAATCAAACTGGGGGCCTTGTGCTTGCAAGGCAAGCACTTTAACCTCTGTGCCATTCCTCTAGCCCATGGTTCCTCTGTTGTGGTTTTTCTTGGGTTTCTGGTATTGCTTGGCAAATAACAGGGGCATCAGGCACACTGCACTTCCTGCCAGGTTTCTATCCCCATGGCTGGGGTGTCTCGAGGTCCCCATCCTCCCTGGCAGAGCCTAACCACGTCGTCCATCCTTAGGTGCTTGTGTATAGTTCCTTATGTAAGAAGTCATCCACAGACCTGGCCCCTGGCATCCCTTCCTCTGAGGTCCCTTCCCCTGAGGTCCTCTTCCCTGTGGTCTACCTGTCCCTGCAGGGTTTGAGACCCTCATGTCCGGCCCTTGTCTCAAGTGTGGGGTTCAAGGGTTCCAGCTCACATGGTTGCTTTGAAAAAAAAAAAAACATTGTAACAGTAATGTGAGAAATGCCAGGAAATCAACAAAAGGCTGTCATGAGAGAAAGAAGCGGAGATGATTCATCTTTTTGCATGATGCTAAGGTAGAGGGTGTTTCGCATTTCTGTGTTCTGCATACAGCTGTGCCGGCGCCTGTCACTTTCTGGCAGCTGAGGCCTGTCAGTCCAGCGGGTGAGAGGACATGATGTTACCAGGTTCAGGGACTGCTCAGGGCGCCTGCTGCTTCTAGGTTCCTACAGATGGGCCAGGAGATCCCCCAAAGCCCTACCTGATCCTGGTGGCATCCTCAGTGCCATTCTTGCTCCTCCCCAAGCTTGGCAGCCCCTCCTGGTAGAAATAGTGGGCACATTCTGATAGGCATAGTGCCTTTGGCCCACAGACTGCCCTTTGCTCCAGCCGCTGGGCTGGTTTGTCCACCAGCTCCCCATGGCTGGTGCATCTCAGTGGTAGAGCCCAGGCCCAGCCTGCATGAGCCCTGGGTCCCACTCCAACCGCTTACCTTTGTGGGTGAGTCCCTGGCTCCAGTGGCCATATGTCTTGGTTCTGCCAGGAAGCTACCTCAGCAGAGTCCCTTATCCCCTCACTTTGAAGATGGTATGTGTTTCCTCATGTTCCCCACAGGAAACACATAACCTATACAGGTATAAAAGCAGCATCTGTAAAAGAAAGCAAAACTTGCCCTTCAGAAACTGGGCTTTGGCACATATGTTTTTCAAAGTGGCCAAGACCACTTAATAGCAAATTTTGTATCCTGAACTTTCCATTTTCCACTCATTTGACCAGGATATCTTCACTTCATCAAAATGCCTCTAAAGTGGGGTTTTTAATAGCTGTGGAAGATCTGGTGTGGCTCCCCTAAGGCACATAACCATCCAGGGCTGGGTGTCTGGGGTGACTCTGGTCCTCCATTTTGAATGTAGTCTCCAGGGCATTTCCT
Organism: Ctenodactylus gundi; assembly: GCA_004027205.1. Lineage (NCBI taxonomy): Eukaryota > Metazoa > Chordata > Mammalia > Rodentia > Ctenodactylidae > Ctenodactylus > Ctenodactylus gundi. Next base: position 1,319,190 of record PVKB01000012.1, on the reverse strand, counting down.
TGTTAACATTTTGCCCATTTTTCTTTCATCTTTACCTAAAGAAGCACTGCATGGAGCCAGCACTGATGGGCTGAGCACTTGCCCAGCTCTCTCAGTGGTTCTTTGAGCAGGTTCTGTCTGCCAGAGCCTGGGGAGGCTGGTCAGTGGGCATCACCAAGTCCTGGGTTGGGGACCCCGAGACAGGGCCCATGAGGCAGGTCCCTGATCTATGTTAGGAGCCAGCTAGTGAGTCCCCTGAGGGGAACAATGAAGGATCAAGGAGAGTCCTATGCAGTGGTTTGACGGTGGTTCCTGCCGCGTGATGGAAAGTGATTGCCTGGGGCAGAGATTGGATGCAGCTGTTAGGAGGAGATAGTGTTGGGCACTGTCCTCATGGCGGCGGTGTATGGTGGTGGACTGGTTTATTCCTCAAGAAGGTGAGCTCAGCCCTTCCTACCTGCATCTGTGCTCCCTGGCACCTCTGCCTCCCACTGTAGGTAGGGGCAGCTCAAAGACCCTTACAAGCCCTGGCCCTGGAACTGTAAGCCTCCTCCTCCAGAACTGAGAAAATACTTCTCTTCTCTATAAGCAACCCAGTCTCTGTATATTCTGTTGCAGCAGCACTAAACAGATTAAGACACTCTTCTTAAAAGTATACAGCCCCACTGTTACTGCCGTCCCTGGCTTGCACTTGCACAAGCTGACAGGTCCACACAGCTGGCTACAAAGTCTCCTCTTTCCTCTTGGGTTTGCATTCAGCTTGTAGGACACGGGAATGTCCATCTATGTGGGTCAGGGGCCTCCAGAATATGGGGACAGTGATGTCTTCTTGTCTCAGTCAGTTTCTTGCCCTGACAGCCTGAGCGATGTGAAGGGCAGGGTCCTCTCCCTCTGACTCAGACCTCCCAAGTAGGTGTCTTTCAGGAGCAGGCTGACCCCGAGAAGGAGCTGGAGATGGCACCAGGGTGGTCTGCTGCCTGGGACAGGGGCCTTCCCCCAGGACAAGGTCCCACAGGCACTCTGAGCTGTCTCATGTTCCTCAGATATTCTTGGATTACATGCCCTTCTTTGCCTGGTGCTTGATGAATTGCAAAGATGGTTCTACCTGGAATATCCTAAGTAATCAGGGGCTTGACGAGGGTGGTGAGAAAAACCTCAAGCAAGGCCTTTCTTTCTTCCCTCTGCTGTTGTTGGCACCAGATTCACGATGTGGTCATGGTGCCAGCTAATGTATTGATTACAAGCCCAGCACATGCAGCCAGGCTGAGCGTTCAGTGAACAGGATGAGATGAGAATTCGGGACTGCTGAGTGGTTGGAGATGTGCAGAGCAGCTCCAAGCAGAGGAGGAAAGGGTGAAGCTTTGTGCAGACAGGCTGGTTCCCCTTCATCTCACCCCCTCCTAGACCCAAGAGGCTGAGTACTGCCAGGTCCGTGGTCAAAAACCCACAGGTTGCGGGGGGGGGGGCAGCTTCTCCCCCCAGGCAGGGTTGAGCATTCACCTGGACGAGCTCGCCACAGCCCCAGGTACACTGTCTACCCATGTGCAACGATGGGGGAAAGTGACCGAGTGCACGTCAGAGATGGTGTCTTGATTTTGTACCTCATGGGCCCCTGGGTAGGGGGAGGACACCGGGGGGACCTGTGGGGAAACCTGGGGTTGTGCCCATGGGGTGCCCTTGGGTTGGGGTCCCCGTGTGGCAGGAGTTCTCTGCTTTCCACTTTCTTCCTACTCTTCAGGGTGGAGCCACCTTAGCTCCTGTCTCTGGTGAGTGTCCTCCCTCCTGCTAAGTGGAAACAGCGGCTGTTTTCCACCCGGGGCTGTGCACTGTCTGACTGTGGCTTGGGCTTAGGAGCCTCTGGGATTCTGTTCACCTCTCTGCTCCTTCCCACTTGTGCTGGTAATAGGAAGGCCACCGACAGATTTATTCTCTTTTCTTTTTTATAGCAGTGGGGTGAACCCTTCATCCTGAGCCATATCCCAGCCCAGGGTGTTTCTGATGAGTCTCATCGTTGTTCTGCAGAGGCGCTGGGCATCCCACAGTGTAGAGCACACAGCTAGTGGCATGGGATGCCCAAGCTGCCATGCCTGTCTGTTTGGCCGATTCCAGAGCCATTGATTGGTGACTTTTATAATCAGTCCAGCTTAGGAGAAAGTAGTGTAGCTCTACGGTCACACTGGCTCCAGACAGCTGACGTATTTGTCACCCTGCCCTGTCCGTGTGGGTGGCTGGTGGAGTGCTGAGAAATAAAGCTGTTTCTGCAGACTTGAGTCATGGCTGCCAGTAGGGGAGTGTGGGGTCAGGGACCTCATGGCTCGGACTCTGGCCTGGAGCTCTGGCCTACAGTCATCTCATTCTAGTAAGCTCCTGGGACACTCTGCCTGAGCCCTGTGTCTGTGGCCTTTCCAAACCTGGCCACTGAGAACCTGCCCAGCGACCCTGCTGGGCAGCTGCCTGGTGCAGAGTTGCTGGCTGAGCCTGTTTCCTCCTCTGGCTGGTGTGCTATTGGCTTGGCTCACTTCCAGGGCAGCAGCAAGGACACTGGGTGCCTCTGTCTATGATGTGTGCCTGGATATATCATCCTGGCAGATGTGTTGTATTGGACACATATTTCATGTAGACTTCCCTGGCATGTCACTTCTGGGTGGCACTGTTGCGCCCAGCACTGGAAGCAGCACAGGGAGGCTAGGCTGGTGACAGAAGGACTAGGAAGGATAAGGATCCCCCCGCAAAGGCCTTAGGGTGAGGGGTGGGGGTCCAGAGAGACCTGGGCATTCCTTCCATCAGAGCCAACCTGAGCTAAGTCCTTCTGGGTGCCCAGTTGCGCTCCCTGTGGAGGCCTTTCTGTGTGCAGAGCTTGCTCAGTCCCTGCAGTTGCCAGCCCCTCCCCAGCCAGGACCCTGCACCCCAGGAGCTGTGGACTGGTGGAAGGTGGCTCAGAAGCCTCGTGAAATGTACGTACGTGATGGACAAGGAGGAACTTCGTGGCGCTTCCTCAGCTGTGTGCTGCAAGCGCAGCCCATCCCTGGAGCTCTGTGTTTGTGACTGTGGAAGATCCAAGTGCCTGGGGTTGAGGTGACTTCAGGGTGCTGTGTTGCCTCCTGCTGGATGCCTCGTGGCCACAGCAGGTGTTTAGGGTACCTCTCATATCCCCGCATGCTGTGGTCATCCCTCCAGCATCAGCAAGAAGCCGATATAGTCCCAGGGCGGATCACTTACAGAGGAGATCATGTGTGACTGTGTCCACAAAGACTGGAACACACAAGAACTCTCAGCAACACACAGTCCTGGCAGCACCCATTGTGGGTTGGACATGTGGGTGCTGGAAGCGCCTCTACCACCTGCAGCTATCCTGTGGTGCTGTTCTGGCCTCCGTGTGTTCTGGCCTCAAGCCTATGGTCCCAACAGCAGCCAGACCCTGTGAGGCAGTGGAGTCTGTAGTGGAAGCATGAGGGGGCGCTATTAGACACTGCTGCTTGTGCCCCATGGGGAAAGCCCAGCCCTTCTTCCTGCATCTCCCATCACCCCCCGAAATGAACCCTCTGCCTGTGTGGGGGCCAGTGGTATTTGTCCTCCAGTCAGGAAGCTGTGTGCTGGGATTCTGGCCATGCCGTAGATCTCAGCCAAGGGAGTGGCCTGCGACTCAGGTGGCCGTATCATGGGTGCTGTGTAGGACAGAGCCATCCTGGAATGGCAGGGCTGTACTTCCGGTTCGGCGCCACCATTGGGAGATACCCAGAAAGGGATTCTAGGGTACTGTGAGTGGGCTAGTGGATTGATTACACTTGTCAGCTCGCCATGGTTGGGTGTGTGTTGGGTGTGGTGCAGCGGGGTGTGTGCTCACGTTCACTTGTCAGTTTGGAAATGCGTCATCCGTCCAGGACTGGCTGTTCGGTTATTTCAGAGCTCAAAAACCACACAGCATTCAATAGAAGTCTTACACAGTCTCTCATGCAGGCTAGTGGACAGCACATGAGGGCCAGACGTAAACCAGCGCCACCCTCTGAATCTGCTCTTTCCTAGTGACAAGGTCCCTGTTCAGTGCCAGCTGTTCCTCTTCCTAACAACAAGTTTAGCTCTTGGGTTTTCTTTGTACAGAATCCACCTTGGTAGCTGTTCTGCAATGTACAGGTCAACAACTCTTGGCCTGGTCAGTGTGCATGGCCTTTGGTTTCGCCTCCTTCCGGGATGCTTTGCTCTGGGCTGTCCAATCCTCTCCTTTGGCCCAGCTGCTGGTAGCCACACTCTGTTTGCTGTCTCTGGATTTGCCAATGGTTGGTATTTCAGATGAGTGAAATCATAAAGCGTGTGGCCTTTCATGTTAGCTTCTGGCCCTTATGTACCTCAGGCTTATGTCTGTTGTGGCACACCTTGGAGTTTTATCCCTTCTCATGGCCAAGAGTGTCCACTTTGTGGACATACCATGTTTGCCCATCCATACACCTTGGTGGACCTAGGGCTGTTCCCATCTCTGTCTGTGGTGAGTGCATCAGTGAATGTTTGTGTACGAGATTCTCTCTCGCCCCAGGTACCAGCAGTTGGGTACAGCCTAGAGATGGGCTGCAGGTCCTGTTTGCTCTAGGCCCATCTTATTGAGAACCATGATTTTTGTCCCTGGTAAGGTGAGAGAGGAGAGCCCATCTTCTGCAGACAGAAATTGGAAGAAGCAGGACGTTGGGAGAAGCAGGACACTCAGCATAGGAGTCATATATTTGGGGGCAGATGTTGGCAGGTCTGTGTATAGGTGTGATTATCCTGTGCACGTTGCCTCCTTCCCTGTGTATGGATGGGCTGACAGAGCTGTGGACCTGGGGTTGACCAGGAACTTGATCTGGGTGTGATGTCGGAAATCTGCCTCCCGTCAATGAAGCCAAGGGCCCACCCATCCCACTGCACATACAGCCAAGGGAACAGGGATGGGGCAGGGTCCCATCAGACAGGGGTAGCAGCCCCAAGCCCCTCTGCTCTGGGAACAAAAATATGAATGGATGCATGTCTTCTGTCCTTGCTATTTCATACATAGTGTCCCCAACTTGATTTGCACGCCTGCCATTTCCACGGTCTTTAAAGGCTGTGTGTAAATCTGTAAATTGCTCCTTTTTACATTCATGAGGAAACTTGCTCCTCAGCGAAGCTTCGATGGATCCTTTCAAAAGTGAATCACCTTCCTTAGGCATCTCCCTTCTCTGAACATCTCTCTGCTGCTAGCATTTTGTTTGAAGTGGGTGTGACTGTTTCATCCGTGCAAGGTGATAACTTGGTACAGGCCCTTGTTGGTGGGCACAGCAGAGGATATGAGGTCCCAGGGTCCCCAGGGAGCTCAGTCTTCCCATTCGCAGTCTTGAGTTAGGGCCCAGGGTGCATTCTAGAGCTGGGCTGTCCCTGATATACATGGCCCTCTGGCCCCCCAAGTTCTGCCTATCTCAGAAGGTGGCCCTTATGGGCATGTGGCCTGCCTGTGCCAATCTTGTTTTGCTGCTCTCTGAGGGACAGGGAGGCCTGTGTCCACTTTGGTTTCTGTTATTCTGGAAGGAGAACTGACTGAATTTAGAGACATCCCTGTTCTGTCCCTTTCATCCTGCAGTTAGGTACAGGCAGAAGAAGGGATGCCTCCTCTTGGGAGGAAAAGTCTTCTCTGGCATCTGCTGCCAATGGGCAGTGGCTCAGTGGATGTCCTGGTGTCTTGGTGTAAGCAGGGCATTTCGCGACCTGCCTACCTCCCCACATGTCTTGAGTTGGGTTTCCCAAGGGGTAAAGCCAGAGTATCAAAAGAGAGGAGAGCGGTGTGGCTGGGGTGGCTGCTGGGCCTCAGAGCCACTGGGCATGGATAACTCTTACAGCTGCACTGCAGCTGTGGGAGGTGAGGGGGAGCTGAGTATGCAAGGGGATTGAAGGTTGAGGAGGGGCCTCCCTCCAATGTCTCCCTGAACATGAACAGGCTGATTTTTATGATGTGAAAAGCTCCTGATAAGCAGAAAAACCTAGCTTAGTGGTACTAGAGAGTTGATATCCTTGCTGAATTTCAGATTACACAAAACATTAGCATCTGGCACCTGCCGAGACTATGAAGTCGTGGACACAGAAGTGGGAAGCGCAGCCCCAGATGTGGGCCTGTTTCCATTTGGCCTTCCCACCCGCGTGATGGGCTGCACTCACGTGCTTTTACCAGCCCTGGCCTGGTCTGCCCTTGCTGTGGGCACTGACAGAGAGGTCTGTGCGCAGGGGAGCGAGTCTGGACAGCTCTGAGACACTCTTAGTGGAGTGACAGGATCCTAGTCCAGCTATAGGTATGAGGATGTCGGAGGCTGTGTCCTGCTCCTGTGGATGGTCCTGGTCCATGGCAGTCCTGGGCAGGCGTCACACCAGGGCCACCCTCTGAGCAGCACAGTGCCTTCCTCTGCTGGTGACACTGGGACTGAGGGAGAATGAATGCCCCACTGGCTCCTGCTTCAGCTAGAAGCTAAGGCCAAAAGACAGCAGGCAAAAGGTCAGCCCAGTAGGGCTGGCTGAGGCGGTGGCTCCACAGGCCGAGGTGGGCTTTGAGACCTGAGGGAGAAGGTTTGGGAACCAACGCAGGCAGAATTCTCTGCCTCTGGATGGTAGAGCCAGGTAGAGTAACAACAGCCTTAGCCAGCCTAAAAGCTCCAGGGCAGGGGGTGACATCTGATGTCCCTCCTTACAAGAGCAGGGTAAGTGGGTGTCTGCAGTGGGTAGGAGGTCATGAGGCAGAAGCGGGTACAGGTCTGAGTTTCTATCTAGAGCCTCTGCCTCCAGGCCAGACCCCTCAGAGCTCCCTCCCCTGCCTGGCGCCGATCTCCCCCTTACCAGGCGGGCAGGAGGGGAGCCAGAGTCTGAGCACAGCCTTCCTCCGACAGCTGTAGGACTGCCTGATCTGTAGCCAGTTGTTCTGCGGTATTCAGACACCATGGCCCCCGCATACCAGTCCCATCAGCTCCCACATCTACAGAATCCAACCAATCCCAGGTCAGAAATGTTTTAAAAAGCATTGTGTCTGTGTTCAACACGTTCACACTTTCTTGTCATTCTCCGTACAATGCAGTGTAACAAGTCTTTCCTGGCATATGTGTGCTGTTCACTCCCACAGGACTCCAGGTGCATGAAGGATGGGTGAGGGCTAGATACACATGTGCTGAAATGTGCGATACATGGGACTTGGGCCTCCTGGTTTCTGGTGCCCGTGAGTTATCCTGTGTGGGTACCTGAGGATTGCGCTGTCACATGGTGTCCATGTGGCTCTGGTCTTCCTTCCCTGTTAATGCCTCGTGGCCAAGCTGCTCCTTCTGAGTTCCACCCATCTGCTGGCAACTTCATTCACCTTTCAGGACCCAAGACCCCTGCCCGTGGAACTGCTGCTGACCCCTGCTCCCTCTCTCTGCTGGCTCCCCACCCCCTCGTGTCCTGGCTCCGGGGAACTGCTGTGTTGTTTTGTGTCTGTGTGGGGGTTTGGTGAGGACCAGAATGCACACAGCTGCAGCCCCCAGAGCGCAGCAGGTGCTGCTGAATGTGTTGAGGGAAGGCCTCATCTCCCCTCTCCATGGTCCTGACCCTTGGGGTCCCTGCTTCTGTCCTGGAGGCTGGGTCCCAGACAGGAGGTGGCAGGAACATACAGGGAGACATTTTCCCTGCTGTCTGCACAGCAGCCAGTGCCCTTCTTGCCTGGAGAAGATAGTATAGTGGCAGCTCTCTGTCCCTAGCTTGTGAGACATTAGGTCTGACGCCAGATGCGCAGAACCCTCTTTCTGTTCATGAAGACACCAGGTCCATATATTTGTCCTTGACAGTGTCAGACAGGGACAGTTTAACCCCTTTCATGCTAAAAGGACCTTTTCCTGCCAATGGAGCCACGTCAGTTCCTTGCGGTGGTTTGGGCCTCTCCTAGCCCTCTACTTGCATGAGAAGCAGCACCGGGTATGCGCTGTAGCTCAACAGCATTCCTGTCTCCCAGAGATGTTGCCCAGGCAGTGTGGCTGGTAGTTGGGCTGCGAGGGTTGGGGGGTTCCCTGCAGGAGGGAAGCAGGCTTTCTTGGGTATACGGGAGTCCAGGGGGTTCAGATCCTGGCTTAGGTTCAGATCCTTGTCCTACTTATCTCCTGCGTTTACCTGTGAGCCACAAACCTGGATCTGTAAACAATGATAGTGTCACAGTCCTGTGGGTTTTGTGAATGCAGGTTGGAATGTATGGAGAGCCCCTGGAGTCCCAGCAGAGCCCTGGGTGTCTGCTCCTGACAGGCCAAAGATGTTGGGGGAAGAGCCATATCAGAGGGCACCCTGGGCAGAGATGGGGACCCAGCAGACGTGAGCGCCCAGAGCAACCTCACACACCTTTGCTGTCTTCATGTTCTTAGCGGTGTGCGGTCTGCAGCAGAGTGCAAAAGTCTCATCCTCTGATTTGCTTTTGGTTAGACTGTGCTCACCAGAACACCCTCCCTTTGCCGTCTTGTCACTGAGTGTGGTAAACTAGAGGAGAAGATGCAGCACGTGACCCGCCTCTTTCTCGCTCTGGAGTCTTGTCCCCATCACCAGTGCCAGTGCTAAATGGAGCGTTTGAAGTAGAAATTAGTGGAGTTAGGGCATATTATTCATTGTACACTTGTTGAATTTTGATTATCCATGATAGCATTTAAAAATTTAAATTATGCTTTATTTACACTTAGCAAAGGAAGATAAGTGTGTGTGGTGTTTTTATTAAAAATAGAAGTCAGCAAACATCTTTCCATGGCTAGATGATGGGTTATGAAAGAGGAGCTCTGTGGATGCAGGGTTGCCTCTCCAAACCAGGCTGGGTCTAGGTGTGATGGAGCGTTTGGGGAAGGGCAGAGTTGTTAATGTGAATGATACAGTACGTAGCTAGTGCCCATCATGGTGCCTAGCACTCAGGGAGAGACTGGCTTTGGAGGGGATGTCTACTTCCAGGACCGTCTGGCCCACTGGGGCAACACGAGACGGATGGGTTACTGCAAGTTGTCATTGAGACCTTCCCAGAGACCCAGAAACAGACAGAGCCTGGTTTTCCTAGCCTAGTAGAGAGCTAGGAGAGGCCCAAGCTCACAAGACTGTGGTGGGGGTTGGGGACTTTTTCTGAGTTTTGAGAATGATCAATCATGATTATCAGCCTCACAATTCAGCAAAGGCCACGTTTTAGGGAACTGAGGCTGTCTTTGTTGTTTTTTGTCTCTCTGACTCAATACCTGACATGCACAAATTAGGGGAGGAAGTTTATTTTGATTCACAGTTTGGAAGGCCCCAGTCTACTCCCACTGGGAAATGGTGGGATTCACATGGTGGGGCCGCAGCTAGAGCCAGAGATCCTCACAGCATGACACTACAGAGACCAGACTAGGGAGGAAGGAGGGCAGAACCAGCACACAACCCTCCAGGTTAGGCCCCAAGCATCTGCCCCTTCCAGCCAGGCCCCAACCTCCCAAAAGTACACACTATCCATAGGAACATGAAGCTTTTGGGGGACACTCCAGATCCAAACCGTGACAGATGCCTCTTTAAAAAAAAAATCACCCTGACAACTGAAAGTCACAATAGGAAAGAGAAAGGGTGAGAGAAAGGAGAAGAGGGAGAGAGTGAGGGAGGTGGAGCTGGGAGAGAAAGGCAGTGGGAGTGCGTGGGACTTGGCCTGCCTTGTAGCATCCAGGACCCTCCCCTTCTTTGTGGGGCCCTATGGGTGATGTCTCCACGTGGATCCTGCTCTGCAAGACCCTAGGCTGAGGAGCTGGGCCCCTAGGACAGCCATGCCACCCCCCCTCCCAGCATCCTTGGGGCAACCCTGGCCGTGCAGTTGGCCAAGCCCTGGGCACTGAGCCCAGGAAGATGCAGGTGCCTAGGGCTGGGTGTCACTCAGCCAATAAAATTGTCATCTTGAGGAAGCTTGGATTGCTAAAGAAGTCTATAAATAATTTCACAAATGGAGCCTGCATCGCATAATAGTGTGCACTGATTTTGAGAGCTGCTACCAGAATAAATGTGCTGAAATTTGCAGTAGCTGCCAGTGCGATGTGAAAGGCTGGCCTGGGGCAGGAGCAGCCTCGCAGAAAGGGTCCATTCACCAGCACAAAGGCCACAGCATAAGTGGTTGCTAATTCATCAAGGGGCAGGCTGTCCGCTTATTCTTCCATGTTCCAGCAGACGAGAATCCAAATGAGGGCCCTTCTCCAACTCAGGAACCAGCCACCGCCCCTGCCCCCACCCAGGCTGCAGGCAGGCGGCTTTATTGCTGTCAATGAAAGTTTCATGCACAGATCTTGTCATGTCAAGATGGGGCCAAGAGGTGGCCTTCCCCGCTAGTTGCAATTTAACAAGAGCAGACAGACACAGGATTCCTAGTGGGAAGTGGGTCCTGGCGCTGTGACGCAGAGGGACGTTGCAAGGTCACCTGGTGTCTAAACTGCACAGTGGCTGTGATAACACATTGCTGCCCCTGCTTTGTCTGGCCAGCGTTCTCAGCACACATTCCAGAGAGAGGCCTCCGTCCCATAGACAGGAGAACAGGAAGTAGGAGGAGTGTGTGTCCCCCAAGAAGAGCTGGCAGGGCCATGGGATCCACTGGAGCCATCTGGGCTGGGCCATGGGGTCCACGGGATTCATGTGGCTGGGCTGGGGCCACTGGGTGGGCAGAAGTGGCAGGTGTCTGTGGAGCAGGAGAGAGAGGAAGAGGGCCAAGAGGAGGCCGGGCGCTCCAGCTGTGGCCCCAGATTTCTCCACTTGGTTTTTTATTTATGTGAATGAAAAAGAGAGACACACATATAGATCCTATCGCAGAGTATACGCCGATGACTGCAAAAACGGTTGTCCAGCACTTTCCTACAGATCTGGGGCCCTTCCTAGGGAGAGTCCTTACTGCAGGTGTTGGTGGGTAAGGTCCAAACCCCAGCTGACCAAGTCTAACCACATGTGCCTCTGCCCAGACAGAAGACTCCTGGGAAAGCATGGGTCAGTTGGGGTGGACAGTGGACTAGGTAGCCTGTTCCTGCCTGTTCCTGCCTGTTCCCAGGACCAAGGAGCTGAGCAGTGCCTGTGGTGCCCACAATATCTGTACATCTACACTTCAAGAGTGGAATAAGGAGTGGGTGCAGTTGTTCACCTTTTTTTGAGACAGGTCTTGCTCTGTGGCACAGGCTGGTCCTGAACTCACTATGGAGCCTAGGCTGGCCTTGGACTCATGGCAATCCTCCTGCCTCAGCCTCCCGAGTGCTGGGATTACAGGCATGCACAACCACACCCAGCTTATGTGGTGCTAGGGAATTGAACTCAGGTACTTAGTGTTTGACTTAGCACTTGCTAGGCAAGTGTTTTAACCACTCTGCCATTCCCGAGCCCTGGTGTTTACTCTTAACAGGTTTTATACACATTGGTTATTGTTGATTGCTTATTCCCTAAATGACACAACATAACAGCGACTTACCCGACATTTACCTTACTTTAGGTGTGATGAGTCAGCTGTGATGCTAGAGATGCTGTCTGGTGTGTGCACAGTGTGAGTGTCACACATCTACGTCAGGGCCAAGCCCTGCAGTTAGCGGAGTCTGAGGGTCCTGGAGGCAGCGCTGGCATACGGTAGGCCGGCTCTGCCTCTGCTGTTCCTGAAAGATCGTCCCCTCTAGAAGGACAGAGGTCCTCTTGCTGCTGCTCTTCCTGGGGAGGTGAACTCTCACCCCTTCTCAGCACAGTAATCCCTGCTACTGTCATGCCTTCTTGCCGGTGAGGAGGCACCTGTGGAACGACTCAGTTTCCCTCCAAGTGTGAGCAGAGTGGGTGCCAGCACCCAAGCTCCGGTCTCACAGTGGTTTACCTGTTCTGGATGCTGATACCTGTTTCCAGAACATCTTGTGAATATCTTCTCTCCGTTTGTGGTAAACGCAATTTTTAAATTTTATTTCTTAAAACCAAACATACTCTCTTTGACGATGCATGTCTTATTTAAACAATCACATCCTAGTCTGGAGATATGTATTAGCTTTTTAAAGTTTTCTGGTTTCGCTTTTCACATTTAAGACTAGTTCAACTAGATACTGTTCAGCATATGGTACGAGAAGAGGGACTGTCCTCTCTCTACATAATCTAACTTGCTAGCACCCTCCCAGTCTGCTTGTCTGTCCATATATATCTGTCTGTCTATCTTTGTGGCATGGAGGATTGACCCTATGGCCTTTGCCCTAAACAACATTGCCAGCCCTTTTTTTTTTTTTTTTTTTTTTTTTTAATTTGGAGATGGTTTCTAAGTTGCCAGGCTAGACAAGAACTTGGAATTCTTCTGCTTCAGCCTCCCAGAGTGCTGGGATTATAGGCATGCACCACAACTCACAGCTGCAGCAATCTTTTAAAAATACGTGGCCTATCCCTGTAATCTGCAGTGGTCAGATCACACTTAGAGATCAAGTCTCCATGTCTTTGTTTCTGAACTTTCTTCTGCTCCTGCTTGATTATCTGTTCCCGCCCCAGCCGCACTGCTGTTAAGAATTGTAGCATACTGAAAGCTTTGAACCTCGTAAAGCAAGGACTTCCCGCTTCATACCCACTTTGAATCCTGGGTTGATTACTTCAAGGTATTGTTGAGGATGACATTGGAAATGCATTTGTACTACACACCAAGTTGAGGGACATTTACATGTTTTCTGAACCATACGACTCAAGACCATAATCTTTCTGCATAGTGTTTCTACATAAGAATGGATCTTTTTGTTAATGTACTACTAGTACTCTATACAGTAGCAACAAAAATATAAAGTGTCTTTTAAAAATCATCTGTGTCAGCTGCCTGTTGTCGAGCGTGGGAAGCAGCTGGCTTTCCTCCGAGTCTCTGCCCTCGTTCTTCATTCCGCTTGTGGCCTTTGTGTCATTTTTTTTTTTTTTTTGTGCCAGCCCAGCATGCTGTCTCTTTCCCTTGAATCACGAGCACTTTCCAAGGTACATGTCTTAGGAGAGTTTAGTGTAATGACCTGTGCATCCAGTGTCCCAACCGTCCATCCAGATGTTTGTCCACGACCCCAGGCCCTGCACCGTCTCACCCTCTATAATCCCAGTGTAAACCTACAACAAATTGTGTCACAAACCTACTGTAACCCAAAGCTTTGTCACATCTGTGGACAGTAGCAGTTAAGTCCTCAGTGTCAGCCAGGGGAGATATCCCCAAGTCTCAGGTGTCTCTCTGCAGCCTCGTTGTTTGACAACGCAGTGACCTACATTTTACCCACAACCTGGGATCGTGTCTCTTCTGCTGCCCACCTATGAATGGAGTGTGACTTTCTGAAACTGTAAGTGAAAATAAATCTTTCCTCTCTTAAGTTGTGGCTGTTGGGTACTGAGTCATAGAAATGAAAAATAACAGAGACAAGGGTGTTTGCATCTCATGGTCACGAAGCTAAGAAAAATGGCAAAAGTCTTGTGCCAGTATCTCCATCTTTTACGTGTCCTCTCTTCCTTCCTTCTTTCCCTCCATTCTTTCCCTCTCTCTATTAGTCTGCCTGTCCCTCCCTTTCTCCTTCCTCATTTGGTGTGTCTTAAGAATTATTCAAGACTTTTACCCTGCTGATTTTTGGAAATCCTGCATGGTGTATTACGATTCTAATAAATGTCCTATCTTCTTACAAACCCTGAGCGTTGGAGTGTGTGTGAATCCTCCTACCCTCATACCTACCATGTGTCACCCAGAGAAACTGCCAGAGTGTTCGGTGTGGGTTTGGTAGATGGATCATGGATAGACAGATGGATGTGTGCTTGGTGGAGGTAGGGAGGAAGAAAGGGTGGAGAGTGGATGGGCTGTTCCGTGGAGCAGGATGGAGGGATAATGGAGTGATGCATATGTGGTGGAGGATGGGTGAGTGAATAGAGACCTCAGATATGCATAAGGTCATTCCCTGCTCATGCCTAAGGAGCTGTGTGACACCCCTGTATCCTCTCAGGAAACAGTTGTCTGTCTAGGGACCCTGGGTTCCTGGGCAAGGGGCAGCAGGCCAAGCACCACTGTGTGGCTGGCACTTTGCAGGGTATGCAGTGGGCCTGTGGAGGTGTGCTGGGTGAGGTGGTAGCCTATGCTGGCTAGTGGTGGTCTAAGCCTGTAGGAAAGGCCAGGCATTTGAGGTCTTTATACCGTGTGTTGTTGACTTTGGACCAACTCTAAAACCATCTCCTTGGCTTTTCTGTGCACACAGGCAAAAGCTCTATGTAAGATGACCAGAAGATAAACTCCAAGGCAGCTTCTCACTGCCCCCCACACCCAAACACATTGCATCTCCATGCATACGTGGATCTGTTTTCTGGGATATTGGGACATGGGCTGAAATCCTCCAATATGTTTGTAGATCCTGTCTGCCCTTGGGCTGTGTACAGGAGAGAGGCAGGAAGGGCTCCACAAATGCCCCTGCTCTGTGATCAGCCGGCAGCTTCCCGCTTCCCACCTTCCCTGCCCCCCACACCCTTCCTCCTGACTCACAGGAGCCTGCTGCTCTGATAAAAAAGGGACTCCTGCCCTCCCTCTCCTCAGTTTGAAGTTGTAGCCTCCCCGCCATGGATACTTCCCATCCCTTCCGTGTTTTCCCAGAGCATTGTAACATGCTGTGTATTTTTACTGCCTTATTTGGTGGCTGCTTCACTCCTTTTCTGAGAAACACACTACTTTACGACAGAGATGTGGTTGTTGATTTTGTTTCTGCCACATTCGCAGGTCCAGGCTGTATCTGTACACTGGAAGTGACCAGTGAACTCTTAGTAAAACATGTGAATGTATTATTCATAAGTGTTTTGGAAAGTGATTTTTGTATTTTTGTCAACAACATGATGTAATTCTGATACCCTGCTGGTAGAGTTGGATGTGAAATGACCCCAGAGGCTGTGTATTGAAGGCTTGGTTCCCAGGTGCTGTGGGAGGTGGTGGTACCTCTAGGGGGTAAGGTCTGGGGGGAAGAGGTTAGGTGACTGGGGACGTGACCTTGAAGGGGATTGTGAGACTCTGATCCCTTCCCCTGTCTCTTGCTTCCCACTTCTGTGAGGCATACACTCTGCTCATCACAGACACTAAGGCTTCAGAGCCAAGTGGGCACAGACTGAAACCTCTGAGACTATGCGTGAAAGTGAACCTTTCTGCTTTATAAGTCAGTTTACCTCAGATATTTGCTACAGTAACAGAAAGTTGACAAACACACTTCCAGAGACAGTGCCCTTGTTCTGAGCTCTGAGTAGACAGGCTAAGCCATCTCCTGCCTCCTAGAGGAGCCCTCTCTGCCCTAAGAACTGGCCACCTTCCTTGGAGGGTCCAAGTGATCCTGTGACCACTCGTGCCTAGTCGTTATGTCAGCTGAGTTTGGCCACAGTGAATCCCAGAGCTCTGACTTTCCGCTCAGCCAGAGAGAGGAGACTGCACGATTTCCATGAGCGTCCTGTGGACCTTTGCTTGGCACGCGTGTTGGCTGTGTGTTGTGAGTGAGCTGTGCCATTAACATAGACTGGATGCATTGCATTGTGTCTCCTCGGTGTCAGGACTTGCTAAATGACAGTAATTGACAAGCTGTTGTTGGCGGCACAGTGAGTACCTCAGATATGTTTAGTAAGTCCGTGGCCAATCTTCCCGGGATGCGATTTGATGCATCCTGTGTTCATGTGCTCCAAATTTTATCTGGTAAGTTTATGAGTGGTCATTTTCATTAGTATAACCAATTTACATGTTAGTTTGTGTCTTACTGTACTGTACAGCTGGGTTTATTCTGTAGTGAGTTTGTGGTGTCTGATTGTTATAATCTGGGTCTGGAATGACCCCAAAAGCCCCATGTATTGGGGTATTGCGGACTAACTATGGGTTCCATGTGCTGTTAAAAGGTGGGGCCAGGTCAGGAGGGGTGGATCCTAGGTGTGTGGTAGAGGGTAGGTGTGTGGTAGATTACAGATTACAGGCTTGTGACCCAGAAGGGGCAGATCACTGGGGCTTGGCCTGAGAGGATAAATGCTAGTGCCACCCCTCCTCCCTCACGTGGCTTTCCCTCTGCCACACCATGAGCTGCCCTCTTCCAGCCATGTCTGCACCATGCTGCACAATGATTCCACCATTGCTGGCTACCCCTGAGTGGGCGAGGACCTTCTGAAACTGTGAGCTAAAATAAATCTTTTTTTCCTTTAAGTTGTGAATGTTGGGTATTTTGTCACAGTGGGGAGAAAGGTACTAAGACACTGATATCTGGTGGTTATCAAATGAAGCACGGAGAAGTGGGCACTCTCCACCTTCAGGCTCTGGCTGGATCTACCTGTGGCACCCATGGGCACAGAAGCAGGAGATGAGTGCAAACAGCCAGGCTCATGTCCAGGGACTGTGGAGGGTATGGAGTTGCTGGTTCTCCTGGTTTGAAACCTCCATCTTCTCTCTGACCCAATCCACATTCCTGGAGACCACATGAGGGGGACAGATGGCAGAGCCAGAAGCAGGGTCAGAAAGCCCAGGCCTAGATGTGAGGTGCCCTCACTCAGGAACATCCCCAGCACACAACCTCTATTTCCTGGCTTCCCTGCCCTTGGCCACCTGTGTGGGTTGATTGTGTACATGCACACACATTAAAATTGGCACCGCGGAGTGAAGACTATTGCTCACCTTTACCTGCAGTTTGCTCTGGACACACAGTCTAACCTCAGTGACAGGGGACCTCCTGTGGTGTTGGGTCTTCACCTTGCTGTCTGGCCGCCTCCCACTGGGGTCGGCTTCATCCCTCTGCTCCGAGCTGATTTTTCTTGTGCAGGAGTAGGAGAGAGCATCAGACTCATGCTGGTCTGGGTCACCCAGAGACAGCCCTGCCATCCCGCTCAGCCAACCGTGTGCCTTAGGAGACAGGTGTGGGGGATGCATGATGAGGAGGAAAGGTGTGCTTCCATCCTGCAGAGCTCCTGGTCACCCATCCGTAGGCAGCTTGGGGACTCCAGGAAGCTGCACCTGGCCCACCTTCTTCTTTGCACACCAGAACTAGAGAAGTTGTTCACGAGACTGTGAAGGGTAGTGCCCAAGCTACTGTCCCGGGACTCTGAGGACACTGCATGGTGACGCACCCATTCAGCTGAACCACATTGAAAAGCCATGTGCCATGGCCATAGCTGCCCAGACTGGAAAGTACATGGGTCCCTAAGGGAAAATGCACAGCTGAACATGGGAACTGAGTCTCCTGCCTAGGCTGAGAGTCTGTGGGCTCCACAGGCACTGACGGAACAAAGGAGTGGAAGAGGCAGCAAGCCAGGACCCTGTGGGCGATGTCCTGTGAGAAAAGAGGGAAGCGGGAACTTGAATGTCCCTGACATCAGTACTGTCCAGAGCAGTGTATAGAGTGCCAATGTAAGTAGGAAGGTGATACACCCTTCCATATATGTTACTCAACGGAAGATAATACCAGGGGACTGTCCTCTTCCAAATCTGAGAGTACTCATGTCACAAGTGTCATTTTAAAAGTAAAGTATACACATGGTAGCCCTCAGCAGTGATGTGGAAATAAGTGCCTTGTCTTGAAAAATCCTTATGAGCCAAAGAAATTGTGAATTAACCTGAGACCCCTGCATCCATCAGGAGAGAGGTTAAGCCATAAATGAAACGGCTCCAGAATATGATGGCTCAAATATGTGTCCCTCCTGTCACATCAAGTCCAGAGTTCTGCAAGGTCACTCAAGGACCAACTTCCACCTGTCTTTTGCTCTGAACAGTCTTTTCAGTGGAAAAAGCTGTCCCATCCCCAACTCTGTCTACCACCCAGCCACGCTGTAGTAGAATTTCCTTATAAATGTTGTTTTAAAGCCTAGTTCAGAGTTTCCTTGAACCATTCTGACTGGATTCCATCAAGAGTAGTCTTAACACATCATGGGCAGGAATGAGGTGGACACTGGGGCCATCGGCTGCCCAACCCCCACCTGTGCTCCTGCAGTACTTGGTAATAATTGTGGGGTCCTCTTCCTTGGAACATGCTTATCTCCCTGACTGTTCAGGTCTGTCTGGAGGTGACCAATAAGTATCCTCACATCCCTGCTAGATCCATGCCCATGCAGGCCAGTCCCACCCACTGGGACGCCTCAGGGAGAAAGTGCTGGGTTCTTGTCTACCCAGACCCCTCCGTACACTCAAGGCACCCAACACCTACACCCTGGGGAAGATAGTTGAGAGTTTCTGTTAGCAGATGTACTTGTCAACCTAAATCATGATCACAGGTTCTCCAGGAAACAAAGAATGAGATCTGTCTGGAGCAGCAGAGCACTGTGGTGGGAATTCATGGTCACAGTGAACAGCAGGTGTCATGCAGGGGCATGAGCTTGAGGTTGAGCAGGCGGCGGCCAGGCAGGCCCCCATAAGACTTCCTTTTGTAGACTGTGGTGGCCTGTGTGTGAGGCTGTGGTCCCAGAACAGCTTTTGTGAAGCCCCGTCCTGAGGCACATGTGGTGGGGCTCCCTCCTGACTTTGTGTGTTTATTTCTTTGGTTAGGGCTCAACAAAAATAATTCTGAGTCTGGCAACTTTCACATATTCATTCAGTGGCCCTTTTGAGCCTGTGATCTGTGTCAGCAGTCTTGATGGTGGACAGACAGGTGGCAGATGGAGTGTCTGCCTCTGGGGCTGTTGGTGGGGGCTACCACTTACAGCCAGGGCCACGGAAGCAAGCGCCTTCTAAAAAGATGCTGGGAGATGAACACAGAGCCTCAGGGCCTAGAGGGAGGCATTCCAGGCGACTCCTGTTCCCCCACCCCACCCTCCTACAACTTGCTGGCCTGTAGAAGTAGGACCCCCTCAGCCATTTCCCTCACTGGTCCTTGTGCTGTTGCTGACCCCCCAAGACAGGCGGATGGAGGCCCCACTGTCAGAGCCCTTGCATGTTGGATCCTGTCAAGTGCCATGTGCTGCTGTGTACCATGAGCATTGTTCCCATGGGGCAGAACTTAAAGCCAGCGGGAAGATGTATGTGCCTCAGCTGGGTAATGAGCTGTGAAATTGACACTTGGAGTTTTAATTATTGCTGTGCCTTGCAGGGGGGTGGCTGGTGATAATCGTGCTGTAGGCATCTCAGACACTTTTCTCCTTTCCTTTTATTTCTTTTTCTGAGTGTCTTGTGCCCATTTGATCTCCTAATGGCAGTCTCACAGCTGGGTCTGGATGAGATTCCTGTATGGGGTGCCCCTCCTCCCTGCTGGGGGTGGTGCCTCTAAACAATGCAAGCAAAAAGACAGGGCTCACTCTTGGTGCCTGCTTGGCCAGGGCTGGACACAAGGTGTGCACCCCGGGGGACCCCAGGCTGTGCGGAGAAGGTGCCGAGCCCACCTCTGTAGACTTGCTGCCTTAGACTCCTCGTGGACCGGCTTCAAGGATGCTGGACTAGAAGGGTCCCCAGTTGCTGTTTCTGTTTCTGAGTGTTTTCTGAAGGCCATCTGGGGCTCTGGCTTTTGGCTCCTTCTTTTCCGTGTTTGTCCTTGGATATATGTCTGACCCACTGTTTGGTTCTCTCCAGCATTGTTTGGCAGGTGAGGAGTGAGGAGTGAGCACTATCCCCTTGTCCTTGGCCTCTACTGACCCTGCCTGTGCTTTCCCTACGTGGCATGTGGGGCATAGCCCCGTGACCCTGAGGGGCCCTCATGGTCCCCTTACTTAGAAGACACGGGATAAGCAGGCAGTCACCCCATGGAAGTCCCAGCCCCTTGTAGATACACAGCTGATGTGTGTGGTCCCTCCACTGCCCTACCCAGCCTGCTTGTCCCTTGGCCACACGCTGGGAATCTGCTTCTCCTGCAGGACAAGGGTTCTCTCCTGGCTCCTCGTGTGGTGTGTGGGCTTGTCACCACTTCCTCTTCCGACTTTCTCCCTCCTGATCCTGTCTAGGCCTGACTAGACACTGCCCGGAGATCCTGTGGATACACAGGGCACTTAGGGTGTGCCAGGCTTGACAGCCCAGCTGGTGCCATGGTCTAGGCTGGAAGGAAAGGGCATGACGCTCCATTGGTGAAGCTCAAAGCCTCCAGGAGTTGAGGCTGCCCCAGGAAGGGTGTTTGTGCCCCCAGGGCAGTGGCCATCATGCTGAGAAGCCTGGCATCCAAGGAGATGGAAAGGTGTGGGAGCTTTGGGCAGCAGATAGGGCCCCAGCCTGTACTGTGGCAGCCTCATACTGCAGGCTGTGCTGATTTGGCAGGAATCAGGGAGGAGGGAAGGGAAGGGCACAGTGTCCTTGAGAACCATTTGATCTGAAGAGAAGCACTGAGGCCAAGGGAGGGGTAAATGCAGGGCACTGTGCCTGGCAGCTGGAGGGGACACCGGCAGAATGCTGGGTACGGACTGGGACATGCAGATGGCCATCTTGCAGGGCTGCCCATGAGCAGGCAGCTGGGTTGGCACAGCATCAGCGTGGCCAAGGGGAAGTGAGAACAAAGCATTTGTGTGTCATGACCCATGGCAGGTAGAGCTGGCTGTGACACTTGTGACATGGGAAGGCTGAGATGGGCTGTTGCCCTTGGGACACAGGTAGAGCTGGGCTATGACCATTGGGACACGGACAGGTGGAGTGGACTGTAACCATGGCTGCTGACCTCGGGCCAGGGCTCGGATTGGGGATTGCTCCCATCTCAAGATTGGGTGCTGGCCACAGCTCTGAGGCTCAGGGGCACCTGTCTGCCAGCACAGGAGGAAAAGAATGACATGGTTTCCCTGTCCCTGCGTCCCAGTCCTCCCAACCCCATTGGGTAAGCTGAGGGAACATTTTATGTCATTGTGTGCATGTGTTTGTGTGTTTCCACTGACCATCCAAAGGCCATTGGGCATGGGTGATTGGAATAGGGTGAATGTTCCTACGTGTGGGACAGCTTGGGTGGGTGCCATGCCCCAGAGGGTGTGACTCATTGGGCAAGCAGAAGCCCATTGGCACGCTGGACCAGGTGATCTGGTTGCCTGGTACTTGTGCTGCCAGTGGCCGTCTGCTTCTCTGTGAAATCAGGGCTGCTGCAGCCTCACTCTGCATAGCAGTCTAGAATGAGTATCCATGGACATACCTGTTTTGTCTTTATCTGGTCCTATAGTGAGAAGTCCTCTTTTGACTGGTGTTGCCATTTGATTGGTATTACTATTCGATTGGCGGGGCTACCTGTCCACCTGGAGCATTTCTTTCCCTGCTGCCTCCTGAGCAGCTGAGTCTTACAGTGCTCTTGAGTCCTTATGTGGAGGGCTTGATCTTCTGCTATGATTGGCTTGAGTGCTATGGGGCCCTTGGCAAGGGGTCCTGGGTAGGAAGCCTGGCTTTGGGGAAGGGCCTTGCAGTTGTCTGGGGCAAGAGTGTCCCATTGGACAGATGGAACCGTCAGCCTATCTCACTACTGAACTGCCCACCATACGGGGAGGAGGCAGAGCCACACAACCACATGGTATTCAGTCTGCAGACAGGGCCCAGGAACATCCCTGGAGCAGCCCTGGCATCAGGCTGTCCAGCAGACACCTTGCTGGGGAAGGGCCAGTCAGAGCTGAGAGCTTTATCTGGGTTCAGGGCTGGTTGCCACTCGAGGGTGAAGAAGGCAGCCTCCTCCACATGGGTCAGGGTGGCCTGACTCACCAACAGAGTGGCAGGACCATCTGCAGACAGCAGGAGGACAAGACTAGACAGCCTGTGTCCTGGCTGGAGGGAGTCTGTGATGGGGACTAAGGGCCAGAGAATGGCCATCGAGGTCTCTCACTCACTGTCCCTGCCTGGGCCTGGTGAGCATGTGGCTGGCAGAGCCTGCAGTGTGAGGTGCTGGGACATAACTCCCCCTGCCCTGAGTGTGACCTGAGTTGTCAGGAGACAAATAAATAAAGTTCGGACATTAACTACTATCAGGGATCTGGCAGCTTTTAGATGAATGTCCCTGAGACACAGCAGCCAATGGAAATAGTTTCTCGTAGGCAGTAGGAGAGAACCAAGACCTGCTGTGCCCACTGCTCTGGGCCACCCTGCAGGGCCGTGGCCCTCACTTGACTCTCCTCGGTGAAGGAGCTGGCTGATGCATCAGCCTCCTCAGTGCAGCTGCATGGGTCTGTGGGAGGCCTAGCTGGTGCTTGGTCTTAGGGCGGACATGGGTGCGGGGCCCTAAACTGTGACCGGCTGGCTGTCTGCTCCCATGCAATGTCCTCTGATTCGGGACATTCTCTGCACCCTCGGAGTCCCTGATGCCTGGCAGGTGCCTGCCATCCCTGTGACTGTATGTTGTTCTCTGCTTGCAGAACCTGCCCCAGCTCCCTTATGGCAAAGCTCTCTACAGTTACGAGGGCAGAGAACCTGGTGACCTCAAGTTCAACAAGGGGGATATGATTGTCCTGCGGCGCCGGGTGGATGCTCATTGGTTCCATGGAGAACTGCACGGCACGCAGGGATTCCTCCCGGCCAGCTATGTGCAGTGCCTCCAGCCCTTGCCGCAAGCACCGCCCCAGGGCACAGCATTGTATGACTTTGAGATGAAGGACCTGGACCGGGACATGGACTGCCTGACCTTTACCAAGGTAGGCCCTCAGTGCCTGCTGTGCTTCCCCTAGCCTGTGGATCTCCCCCCTCCCCCTGCTGCCCTGTGGGATCTGGGCAGGCGGCTGGACCTCCCCAGACCCTCAGAAGGATGATGGCTCCCCCACTGTGTGGCGTGTATAGAGGGAATGTGGGAGGGCTGTGGTCCAACAGAGTGAGCTTGGAGTGCCGGGTCTCAGGAGCTGTGTGGGCCTCGCCATGGGTCCTGTCACTCAGTGTGGTTCTCAACACTGACTCTGGTGCGGGGTTGAAACCAGTCCCTGGGAACCATGGGCTCAGTCCTCAGGGACTCATGGGGTAGACGTGGCTCAGCCAGGCATGGAGGCAGTAGCCAGCCTGGAGAATGAGGTAACAGAGCTTCCCGTGGGGTGGCCAGGAGAGCCCCAGGGCACATGGAAACCTGACCTCTGGCCGCCTGGCTTCCTGCTGGCTAACTGTCTGCACCTTACAGTGCTCCCAGGTCCCAGGAGAAGTAACTGCTGGTTTGTCTCTCCATGCTGGTCTTCTCCGCTCTTCCTTCTGGCTTTCATCCATTTGCTTCCTCCCACTCCCAAGACACACACGGCTGTGAATAACAGCTGAAAATCTCCCTCCATATTTGCTGTGAGCTTGGCGGTCCCACTGTTCTTGGGGAAACAGGCAGCAGGAAAATTGTGCACCTTTTTCCTTTTCTTTTCTTTTCTTTTCTTTTCTTTTCTTTTCTTTTCAAACGTGGCATGTCCTGCACACGGCTATTTCTGTCTTGTTCTATTGTTCAGCCTGACAGCGAATAATCTATTTTTCATTCAGGGATCTGATTCTTCCTTCTTCCATCAAGGTGTTCAGATGCTAATTCCATTGTCACTTAGCTGGTGTGCTTTCTCCAGAAGCCAGCTTGCCTCCATCCCTACCCTGCTCATCCTGGAGGCCAGGTGGGATCTCCTTGGGTGATCTGCTTGCCTTCCTGCCCTGAGAGGAGACCTTAGGGCCGCAGATGTTCTTGGATGTCACCTTAGACCTCTGGAGTTGGCTAGGTCTTGCTAAGGTGACAGACTACAAAAGGATGTAGGCACAGCTGGCTCCAGTGAGGCCACTGGGGCTCAGGCCTTCTTACTGGCCTCTGCCACAGAGGCCTGGCTAAAAGCCTCCTCCACAGGACACATGAGGCAGAACAAGGAGTCTCTGGGCAGGCCTGCCACCTTACAGAAGCTTACGCATACTGTTTGAGTCAGCTTTCTTCGCCATGACCAAGTCCCTGAGTAGGCCAGCTTGGAAAGAAAGGCTGCTTTTAGCTCATGGTGGCTCTAAGGCAAAAGCTTTACGATGGAAGGGCGTGTCAAAGGAAAGCTGCTCACCTCGTGGCAGTGGTAAACAGAGAAGGAGAGGCAGAGGTCAGAGGCCAGGTACTGTCCCCAAGTCAGGACCCATGATGTACTCTCATCAGCTAGGCCCACTTCCTGTTTCCTTCACCCTCCAACAGTGCCATCAAATTAGGGTCTTGTTAGTGGGTTAACCCACTGAGGAAGTCAGAGCTGTCGTAACCCAGTCACTTCTCAAAGCCAAAGAAGCCTTAACATAGTGGCCCTTTGGGGCACACAGTGGCTTCTTCCTCAGTATCTATCAGCCACCATCACAGCCTCCTGCACTCAGTAGTCCTGCCTGGGGACCCCTGCTTTAGGGGAACCAGAGGATGAGGGACACTTGCCTATTTATTTCACAGAGATGTGTGAAGCCCAGTTCTGTGCTGGATACTGGGTGATGGCTGCGGCTGAGGCTGCCTTACAGACACACAAGCCTGGCATCTGGGGACATAGGTGGGTGGCAAGTTGGCAGGAGTGAGCAGTGTGCTGACGGCACTTAGTTGTGCAGGTCACCTAGGAAAGATGGCAGTAGTGAGGTAGAACCAAATGCTCACACTTCAAACCAGTCCTCAGGGGACTCTGCCAGGCTCTATGTGGCTTGAACAGGTCCCATGGTAGGCATGTTTGGAGACATAGCTGGGTCAGCCCTGGTGTGTCCTCGAGGCAGGTGCAGCATGTGGGGCTCCAGAAAGTGGCCTGGACTAGAGATCTGGGCAGAAAGCCTCGTCCTGAGAGCACCAAGCGCTCCTGTCCCCAAGGCTACTACTGCCCTCTGGGTCACAAGGGAAGGTATGTTGCAGTCCTTTCCAGTCTTCCTTTTCTTGAGTTTCCTGTGGATTACTGGGAAGAGGAGAAGCCCCTGGTTTGACGTGGCATTCTGACCTCAAGTGCTGCATGTCACTTTCCTGTCACCCCCACGGTGGCGTCTACAGACTTGGATGTCACTCTGACCATCACTGTTTCTCTTGCTGCCTGAGGTGTCCACACCCCGGGCTGCAGAGAACACTGAAGCCCCTCGGGACTCTGCCACTAACCCTCTGGCCCAAATTTGCCCCTCCCCCCATATCTCATGATTGTTCAACCGTGATACTCAGCAGCCGTTTTCTGAGCTCCTGATGTGTAACCTTCAGATTACAGAACACAGTTGTCACCCTGCCAGAAGCCAAGACTGAGGGACAAGGTCCTGGCTGCCCGTGTGAATTCACTGTGCTGCACCCAGGAAGACTGCAAAGCCCCAGGTCTTCTCAGGCCATACCGGGCAATCAGGACTACCCTTGCCCCAGCTACAGCACCACGTCAGCCTAAAGCTTCACTCTGTGGCTGCAGCCAGAGGAAGAAGCCAGAGGACCAAGGATGTACCTGGTGCTCTCTCCTGGATCTCATCTCACACCCCCTCACCTGCACCCAGTCCCTCGATACGGAGGAGACTTCGCATTGTCAAAAGCCCTTTTACAAACATCACTTACTTGGAGTTCTTTTGGTGTCCTGTGAGACCCTCCTGTGTGACTTCCACAGGGTCCAGTCGTTCCTTCTCAGTAGCCCAGGAGCACTTGGCGTGGATCCCCTGTGATGCTCTTGTGAGCCGAAGACAGAAACTGGGAATATCAGATATAGTCAGGACACACCGATTCCGGTCACTTTGCTGTGTGGTGACTTTGGAATGTTCACTGAATCCTCTGCTATGATATGGAGTTGATGCTGAGATCACGTGAACACAAAGACCTCTGAAGATGAGCTCAGGGTGACATTCCTTGAGGATTGCTGCCTGATCATCCTTCTTGTTGCAGCTCCATGGGATAATTCCATCATGGGGGATCTCATGCATGCCTACATGAATGTACATCCTGCTTAACGCATGCTCTCTTGAGGCTGAGGGAGTCCAGACTTGCTCCTCTCGGGTGCTCATGGGGAGATTGGATATGTGTTACCTGGCCCAGCCTCTTGATTCAGGCCAGTGCATCACAGCTGGCAGGGCCAGTATCCTGGCAACCCAGGGTACCCAGTTCTCTCTGTTCCTCTTGAGTTGAAACGACCCTGAGGACTATTCCTAGGGCTCTGTAAAGGAGGTTGAGTTGGGATCTCTCAGGAGAGTGAAATATAGTGCTGGGCCTATTTTACCAGAGGTGCTATGGGCTCCTCAGGAGGCAGGAGCTCTCAGCTCCGTAACTTAGAGAAGGGTTGCCCACTCCATCCTAGCCTGGAGTGTTTATGGGGCACAGCTGAGTTCCAAAGTCATACACTGTCCTGTGGCTATGGCTGAATGTTTTGAAGGCGGAAGATGGGAGCGTGTGGGGCACAGCCTGGGGCTATCCTCACCCCAACAGTGTCTGGGAGGACCTTATAGCGTAGAGCCCCTGTCTATCCAAGCCAGCTCCCTCAGATGCCCCCCTGCTCTGCACATCCCTCCCCTCTGGGGACAGCAGCTTCTGTATCACCTCATGATGTCCACCAGCCAGGCTGAGGCGCTTCTCCCTGAGCCTGAGAGAGGCCACGGGGCATGATGCATGGCAGCTTCTTGGGAAGGCAGATGGTGCCTTCAGATCCAATGGGATTGCTCCGCTCACTGACTGTGGCTGTCAGACTCTCACACACTGGGTCACAGTTAGGCCAGCCGGTCCCCAACAGATGCCCAAGGACAGGGGACGGGAGGTTGAGAGAGGCTAGGAAGATGGGCCTGGAGACATGTTGGCTGCAGAAGGAAGGCCGGGGTCGTGTCCCCATGTGAGCCCCGTCGTGCCCAGGGTGCCTGACCAGATTCCCCCCCTTGGCTGCAGCTGTGTGTCTCATTCCCAGCTCCTTTGACCATATCCCCAGTCTGTCTCTGTCGCTCTCAGTCCTTTCTCTCACCTCACATACCCTGTCCTTTGTCTCCACGTATCCTGGCTCTGAGGATAGCACCTCAAGTGTTTTTTCTCTTGCTGACAGTGCCCCCTGCCCCAGCTCTCCTGAGACCACTCTACCTCCTCCTATGCCCAATACACTGTGCTTCCAGCTGTTGCAGTTTGATGCATTTAAGCTTAGACTCTCCTCCTGTGTCAAGAACTTAAGAGGGCCTCGTAAAACTCTGGGTACTCTTGACTCTAAATGTACTGAGTTGGGTCATTTTTCTTTTTCTTCTCTAATGGAGTCAGGAACAAAGTATTTTATTCTTAGCTGAATTTATTTTATTCAATATACCTTACCTCATTAAGTAACAATAGGAGTATGCACTTTCAACCACTAACAGTGTTGGAAATGGCCCAGCTTCTCCACGTGCAGCTGCAGTGCAGTTGTGGTCAGTAGTGTGGAGGGAGAGCATGGGTGGGAGGGGAAGCTGATGTCTCCCCTGCATCAGAATGGACATCACACGTTCCCAGACCTGCCCTTGGCCTCCACTTTAACCACTCTCTTGCTTTCTTTTCGGGTATGCATGGCGGGAACCCAGGATGAAGTTCTGACAGTGATTCGCCGTGTGGATGATAACTGGGCAGAGGGCATGCTGGGAGACAAGATCGGGATCTTCCCCCTCTTGTATGTGGAGGTAAGCCTTTGGTTACACCACCAGCTTGGAGTTCAGTTCTGCTGACCAGGTCTGGGCCTGGGACCCCTTTCGGGGACAACTGAGGCTTCAGAGTAGCTGTGGGGACTCGATTCCCATCTCCTGTCCACGCACAAGGACTGCTGTGGCCAGTGTGAATGGCCCTTGGCAACAACTTCCTTAGCAGGGCAGCACGGGCTGTGGCCCTGAGGCCTCCCTGTTCCCTGTTGGACGTCTATGCCTGGGATCCATTTCTTGAGAGTCTCCCATGCCCTGCTCCTCTTGTTGCCCAACCCCAAGGAGAAGAGCCTCCATCCCCATGGTGGAGACCATCGAGGTGGCCTGCTTAGGTAGAGGTGTGCTCACAGGGTGTTCATGGCCATGTGTGGCCACCCGTGAGCTGGCCACACCTTAGTTCCATCACCACTGGAGTCAGCCCATAAGGTCATTTCAGCTGGTGCTGACTGAGTGCCAAGAGCTTCCCAAGACCTCTCTAATTATCTCTCAAACATGGGCTTCTCGTCATCCCACTAACACAGGTGTTAGAAATGTGCCCATTTCTGTTCGTCCCACTAACGTGGGTGTCTGGGAACATGCTCACTTCTCAGAACCTCTAATTGTTCCACTGTAAGCTATTTGCTGGCTAGCAGTGCTGGCAGTCTGCTGGGTTCATGTCCCAACAAAGTAGACCAATGAACAAGCAAGGTAGAGAGAAGGCAATTTATGGGAAAAAATATAGAAGGGAGAAAAAATGGGGACAAAGCTTCTGCTAGCCAGAAGGGGACCCAGAAATGTGGGAAGCTGCTATGGTTCTTTGTCTAGGGGCCTTTATCGATAAGCTGGGTAAGTGACTGTCCCATGCTAAGCATCTTGGTTGTTAAAGCTGTTTGCTATGTTCTCCACCCACTAGCAGCTGCAGAAGTCCACCGGGAATGGTCAGTAGTGTCGAGGGAGAGCACTGGTGGGAGGGGAAGGTTTTGAAGTACTCCACCCTTGAGGTCTTTCACCCTATTCTCTTTGAACTACCTAACATTTACCCATCAGTAGTCCTGAGGTCAGCTGTAGGCTGTGAGGAGTCACAGCAAACTGCTGTTCTTGTAGATTTTTCATTAATCTTGCTTCCAGGAAACTCACCATTTCTGGAGGATTCCCTTAGCCCTAACTGCCTGTTGGCCACTACCTCCTGTCACATCCCTGGTATGCTCTTCCCTCACGGTTCCATGAACATGGTGTCTGGGAATATGCCCACTTCTCAGGGCCTTTCCAACAGTCCTGCTAATATGGGCGTCTGGGAATTTGCCCATCTCTCAGTCGAGTCAATAGAATCCAGAGCTGAATTGTGGCATGCTGGCCCCACAGCTGAATCGTGGCAGTGCTGAAGTTGGACTTGGGCTGTCTGGCTCCATGCTCAGCCCTGCACTTTTCTGTCCATGGTCCCCACTAACAGCCTTGCTTTGCTCGGCCTGGAGCAGCTCTGCCCTCACCTGCCTGACATGCAGGGCATGACAGCCAGAGGAGGAGGAGAAGCCAGGGGACACAACCCATTTGCCCCTTCTGCACTGGGGGCGGGTGTTGCAGATATATGTCATGGCCACAGCCTCCCAGTGTCTTGTGTCCAGGTAAAGTCCTAACACGTAGGTGTGACATTCAAGGCCCTCTGTGGCTAGCTCTACCCTGTCTTTCCAACCCATCTTTTGCCTTTCCCTCCCTCTTCCCTAACTGTTCTGGCACCATAGCAGTCCCCTCAGCAGCCTCGGAGACCGTCCCACAATGACAGGAGTTCACACACACACAACTACAAAAGTTCACCCCTGTGAGGTGCCATGACAGCACCTGAGAGGCCAACTTAAAGCAGGAAGGAAGGCTGGAGTGGGGTGGGGGCACACCCATAACCTTAGCTGTTTGGAATGCCAAAGTGGGAGGATCACAAGAGGGCCTGAGGGCCTGCCAGAGCAACGTCCTGAGACTATTCAGAAAAAGAAAGAAAGAAAGAAAGAAAGAAAGAAAGAAAGAAAGAAAGATAGAAAGAAAGCAAGCAGATGATAGTGAAGAGCTAGATAGGGCTCAGCAGTGGCATGCTTGCTTAGCAGGTGTAAGGCCCTGAACTCAGTTCTCAGTTCTGCCAAAAAATAGCAGAGGTTTATTTTAACTCAGCTTTAATCCATAGTCACTTGGCTCCATTGCCTCTGGGCCATGACAAGGCAGAGTTGTGGAGTGGCGTGTGACAGAGAAAAGCAGCTTGCTTTATGACAGGAAGAGGAGGAACAAGACCTAGCCCCCAAGGGTGGCCCCATGACTCTGCCCCTTCAATGAGCTCTGCCTACTATGTTTTCATCCCCTCCCAACATGCCATCTGATTGCAATCACTAATGGGTTAGACCATGCGTGGAGCTAGGGACCCCATGCACCAGTCAGTGTCCAAAAGCTCCACCTCTGAACACAGGAGCCATAGCAACATTTCAGATCAAGGCCAGAGCAGACACCCAGTCTCCTGAACAGTTCCTTGGGACTCCAAGCATCTGAGCCTTGGCTATAGCTCTGGGGTGGGGTATCCCTCTCCACCCACTGCACTACTCGGGGTCCAAGGACTGAGTACATGATGCTTGGAAGGTAGTATTTTACCCAGAAACACTTTTTCCAGGCATAATTTCACAGGGATACCAGAGATGCATCCAGGAATGCTGACAGAAATGTTATACAGGGTTCTGAGCTAAGGAAAACTCAGATGTCCTGAGCCCTCCTGGGCCACCTGCCCCATTGCCATGCCTGTGTCACCCTTGACCATGGCAGCAGACATGACCACCCATTGGCTTTTCTCTCCGGTGGTCCTATCTGAGAACCATGGTGTCAGTCACCTACAGAACTCTGTTCCAGCTGGAGCACCACACGGTACCTCCAGTCTGCCTCTTGGCCTTGCTCTCCAACCATAACACCCTGGCACTTCCTCAGTGCTCATCCTTCTGAATGTCCATGTTTAACATGTTATTCTTGTAGTAGTTGCCCCCACCCCGGCCCTGTCCTGCAGGCTATCCAGTGTCCTCTTGAAATATTCCTTAAATGCCAGGCCATCAACCATGGAGTCTCTGAGCACCCCGGCAGTTGGCCAGGCCCATCTAGCCTTGGCTGCTGCAAGGTTCTCATGAGACCCAAGTGGGCCAGTGTGTGCCTACAGGAAAGGGTGCAGGCTCTTCATGCGGAGGATTGTCCCCTTCACTCTGGCCATCTGGCAGTGTCTCCCCCTGCCCCATGCCAGCCCCCATTGGGAGAGTTCAGAACAGGATGTGACTGTGGGGATCCAGACTTGGTTTGGACATGAGCTGGGTTGCAGCATCTACATTTTTAAAGAGTGAACTTCGCTGTGTACTTCAGGCTTAGAACCTGCCATAAGGTGTGTAGTTAGTGAGGCACTACTCTAGAGGAACAGAGCAGCACATCTACATCCCACTTGGTCCCCGTTTTCTCCCGGGTAAGGGCAGCACCTGCTCATGGAGTGGAAACCCTAGTGCAGCCACGACTGGCCGTCACCTCCTTCACCCACTCTTAGACACCTCGCCCTCCTCAACCTGCTGCAGTTTTCAGAGATAGCCACAGAGAAGCTGCACTTGGTGACAGCATGGTGCTCCCAGGTGATGTCAGCACTGTGCTCAGGGTAGGAGGAACCACATCAGACTGAACAGCCAGAACCATTCATCTGGAATCACCGGGAGGACCTGGGAGGTCTCCACACAGTTTCATTCTACAGCAGCGTAGGCTTTGGGAGGAGGGAGGAACATATGGCCTGCTGCTTGGAGCTGCCTCCTTCTTCTTAGTACTACCCTCAGCGAGGCATGATTGCCAAGGTCAGCGCTCCAGCCTAGCTCCAAAACTCACCTGTCTTCATGCTTCCTGCTACCTCTTTTGGCACTTCCTGCTGAGAGGCGGGGATGGACAAGTTGCTGGTAGCTGGAACACTTGTAAGATTCAGCCGAGATGCTCAACACAGGACGGGGGTACATTTGAAAGATTTCTACACTCTCATCAATGCCACCAATTCCTGAAAAATGAGGCACAATGGATGATAACACAAGCTTAATCTCATTCCTGCTCAGCCCACTCAGAGGGATCCAAAAGATGAGCTTGCTTCTTGTCTTTCAAATCCTTCAAAGTAAGAGGTATTAGGGCTGTAGTTTGAAGCTATTGCACACTGTCTTTCCACGAGGAAGCAAATACCAAGGTTTGGTTTAGTACCACACTTCCCAGATGCCTTGTTTTCAGCAATTTTCTTTCTCGCCTCCTGTTCTTGGACTCCTCTCAGTGCTCTGCCTTCTGGGAAGCCTTTGGAGTGAAAGCTGAGAGGCTTCCAGGTTGCCGCAAACACACCTGGCTGGCCAGTCAGCCCTGCTGCAGGACTAGTGCTTGGGTCTCCAGGCATTTATTCTGGTGTCACTGTGAAGCAGGAATTCACCCGCCGCCAGCTCCGAGCCCTGTGTCAGGGAACAGTCCTCTGGGTCAGGCTGGCTTGGGTCTTTTGGGGCGGGTTATACCTCAATCAAAAGAGCAAATCTCTATTGTCATGGGAAACCCTACACACGCTGCCTTTGTGGCCACCAGGGAGCTGCCATCCGTCCATCTACCCATCCATCCTTTCGTTTATCTACCCATCAATTCATCTACCCGTCATGCACCTACCCATCCGTCCCCCCTTCTATCCATCCAGTCACTCATCTGTTCATCTATCTGTTCATGTATTCATCCATTCATCCTCTGTTCATTTACCCATCCACCTATCCATCCATCCGTCCTTCCATTCACCTGTACATTCGCCTATCCACCTATCTGTACCTCTATCCATACACCCACCACCCATTTATCCGTCCATTAGTTTATTCATTGAGTCAGCTATCTGGTTATTCCTTCATCTATCCATCTCTTCAAATCTGGAGGTTCCTTAAGAGCCTGACAAGGTCTGTGACCTGCTCAAATTGTGCTTATTGCCTGGTCATTTGGAGCTCGAAATCCATCAGCTAGGATGGGGGACCGGCCAGACCTTGCCTGAAAGCCCAGTCTGTGCACAGCCTGTGTCCATATGAAACAGCACAGTGGGATTCTGTGGCACTTTGCCTTCATTCACAGTGGGAAAAGCACGTGGAATCCATGACTCCCAGCTCTCCCTGGAGCTGAGGGATGCCAGGTCTGCTCCGCTCTTTTGTTTCACTTTGGTTTTAATGACTTTTTCTGATTATAAAAGTAATGCCTGACTACTGTTCTGAATAGAGAAACTCAGAAAAGTATAAAGAAGAAAATTAAAATCACTTATAACCCTACCAGTAAGTTTAATATATAAGCAGGAAAAGAGTAAAGTGAAATGTTCTTGGCATATTGTTCTACTTCCTTATTCTTTTCTATGTATAAATTTACTATATTTGGAACAAAATTGGATTGTGCTGTATTTCTAGGTTGGATTTCTGGTTAAATCAATGAGTTTTTCTTGTGAAATAAATGAGGTTTTGATGATTTTTATTGCAATAGACTCAGAATGCACCTCCCTGCCATCTTGTCTACTCCTCCAGACCCACCCATGTACCCCACCTCAGCCAGGGTTGGGGGGAGCTAAGACTCTCCAGCCCCACCTGATCCCACCACCCACCCTCACCCATGCCCACATGTCTGTTCTTCCTTGGCTGCTCCCACCACACTGGGCCTTGATTTGAGCTGCTGTTTCCTTCTTGGCCCCTGATTTTTTTGTGTGGACTTCTAATTTTTTGAATATGCATGATCTATAGATTCATTGATATGTTAATAGCACACATGTTGGGAAATTTGTGTCTGTATGTATCCTGTTTGGCCATGTTTTCCTCCCTCTTGATCTTTCTTGTCCCTAGTTTAATCCACAGCCCTCCTGTCCTGGCACGTGCCCCCTCACCTTTCTCTCCACAGCGTCTCTCCAGCTAACGCACTCTGTAAGGAAATGTCTGCTTTGCCTGGCCTGCTGTCTGGGTCTTCCTAAGAGCAGGGCTGTGTATTCTGTTTTTCCTGATGTCATACCTGTAGTGCCTGTACGGCCTCTAGCATACAGTAGGTGCCAACACATGGACTCCATAATCAACCTCCTTCTCCTCTGACCCCCAGTCTCAGATAGCTGGTGAAGGTCATTCCTTCTTGTTGACCAGGACCCCGAGCACTGCCCTTACCCTCTTACCCTGCTGATGACACCTGGACTCAGAACCTTGAGAACTCCCAAATCGTCCTTCTCCTCTAACTAAGGAGCTGACCAGCATTTTGCTTGGAGTCATGGAGGCTCTGCCCAGCTTACCCCTCAGGAACTTATCCCTTGCAACCTCACGACTTTGTCTGTCCTCACTGCCTCAGCTGCCCTAACGCGCCTGCTCTCACGACTTCAGCTGCCCTCACTGCCTCAGTTGTACTCATGGCCTCATCTGACCTCACATCTGTGACCTTCACACTGAACATCTTCCCACCTTTCCAGACATGGCTATCCAGGACCCAGTTTTTATGTAAGGTGAACTGTACTGTGAAAACATTGGCTGCTTGGTAGGCCAGGTGGGGTGTGGGCAGGAGTCTCATCCTGAGTTGCTGTTGAGGGGCAGCAGATAGCAGTTCTGGCTCTTCAGGGGACCTGGCTCAGGTCAGCCAAAGGAGTCATCTCTGAAAAGAGCTCCCTGGCTCACACTGGCCCAAGCCCACTCTTGGCCCTACAGCCACCCCCACTTGGGATGTGCCTATACCCTGGTTAGAGCTCCTTAGATCAGGATGGAGCAGGCCACTGGAGTGCTGTCCCAGTGTCCCATTGCTGAGAGATAGGTTCAGGCTGCTTATGTGACTCCTTTCTCTGGCTCCTGGACCCCCTGTAGGACTGTGCATCACGCCCGAAAATGGCCAGCTTCTGAGAAAGATGGGATGAAGAGGTGGCCAGTTGTCCCCACCCTAACCCTAGCCTTTGAGAGCCTCCAAAACCTTTTCCATAAACCCACAGACTCTACGCAGCTGTCGTTTATAGATGAGAGGGCCAAGGAGGCAGAGCCATGTCTGACAGTCAACTCATGAAGCCCCTCTCCTTTCTCGCCTAGCTCAATGATGCCGCCAAGCAGCTCATGGACATGGACAAACCATGCCCAGCCCCTATCTCCATGTCCACCCATGAGGCCTCTGTGCCATCTGAGCCCAATGCAGTGGCTGGAGAGGCCTCCAGCCCCACTCTGGGCAGTGCGGGGGCACTCAGGGCCTTCCACCGGCGTGCAGACAGCAAGAAGAACACCAAGAAACGTCACTCATTCACAGCGCTGGGCGCCTCACACAGGGCCTCCCCCACGGCAACACACCGGCGCTCTATGGAGATCAGTGCACCTGTGCTTATCAGCTCCAGTGACCCACGTGCTGCAGCCCGCATCGGGGGCCTTGCTAGGCAGCCTGGCACCACGCCCACCCAGGTAATGCTTCGACCATGGTGCATGTGGGTTCTGGGATCACTGGCTCTATGGAAATGCATGTGATAACATCTCTCTAAGGAAGCTGAGACAGAACAAAGCAGGGCTGGTCTGTGGGTATATGGACAAGGGGTAGGGGGCCTCAAAGGCCTGGGAAACAACAGAGGACTCACAGAAAGGGGACTTCTCATAACCCGCCACCTTCTTGTCCTATCTTTCTCAGTGACTGGTCATTTCGGGTGTGATATGCAGTCCCACAGGGCTCAGGGTCCAAAGAAGGCTGGCAGGAAGACAACATTCCCGGACCCAGCTGCAGCACTGTACCTGCAGGAGGGTGTATGCAGGGGCTACGCAGAGGGGACACGTTCCAGCATCTAGAGGTGCTGAGTAAGAGACCACAAAGACCCTGGGACAGTTGTCACGGAGGCATCAAGACTAAGTGGAGTGCACTGTGCTTATCACTGGTGTCTAATGGTCCTGGGCCAGACTTGGTCTCTCCCTAGCACCTCCAAGGAAGGGAGAGGAGTTAGTTCCTTGTGTCTTTTCCCCTAGAGCCTCAAAGGCCACTCTCACTTTGGTGGGGACTCTCCTCAGCCAAAGTGAGAGAGAGAGAGAAAGCTGGGAAAGAGGGCCCTTGTACCCAGCCCAGCCAGAGGTGTGCTTGGAACATCCAGGTGGTGCCTACCCTTCCCACCCTGCAGCTTATGGGTGATGTCCCCAAAGCTCACACCCCTGGGACTTCCTGGGGCTTCCAGTGTGGAGCTAACAGGGCGGGGACATGCGCAAGCTGGTCCTGCATTCCTGGGCTGTGTTCTCTGGCATCTTGCCGCATAATG
The DNA here is from genome assembly GCA_004027205.1 of Ctenodactylus gundi. Taxonomy (NCBI): domain Eukaryota; kingdom Metazoa; phylum Chordata; class Mammalia; order Rodentia; family Ctenodactylidae; genus Ctenodactylus; species Ctenodactylus gundi. The sequence goes on along the minus strand of PVKB01000012.1, from coordinate 1,283,590 downwards.
AGATCTGGGCCCAGTATGGGGCCACAGATCTAGTTTTCTTCTTCCCCTGGCCCCATGCCCCAGCTCCCTGCCATCATGCCCACCTTTTCCTGGGTCCCCATGCGTCTGATGTAGAGCGTCCACAGAGCAGGAAGGAAAGACTTGTTCATTGCAGATTGTGTAGCACCTTGTTCCACAAGCATCGGGATTAGCTTACTGTTCATGGGTCTGGGATCGCGTGATTAGTTTTCCAGCTCTTCAGCTTAAAGTGGAAGCCATGGGCAGGCTGTGGACTGTATTTGGGCTCACGAGTAGGCCAAGAGGTCAAAGCCAGCAGCTGTGGCCCATGTCTTTGCCCTAGTTTAATAACACTATCTGAGCAGGAGCTCTGAGTGTAGTGGGAGCTGAGGGTGAGCTGCCAGCGGCTCCTTGGGGAAGCTGCACAGCCTTCTCAGAGACCCCAGATCTGGCCCTGGGCCATGCAGCCCCCCCACTGTCTGTGTACTGACTGGGAAGCCTCCAGCCTGAGGACAGGCACACTCGACTAAGGCGAGCCAGGCACAGGTCCTGCAGTGGCCAGCAGCCATGTGGATTCTCCTTCTGCCACGCCAGACATACCTGGAAGGTACCCAGTCCTGTGGCTGAGGGATGAGACTTGGGCTTCCTTTGCTATGAGGGTGAGGTTCCCCCACTATTGCCTATCCATCCAGGGCCTTTGTGGGCCCACATCAGGCCCACGCGATAGGCGAGGTGGCCTAGGAGGAGGGCCATGCCCAGGTCCTCAGTCCCCACAGCAGGTGATATGGCCCCCCAAACCCCAAGGACTAGCACATCTACTTGGGCTGTGACATAGAGCATCTTCACTTATGGATTTGTGGCCCCTAGGACCAGATGGGGGATGGGATGGTGTGTGGGGTGGGTACAGCTGGTCACCTGGAGCCCTGGCCCAGGTGACCACACAGGCACGTGCCAACCTTGCTGGCCACCCGACCCTCGGCACTATGAGGATAGGAAGTTTTGCAGGCTTGTGGGTCCCGTGTCAGGCAAGGTTTTTGGGGTTGTTGCTGGGGGAGGTTGGACCTGCTTTGAACATGGCTGAGTTCTGCAGGAAACCAACTCAACTGGAGGAGGGGCTATGGCCGGACTGAGCTGTGTCTCTGCTCTCCGTAGGGCTGCCTTTGGCAGAGGCTCACTGGCAACATGAGCTCTGACGGGGATACACATCATGGGATGTTAGGAAGTCATGTGTAAAAGCAGCCATATGTCAGAAAGGACTGGCAGAACATGAGCTGGTCCCAGTGCCGATTCATGGGCTTGATTCTAAAATTCTGTACTGAAAGATGAGTTGACTCCACATCAGCTTCCTCCACGTGTGGTATGCCAACAGAGGTTACTGCCCTACCTGGGTGGGAGGTTGACCAGAAGGCCACCAGCAGGCTGAGCTAAGAGATTTTCAGAGGGAATGGCCCATCTCATTCTTTTGTGCCCTAATCAGGTCAGTGCCAGACACAACAGGAGGCTGGCCAGCCTAGAGCCTCTCTCTCCCATCTGGCTCTGGAGAGAGGTGTCTTGTGCTTCCACAGGGACACCGCGATCCTCTGTGCTGGGCCGGGGCTGCCGGAGATGCAAAGGCTGGACCTCTGCTCCCTGCTCCCCAGGGCCCAAGGCTAGGCAACTGCCCATGGATGCAGCAAGTCATGAGGCTGTCACAGCCCATAGGAGACTTTCTACAGGTGTATGGGGCCAGAGTCCAGCAAGGGTGAGGGTACTGGCTACTCTGGCCGGCCTGCAGGGGTCGAGTAACAACCTCAGTAACTGTAGTCAGAGGGCTGGGTGCTAGCTCCAAATCTAGGTGGGCTCAAGCCTGCTCCTTGGCCATGTTTTTGACACCTAGGCTGAAGAGGCGATGGCTTACGGAGCGAGGAGACTTGGCTGTCACAGGAGACTCGGGTGAGGAGCCCATGCCTGCCCCTCTGCCATCTTCCCCTGTGCCCAGAAGGTCTCCACAGAGCCCTAGTCCTGAAACAAGCATAGAAGGGCATGGGAAAAGCATTCTTGGCTCCCTCGCCTCTGTGCTCCAGCCTGTACCCTGGGCGGATGTGGTACTGGGGATGGAACCCAGGCACTTCACACTGAGCCACATCTCCTGTCCCCCTCCCCACTTTTTAAAAAAGTTTTGCGACAGGGTCTTGCTAGACTGCTAAGTTGTCCAGTCTTGGCTTAAACTTGTGATCCTCCTTTTTTCAGCCTCCTAAAACACTAAGATTACAGATGTGCATGACCATCCTTCTCACTGGCTGGCACAAGGCCATGAAGTCACTCACTGAGGAAAACATCATTGTGCATCTCCTGACTGTCCTTGAACTTTAGAGAAATTTCCTCAGAAGTCTGATTTAAAATCCAATGACAGGGCTGTGGGTATAACTCACTAATTAGAGCTCTTGACTAGGAAGCCCAAGGCCCCAAGTTCAATGCCCCCAGCACCATAAAATAGTTGGATGTGGTGGCACACACCTGTAGTTCTAGCACTTGGGGATGCTTCTTTCAGTCTTTCTGCTGAGCAGGGAAACTGAGGAGCACTGCTGTCCCCAGAGGATAAGGTGAGGAGACAGCTGACCTGTCAGCATGAGCCCACGGTCTGAGGCTGTCCTTGCCCTGCCCACGAGTGCAGCACATGTGGGCACTGCAGACCACAGCTAATACTGGGAAAGCCCCAGAGTTCCACAGCTACTCCATCCCGGCTGCTGCGCCTGCTATCTGGGCTGGTCTCTTCATGGGATGGGAGGATGTGCTGGGGTCGCTGAGGGCTCAGTGGCCACTTCATCTGCCTGCTGCCGCTTTCTGGTTGCCCATCTCCACGTGTACATGCTAATCACCCGCCACCTGCATAGCCAACCCCTGGGGCTCAGTGGAGCATTTTCAGAAAGTTATGAATGTATTTCCATGCCTCATAAGGAAGCAAAAGTGAGTGCCAAAAGACTTGGAATGAATACAAGAACCTCAAGTTGTGGATCTGGGCGGAGAAATTTTTTTCAAACCTAGAAGCAGTTTGGCTAGCATGATGACCAGCCATGGACTCAAGTGAGTACAGGAGACACTGCAGTTGCAAGAAAGGAACTGCACCCACGGGTGCTCCCTGTGCCCTGGGGCTTTCTGCCAGTGGAGGGGGGACACGCCAGGGCAGGTCCCTGGTGTGCCTTTAGAATATCTGTGGCTCTAGATGGACATGCATTGGCCAGAAAGGCAGGTAAGCTACTGGGTGAACCGTTGGGCCCATGGATCACGGTGGCTCCTGCATGAAATCTGTGTCCTGTGTGAATCCTAAACTTCAGGGAAACATGGGTGGCTTAGAGGTGAGAGCAAAATCCATGCTGCAAATTGAGGGAGTAGGAAGGGTCCACAGAAGGAACACAGGAAGAACAGTCAGAAAGGACTTGGTAAAGTTGCTTCCTCCGGACACCTTGTTTCTGGATGGATAGTGAGGTAGACTTGCAGACCCCCTCCCCTCCCGCCACCTCACCCTAGGCCCTGGCTGCCTTGCGCTGCTCTTCCCCTCCCACGTCCACCCTTCCACCTTCGCTGCCCATATCTTGCCAAGCCCTAGACCTCCTGCCTCCTCTTTCCCTCCTGCCAAGGCATCATCTGGATGTAGCATGGCAGGAGCAGGACTCCGGTAGCCTTCTCTGAACCCATCATACCTACCTTCACTTCACTGTCCCAGCCCATATGACCAGCCTGAGCCTCCCTGAGGGGAAGGGCTCCCAGACAGGTGCATAGGTGAGGGCCATACTGAAGTAAGCCCACCCCTCCTACAGCTGCAACCAGTGCAGATACCTGTAGTTTGAAAGCTGAACAAGCAAGTCACCACATGCCCTGGAGACAATGCCTTTGGTCTGACGGACTCTGGAAGAGACTTGGCAGTGCTCACACCTTTGGCTGTTGCATGCCACCCAGAAAACAGGCCCTTGTCCTAGGGAAAGAAAAAGAGGAAGCTGGGGACAGGGACCATCTATGGCTCCTCTCAGTGGAAAGAGGTTCTAAGGCAGAGTCAATTTATTCAAATTGGAAATTTGTGAATCCCCAGATAGATGAGAAGTAGGTCCTATAGCTTTCTCTACAGCCCCTCCCTTCTCTCTGTGGCATTTTGGGATTTTTCATTCGCTTAAATAGAGGTTTGTGGATGCTACCCACCCAAAGCCCTCACCCCATCATTCTCCTTAGTAACGTTAGCGGGGTTACCTTGGTAAGCTGATGGCCACAACTATTGCTTGTGATGCGAACCATAAGCCCAGTAAGACAGAGACAGATACGGTGGTCTGCTCTTCCAGGATAGACCCCTAGAGGAAAGCAAGTGAAGGACTGGTGGTAAATACTCCAGACCTGTAGGCCATGTGGGCTTGGCCTTGGCTTCTCAGCTCTGCCCTTGCTGGTCAGAGCAGCCAGGGACAATGTGAATGGGTGGGTGAGACTGGCTGCCAATAAAACTATTGATGAAGTGTGGTGGGGCAGAGCCCTGGGCCAGGTTTTACCTGTCACGGTGTTGGACAGCCCAGACCCAGACCTCAGTACTGCAGCCTGCATCAACTTAGAGAGCTGAGACTAGGATGGCCGAAGAATGGCAGTGGGAATCCCCTCCAACCTAGGCAGGCACAGGCATTAGAGCCGCAGGCTCAGCCCTACTCCTGGGTCCCATTCATCTGGCCCGCAGGCACAGGAGCTGTGGCTGCTCCTTGCAGAACCACAGAGACAGCCCAGCATAGACGCTCCAACCTGAAATCCTGCTGGAAGCCATGTGTGAGGATCTGGTCTACACCTACACTATGCAGTGGGGGCTAGTGATGAATAAAACGTACACGTTATCTACTCCTTGGGGTAATGCCCATGCTTTGTGGACTCTCATTAAAAACTGAAGTGCGCAGATGTTTCTGCTCGGGGTCTTTATGAGCTATGGTATGGAAGACAGCAGCTCGGAGGCCTCAGCCCACCCGCCTGCCACCACCGCTCTGCTTTTCCTCCTCACCGATCCCAACAGCAAAGTTATACGGCCTTATTCTCCTTGTTGCTGAGGTGCCTCAGCATGAGTAACAGCCTGGCCTGACGGTTTGGAGTTGGGAGCCAAAGGCACCCAGCCAAGAGCTGATGGCGGCTTCAACCAGGAGAACGGAGTTCTTCATTCCTGCTGTCCCTGCTAGGGTTGGCAGCAGCTCCTGTCCCCTGCTCCTCATAGCCTCTGTAATCCCCACAGTCAGCTCTGGCCAGCCTTTTGGCTCTAGTGTCTGTGGGACCCTTTCTCTTGTTTGGGGCCCAGGGGGAGAGGAGATGCCCCCAGGCATGCTGACATATCTAGTTTTGGTTTCCTGAGACTTCCATACAGATCCACAAACTGGGCAGCTTGAAACAGAAAATGACTGTCCCAGCTCTGGAGGCCAGAGGCCCAAAGTCCAGTTGCCACAGGGTGGTTCTTCCTGGAGGCTTTCCCAGCTGGTGGCTGTGGCCACCCTTGGCCTTCCAAAGTGTAGACCCATCACTCTTCTCAGCCTCCATTGCCACATGGGTTCTGATCCTCTGTTCTCCTTTTCTGTGTAACCCAGGACTAGCTGTTGGGTTCCAGGCCCACACCAATCCCAAATAATCTCTCAGGACCTTCCCTGTCCTACATTTGCAAAGACAAATAGGACCATGTTCATGGCACCAGACCAGGAAATGGGGACATCCTTTGAGGAGACATGGCAAACCTCCTGTGTCTCCTAGAACCCCTGACAAGACAGAACCACTTCCTAGCAGGAAGAGAGTGAGATAGCTGGGCACACCAGGTGGCCCAGGGCCTTGGGAACAATGCTGCCCTCAACCCCTGTGGGGCAAGTGTGAAGATTTCTGATAGAATACTATCCTGATCCTGCTCCATCTTGACTCAGGGAGGTCACTGACACACTTGGAATAAGGAGACTATTGTGAGTGTCCTTAAGAGAACCTGACACCTCAGCCCCCTAAGTCTAGGGAGAGATGGCTTTGTGAATCCTGTCACCGACAGCTTGCCATCATCACTACTGGCCACTTCCTCAGAAGCTCCTGGAGACACAATTTTTAAATAAGCTCATGGATGGTACCAAGGTTCTGTCTGAATTTCTTCAACAGACACAAGAATAATTAACTTGGGCTCCAACAAGAAAGCTTAAGGCCTTCCAGGCAGCATTTGACCCTGGTGACTGTGGGGGCTCAGAGGGGTTGGTAGGGGCTGCCTGGACACAGCAGTCTGGACACCAGCTTCTGCTGTGGACTGAGGCCCTGTTGTTAGTGCTTTGAGTGAGCATAGCCTGAGAACCAGGGGGTGGCGAGGGCCTGCCACCAAGGGTTGATCATGGCTGCTGACACAGGCCAGACTCGTGTGTCTCTCTCCCGTGGGCAGGTGCTTCTTCTCATTCTTCTCTCTCCTTTTTGTTTCCAGGACCCCTCCTCAGCTGGACCTGTCCCTGCAGCTGTCCCCCGATCCTCCGTGGCATCTGGAGAGCAGGGCACGTCTCCCAAAGCCCCGTTGCCCCTCAATGTGTGAGCTACTTCTCTTGCCTGTCAGGGTCCCCACTTCTAGCCCTGTACACCCCAGCATTTACACATGTAACGTGCTGGAGCTTCCATGGGTCAGTAGCTAGTCAGTGCTGTTATGTACACCTCATAGTACCTTCCACAGAAGAAAGCAGGAGGGTAGTAGATTATTGCAAAGCCAGGGTCCCTGGAAGTCTTATGATTAGCTGGGGACACAGGTGTGGCCTGTCAGGACAGCAGACAGATCTGGAGTGGCATCAAGCACAGCCACATCGAATTATGCACAGAAGTCCAGGAATGCACCTCCACTGGGAGCAGCATCTGGCAAGGGCATGTGAGCTGCAAACCCCCATTCCTCTGCATAGGTTGGCTCATTCCGTGCCTGCCCTGTAGCTACCATACTGTGTTGGCACGCCCTAACATGGTCCCTCTCCCTGCCTTCAGGCACCTGCTCTGACTCCGCCCCCATGCATGGGTACCATGTTGACCTTGCTCCTGTCCCTGCCCATGGCCACTGCACTGACCCCTTTCCTGTCCTGCCTGCAGGCATTGTGCTGACCCCACCTATCCCCACCATCAGGTACCTGGCACTTTACGCCTACCGGCCACAGAAGAGTGATGAGCTAGAGCTTCACAAGGGCGAGATGTACCGGGTGCTTGAGAAATGCCGGGATGGCTGGTTCAAGGGGGCGTCCCTGCGCTCTGGGCTCTCTGGGGTGTTTCCTGGGAATTACGTGACGCCTCTCTCCAGGTGAGGGTGACAGTCGGGGCCAGGAGGGGGGGTGTTCATGTCCCCTAGTGCTTTGGAAACTGCAGGTGGTCACGCTGGGCTGGGACCAACAATTCTGTGCAGGAAGCAAGGGAGTGTGGGGCCCCCTGGGCAGTGGGTCCACCGGCTTCCTTTGGAGACACTGGCTGGCATGAAAAAGGTGGACGCAGGAAGCTCCAGAGGTGAGGCAGGAACCCCAGCTAAGAGACAATAAGGATCGCTAGGGAACTAGCCCTCGAGTTTGCAGGTGTGCTTGTGTGAGGACAGTGTGTGCACGCATGTGTGCAAGGTGGCCAGTGCACAGTACAGCAGGCATATGTGTGCACAGTACATGTAGCACATGGGGCATGTACAAGTACAGTATGTGTTATTACATATTGTGAGGATAGTATGTGCATGGTCGTCTGCAAGGTGGACAGTACATGATATAGCATGTGTGTGTGTGCACACAGTGAGTATAGCATGTGGGGGTGCTTGTGTACAGTGTGTGTGCATTATGTGTGCTTGTACATGAGGACAGCATATGCATGCATGAGTGTGGGGTAAACAGTGTGTGGTATTGTGTGTGTGTGTGTGTGCGCGAGCACGCATGGTGAACACACTGTGTGTGCGCACAGTACCACATTGTGGAGGGGGTGCATGGATACAGTGTGTGTGCAGCATTTGTGTGCTTATGTGTGAGGATGGTGTGTGCATCCTGTGTGCAGGGTAAGCAGGGCATGGTATGGCCTGTGTGCATGTGAAGTGAGAATGTGTTTTAGTTACATGTTCACTGCTGTGACTGAATACCCAACACCTGCAACTTAAGGGAGGATGTTTTTAGCTCACAGTTCCAGGTCTGGTCCACTCATGGGAGGCTGGCAATGCTGGAGCACATGGCAGAGGCCTGGCTGTTCACGCTGTGGCAGACAGGAAGCCAGCTGAGGCAGGAAGGGCAGAACTAGCATACACCTTTGCTAGGTCCCGGTAATCTGCCCCTTCCAACCTGGTTCCCAAGCACATGGTTCAGTAGCTATTCCCAAGCTACTCTTCCACATCCAAATACATGAGGCTTTTGGGGGTCATTCCAGCTCTAAATCATAACAACATGAGTGTGTGGGTGGATCGTGTATATAGTATATGTAGCATGGGTTTGCTTGTAAGGACAGCATGTTCATGCATGTGCACATGGAGTACTGTTGTGTGGGTGGGTGCATATGTACAGTGTGTGCAGCATGTGCGTGCTTGTATATGAGGACAGTGTATACACATGTGTTTACACATGCAGGGTGAACTGTTCAGGTGCACAGTGAATGCAGTGTTGGGGTGCTTGTTTATAGCATGTGTGCAAAGTGTTACTACCTGACCATTATGTGTATGTATATGTGCAGTGAGCATGCAAGCTATTGTGAAACTTAGCATGGACAGTGGGATCAGGTGTGTATGTATACACATGCACATGGTAGAGAGTGGTATGAGCTCAGTGTGTGGCACATGCACGTACACTGTGGATATGTGCATGTGAGTGTATAGTGTGTGCATTATATGTAGATCTGTTTCACACAAACACACAGACACCCCCACGAAAGGAATAACTCAGGGTTATCTGGGGATTTCCCTCCTAGTACATGATCTTTCTGCACTTTCTAGTTAGTCTTGGCCACAGTAACCCCTGGGGCTCAGCCCTATGTCCATACTATAGGGCATGTAGGTGACCAGAAATCTCAGCCTTGGGTCTCTGTAGTCCTAGGGGGGCACTGTGAGAGGATTTGGTGGTGCCTGGGCCTTGCTTGACTCCAGGTGATTTCAGCTGTAGGCGTGGGGTAGGCTTCAGAGATTCAGGAGTAGATGCCCAGGTGGATTTTTGTGGTTCAGGGTATCAGGACATACTTTAACTGGTGCTTTCTACAGGGTACCTAGAAGGGGCCTGGGAGGAGTTTCTGTGCTAAGACCCATGGTTTTGCAGGACAAGAGGCTTTACTCGGGAAGAGCCTAGGAAGCATGCCACAGAATTCCCTTTTCCTAATCCGCCTCCCGGGCTTGTAGGTGGCGTTTCTGCCTAGATGTAAACCCCTTTTCCTCTTACAGGCTGTTGGCTGTGGGCCTTTTGCAGCCAGGCTGTATCTCCACCAGGGGTGCTCCCAGCACAGGTCTTCTGTCTGGTACTCACCTGTTGGTCAGTCACTGTTGTTCCCCTACCGGCCTATCTTGCCCCTTGCAGCCCCTGAGGCTTTGCAGTGGTGGGTGTCTGATGCAGCTGACAGGCACTGAGGCATGGGGTACCCTCTCCACTCAGGCCAAGGGGGTCCTAACTGCTCACCCACCTGCCAGGATTGCAATCACCCCTACGTATGGGACACCTTCTCACCTCTTCCTTCCCTGGGGACACTGGCCTGGCCCTCAGGAACCTTCCAGGCTACTTATGGAGGACAGCCTGCCCCATGGCCACCCCGATGCCATGTGCTCAGGACGAGCAGCTGTGCTGTCTCATGGTCCCCAAAGGCCTGCCACTGAGTCAGGTGTGCAGAGCCACCTGCAGCTCTGCATCCTATGTTCCCTGAATGCCATCAGCATGTGCAAGGTGCTTATTAAGTGCAGATTTGAGTAAATAAACAAAATCTGGTCATTCGGATTCAAATGCTGCCCCTAAGGACTGCCATCCCATCTGTCAGGGACTCCACTGCAAGCCAGTGGTGAATTCTGGGCCAGCCCCATGCTGAGGAAGGACCATTCAGGTCTGGGGCCCCCAGGGGTGACCCCCACTCCTCACAGGGATCTGGGAGCTAGCCTCACCCCCAGACAGGGCCCAGTCCCATGATGCCATATCTCAGAGACACAGGTGGGCCTTGGCCCAGCAGAGCTTGGGGGAGGGCAGAGACTTCTCGCTCCTACAAAGCACCTGAGTCTCTGGGTGATATCTAGAAGGGACAGTGACATGGTTACTTTCTTATCATTGTGACTCAATACCCAATATCCAAAACTTAAGGGAAGAAAGATTTATTTTATCTCACAGCTTCAGAAGGTCTCTGTTCATTTATGGATGGCTGGGGGTGGTAGAAACACATGGTGGGGCTGGAGCTGAAGAAAGAGCTCCTCACAGCATGGCAGAGCAGAGCCAAGTCTGGGATGGAGGGAGGAACCAACACACACCACTCCAGGTCAAGCCCCAAGCATTTGCTCCTTCCAGCCAGGCCCAGCCCCTAATGGTGCACAGTATCCATACGTACGTGAGACTTTTGAGGAATACTCCAGATCCAAAGGGCAACAGACAGGAACAGGTGGTTCTAGCCCCAGATCGAAGGAGGACACTGCTACAGGACCCCAAGCAGAACCCACAGCATCTCCCAAGCCCCAGAGTCTGCCTCCTCCTACATCCCAGAAGCAGGGCATGGTGTACAGGGTTGGATTAGATGTCTATTCCATGGTCGCTAGGTTCTGCTACACACAGCGGCCTCACTTGGAAGCTGTGGGGTAAAAACCTCTCCTCCCATATCCTCAGGAGGAAGCCGTGTGGCCTGTCCCTGTCCAGCAGAGGCAGCACGAGGATATGAAGGTCTCTTTGGACATGACAGGTGGCCATTGTTCTGACTGAGCCTGGAGATGTGCTGCTGTCAACAGAATAAATCAAGAACACTGGATAGGGATCTTTCTCTGTCCCTCAGGACTCCTTTGCTCTTTCCTGAATTTGCCTTGGTCTTGGCCCCATGGTTTATAAAATATACCCGTCTGCTCAGTGACCTCTGTGTGTCCTTCAGCTGAAGCTGTGTTGGGCTGTTTAGGACTTGACCTGTGTATTTCAGGGCCCGTAAGTGACCAAAGGCTATAGCCAGGAATGTGTGGTTCCATCTGGATCCTCCTGCTGACAGCTTTGCTTGGTCCCTTAGGGCTCCTGGAGGGGCTTCGTCGCCACGGAATGGTGCTCTTGGAGGGACGCCACTGGCCAAAGGTGCAGCTACCACCACCCACCCCAGCAGGGGCAGCCTGAGCAGTGCAGCTGCCGCCACAAGGTCAGCCCTGCCCTTCGCCTCAACACAGGCCCACGCCCAGCCCTCCACAGCCTCCTCCCCGACTGGTGGCTGCCTCCGACACCCAGCACAGCCTGTATCTGGCCAGCCCCAAGGCCCTCTACCAACAGGTATGGTTAAGACCTCAGGCTGTGTGACTATAAAAAAAGAAAAAAGAAAAACCTTGCATACTTTCTAGGGCACGAACACAACAGATTTTAGCCGAGGTCTCTGCAGGCCACCAGGGGTGATTCGTTCTGCTGGTCTGCTGATGTGAGAAGTCACTCATCATGTTACCCTGAACTGGCAGCTGAAATGGGTTAATTTATGAATATTCACACCCTTCCTTGTGTCAGGAGGACCTCATGGGTCAGTGTGGGTAACACAGGCCTTCACTTGCCATGTACTTCGGGGCTTCCCCAGGTAGCATCTCCTAGGACAGCTGATGAGGAGGTCTGAGGAGCACCTGCTGAGAGGTAAGAGCCTCGACACAACAGTGTCCATGGACGCTTTAGCTCTATGGGGCATTAGCAGTCCATAGGCTGGCAGAACATGAGGAAAAACCAAGTGCCTCAAGATGGTGGAGATGAAATGGTTGAGTAGACCTTAAAGGTGTCAGCCAGGCATGAAGAGTAGGGTTTAGCTGCATCAATGGCCTGTGTTACCCACTATCTGGCACTCCAAAGTCCCTAGACTCAGTCGCCAAGCAGGACAAACCCAGGACAAGGAAAGACTCAGAAAATGAGAGAAGCCACATCCCATGCCCCAGGATAGTCCCACGATTGTCCTATGATGTTAGCGACTATTGCCAGTCTCTCTGCATACTCTGTAGATCACACAGCATCATGGGCAGGGTATACATGAAACAGCTCATGTGGGCTGCCACTCCACATGGTCTCAGCACCCGCAGGCCATCTGGGAGCCCACGCCGCCAGTGGGGCTACTGTGGATCAGGAAGGGAGGACAGCCAGAGGTCTGGCCAAAGGCAGGAGCTGGGCAGCACAAAGACCTTGGCTCACATGCTGTGACCTCGGCATTTCCTTCTGTCAAGTGGTAATGTAAGTGGCATTCATGGCTTCAGAGGGATGCGTGAGGGCCTGTCATTTGATACATACCGCATTCATTGTAGTAACTCGTTAGAAAGTAAGAATATTCAATACATAAGAAATAGAAATTGCTGGAAATTATCCGAAAGTACCTAAGGGGTTGAAATCACTCTTAAAGTCAGCTAGGACCCTTCAAGGGATCTTAAGCAGAGTTAACACTTCACCAAATATTATCACCATGGCAAAGAGTGGTAAATGGGCACAGCAGTCTGGCAGCCAGACTGAGAGGGCGAATGCCTGGAGAGGGCCAGCCCAGCAAGGGTGCAGCACAAGGGCACTGGGCTACACAGGAGCAGAGTGGGGAGACAGGGTGGGTGTCCTGGGCAGCCAGAGTCCAGCTCCAGGACAGGTTCCCCGGGAGATGGACAATAGCACACCAACCAGGAGGATACTAGAGGGACCTGGGTGCTGGTGGGCGGGGACCCCTGGAAAACAGGACAACCGGCCTATGCCACACTCACATCTCATGTTAGTTATGTGTGCCTTTGGTGAGGAAAGGCAGACCGGGGTGCCAGGTTACCTGGAGAAAGGAAGAGGTGCGTGATACACGTGGCTTGTTATCCATGACGAAAGTGACGAACAAAGCTTCAGAGGTGGCAAGGCTGGGATGCAAATGTCACTGTTCCTAAAACTCAGTGGTGCGGGTAACTTCCAGTGCCCAGTGTCCAGCGGTGTCAGAGATGCAGGGTGGGCCTCAGGTGGAGTTTAGGGTTTTGCCGTGCATCGTGCCCTGCAGAGGTTTAACTGGGACCACAGAGACAGATGTCTCCTAGTGGGTCTGTGCACTGTCCTAGATTTGGCATCTTCAAAGTGATTCTACCACCCAGTGATCTACAGGCGTCCACTCACCTCGCATATATACCTTTTTTCTTAAATGCACCACGTACCTGACCTGTGTTTTTGCACCTCCGGCCTGTGGAGCCCTGGGGAGGTAGCAGTTGTGCTGAAGGCCTCTTTGCCACCATGTGTCACTGAGTCCCCAGACCTGACCACCCCCCCACCCCCCCGCCCCCACCTTCTGATTGGGTGCCGGGCTGTGGCGCTTCTTGGTACCCTCTACTGGGAATCTAGCCCGTGTAGTGGGCATGTGATCTTGTGCTGTTTGGCTGAGCTTCTACACTGGTCAGAACAGGCCACGACGTGGACCCACCCCTGGTCCATGGAGCCCTTGATGGGCCCTGGGCAAATGAATCCAAGTATCTCATCCAGCCCACCTAGCACAGCATCCACATGTCTCTGGGCACCGTGGCATGGACAGGCAAATCATCCTGCACTTCACGGAGATGGAGCCGCCTGCCCGTGTGGCTTAGAGCTCTCTGCCAGACGTAGCCAGCACAATGGCTTCTTCATGCCAAGGCAGCTATAAATGCTCCAATTCAAAAGGAAACCGAGTCCTGCCCACCTGTTCTCCCTCTGTGTGCTAACAACCAGGATCCCAGGAAACCGGCTAGGTTCGGGGTAGCACCACCTTGTGCAGTGCCTCCTGGTCCATCACCATGGTAACCGCGATGCTGCAGCCAGCTTTCTCCACCACGGGTTTAATTTTCCACGTGGGGGTGTGAGGCCCGGGATGGTACCGGCTTCCCTCCTGTGTCCTGACCTCGCGCTGTGCCCCCGCTGTCACTGTCACCACCAGATTGCAGAGTGGCTCCTGCTGAGGTGTGTCAGTAAGTTAAATGCCACCGAGTTCCTGCAGCATTTCCCACTTCATTCAGCATTTGCAGAGCGAGAAACCATTCTTCACAGTACAAGTAATGGATTGTTCCCCACAGCCGTCGCCACCTCGGCAGACTCCGGCCCCAGCGGTTGGGAGGCGTTTCAGCAGTTCTTACGCGGAGCCAAAGGCAGGCAGTTTGATGAAGGCTTAATTGCATCGCCCGTGGCATCTTGTGTGATTTGTTCTGCCTGACTAAGGTGATCCTCATCCAACAGCAGAGTGTGCCCTGGGAAATGCCTGTGCTTTGCACGTACTCCTGTCAGCGCTTGGCGGGGGCAGGAGCCCCATACAGCCATTTATTTATCAGAAAGAAAAAAAAAACATAGAATAGCTGGATACAGACAAGGCATCACACAAGACCTAGAAAGAGAACCAGACAGAGCCCATTTCTGTGTTGGTAGAGGAAAGGGCAGGAAATAACTTCCTGATATGACAGTTTAAAAAATGCTGGGTGGAGAAGTCCGCAGGGTCCTAAGAAAGCAAGGAGAGAAAATTCATCCGGACTTGGAGGAACATGGGCAGGGGCTGAGAGACGTTGGAACATTTCCGGGAGGAGGCGATAATGCCTGGATTCCTAAAGAACAAATAAGAACTGTCTAGCAAAGCAGGACGGTGTCTGGGCAAAAGAACCAGTGGAAGGACCCGGCTTGGGCCGTGCCGGGAAGCAGCCTTCTTGGTTTGACACAGCTAAAGTAGGCACTGAGAGAAGCCTCTGGGAGGCCGGGACAGTTCTCGGCAGAGATGCACTTTTCTTACTACAGGAAGTGTGGTTGGGACAGAGCATGCAGCAGGTAGTGAGGGTTGATGGCAGCTCCAGGCAGTGAGGCGGCACAGGCCAGGCCCATGTGTGGATGAGTGCAAGAAGGTGGGTACACAGGCAAACATGGATCTGGAAGGTCTTTTCAGACTATGTGCAAGTTTGCCTGGCTCCAGGGCAGAAAGAGTGTGAAGGAAGACCACGGCAAACTCACCCCTTGACAACCCGGAAGCAGAGAGGCGGGCGGAGTTAGGAACAAGAACATGCCCTTCCAGGTCGCGGTCCCAGTGATCTGCCTGCACCAAGCTGTTCTCAAGCTGTCATAGCAGCAAGCTATGTCCGGCCCTTCTAACAGCACAGTCACCTGTGAACTCACCTGTGCACGGATCACTGATGACTATGGGCCCCCATGGTCCAAGAACCTTCCAAAAGTCCCACCTCTGAGAGTCTTGGGGGACATTTTAGACCTAAGCCATAACAAAGCATTTGCAAATACAGGATCTGCCAATAATGAGGATAGAATATAATATGGTACTATTAACTGAAAGAAAGTGGGAGAGTGCTGTGGCTTGGATCTGGAGTGCCTCCCAAAAGCCTCAGTGTTTGGATGTGGAGGGATATCTAGGGAGTCATCTGCTATGGGGCGGTGGAAGGGCAAATGCTTGGGGCTTGACCTGGAGGGGTGTGTGCTGGCTCTGCCCTTCCTTTCTGGCTTGGCTCTTTTCTGCCATGTGTGAGGAGCGCTCTCTCTCTCGCTCTCTCTCTCTCTCTCTCTCTCTCTCTCTCTCTCTCTCTCTCTCTCTCTGGTTCCAGCCCTACCATGTGGTTCTATCATTTTCCAGCTGCCTGCCCATGAATGAACTGAGACCTTCTGCAACTTTGAGCTAATCTAAATCTTTCCTCCCTTAAGTTGTGAACGTTGGATATTGAGTCAGAGAGGACAAAGTAACTAAAACAGAGGAGCTATATTATGAGTAATAATGGATACAGCAGAATTTTAAGAAGATGATCAGGGCTAAAAATGAAAATTTTACAAAGGCAAAGAGCCAGTTAATTCAGAGCACATAATAATCCTAAATATTTAGACACCAAATAACAGAGCTCAAAAATATACAAGCAATAGCAGTTAAAGCCACAGGAAGAAATAGGCAAAGCCACAAAATGTAGCCAGAGATTTCCACACCTCTCTCAATAGTTGGTAAAACAAGTCAACAGAAAATGGCTAAAAATACAGAGTATAGAACAACATTTGACTTTAACTGACTTAATTTAGGGAACAAATGTCCCACATAACATCAAACTATACATTCTTTTCAAGTGTACATGGGACAGTTTGGTGCCATAATATTTAAATTTCAGTGCATGTGACAGGGTACATATCATAAGAGCCACGTTCCCGACTATAGAAGTTGAATCAGAAATCAATATCACGAATGATTAACTGCCAATATTTAAAGTCTGAAAGTATTTGAAAACTAAGTAACATACTTCAAAATAACCCAGGGATCAAAGAAGAAATGAGAACAATATATCAGGAAGCAGACAAGCTGCCAGAAACAGAAGCCCAGCCTGTGGACACATGCAGGGCCACCAGCGCATGCTAGAGAAAACGCAGTGCTTGAGTCAGTGGCTTTAGCTTGTACCTGACACCATCAGAATAAGAGCAGCGAAGGGAACATGGAGGAGTAGAAGATCATTGCAGAAATCAGAACGCTCGAAGACCACAGAGGAAATAGTGAAACAAAGGGTCCCTTGAGAAGACCAGTAATGAAACTGATAAATCTGTAGATGGAAGGATAAGGCAAGAATTCATGGGTTCTTAGCACCAGGAAGAACAGAGGGACCTCACTTCATTCTTCAGGATAATGAAGGATTGTCTTTAAATCTTTATGCAAATAAATTCAACAAATGAGGTAAAATGAATGTATTCAAATATTCTTTGAAAGACACAAATTGTTACACTCAAGAAGAAATACCCTGAATTGGTCTGTATCTATAAAAGAAACTAAATATGTTCCACAAGGAATGGTCTCCAAAGAATGACCTCAGGTGAGCTCATTGGTGATTTATGAAGAATAATCAGAGAAGAAATTTTAACAGTTCTATGGAAACTCTCCAGAAAATGAAAAGAAAGAGCAATACTTCCTTTCCTTTTCTATAAATCTTGTCTTACCTTAGTGCTAAAACCAAACATTACAAGAAAATAAAACTAGACAAATATAAGAATTCTGAACAAAATAATATTAAAACAAATATGGCAATACATAGAGGATGGCATACCATTAGGGCTCATTCCAGGAATGTAAGTTTGAATTATCATTTGTTAATCAGTGTAAACCACCTTATTAACAAACTAAAAATTACAAATATGGTTATTTCAGTAGTGCAAAAACAATTCACTGAACAGTATCTATTCCTTATTTAAGAAACTCAGAAAATGAGAAATAGAAGGGAACTTTTTCCAGTCTCACAAGGCGAATCTGTGAAAACATACACGTAACATGATACTTAGTGGTAAAAGACAAAAGCCTTTACCCAGAGATCAAGCAGTATGAGGAGGTAAAGGGAAGGTATGCAGACTGGCAAGAAGCTGATGGTCTTATAATGCAAAAAACCCCTAAGAAGTGGAGACACACACACGCGTGCTCATGGGCTTGTACACACTGCTACAGCTAAAAAAAACACAAATTCCACAAGGTTAAAGATACAAAATCAATGTTTTAAAAAATCAGTTGTATTTCTGTGTGTGGTTAGTGCTGTATACCCACAGGCTCCATGTCTATGGCTTCAACCAATCGTGAATTTAAAATATTTGAAAAAATTAACTGTACCTGTGCTGAGTATGTCCAGACTTCCCTTGATGTCATTCTCTAGGCAATACAGTAGAACAACTAGTTACAGGGCATTTACATTGTGTTAGGCCTGAGATGCCATCTAGAGAAGACTGAAAGTGTGTGCGAGGTGTGGGCTTACCTAAGGAGCTCAGCAGGGGTGGGCCCCTGGAACAAAGCCCCAACAGTAACCAAGGATTAACTATACGTCATACTAACAAATAACTGTAAATTGACATTTTAAAAACTCATACCTAACTTAATACCATCAAATAATAGAACTCGGGGTAAATCTGACAAAAGATAGAATTCCTATACGTGGAATACTGCAAAACATTGGTAAGAAAAATGAAAGAAGACCTGAATAAATAGGGAAATGTATTCTGTGGTTGAGGAGGCATGCTGTTAATATGTTCACTCTCCAGTTCAACAATGTATCCACCAAGGTCCCACTTAACAATTTTTTAGAAGCTGTCAGTCTGGTTCTTAAATCCATGTAGACATGCAAAAATACCAGAATGGCAGAAACAGCCTCCTGAAGGAGCCTTAAAGTTGGAGGGCCCACACCAAGTTCAGACTTACCATGGAGCCCAGCCCAGTCATCTAGTTGGCATGCTGTCAGTGTGGAGACCGGCAGCCAGGTCAAGGGACGCTTCTTGAGACCAAAGAGGACCTGTTAAATCTGCTGCTAAGTGGAATCAGAACTGGCTTGTCCAGACAATGCCTGAGGGAGTGATGGGGTGAGAGAATCCTGTCTCAGCACGTGGAGAGAGGAAGGACAAGAGTGAACAAAGGGGAGTGTGGGGAAGCCCTGCACAGTGAGGCCTGCTTGCATTTAATCTTTTAAAAGTCAGCTTTATAGACCCTATCAACACGGGACACACAGCAAGTGGAGTTGAAGCCCTGGCTCCAGCTCTAGGAGGAAGAGCAGACAGTGTGGCTGGCTGTGACCTCCTTGCGCGGTATGGGCAGGACAGGATGCCCCCATGTGCCACGGGGGCAGCAGAATCAGGCACACAGTTGTCACAGCTGCAGCCCCTTTTGGGGAGTGAGAATTCCAAGCCACCATCTAGAGGATGAGAGGGGACAGAAGCCCTGACCCCCTCAGGGTCTGACTATCTGCATAGGGCCAGCGCTCACCTGCCCATCGCACTGGACTCTGCCCCAGGAAAGCAAGGACAGAACAACAGCAACACACTGCTCATGCTTGGAGTCACTGTACATGAAATCCCAGACAACAGCAAGGAAATTGAATATAATAAATGAGCATATGGTGGCAGGGAGATATGGGAGAATCCTGAGAACGTCTTTGGAATCGGTATGCTTAAGATGTAACAGAAAGAAGGAATCAGATTCATCAAAAAAAAAAAAAAAAAAAAAAAAAAAAAAAAAAAAAAAAAAAAAAAAAAAAAAAAAAAAAAAAAAAAAAAAAAAAAAAAAAAAAAAGAAACAAGAAAGGAAAAAAATCAGGGTGTTATGAAGAAAAACAACAGAGAGGGCTGTGAATCAAAACTAGCTGAATAGGAAAAAAACTATTTTAAAATGTGAGAAGTTATATCTGTTAACTACAAAGCCTCCTATAGGCCACAGAAACTCTAGAGTGGACCTAGAAGATGGAGTCTGTGATGTGGTAAATCCAGCGAAGGAACTTCCCCCGAGCACGGAGCAGATAGGAAAAGATGAAAGAAGCGCAGGGCAGGGTTAGCTTGGGGATCCCCCAGCCGCCCCTCACAGGACTTACAGAAGCAGAAAGTAGGGCAGACAGGAGAGAGGGGTTCAAAGGAATCACCTCTGCACACCCGCCAGCAGCGCTGAGGCTGGGTAGGAAAATAGCTGCGAGCCCAACACTGCGCGCGGCACTTCACACATCAAAGGACAAGAAAACGCTGTGTGGGCTGCCAGAGAGCAGGTATGGCAGACAGGAAAATGGCTGGAAATGCAAGAGCGCAGGCGCGATCTGAGGGATACCAGGTACGAAGAGAAGCAAGGAAAGAGGAGGAGAGGGACTGAAGCACAGGGGAAGGTTGCCTCACGAGGAGCGGCTGCGCTTGGCTAACAGGCATGAAATATGGCCCAGAGGGGATGCCTGGGAGCGGGGTCAAGACTGAGGGGAAGGTCTGCCCTGTGAGACCTGGTGTCCTGAGGACAGGAGGCAGAGCCAGGGCCAGCTGCAGGGGAGCTTGGCCTGCAGCCTTAGAGTTATAGCCAGTATCCCATTTCATCTCCGGCACCTAGAGATACCCTGAAAACAAGAAAATAAAGAAGTCAATGACAAGTTAGGTCAATTACCATTTCTAAAGCATTTAATGGAGGCAAAAGATGATTCCAGGTTCTGGGGACAAATAGGGACTGAGTGAGGAATAATGGAGTCCAGGGAACATAGTCACTGAAGAACAGTTAGGTTTAGGTCTGGAATGTCCCTCAAAGGCTCATATGTTGAAGGCGTGGTACCTGTGCAGGAGTGCACAGAGGTCGGATATTGAAGGTGACTAGAGCAGGATTCTGACCTCATCAGCAAATTAATCCATTGAAGGTTCATAATTTATGGCATTCTTGGGAGGCAATGGGGGTTGGGCTTAGGATGGGGCACCCCCTTAGGAACTGTGCCTTATCCCAGCCCTCACCCCTGCTTCCTGGCTGTCATGAGGGGAGCAGTTTTCCCCTGCCACACCTTTCTGTCATATTTCTGCCTCACCACGGGGCTGGAAGTAGTGAGCACTGGCCAACCATGTACTGAAACTTCTGAAACCATGAGCCAAATCAAACCTTTCCTCCTTTAAGTTGTTTTTCTCACGTACAGTGACAGGAAGCTGATACATAATACCCAAAGATTGAAGAACAGAAGAAAGGGGAAAACAGACCATGGAGCAGGAATTACTCAGTGTACCCATTGGGTTGAATATCCAGGCAAAATGTCGGTAGTCTGGTATTACCAGCTAGTAGGATCACTGGTCAGAGTTGTCTGGCGGAGCACAGGCCAGAGGGAATGCTGGCGGAATTGAGGGAATCCCACTGGAGATGGGGGATTCCAGACCTCTTCCCTTGGCCAGGGTAAGGAGCTCGTCCCCTCTGTCTCTTTTTTCCAAGGGTGTTTCTCCTCCAGAGGTTCAGTGGCACCTGCAGGGATGTTTTCATTCATTCAAAACCTGTTCTGAGGGCCAGGATGTGTCTCAGTGGAGAACACTTGTCTAGCTTATGTGATGCCCTGGGTTTGATCCCCAGTACTGAAACAAGCAGGAACACCCTGAACTGAGTGCCTCTGGGGAGCCGTCCTAACATCACCAGGACCTGGTGACCCTCCTTGGTTCTTTGTGTCTTTGTTGAAAGAATTCAGTGAGACAGACAGGCACTCCTACAGAGATAAGAGTGTATTGCGAAATGATATTCAGTGGTGGAGAGAGTATACCTTCAAGTTGACTCGGGCTCTGTGCTCTCAAACCTCCCGACCTGTGAATTAGTTGCACCCAGCCCCAGGTACTTTGCTACAGGAGTGGAAAACAGACTGATGGGAGCAGATACAGATAATTTGGAAGCTTGGCAGTCTGGGGAAAGCCACTAGCTCCTATGGGTAGGGGGCTGCTCAGACTAGTGGCAGGGCCCGAGGTCACCTGGGATTTGAGAGATGGTAGTGCATTTTTAGGGTTGCCCAGCCTTGGTTTCTTCTCTGGAGGAGGATTTATACTGTCCTCCAGGTCTGGGTTGAGCTGAGCAGTAAGTAGGTTGTGGTACTTGGCAGGCCGTTGACTAACATCAACCCGTTGTCTCTCCAACCTCTGCTGCAGCCACCCATCCCTCAGCCCAGGCCCAGGACCGGCCGACAGCCACCGTGATACCCCTGCGCACTCAGAGCTCCCCATCCCACCTGCCTGCCACCAGCCTCAAGCCCCGCTCCGTGGTGTCCCCGCAGCACAGCCAGCAGACCCCAGCACAGACATGCCCCCTGCTGGCCATGCCCCTCACCTCGGCCGCATCAGCTATCACGCCTCCCAACGTCAGTGCTGCCAACTTCGGCGGGGAAGCCGGAGGGAGCTCCTGCGGGGGTCTGTCCACAGCCAGCCCCCCAAGCACGGGGTGCAGACCCGATGACAAGAGGAGTGAGAAGGTAAGCACACGCCAGGCCAGCTGGCGCTCCTACTCCTCACACAGCCCCCAATGCAGGGGTGCCTGTCCGCTGAGGCTTGAGTGTGGGCAGTGAGTTCCTTCCTTAGCCACACTAGTCCTACGACAAGCAGAGGCCCAAGCCAGAGGACAGTTGGCTGGAAGGGATCCAGACAGACCGTAGGCACAGGGCAGCTATGGTTTTCATGTAAATCGGAAAATGGACCCCCTCTCCCTACTCGAGTTGCCTCCATGGGAAAGTCATTGCAATACACCCATTTTGTTAAAACAAGACCCTCATTCCTGTATGCCGGGGGAACCTAGCAGTAAAGACACAATCTGCACGAGTGTGTCCCTTGGCCGTGTCGTTCCTGTGCAGTCCCCGGTCTGTCCAGCCATACAGGACAGGCCTGTTTTCCTATGGAGAACTGAGAACACAGGAGGAGGCTGGCCCAGCTGGTAATGTAGATGGCTGGGAGGAAGCTGGGCTGCTTCCACAGAAGAAACTCTGAGTGCAGTGAACTGGTCAGTCAGCTAGGCATTGGTCTAGCCAGGACTAGAGTCCAAATTCTAAAGCAGTGTTTTCAATAATTCTTGCCACAAACCAAATTTAATAACCACATGTTTAAAAAGTAAAATTAATTAAAAATTAAAAGGTGCAAATTATTTTAAGAGCATATTCTATTAGACACAGTATCCAAGGTATTTGAAGAGTCTGTATCTTAAAAATTGGCATGATATTTTGCTTTCTTTTCCCATGTTAAGTCTCTGGAAGCCCGCGCAGAAAACTTAGAGGGGCAGATCTGTGGAGCTCAGGCCCCAGGCTACGTGAGGCCGCACCGGGCATGCCTTCGACCTTGCTGCATGAGCAGCTCAGTGACCCCTCTCCTTTGGTTTTCCCGCCTTCTGTGGCTCTCACCTTTCTGTAGGAAAGCAGTCTTTGGATCAGGGTGTACTGTGTACTGGCCAGGAATGCGGGAGTTAGACAGTGGAGGTGAAGGCAGCCCTCTTCTTCTTGGTGTCTCTGTAGCTGACATTGGCCACTGGCCTCTGAGCTGCCATGAGGTGAGCAATGTCTATCATGAAGTGAGATGCTTGCTCTGTGCCTTGTGTGTCTGAGGACTCATCTCAGTAAGCAGGTGTCCTGGTCCCTGGGCCCAGGTACCATCCATTTCTGCCACCATGAGCCCACTGGGTGATAGCAGGGTGATTGGAGAAAGAGGTTGACTGGTACTCAGTGAATGCCCCCCGCCATCCACTTAATTCAAGTTCTTTCAGCTGAGGTCCCCCTTTGTTGAGCATTCACATGGAACACAAATGTGTTTGTGTGTTTTATCCAGATGTGTTTATCCACATATCTTTTTCCAAATTTCCTTGTTACTCATTTGCCGGTTGTGCTACTTCCACATCCCTGATTTTTCAGCCAAGCCACTGGCCAAAATCACACGTTGGCCATGTCTCCTTCCAAGCACAACTGGGTGCACTGTTGAGAGTTCTGCCATGAGAAGCCTTCCCTGCACACCCCACCATCATGGATCAGAGCCCACTCCTGGCCCACCCCTTCCCAAGGGGCAGGGGAAGTGCCCCTTGTACCTGAAAGACAGAGAGCAGAGGGTTCCTGGCAGGATAGCAAGAAGTGAAACTCTGGGCTGAGTCTCCAGGTGAGGTTTTCTGGCATTCCAGAGGATATAAACTACATGACAAGTTTAAGGTGTTTGGAAGGCACCAGTACCCAGTGCCAGCCCAGAGGCTAAGGGTGTGCCACTGGCTGGGAAGGCCA
Source organism: Ctenodactylus gundi (assembly GCA_004027205.1). Lineage (NCBI taxonomy): Eukaryota > Metazoa > Chordata > Mammalia > Rodentia > Ctenodactylidae > Ctenodactylus > Ctenodactylus gundi. Next base: position 1,260,030 of record PVKB01000012.1, on the reverse strand, counting down.
ACTCCATGGCCTCTGCACCTCCAGCCCCAGTGGCCTTCCCTCCACCCAGGGACTCAGACAGCAGACTGTTCCGCCATGCATGATGCTTTTGTTCCCATGGCATCACCAGGACATTGCTACACAGATGGGAACTAATCAGGAGGGAGGGACCTAAATACACGGAGTAAGCTCCAGCCCTTCTTCTTCACCCCTAAATACACCGAAAATGGGCTTTAAAGTGAGCCCCAGCCACCTGGCCCAGGACTGGATCCTCTGTGGCTGCTTGTCCCGTTGTTTTGGAACCAGAAGCTATCTTCCTGATGTGCTCCTCATATGTCCCCTTTCCATGCACAAATCCACTGCCCTTTCCACTTGGAACCTGACAGTAAAGCCATTCCACTGTCCACAGGGGAATGGCCTCTGGTCCAATTTCTCCAATGCATGGAGCTCAGGCTGCCTAGAAAACACCAGCTTGTCTGTTGTCGGGCTGGGCTGTCAGGCCCTGGCTCAGCTACGTTGTAGCATGATATTTCGATTAAGGATAACGCCACAAACTGCAAAATAGGCAAATAGTAAAAGGCTGGTCCTTTCCACAGCAAACCCTCTGATCTCATGAAGAAAGTCTAGGAAATTGATCTTCCCTAGGAAGTGAGTTCAGACTTCTCCAGCAGCTTATTGTGAATCATGGGGCCTCTGAGGAGCGTCTGTCTGTGTCTCCATGGAAAGGACCCAGAGCTTGTCCAGATGAGCACTCTGCAAAATGTGTATGAGCAGCTACACATGACCCTGCTGCAAGCTGGCGTAGCAGAAACTGTCCTGAGCCCAGCTCCGTGTCCTGCACCAGGAGGGTCCCTCTTGCCCCCTCTGGTGGCCAACTATGTCTCACCAGAGTGTGGCTTTGGGATGGCCTCTTTTCATCACTGCTGGCAATGGGACTGGAAGTGAGATCTTCAAAACCTGCCACAATAAGGATGCAAGAACTGCACATGTGCTGAGATCATCTTCTGCAGACAGACGCCTGCCCTCTGTGACGTCATCTCCTGGGAGTGCACTGAGTCTCCACAAATCCTGGCCTCCTCTTGGCTTCCAAACTTGCCCCTCTCATCACAAGTCCTGGGGGCGCATTGGATGGCTTTGGTGCAGTAGCCCTCTGATCATTAATTCATTTCTCATCTGTCCCAGAGCAAGCTGTGGTCAGCCCCAGATCCAAACTGAGTAGCTTCCAGGGGTGGAGGGGGAGGGAACAGCAGCCCCATGGAGCTCCATGAGCTCAGGTAGTACCACACCTGGGTGCCCTTGGGTCAGAGGCAGACCCCTGGATGGTGGGGGTGGAGAGGGCTCCCACAGGGTGGGAAGGCACCGGTGGTCACCAGGTGTGGACCAAGATCCACCTGTGCAGCAGAATGGCTGCCAAGGGAGGCCACAGCCAGCCACCCACCTGTGTAGCCTGCAGGCTGCATCTCCTGCTCCCAGACCCCCATGTTCTCGTGTCTCAGCCTCTACGTCCCCAGTGGAGAATGTCCCAGCAGGAGATAGTGACCCATGCAGCCACCTGCCTGCCCGGAGCACTCCCTGCTCTCTAACTTCCCCGTGCCCTTTGCTGAAGCTCTCCTGACACTGAGGAAGCAGACACCAGACAGCTCTGCAGACCCCTGAGCTGTGTGGATGTATGGGCTGTGTCGTGTGGCCTGAGATGTGGTTCCTGCCCCCAGGGCCAGGCTGGTGACAGGGAAGAGCTGCCAGCCACGGAGCCCTGTGGACTATGGAGCTCAATGGAGCACTTGGTGGGGCCTGCCATCTCCGTCTCTTCAGCTCTAGTCATGCTTGGAACCCTATGACACCTCAGAACCTTAGAGCATCTTGGTGGCCCCCTTGGGCAGGCAGTCAGGGTGTGTCATGGTTTCTCAAGGCCAGGGCAGACAAGGATCTAGCCCACACCTTCTGCTGTCCCCTCTTGTGTCTCTGCGTTAGTCCTTCTTAGTGGAACCCTGAATTTCCTGGGCTCCATCTGTAGCTTACAGATGGAAAGCACGCCAGATGAGCCCACAGAGCCGAGGATGCTTGACAAGTGGCTGTTGCCCATAGTACTGATGAAAACAGTGACTTTGCTGATCGCTGTCACCCCAGGAATCCTCCCAGAGCCTGGTGCCTCCCCAACATAGGAGGATATTTACCTAGGAAGTGGTTTCCACCTACCTGCCTTGATTTAAAAAACATTTAGAAAATACATGAGCTTGGCACACCTAACCAAATAACCTTAAGTTCAACTTTCTTGTCTTATTCCAGAAATCCTTCAGAGGGGGACTTTACAGACTGTGTCGAATGCCTATCATTTTGTCTAATAATTTATGGAGGCATCGTATTTGTGCTACAGAAAACAAGACAGCAGCCAACACAAAGCCCACCTTGGCCCCGCACTTCGCACCTCACCCAGCAGGCTTGCTGCGTCAGTTTCTACCTGTGCGTGTACTGTTGTCAGGCCCAACCTCTTTGGTAGCAATTTAGAGGAATTAATGTTGTGCTATACATTGTACCAGGTTAGAAAGGCTTTTGCTTACCTTAGTGACAGGATATGGAGTCGGGGTGAGGAGGAGTAAGGGGACAGCATCAGGCCAGCCACGTCCAGAAGAACTGATAGGAGCTGAAGCCTTAGCAATTCCAGCGCTGAGCCTGGGGAACATGGCCACCCTGGCAGGGGTTGCCCTAGCGAAGGGAAGAAGTGGAACTGGTGCCTGTTCTCCCCATTCTGCTCCTGAGCACTGGAGAAGCTAGGGCCTACTCTAGGCTCAGGGCCAGGTGTGCACACAGATTATCAAATGTGGTTGTCATCACGGTGAGCAGAGTTTGCTTGGCCCATGAGCTGGTGGCCCTAGACAGGACTGCTGAGTCCGCATAGTCCTTCGGGTGGGACCTCTGGACACGGGGCCTGTGGAGGGTGGTTAGCTCGCTGGAGTCACCGCCCTGAGAAGGAGCTGATATGGTTTTGAGGGCCCCTGGTCAGTTCCCATGCAAGCATCCCCCACCGAGAGCAGCAGGAGGAGGGTGCTGTCACACTGGCCGGCTCTCCACAGCCTTCCAGTTCCCCCTGCCTACGGCCTGTCTTTTTATATTCAGTCTTTTGCCAGAGCAGTATTTTTAAAGATGTATTTTAATGTTTAAAATACCCAGCAGCTCGGTGCAGAATTTTTCTCTCTCTTAATTAGCTTGTTAACGTCTTCCTCCTTATCCACTATAGATTCCCGCTCCTCTGCCCTCCTGAAAAATGTGTTGCATAGCTATATTGTTAAAAACTCCGACTCTTCCAGGAACTGTGCTCTCAAGCAGAACCAGAGATGTGCCCTTTTTCCCTTAAAGTTTCAGCAGGGCGTAGCTTTTAATTACCCCTTCCGCATCTCCAACAGGAAGGTCTCTGAACATAAATAATAAGCAAAAGCATCCAAGCGTGTGCTGCCTTGGAGCCGGGCTCATCCAAGATAAGACATGGGACTGCCCTGGGCCCCTCGTTTCCTTCAAGAGGGCAAAGCTCCTTAGAGCCTCCGGGTTGCTCATGCCAAGCTCCTATGCAAACTGTGGCTGGAGTGAGTGTTCCTTTCCCCAGCAGGGGCCTGCAGCGGCTGCCATAGCCCCTCAGTCCTGACGGCCAGGGAGGAGGTGGCATCTGAGAACTGCCTAGACCTCTTCCTAAACTCACTCGGCTTCCTCAACACTGCTGAGTTGGCCAAAGCTCTGGTGTTATTCAACAAATTGCTGGAAGGTGCGAACTGGGTTGAGTTTAACACAAAGTCAAGACTGGGAATCGCGAAGACAGCGAGGAGTCCTCAGCCACAGGGGCAGACAGCAGGACATGCTGTGCTTGTGTTCTGACCGGCTGTCTCTGTGCTGTCCTCCCCCCGCCCCCCCGGGTGCCCCTGCCAGCAGCCCTGTGGTCTTTGCACAGCAGGCCACTCCTCAGGAGCTCCCCTGAGGCCATGCCTGGTTCCCGTCCGCGCCTCCCTGCCCTTCTGCAGCTCCCGCTGCCCTTCCAGGTGGGAGGTGTGCCATCCCTGCCTGCTCCACTCTCGGAACCCTGCCCCAGGGCAGCCTGTGCATGGCTCATACCTGCTTTTTGCTAGATCCTGGCCCTTCCCAGGCAGCTGGCGCTCCCGTGAGCTTTCCACTATCTTACCTTCACATTCAACGCAGTGTGCAACTCTTCCTGTGTCGTTTACCCTCTGTGTGGAAAAGAGGCACAACTGGCTAATACCTCAAATCATACAAAGGTGTGAGGTAATGTATGCTTACAATGCATAACAAAGCTGAAACAAGCCTGCCCTCTCCCACCTCACCCAGGAGCCGCATCTGGAGGCCCATGTCTGTGCTCCAGGATCACGGAGGGATCAGCACAGACCCGAACATCTGTAACTATAAACGCCTCTGGGTCTCAGCTCATCGAAATGCCTTTGTATGCATCTGATAGTTAAAAAAGAAAAAAGAAAAAAAAAGTCTGGCTGTTCTCAAAGCTGGTGGCCTCGGTCCATGTGCCCAGGTCAGGACTCTGGAGTCGAGGCCTCCCCGTCACCAGTGTGAGCTGGCTCCTGTCTGTCTCCCGAGGCCTGTGCCTGTTGGTGGGCCCATCCAGCACACACTGGCCTTTGGCCCTACACAGAGACTCAGGATTGCAAGTGTGCTTGGAAGAAGCAGTGCCACTGCCACTTCCTTTAATGTGGTGGTAATGCTCACCTAACATAACTTGGGAGGCACAGGAGTTTGGGCTGGGGGTGGGACAGCGGCTTCCAGCTGGTGGTCTCAGCATCCTCTCGGGGGCTGGTATCAGCGCCCGTGTCAGCGGGCCGTGTGGTCTGTGTGGACCCTGTGCCAGGCTTTGAGAGAAGAAACGGGTCTTCAGCCTCATCTTTGTCTTCTTGTGACCAGCTCTGCAAGTCGGTCCTTGCAGCCCCTCTAGGGACAGTGCACCCAGAAGAGGGCTAACCCCCGGCTTCGCCTCTGTGTCTCCCCAGAGAGAGAAGAAGGGCGGCCTGCTGAAGCTCCTGGCCGGGGCATCCACCAGGAAGAAGCCCCGTTCCCCACAGTCCTTCTCCCCGACCCACGACCCCCTGGCGGCTGTGGGCACCTCGCTGAGCGCCTCGCTGCAGGGCGCCCTGGGCCCGGGGGTATCCTCACTGTCCGTGCATGGCAGGGCAGGCTCCTGCCCTGTAGAAAGTGAGATGTGGGGGGCCCTGGGGCTGGAGCCTCTGCACAGGAAGGCTGGCTCCTTGGACCTGGACTTCTGTTCCTCCCCTTCCCGGCAGGCGGCCCTCTCCATGGCTGCCATCCACCCCGAGCCCGGGCCATTGCCTAGGGAAAGGTAAGACCATGTGGGCCTGGGCACTCTGAGAGTTGGAATTGGGCTCCCCTGGGTTTGGTCTGTCAAAGCCCCTCATCCCCACCCAACATGGCTCCTTGGGTGGGGGCTGGGCTTGGACAGTCTCAAGTTCCCGACCTTTCTGGTCCCTGTGTTTGAGAGTGTAAAGGATTCACTCATCTGTGACTGTGGCAGAACCAGTGCTGCATCTGAGCATACATACTGAGACATCAGGTCATGGAGGTACTTCGTCCCCTTCCCTGGGGACCTGGGATGAACCATTGGGCCGAGTCCCCTCTGGGTCCCCCAGAAAGCAGATCTTCATAAAGCACCTTGCAGGGTCTGTGGAGGGTTGGGGAGTGTCGCCAAGGGGGCACTACTGGGGCCTGCTTTGCACCAGAAGAAGCCTGGACATCGAAGAGAGATTTCATTTTAATTTTTAAACCAAAGAAGAATTACAGAAAAATTAACAACACACAGAAATTGTAAAAAAAAAAAAAAAAAAAAAAAAGAGGAAAGTTGCCCTACATTACAGATTGGCACCAGGGAGGCAGAGGACGAAAGCAGCCGCAGCTGTATCAGGGCTGCTCTCACTGCTGTATTCTGTACCCAGGTACCGCGTGGTGGTCTCCTACCCACCCCAGAGCGAGGCCGAGATTGAGCTGAAGGAGGGGGACGTGGTCTTCGTGCACCGCAAGCGGGAGGACGGCTGGTACGAAGGGACGCTGCAGCGGAACGGGCGCACGGGCCTCTTCCCGGGCAGCTTCGTGGAGAGCTTCTGAGGTGGCCGAGGGACTCACCGTGCTCGGGGAGGACCCAGCCCCCAGCCGAGGCAGGGGCTACAGGACAGTGGGTCGGGGCGTGGAGGCACACCTTCCCTGAAATGCCCACACAGACCAAGAGACGACGCCTGCAAGCCAACTGGGCCCCGTGCCACGGGAGCCACAGGGGCCACGGGCTGGGGTGCTGGGACCCAAAAGTGGGGAGGGTCTTCCCCAGCTGCCCTGCTGTCACCTGCCTGTGCACCTCCGCCACCGGCCCCAGGGAGGCTCGTGCCCAGCGGTCTCCCGGAGGCCGGATGCGCGAGACCCGCCGCGTGGTGGCCGTCTCCTGCCCAGTCCGAGGAAGCACCTCTGCTTCATGAGCTGCCCGCTCTGCTTCTTTCTTACGACATCTTTTTAACGTAGAGCATTAGACTATATATTTCTAATAGGTCAGACATCGCCTATTTTTATACATCTGGTGCTGCCTTTTATAACTAGCAATGACTTGGGCGAGCTGGAGAGGAAAAGTGTCTGCGGTGACACCCAGGGGCAGGTTTTTATATTTACCACTTTGGAAGCACTTTGAGAAGCCCCGTCCCTTCCATCAGACGCGGGCTAGGGCTCCACGGCTGCCAGTCCACGGGCGGGAGCGCGGGGACAACCATCCCGTCAACCCTTCCCAGGCCCCAGGCTCTGTCTCCGCGGTGGTGACATCTCAGGGCAGGAGCCACAAGGACGGCCATGCCACTGCCCTTCTGTGTGGCTGTGAGGGCCCATGGTGAGCCCAACATAGGATGGCTGAAGCCTTCGTTTATTCTTCCAGTGAGAATCAGTGTAACTAGTGTCCTCAAAATGTGATTTCTTGCTATCAAAACGTGCAGTTTTCACCACCATCCAGATCACCAAGGCTTTTGTCCTTTTCTAAAAATGAACCACTGCCCCTCATAGGGCTATGCAAAGCTTTCTCGGCTGGAGATGGCAGGAGCACTATGGTGCAAGTCTGGCAGCAGCCCAAAGGGAGGCTTGCCCTGAGGTGGGCATGGTACTACCCGGCCAGTATGGTCACTCCCTGACAGCAGTGCCTGAGCACTACTCAAGTGTCATGCCACAGGGATCAGTGTGTCACCTCCGAGTAGCAGTCTGTGCCCTCCTTCTGCACACACTCTAAAAACACAACTATTAGCTTAGGCTGAATGCCCAGCCTTTGTGGTGTCACAGGGTTGGGATTCAGCACGTCATAGGAACATGTTCTAGCACAAAGCCTTGAAGTAGGAACCACTCTTTGCAGGGTTCTCACTTGAGATGCAACTTGGCTGTGTGGGTGGAATCACACTTTCTTTCCTCTAGGTGTTGCAGTCAAGAGGAAATCTGGGTTAAACACAGGGAGCCCTGGGTTCTGGGTTAGCAACAACAAGCGTGTATCTGTCAGCATCACTGCCAAGTTAACTGATCACCATGCACCAAAATTCATGCTGTCACCAAAGAAGCACTCACATGGACACCCTGGGTGAGTCCCATTCTCCAGTGAAACCAGAACCCACTTGAATCTCCCAGATAATGAAAAATGACTCTCTTTCTTTGAGGAGTAACAGAACAGTCAGTCCTGCCTCCTCTCCCTCCCCTTCCCAGCTACTTAGTGAGGGCAGGTGGTAGCAGGATGCATGGTGGAAGGGGCAGGGCCCAGAGGTCTCTAGAGGACATGCAGGCCCCACTGGAGGCAGTGACAGACAGGCTTTGCAAGCTCAGGCAGCACCAGAATGGGCTTGGGGTGGAGCTCCTGGAACAGACAGAGGACTGCCAGAGAGCAGGAAATCAACAATGGCTTCAAACAGCTCAGGCCCTAGGGTCTCACAGGGATGAGCCACAGCCCGAGCAGAGCAGAGCCGTTTTCCCTTGGGCTATCTTGCCTCCAAGGACACGTGTGGCTACAAAGAGGACCCTCTGCCTGGTCCCTCATCTTCTGTCCTGGCCGCGAGGTGCATTTAGCTAAGCAGTGGCATTTGGTGGCCAAGGTGACTTCCTCTGAGGAGCACAGTGGATTGCACAGCCGTGATCCAGAAGACAGGACAGAGAACTAAGGGTGAAGGAGGTGGATGGATGGTGGACAGTAGAGTGTAGGTGCCAGGCTGGGCACTCCAAAGCCAGCTGCACTTGTACCTGGGAAACCCTTCATACTGAGCACAGATCCCACAGATCCCCAATATTCCTGTTGTACACATGTCGGCATGTGACTGTGGAAGAACTGATGTTGGTAACAGGCTATGATGCCTATGTTTCCATGTTTTTCAATAAAAATGAACACGGAGAGGTCTTATGTCTGGTCGTGGCGGTGTGGAGACCTGGATAGGAAGGCCCAGCCCGGCTGGAAGCAGACTGGGGGTAGCCCAAGGGATCATACCTACTTCCTCCTGCTGCCCATGGGCCCAGTCCTGTGTGTGTCCAGTGCTGGGTCACTGAGACAGGATCTGTAGCTAGCAGTGGGTCAAGTGTGGACAATGGCCAGAACACACTGGAGGCCAATGAGCTGGACAGTGGGAGTGGTCTCTGGTCTCCTCTGGGCTTGGCTGGCTGGAAGGGCAGAGGGACATCCTAGAGACTGCTCAGCCTTCTTTGCATCTGTTGATGAGAAGTGCAGGAGTGGGCTAGATGAGAGTGAGTGCAGGCCGCTCTCATATCCCCAGCCCTCCAGGGCCGGCACCCTGAGCTGTGCTCTAGGGCAGGGATCGCCATCCCCTGAGTTATGGACTGATAACCAGTCGTGGCTCTGGAAGGGCCGGGCAGCCCAACAGAAGAGCCGTGAGCCGGATCTGATGCTGCTGCCGCCGACAGGAGGTGGCGCGTCATTCCTCGCTCTCCTTCTGCTGCCACTTCAAACCATCCTTCAGCAGCCTACCGCAGAACACGCACACGCCCCCACACGGCTGCTTGGGAGAAGGGTCTTCAGCTAAACTGGCCCCTGGTGTCAGACATTGAGGACCACTGCTATAGAGCACCAGGTGGGCCCCTGGAATCCTGTCCGCAGGAACAGACACAGGAAGGAGTTCTGTTCCAACTCACCTGCACAGCCTGCCACAGCAATGGGCTGGCAGTTTAGGCTTCTGTGGGACATGTACTTGCTGAAACAGGTTTCCACTTGGTGAGATGCGTGCCACATACAGCTTTGCAAATAGAAGGACCCTTCGGGAAGGGCTGTTTCACATTTCTATTAAAAAAAAAAAACTAAGAGAATGCACCCAGGATTAAGTGGCAGTACAGGCACAGGCTAGGAAGAGGGATGTGACACGGCTCTCTGGGTTCCCAACGAAGGCTCCAGGTTGCCATCTGCTGCACTCAGAGCCAAGATGAATAAAGGTTAAGAGGACTGCTGTCCTAACCCAGTCCCTTGTACAGCACACAACCTTCCTGTTTGCCAATGCTGGTGCTAACCCTAATCTTAATCCCAACGTCAACTCTACCCTAAATCCAAGATCAAAACCTAACCCAAACTCTAAACCTCAATCTAAACTCAACCTAACTCTAACCTAAACCATAAACATAAGCCCAGTTCCAATCCTAACCCTAATCCTAACCCTGTTACCTGAGGAAGGTGCCTGCCACTGTCTCCTAGGTCTAGAGCCAAAGTGATGAAAGATTAAGAGAACTAGAGCAGTGCTGTGACACCACCTCCAGTTCCTTCGTATCACCCTGGGGCCACCTACTGCAGCGGGAGGATCCCAGAGAACCTCAGACATGCAAGGGATCATGCAGAATCTCAGGACAGAAAGGGGAGCAAAAGCATCTCAGCAAAGGATAGCAGGGAATATCACAGATACTCGGGTCAACAGGGCCTCCCCCAGAACTTCAGGACAGCAGGGGTCCTCCAGCACCTCAGAGCAGCGGGAGTACCCCAAAACTTCAGGACAGCAGGTGATCCCCCAGAACCTCAGCACAGCAGTGTGTCTCACAGAATGTCAGGCTATCCTGGGAGGAAATTTACAAGACTGCATGCTGTGTTCTTGAGCATCTTGGTTGTAGCTCCCCCTGCTGGCATTATAAGGAATGGACCGTGGAATCTAGAGTCCAAAGAGGCTGTGATGCTTTTACTAAAAGTGCCACTGGGACTGGGGAGCAGTGGCCCTGGGGGTCCTTTGAGGAAAGTGTTTGTACTTGGGCAGTTAGTCCTCCACAAGACCATAAGGGTCACTGCAGATCATGGAGAGAAGACACGGAGAAAAAGGGTGCAGGGGCCCAGGCCTTCCATTCCACTCAGAGCCCTGTTCTACAGGGTTGGGCGTGGAGTGGGGCTAGGGCCCCACTGTGAGGGGTTGTACTTCTAGGACCACGGGATCAACTCCACCCTCACCCTCTGCTCCTGGATGCTAAGGGTGGTCCAGGCCTTTGTCTCTGTTCTGCCTGAGAACTAGGGTGCACCCATCCCCCTAGCCCAGCAGCCAGAACCTGAACTAGAGCCTAGGCAGAGCCACTCCACTGTGAGTCACTCATGGCTGGATGTGGCCCCTGACCATAACCATTTTCCTGTTGCAGTAGTGGGAGGGGGTGGGGGGAGGTGAGGAATTCTGCCCAGAGCTGTTAAAGATCCTGCTGAGGACTTTAGTAGATCTAACACTAACCCTTACCCTAACCTTCAGCACTCTTGGACCTGAAGCCCACTCAGAGGTGGAGGACTTGCTACTGGCCCGGCTTCTGCCGCTCCAGAGCAGCAGCAGTGTCTGCAACCATCCAGGGTTGCCCAGCATTTGTGCCTTGCTCCTGATCCTCTAAGTATGGCTAGGGCACAAAGTCTTTTCCTGCATGAAGAGTGCCCCTGGGCAGCCTGGGCCTGGGAGGGGGCAGGAGCAGGGATCTGGCTGTGTGATGAGCCAGCCCTGAGGCTGCACAGAGAGAGGAGCCAGGCAGGTGGCCAACTCTGAGTCCTGGGGTTCTCTTGGTCTCTCCTGCTCCTGGAAACTTCTATCTCTCAAAGAACTGCCAACCCTGGTACCCCAGAGGCCAAGGCCCCCACAGAGCCAACAACTGTCCCACCTTGCATCCTCAGGCCACCCTGACATGAGAGAGTTCCTGTGGGTTCTAGCCTTGGCCTTGCATTAATGTCCTAGGAGCTCTCTGTCACCTCAGGAAGGAAGCTGCAGGACCACGAAGCACGTTCAGCTGTGTGACACGGCCTGGATAAATCCAGGGAAAAGAGCCTGCCTTCCTGGGCAGTTCTGAGAACCTACCAGTGCTGCCACCTCCTCCTCCTCCCTGGATGGTCCTCCGCCTTTCACTTCCATCCCTGAAGGTGCATCCCAAAAGAAATTCCAGGCATGGCCGATACAAGAGCGTCAGCATACAGGCACCACTTTTCCACAGCTGATCAACAGTACACCAGCTTGCATACACGATGCACACACACACATGCTCCATGCACTTACAGGCACAGACAGCCCCATGTGCACATGCATCCTACCTACAAACAGTTACAAACATGCACACACTTCTGATGCACGTGTACACACACTGATGTGCACAGCCTATCTGCATACTTTAAATACACACAAACCTCACTCGTGTGTGAATACACATACATGTAAATATGCATCAAAACTGCATATACACTACATATGCATACACACTCCTTGTGCATATGCATCCTATTTACATACACTACACACATGCATATTCCTTGTATACATACACCTGTGAACACATATCCTTACTACACACACTATGTAGACACATACCTCTTATGTATATGCACACACCAAACTGTACACATACATGTTTTACATGTATACGCCCTTCATGCACATGCATACTAATACACATACACATATCCTGCCTGCACACACCCTTGTTGCACAAACACAGGCAGAAGCACTCACATATACACGCACCTTCTATCTGCACACACTGCACATACTGCATGCACATGCATGGTTACACACACTTCACATGTACACACACATCCTCTCTCTTTTGTGCACCAGAATGGATAAGGCTCAACAGAAGACCACAGAGAGGGCAAGTACAGTGGGCACCCTGGAGACTGTAGCCTGTGATCCTCTCCATCTGGGTTAGCTTGTGGCCATGAAGGGTGAGGTCATGTGTGGAGGGAAGTGGGTATCTGCAGTAGAACAGCCCTCACTACAGCCACATCCTGTGGTCAGCTGCTTCCGTGATCACCCACATTCAGTCCGGCGTACACACACCTAGCACAAAACACTCAGTCCCCAGAGCCACTTTGGCCACCCTTGGAGGACACAGGATACCCTGATTCCGGCACGTGAGCAAATCCTAGAGGAAGATGCCTATCTGGAGGCCTATACAGCCCTCACTGTCCCTAGCACATATGTGGCCCTTGGGTGGGGTCCTCTCTTCCTGAAGCTCCAAGAAGACAGAGCCTTAAAATGATTGTATTCCTACATCCCTCAGGAAGGCAGCGAACCCAGTTTCTGTCTCTTCCATTGAACATTCAAACAGCACCGAGATTTGTCTGAAACTTAACCCCTGCCAAATTCTGAGATTATGTAACTTGCTGGGAATTCCCATGTGTGGCGCTGGCTGTTCCTGGAATCCTACATGATTCATGATGTGGTTACAGCTTTGAGCTGGTAAACAGGGAGTTTCTGCTTGGGACTCAGAAAACCACAGTACAAACCTCAGACTGGTGGTGCTAGGAACAGGCTCTAAGGAATAGGGAGTTGCCCCTCTGCAGTTCTCTGGCTGCACCACCAGCTCTAATTCCTCAATCCCCTGAATTACGTCTTGTCAACGGCTCCAACCTCCATGGACACAGGCAAACACAAGGGCCCTGTAATAGATTCAGGCATCCGGGCTGAGCATAAGGACTCACTGTGTCCAGGCCAGGTGGGTCTCCACTGGGAAGGCTCGGGCCTCAAGGCTGCCCGGAAGGTAGCGCTGTCACGGTGGCACGCTTGCCCCACTTGGCATTCTCGTACCTCCCCCTCCTCGTGGGAGCATACAGGCTGCCACATCCCAGACTGCCATACTTTCCTTACATTTTCCACCATGACTGTGGGCCTCTCGATCTTTGGAACATTCCTTGAAGCTTTGCCACACTGTGAAGTGGATGACATGACTCCATGGGTTTGCGAGGAGAGGAGGCTGTGCCCACACCCAGGCCCAGGACACTGTGGCCACTTCCTTCCTTGCCTCTCCCTCCCTGGTCATCTGGGGCTCCGCACACCCTCATTACACACACTGGCATGCCCAGGACCTTGGGCAGGAAACCAGGGTCAGGCATCACAGTGCAGCAAGGTCTGCAGGCAGCTGGCAGCAGCCATCAATGCTAGTTTTTTGGTTTAGTCAGTGAACAGGGACTGGGTAAGGTATTAACATAAAGGGAAATGGGAAAGAAGTTTTACAAGAATTTACCTTTTTTCCATCTTCTTGTAAGTCTGAATTTATCTCAAAATGCAAGACTTAAAAAATTAAATACATGTAGCTATGAAACTTAGCAAGTTGCACAAAGTTGATTCCCTTAGGGGTTCTCAAGCCCTCACCAGAGTCACCCAGGACAAAGCCACCTTCGCAGCTCCAGAAGGAGAGAACCAGGGCAACAATAACTGACTGGAGGCCAGGGGAGGGCAGCAAAGGGAGCTCTGCCGGCCACTGGGGCAAACTGGCAAACTGCCCAGAGGCTGGGCAGGCAAGCAGAGTCTGGGGGTTGAGGGTGGCTTTCTCAGGATGGCACTGAGGAGTCCAGGAGCAGAGTAGGGCAGGGGCCAGGCTTCCAACAATGTCTCGGCTCACTCCTTCTGGAAAAGCCATGGGCATGGCTAAACAGGGAGCAAGCAGAACACAGCCTGGATAGGTTGAGGGAGGCATCATGGCCAAGCACAAGCAAGACCCCTTTAGGGCTTCTGCAGGACACATGGGCAGCACTGTCAGCAGCTGCAATCAGTGAAGTGGTCAGACATGCTGACCTCCCTACCGCTTGGTTCCGTCCTGAGTGCCCCCCAGCCCAACCATGTTCTGAATCACTGCAATACCATGACTGTGGGCACTTGGCAACTGGCCTGTTTGGAGCTGTGGCCATGTGGCCCATGTGAAAGTGTCCCCAGAGCTGGGTCCTATTCCCGGAGCCTGGCAAAGACAGGACTCATCCCACGACTAGTCTCAGGGCTCATCTGGATGGGGAACAGGAGGGACCTCCAGGTTAGAGAACTGATTCTGGCAGTCCTGGGCAGACAAAGGGAACTGGGACATAAGGGGCAGAGGATCATGGCAGGGAGGCGGGGTGGCAAGTAAGGTCCCAAGATGTGGGGGGCCCAGAGCCTGCAGGAAGAAGTGGGCTGAGTTTGCCAACCTTGATGTGAGAACCATTCTGAATTCCTGAGATTTATGTGAGCACTAAGGGAGGCCACTTTTAGTGTCATTGAGGAGACAGGGGAAGGGCTCAGCAGACACGGTTCATGGTAACATGGAGGACAGTGGTGCCTGGTCTCTTGAGACCTCAAAGACCCGACTCTGCACTTCCGGCCACCATGGTTGTAGGGTAATAGATACACATCACCACAACTAGGTTCCTGGTAACTTGTTACCTCCACAGTGGGATGCTTTTGGTGGCCACAGCTGTGGGTTCCCCACATCCCAGGCACGGGCCAGAGCCCTGCAGGCTGGTCCTGCCATTCCCCTCAGGGCTGCTGGATGGCCCGTTCTGTGGGATCCTCTGAGAATGGATAAGATGAAGGGCCGGAAGAGGCCAGCAGGTTGAAGCCAGGAGTGTGGGGGTCAGGGAGGGCTCCCCTGCACTGTCTCCAGGGACTAGATCCTCAGGCAGGAGGGACAGATCCTTAATGTTATCCAAGGTCACGTCCCTGTCACATCTCCTGAGCTCACACAAGTAGAGTGTTGAGTTAGAGCTTCCGCAGGAACTCTACAGCCCCAAGCTCTGTCCCCACCTCCAGGCAATTGGCCCCGCCTTCCTGAGGCTGAGACATAGAAACCAAATCACCGTACATTCTTCTTGCCTGTTGCTCATAAAATGAAGCTTATGGTCTACACACCTTAACTTTTGGCAAACAGACAAACTGTTTCTTTAAAACAGGGAAAATACAGAATATTTACTCTGACTTTAAGACTGTGGTTTCCACCCTGGGTCTGACATGAAAAGAAACAGAAAAGTCCTGGCTCTGTATGGTAAAAACCTCAGCCACACTCACACCAGGGACATACAGATTCATGGGCCACTGAGACGCGGCTGTTGTTCATCAGATGTACTGGAATCTGCAGGGTGACCAGCCCTTGATGGCAAGGACAGAGGGAATGCAGATAGATGCCCCAGCAGACAGGTGCCACATGTACCTGTGCATACTTCAGAATGTTCTACGGGCCAAGTCAAATCTCTGTCAGCTGAAGGGAAGTCTCTAGCGATACACCATTGGGTTTTCTCAATTAATATGACACCAGGCACCCACCGCCACACCCATAGCACCAAGTCCACACAGCTGCAAAGGGACATGAGGATGAATCTGTAATCTCTGCACAGATGCAGAAGTGAGGAAAGCCTGGTGTAGAATGTGGACTGATGTGCTGCTGCCTTTGATAAAAGATAGCACTGGGAGAAAATATGTTTGTGTCTGCTTGATCTTGCATAGGAAATATTGGAATGGTAAACAAAGTACTAATAAAAGTGATGAAGGAATAAAGGGACAGGATGAGAGTGGAGGTGGGCACATGATGTCTTTTTGTGTGTCTCTGTGTTTTATTTTTAACCATAGAAATACCTTACATATGAAAAACAGTCATTTTTTTAAAATCAATCATCTACTTTAGAAGTCAAACCTGCCCATTTCCTGCGCAGGCTTTAGGTTGCCCACAAAGTAGCTGTGGAGTGACAGGGGGATGAGCTGCTGCCTGGTGCGAGGGGGACCCTCTAGATCCCCTCAGCTCTGCACCAGCCTGGCTGGCCTCTCCTGCCCAGTCGGGGGTTGTGATAGAGCAGAGATATGGACAGAGTCCATCCCCTACCCTCCACCTGGAATCCTGGAGAATTTGATCTCAGAGCTTGTCCTTGGGATATCAACACAGCTGGGGCTTTGTTTCCTTTTTCTTTGAAGCTCAAAGCGGGTAATGCTGACACAAGGTTTCTGATGTGGGAACATCTCTCTCCCCAGATGGTCTGAGGCATGAATCATCAGGAGGCTCTGCCTCTGCAGGTGCTGACTCTGACACCTCACTCCCAGCTGTGTCTCATGTCTGACAGCTGCTGGTCATGGAGCACGTGCACAAGGGAGGACAGAGCTGGCCCAACAACAGTGCCAAACTGTCATTGGAATCACGGCAAACCGCACACTTCACCCTGAACTCAGCACTTACCGTGCCTATTACAGATGTCCTGAGGCCCCAGTCGACACACATCAGGCTAGACACCCCTTCAGCTCTTCATTAGGAGCACCACTGGTTTATATCTTTTCAATCAACTCATCAAAGGACCTAAACTTGAAACAAAGACTCCAGAATCTTCTGTGGGCCAAGTCAAATCTCTGTCAGCTGACGGGAAGTCTCTAGTGATACACCACTGGGTCTCCTTAAGAACTGTACGACTAGCTGGGCCTGGTGGCACAGGTCTCTAATTCTGACACTGGATGGGTGAGGTGGAAAGGCTGTAAGTTTGAGTCTAGCCTGAAAAACGTAATGACTTTAGTGAGAACCCATCTCAAAAAATTAAAAAGAGGACTGAAGATACAGTTCCACACAAAAGTCTTAGGTTCAATCCCCAGTACTAAAAAAGCCTATACTTTACTATTATTTTATTATTAATTGAGACAGGGCCTTGCTTTGTAGTTTATGCTGTACCAAAACCCACTATGTAGTCCAGGCTGGCCTAGAAGTCACAGCAATCCTCCTGTCTCAGCCTACTGAGTGCTGAGATTATAGGTGTGCATCACCACACCCAGCTAACCTTTATTTGGTGCTACGGATTCAAACCTAGCTAATGAAGACGTGGCCCACAGGAAGCCTGAAGAATGCACAGCTGCAGAGCCTGGAGTTGAGCGACTGGAACTGCCTGCAACACGACAGGCCGGACCAACATCAGCAAGGGAGGAAAGTTCCTCTTCCCTGTGGACGAGGCCCATCTCCAGACTAGGGAATCCTCTCCCACTGAGAACAGTCAGGTTACCTCAACCCAGCAGCTGTACAGGGCTGTGTCACACTGTTGTGCAGATGCAATCTGATTAACTAGAAAAAAAGTGGAGTGCCTCTTCTTCAGAGGGAGGGGCCCGGAAACCCAACTGCACAGTGCCTGCCCCTGTGTCAGCCCTAAAGACCTGGTGCGGACCACAGCTTGAAATCCTGTGACAAGTCCTTGAACCCAGCACGTACCCTGGTTCTTCTTACTTTTTCGAAGCAAATGCAGCACCTCTGAGACCTGTGCTTCTGATGTCGTGCTGGGTCTACGCCACACAGTCCTAGATCAAGCACATTCCATAATCCCAGGCAGGGTACCTTCCACACTATCCTGGGTGGGGTTCATTTCACACCATCCTGGGCCAGTGTACACGCTGCTGGATACGTTGCCAGATTACAATCTGCACATATGTGAGGACAAGCCTCCTGCTGGGAAAGAACCTGCGCAAGGGAGCACTGAAAATGAGAGAGCCTCGCCTTCTTCCTCCCTTTTCCCTGTGTGGGCCGAGGGGACACGGTTTGGCCGACAGCTCTTTCCTCCCTCTCTTTCACTTCCCTTTTCTCCCTCCCACCCCCAAGCTTGCCTCCGTGTCCTACTGTCACCTCCAAGGTCACTTTGCAGCTACTCTTCGTGCAGATCAGTTAGTTGTTAGCTATGGTGTCCTTTCTCCTTCTCCCACCGCCACTCCAGGTGCTGCAGGCAAAGTGGCCAGGAAACCATTCCTAATGTGGTAAACAGAGATGAAGGCCCAAGCCCATTATTAACATCCCTCACATCAACCCCAATAAGCTACAAACAACATAGCTAGCCCTCCTGGTGATTCTGGAGTTTTAGCCCTGCCATTCTCACAAGATGTGGTAGGCGACAATCATACAGCAGCATGTTACTACCTTCTGCTGAACTACTGCCATGATCCATGACAGCTGTGGCTGTCCTAGGTGGCCCACCCCACTTCAGAACAGCTCCAGTGGGTGTCTGTCCTGACTTTTGTGTACTTCAATTTGAACTAAGCAGTAGAATTGAATTTGGACCAATTGGGAGGTTTGAATGAGAAGCCTGAATTTAGAGCAAGTTAGGCAGATGGCCAGGTTCAAATTTTAGCCAATTAGCAGATTCAAATTTGAACCAATCACTGCCCTGAATAAGAACCAATTAGCAGGCTCAAGCCTGACCAAACACAAGCCAGTTGTGGCTATACGAAGCGCATTCCCTCACACTCACCAGGTTGGTCTAGGAGAGCTTTCTCTATAGTACTAAGCACCCTGGGCTACCACACAGACCCTTTTCAAATACTATGGGCCAGTAGCCCTGAAATGCTCTAGAGATAAGCAGCCACTAAAGGTTAGTGGCAGACCAACAAATGGCAGGGTCAACTGATGGCATCCAGCATTACAGCACTGACTTGACTATAGCTTGCAGCAGCAGAGACCAGCACCTACCAGTGTTGGCCAGCGGTATCAGGTATTATTAACTGGAGTTAACAGAGTCGTAACGCTAAAGGCTGTAGGCCCTTTGACTTCCATCTGAATGGTACCTACGAACCGTCACTTGATTGGTTACATGGACTACACAGAGATTTCCAGAATGCTGGAAAGGCCAATCTAGAGTTTGAAAGAGTGATGAAGACCATAGGTACAGACATGGAGCTGCGGGCACATGGCAGCAGTGAGCCTGGTAACCCCAGCACTGCTGTGACGGCAAGCTGGCCCAGGACAGGAGGTAAAGACGGTAAAGGATGCTTAGTCACATGTATGATGGGTATCACACGTGGACTAGTTCTAAAGCAACAATAAAATAAGTTTATTATAAGAAAGAAATGGAGCTGGCTCCTTCAGACAGAGCAACCCAGCTACAGAGTAAAGCAGGCTGCTCTATGGGCAGATCACCAGGGAAGAAGGACAAAGCTGGTGGCTCATATACAGAGCTCCTGACAACTCCTGAAAGACAGCTTATTTAAAGGAGAGTCTCTAAGAAATGTGATTAACTATTCTTTTTTTTATTTCTAGCAAGGTTTGGAGGTCTCTGGACTGGGTAGAGTTTAGTTACTATACAGTATGAGTTGTAAGTTTAGGGTCAACCATAGAACAGATCTGTTTGTATCATCTCATCCAATCTGCCTGTGTCACCTTCTTGTCTTAAGGAATAAAGCAGCTTGTAAGCTTAACTAAGCCTGGTTTACTTTCCCTTTTTATCTGCAAAAGCGGACCTGCTATTCTTTTTCTCTCTTCAAATTCTTGCCAATCTTCCATGTCTGGAGTAATCACTCTGCCTGCTTCACTCTCAGCTATCCCCAACTCTTCTCCATCTTGCTCACAGTGCTCTTCCCTGTTGATTTCAGTCAGGAGGAGGAGTACTGACAGTTTGTCCACTACCTTATAAGTACTCCCCTGCTTTTTGGTTGATATCTAAAGCTAACCTCTAATTATAGTCTACTCTCTGCCTACTCCAATACCCCATATAAGTAGAATTATTAGACATGTCGACATTGTGCCCAAGCCCCTGCCTGCACCTCAGAGTCTTCACAGCTGAGCCTAACCTCCATCTACTGCTGCTGTATGCCAGAGGCATCCAAGAAGCTGCACCCAGAACCCTCGCCCACACCTCGGAGGCCATACTGGGCCTACTCTATACACATCAAACAGCTGCACAACAGGGACACCCAGGTAGCTGTGCCCAGACCCTTGCCTACACCACAGAGCCAATGCAACAGGACCTACTCGGCACCACTACTACTCCTCCCCAGATGCATCCACGTAGCTGTGCCTAGACCCCTGCCTGCATCTCAGAGCCTACACAGGAAGGCCTAATCGCCACTCGTCACTGGAGGTACCCAGAAGCCTCCACTCCCCTGCATGACGTGCCAGAAGGTGAGAGGGTGCCAAGCCTGACAGCTGAAACAGCAGAAAAACCTCTCAAAAACAGACTTAGTAGCAACTAACAAGTGGGAAAGAACGAACGAGGTGTCCTGTAACAAGGGAGCCACGTCAGTGACACAGCCTCATATACAGCCATAGAACACTCTTCACTATCAAAAAAAACAGAGACTGCTTAAAGAGTAACCTCAGCAAGACAAATGAACACTCCACAGCAAGATGAGAAAACATAGGGGCAAGATGTCACAGGAACCCCCAACCCACCAAGGGAGACTAGAGGAGACAGAGAGGGCTGGAGGAACGGCCCAGTGGTTAAAGTGCTTGCCTAGCAAGCACAAGGCCCCGGGTTTGATCCACCAGCACCACATAAGCCGGGGGTGGTGGCACACATTTGTAATCCTAGCACTGAGAGGCTGAGACAGGAGGATTGCCATGAGTCAAGGCCAGCCTGGGCTACAGAGTGAGACCCTGTCTTAATAATTAAGTAAGTGAGTAAAACAGATAAAACAAAACAAATAAAAAGATAAAGCCACTGGTCCTTGCCTAATACATGCAAGGTCCTGAGTTCAATCCCCAGGACCAAACTCCCTCCCAAAGAAACAAAAACAAAAAAGAAATTTCTATACGTAGCAAGAGAAAAATGGTCCCAACACATAAAATGACAAACATGTGAGAGGATGTGCCCACTGCCCTGACATGATCATTATAAATCATATACCATCCTGCCCCCCATAAAAATGTAAATTATGTTAATTAAAGATTAAAAAGTTTAATTAACTTAAACTCACTTCAGTAAATATGCAGATATATTTTGTCAAAAGTATGTTTTATTTAGAATATTCAAATACAAAATGAAAATTTATATACCTACGATCACTAAAAAGTTGGAACCCATTAAAATGTTCTGTGAATATTAAGGCACTAAATGTAAATATCCCTTGAAACATGAATTATCATAGTTTTCTAATATTTTTACATTCAGATGTTCATAGCTACAGTCTTAAACACTTTTAATAAAAATGATTCAACTTTTTCATTTTCCCCCTCAAAGACAGAATTTTAAGTAAGTACGTAAGATACACTAATGGAAATAGCTGACACACACAAGGTCAAAGGTACCTTTTATCACCAGATAAAAGGGTCTATAGGCGTTGTTGTTTTAAGCTTTTGAGGGGACTTTGCTTCATCGTAGCAACACTTCAACCACAATAAGGCATCCTGAAGTATAAGAGTAGCCGTCATGTTCTATAATTTGATAGATAAGCTTAGGATGTTATCAGTTTTATCAAAAATTAGTTCGATAAAACTATTGAGAGGTTAGAATTTTAGCTATAAAACATTCCAAAAGATATTCCTCCAATTTTCCTATTTAACGTAATATTAAAAAAGGCACTTCCTGAAGTATAAATGTAGTTAGCCACTAGACGAAGTCATCTGGTGGTTTCCGTGGTATCGTGCCATGGCTCTTTGGTATAGCACTTGGCAAAATGACAAGAACTTGGCAGCTAGAAAAGACATCTAGATTTACTGCAAAATAACAACTTAGAAATTTTTTAACAATAGTAAACATGTAAGTAGAATTATCTCTTCTGCCCTATGTATCAACCTTAAAAATATTTTACCATGTCAGTAACTATAGCCATTTGCCAGATACAGAATTAGTAATGACAAAAATAAAAGCATGCAAGAAAAATCAAAGCATACGTGTGACTTTTTACTTTTGCTTGTGATGACTTTCTGCAATTTGGAACTCCCGTGTTACATAAAATTGGAGCTGAAAAGAGGAAACAGAAACTTTTGATCAGTGTAATAAAAACATAAGAAGCAAAAATTACGAGAATCTTTAGTTTTATAAAGCTATGGAACCTTGGGGAGAAAAACCAAGAAACATCAAACCATATTTGGTAGAGGATTAATTCTGTGTTCTTAAAAATCTACAGCCTTGCTTTGTATTTTCCAAGCAATGGAATGACTTTCAAGTGGAGCAGAGACAATTTTTTACAAGTTAATATCAATCATTTTAATATCTGGGAAAAAACTGGAGACTCCAGAAACAGTGGACTAAGATGAAAGAGTAGGAATGTAAAAGTCCTGTTTTATAACTCAAAGTATGATGAAAGGCAGTAATGGGTTATACCTACAGTTTATCTTTTGGAATTCAGTGCTCGAATCAAAACTATTACATTATCATTCTTTCAACAGAAATCACATGATATATGGATACTGAGAAAACTAAAGCAGAAGTCTTATTTTTGCAACTTTGCCAAGGCAGAGGTGGTCTGAGTAGACTAGGGCAAAGATTCACTAGGGAGGATGCTAAACAGAACAAGTCATTATGAGTGCCACTACCATCAAAGAGGTCAACTGAAAGGGACACTTTAAGTGGGAGAAATAAATAAGGAAAACAAAGTGCATGTGTAAATTATCAAAAAGGAAAACAAATTATTTCCTAACCCTCCAAGCATAACACGCCACCCAGCGGTGCCTGCAGCCACTCTCCTATCGACCTTCCTCTGCACCTTTGGCTTCACCACCTCTGGCATTGAAGCACAGTGGTCCCGTGCAGACAGCCTGGCTTCCCTTTTCAAACAAATATTCTCACAAAATCAATAGGCAGAACTGGTTTTAAAAAGTAAGCCTAAGAATTAGGACTTTTTTTACATAAAGTATTATTTTATGTCCATGGTTGCCCAACAAAGTGCAGTTTCCACTTACATACACAAGTCAAATAGCTTATGGTAAGCTGTGCTCTACAGCCAAGGCTGGGGTCCCAAGTCAGAGCAACCAGTACCTCCCCCAGCTAACTGACTTTTTTATTTTTTACACTGTTTCACTCATTAACTCAATCATTTTAGGACATATTTATAAAACATTTAGCTGCTGGGAAAACAGCAGTGAATGACAGGGATGAAGTCTCTGCTGCCAAAGAGCTGGCAAGTTAGTGAAGGCACCAGACAGGGGCGCTAAACAGAAATGCCACGAAGGCCGAACAGCCACAGCAGGGCTGGGGAGCAGCTCAGTGGTGGAACGGCCGCTTAGCATGCACCGCACAGGCCTGGGTATGAACCCTAGCACCAAACAAATAAGAAAATGAAAAAACTGGATCACGTAACAGTAGGTGTGGTGCGTGGCTATGAAGATGGAGGGACTCACTTCTTTCGGTCCTTTTCCTTCTTCAAGCTGGTACCTGATGCCACAAAGGACTGGTTCTGGAATATTTCAGAAGTGGCTTTCTTCCTAGAAAAAGCAATTATTTCTTCTTCCAAGGCTTTTCTTTTTTCTTCAAGCTTTATTCTCTCATCTTGGTGAACTCGTTTAAGGTGCTCGAATTTGGCTTGCAGCTGTGAAACAAATGTGCAATTTCTACTTTTGACACAGGGTGGCAGCACATGTGCAGGAAAGTCCTCCGCACCCAACCACCCCAACCTCCCCAACCTCTAAATTCACACTTCCAGAAGCAGCTCATATGTATTTGCCTTGGTAACTTTAACTTTAAATGAGTTCCCTGCAAAATTTGTGTGACTAAATGTAATAAACCCCACAAAACCTCATGAAAAAATTTGACCTTTTCCTAGAGCTTTTATTTTCTTGCTTTATATTTCCCACAAAGATACCCTAATAGTTTCTCAAATCCATGCTCAGTAAGAATAAGGAGCATGAAAGTACAGAAGGTGATTGTCAGGAAGAAAAACCTTACTTTCGAAATACAACATATGTAGTGAAAAAGCTTTTGAAAATTTTACTGGCAAATCCTACCTGAAAGCACATGGTTAAGTGTCAGTTTATTGTCAAGAACCTTAAAACTGGACAGCATTTTACAAAAGTCAACCTACAGTAGGACAGAGACCCTCATGGAGCCAAGAAACATGGATTCTCAAGCCCTTCCTATGAAAAGTAGGGCAGAAGAAATACCAACAGGTAGAAAGGAGGGAAGAAAGTTACAATTTTAAAATTGTACTGCTAAGAAAACTGCACTTTGCTACCTTTTCCCTTCCAGGAAACTCACTTTTTAAAAAAATCTAAGGATCTTAAATATAGTAACCCTATAAATAGGGCCCTGAGTCTGGGATCTTGCTTTTCTTTGAATCCTAGAAACTCAAAAAATCCCCAGACTTCCACCCTCAGAGAAACAGCAGGATGCAGTGGGAAGTTACTTCTACACTTCAAATACAGCAAGGGTGTGCCTCCTCATCTAGCCCACGACACCGGAGACCTGACAGAACATAGAAACACACATCCCAATATCCTGAGGACACTTCAGGAACATACAACACTACAACCTTAGGCTATAACACATCTCGCTCCCTTTTGTGAGTGGGCTTCTTGCCGCCTATGTATCTTTCTATGTTTCTCACTAATTTGCCTGACAGTCTTTTCTGTGACCTGCCTGTGGGTGGGGTGAGTTGAGATCTTCCATCTTCTCTTTGAAGGGGACTTTCTTGGCACCCTTATCCACTAAAGGGGAATTTTTGTCTTTTTCCCTATCCCTACCTACTAACAATATATGGTATGTGTCCTTCCCTGACCCTTACCCTTATAGCCAGGACCAGGCAGGAAGGACCCCAGGATGTTTCTCAGGGCTCTTCATATACAGGGAGGAAATCCTCTCCAATACTAGAAAGAGGTTTCGGAACACACCACACTCATGGCCCAGTAGACACCTACCAGAGTCTAGCCCACCCCAGTGGTGCTACAAAAGAGTGTCTCCTTTCGTTAATTGGCTAGTCTGATTTCCTCTTCAAGAGGTGCACCCTTCAGCTTTTCAGCTTTCTTCTCAAAACATTTGCCTGTAAATTCATGTTGTTGTCTTAGTTTTAATTTCCATTATAAACGAAGCAAGTTCCACGCACATTCTGTATCAATTCAACAAACTTACTGAATTCCAAACTAAACAAAGAAATCCTAAATTCAGAGAAAATTTTCCTATATATACACGAATACTTCTAAAGTGAAATTCACATTGTATTGGGGGAAAAAATCACCTATGAATTCAAAAGAGATACAAGTCAAAAGAATACATTTGGGCAAGTACTACTCAATGCTGCTGTGGAAGACCAGAAGAAACCATTCTATAAGACCTGCCCTCCCACTATATGCCTAAAAGAGCTTTACAAAGAAAACAGGGCAACGATGGTCTGCTACCACATTAACAACTCCACTAACAATCTTCTCTGTCCACTTGTTTGCCTTCCCTGGGTTGCTGCAGAGACTCGTAAAAACTCACTGAAGATGGAATTCAAAGCCACCTCTCTGAGAACTACACACTGCCTGGCTTTCTTTCATGCCTGTGTGAAAAATAAATATTAATAAACTTGTTTTATTCTTGGAAATCCAAGAATAAAAGGTCCCATCTAACTAAGAACCCAAGAGCTATTCTTCCCCATATGACCATTAAAATGAGTTCTGCAAAAGATTATAACATCCAACTTGAGATTTCTCTGGTTAAATTAAAAGAGCCAAAATGTACTGATAGAAAATTAAAGAACATGAGCCAGTACATTTCCATTTCCTTGAGGCTAAAAATCATCTTGATTTTTAGTAGGCTTATGTTTGATTTTACTATACTCCACAATTTAAAGAATGTTCTACATGGATCACTCGGGCATATCTCTCAAAGCCATGAAGGACATAAAACCCTTAGAAACAAAAAACAGATTAAAAACAAAGACTAGAAAAAAATGAAGAGGGAAGAAAAAATGTTTTTAACATTTTCACCATGATGTATGACAGAATAAGCACTTAATAAATAGTAGTCATGTTATTAACACCTTTCTCATTACTTAGATGAAACCTGAATATTTTGTATGCACACTAAAATATCTTCAGTGGTCACAAAGTACTTCATACATCCTTCATGAAGGTGATCAAAATTTCCAAGCAAACTACAAAAAAGAACTTATTTTAAAATGGGAGGTAAGTGAAATTATGATACTGCTATACCTTTTCTTAGGAGTAGAGAGGAACTTATTATGCATTCACTTCTGCTGCTGGAATTTTTCAAATAAAATATCAAAAGTCAAGTTAGACTAAATCTACATATTACCATTTTTACAAAATGACTTTCTGTAGAGCTCATTTAATACCAAATAATACAAGCCTACATGAAATAATAAATTTGCAAGATTAAATTACAGATAACTTCCAGGAACTCTTGCATTATCAAGTTCATTTATATTAACATTTGTATCCTTTTAGCAATTGTTTTTGCAGCAAAATGATCCTCAATCTTAATGTGGTCATTTCTTAAGGGCCACCATTACTGTTATTGCTACAGGTCAACAGAAAATAGCTTAAAATAATTATGTGAAGAACTAGAAGCAAACAAAACAATGACATTTACAAACGATGCTTTCTTATGCCAGGCTATTCCAAGCTATCTAGACAACATAACTGTATCTAAAAATCCTGAGTTCACCTGTGAAGAATACCATTTCATAGCTTTCACTGTTACCCATTTCCTAGCAAATAATTCCAACAACTTTCAAAAAAGCCTTCATTAAGCCACAACAAATGTTCATGGTTCACATCTTTAAAAAATGTAGAATATTTCTCATTGACCTAGTCCCTTATAAAACCTTGGTAAGCCATTTCTCACAGAAGATTATTTGTTCAAATGGCTAAGATTTTAATTGGATTTCAGGACACAAGTTTTTAAAGTCTATATTCAAAGATTATGGGTTAAAATGGCTACCTTTTAGAGATACATAGCCTTCAAAAATTCCTCAACTATATTCTTAAGATAAATCCTCCAAATTAATAGTACACCTAAGAATAAATGCAAAATGCACTGAAGCACACACTCGCCTCTCTCTCGGCTTCCTTCAGTACGGCTTCCTTCTCCTTCACTCGCTGCACAAACATCTGCTTCATTTCCTCTTCTTTCCTCTGACGCTCACCATGGAATTCATGTCTTTTGGCTTCATAGGTCTCTTGAAGACTAAAAAGTTATTTGTGATACACTGATGTTAAAAGGTGATATAATAAACTTGCAAAAACCTCACACGCCTCCCACTGGGTCTCAGATATTGTATCACCACATACCAGAATCTTCTGACACACAACAACCTGAAACTTGCCATCTAGCTGTAACCCTATGCTACAGTGCAGGGAAATGGCCCCCAGTGCTCCCTACAGAATCCCAGCAGTCTCTTCAAACACGTCCCCTTTCTCATTTGTTAACTGGCACTACTGTATGTGGAAAGCCTGAAGAAATGAAGTCAGCAGTGACTCATGCCCTGTGCTTATCTCCATGCCTGAACACCAAGGTCTGTTAGTCCTGCCTGTGAAGCTGACATCTCCAAAACCTAGTCTTCTTTTTCTACATGCTTCTTACCGCAGCCCAACTTGACCTTCGCTACTTTATGCCTTCACTATCGCAAATCTCCTAATAATCTCTGGGCTTCTAGTACCTCTTCCTTACATTGCTCTTGCCACTGATTAGATTTTCCATCACCAACAGAGATCTGACATACACCAGAAACGAAATCAGCTCACTCTAGGAATACCGCAATGGCTCAATAAGGAATACAAATTTACCCCGTTATGTCACAGTGAGAAATTTTTACTGTGTGTAAAAATACTTTAAATACAGATTCTGAAATGTGCTGAATTAAGGAATTTTACTGATCTTAAATACTTTTAGCTTTAGAATTATCTAAGTTCAAGGAAAAACACTAAGACACGCTGCACCACAGCTATCATTACTGACGGTGAAGTGTGTCACCTGTACAGAAGGTGTTCCAAGGCGGAGCTGATCCGAACCAGCTGTAAGAACACTTTTCTAAGAGCAACGTTTATACATGTGCAAAACGCCCTCAGTACCTCTTACCGGCCTCGAAGCTGAGAGAGGCGTTTTACTCTGTATCAGGTTTCTGTGGTTTTGTTTTGTGCCTGTTTTGGTATCATTTTAAAGAAAGCCTTGTTTCTATTAGCTACTTTCATGAATACAGAAGCCTCATTACATTCAGCTGGAACAATAATGGGCATTTTTGATAAATAAACTTGACTAAACTAACACCCAGAACTCACAGTAAGTACAAGTTTTAAAAAATGCTTCATTAACTCTATATTCATATAAGCAGCTGAATTGCTTAGGAGGAAAACAAATTTACCTGGTGAAGAGAAGTACTTGGTTTGTAGAGTGAGCACTGTGAAATGAATGCAACCCCTATTTATTTTTATTGATTTAAATAAAAATGAAAACATTTCTTATTCTTCCACTTCTGTATGTATAATAAAAGTACCTTGTCATCATGAATATTTAATGCCAATGTACTACTCGAGATGCAGATCTCACTAACCTAAAGCAAAGTCAAAAATCAAAGAGAAAGAAAAGGAAAATCCCAGATGCTCACGTGATCAAGAAAAGTCCTCAGGACCCCTCCACAGGGATCTGCATATTTCTGTTTCATGTATGTTTGAATAAGCCTGGTGAACTTTTTCTAAGGCTTCTTTGGAGTAAACACAGAAGGTTAGCTTTATCTTTTTTCTTTTTAAAAAATATGGACTGCTGCATGAATCTGCATGTTATCCTTGCGCACTGGCCACGCCCATCTTCTCTGCATTGTTCTGATTCTCGTGTATGTGCTGCCAAAGCGAGCACTGACTTTATTTCTTGGGGGCTCAAGCAACACAAACTTTTACTGTAATTACATCAGACACTTGTTTTCAACATATACCATAAATTATCCTTCCAAAGCTATTATGGTGGTCATCTATGGAAAAGACTAGCTATGTTACTTCAAAATTATTAAACCTGGGGACTTATGAAGTGTTATAAAAAGCATGTAGTTTAAATAACTGATATAAAAATGTTAAAATCAGTTTACTAAAACTGTAAGAGTATAATGCCATGTTTGGGTCTTATGACAAGCACGTGACCACTGGGGGTGAAGACAAATGAGATACAACTGGAAGCCAGGCCTGGTGATGCAAACCTATAAACCCGGCAGTCTGGGAGGCTGAAGCAGGGGGTATGAGTGGGAGCCCAGGTGGGCAATTTAGCCGCTTCGCAAGAACCTGCCTTACCATTAAAAAAAGGATCTGGGGATATAGCTCAATGTGCTAGTGCCAAGCAAACAAATAAAAGATGTAACGAGAAAAAGCAAATTGAAGGCCTGGCAACGAAGAGGAAACAAAGAACTAAAGATCACTCTACAAGCAGAGTCATACAACTTTAATTGCCAGGCAGATACACAGACTTTCATATGCTAACCAAATGACAGTAGCTACCAGCTTAAAAGGGGAACAATTCCCAGAAGAATGTAACTTCTTGAAACTATAACAAATAAAAGTTCCCTATGCATCAGGCTACAGTGAACTTCTTAAAGAAGCTTTATCAAATCAATTATTCACAAATGAAAAAATACCAGAAGGGATATTGTGTCACAGCCTGAGCCAAGAAGTTCAGAAATGCCATCAGAAATGGCTCTTCTCTTAAAGGGAGCAGGCCTGAGAAGGGCAGAGGACACCCTCACACTGAGTAATGTTCAGCTACTGCTCCTACCCAATCTGGAGCTTGACCTGTCTCCATGAACAGCATTATCTATCTAGGCAATGAAACCATAAATCTAGGAAAACAGAAGTGCCCTAGCACTTTTGGTGATTCCCCTATTTTTTCCCCCTTCTTAAATACAATCACTAAGTTCTTCCAATTTCACTTCCTAGATGGCTCCTGACTCTGTCCAGCTTTCTTTACTTTCAACTGCTGTGACTTTAATCCAAGAAATACTCTCTATTTGTCTCTTCAGTATCTTAAAGACATAGCTAAGGTAAGTTTTTAAATGTGAAAATATCACAGCAAACATGGTATCACTTCTAAAATGATTTTTCCTTTCTTTAGGCCAAAGCTCTCAACCAGGGCCTTATAGCTGTGACTCCCACCAACCTGTTGCGTGAGTTGGTATGTTATCAACAGCCCTTACCTTGTGTAGGCCAGAGCACTGATCTTCCAGAGTGCCAAACACATTCTCCCTTCAGGCTTTTGCATAAATCTTACTGTTTTTTCCCAATTCATTACAGCTCAAAACAGTCATCAACCTGAGGATGTCTTCCTCAATTTTCTACCTAATCTCCCTTCCCCTACCTTAAACACTGACTTTTTATTTAACACATATCACAACTATAATTTAATATGCAACTTGAAGTTTAATCTAGGACTCCCCTATAAGCTTGTAAACTCCATGGGAGCCAGAATTATTTGAAATCTCCAGTACTTACCTGACTATCCTATAAATATCAGACACCTTGGGTATGGATATTGGCAAAACACTTGCCTATTTGTGGGAGGCCCTGAGTTCAATTCCCAGCATCACAGAAAACAAAAACAACAAACAAAGGAACAAAAAGGTAACTGAAGTCATCCTTGAGTCTTCTTTCCCTTGCATTCCATATCTGAAGCAACATGTCAATGGGACTTTCAAATACCCTATACTGCTCGCCCCTCTACCACCAAACTGCGTGTGTCTAAGCTTCTAGCTTCTGGTGCCTGGCCCCCTACTTCGATCTTCTGCTTGAATAGCTGACTCCTCATCCTCTCTTGTTCACAGGTCAGAATGTTCTCCTCCTATGCCTATCCCAGAGCTCTGCAAGGGGAGGGTATGTGTCTCTCTGACCTAATTTGCACATAATACCTAGTGGCCAGCATGCTGAGCAGATACAGTAGGCAAATGACTAACTGGTGGTGCTTCTTTTTTTTCCCCCAGTACTGAGTATCCAACCCAGGACTTTTGCACTAAGCAACATCTCTAGCCAATCTATTTTTTGTTTTGTTTTGTTTTGACTTTATTTTTGAGACAGAGTCTTGCTAAGTTGCTAAGATGGCCAGTCTGGACTCAAACTTGGGATCCTCCTGCCGCAGCCTCCCAGAGTGCTGCAATTACAGGTCTGCACCACCAAGCTCAGGTGGCATTTTTTAAATGCAGACTGGTGGGCTCTATCCCTGGAAACTCTGACCCTGCACTTCTTAACCATCCTCACTATAGGTGACTGATGGTGAACTCACCAGGCAACCGACCCTTCTTAGAGAGGACAGCACAGCTGATCTGCACACTTTTGCTGGTATCTGTTTCTGAGACCTCTGAACTGACCCTGAGACTTGGAAGAAACATGAGGGAAGCCAACGTGAGATGATTAATCTTCAGTGACAACATAATGTGATGACAAAACCATCAGTTTACTAAAAATTACTGGCCCAAAATCAGTATATCACATGCCTGAATTTGGTGAGGAAGGAGATGAAGTACATATAATTCTTAGTTTATTATGCTACCAGACGCTAAAATAAAACTGAAAGTAAAAATTTAACTTCGTTATGACCACGTTTTCTACAAGGACAAGTGCCGTCACTGCGCTGGCTGAACACCCTCCTCCTCCTTCCTGCCCTATGTGCTAGTGTGCGATCTCACCAGGGAAATGGCTGAAATGCACAGGGGATGGAAAAGGAACCCTCACCTCACAGCAGAGTTCAAAATCACGTTTACTCTAAGGCCCTCATGCTCCCTCCTACTCAAAAATTGTTCCAGACTTTTACACCAAGTCAGATTTGATCAGTACCTAAAGGATTAGAATTTCATGTGTACATGTCTTAATCAAAAAAACAAAACAAACAACAAAACCCAGCCAAGATTTAGTGCCACATAGAATTTCCAAAGTTAATAGGAACATAAAGGTCCTACAATTATGATAACGATGTTGTGAAACTATAAAAGATAATCTAATCTCCCACGCCTTACAAGTACCTTCATTCTTCCCTTACAAGTTGCTTTGCTAAGTTTTAGTCATTCTACAATTTTTTTGAGGATAAAAACTGGAGATTTAGGTTATTTAATATGACTTGTAGCCCAAAGTTTTTAAGGGGTGTTTTTTGTAATAATAGTTAAACATATTGTCATCTGTCCCAGATAAATAAAAATAATGATAATAGAGGTTTTCCCTTCAGTTATTTATGTCAGCAGGTATGGAAATAGTGGGCTTTTGTCATATGTCCCTCCCTCTAGTTTACTCCTTTTAACTCAGGCAAGGATTTAAAAACCTTCTAAAGCAAGAAGGTGTCAAATGATTCACAAAACACAATAATCATGTACTTTCCAATGATTTTATTTCACAGTTTTGGAATATTCACCAAAAAATTACTCTGGGCATTTTGGGTACAATCCTCTCTATTCCCCGACTGCTGGCCACTCAAGAGAGGCCCCTCACCTGACAGGCTTGTTCCCAGGGCCCACGTCGGTAAAGCCCATCTCCTCCAGCTTGCAGCGTCGGTACAGCTCGTAGTGCCTGGCATGTGTCCGCTCCCTCAGGTCTGCCATGTGGGTGCAAATGAGCATCTCTCGCAGCTTCACAAAGTCACAGTGGTTTTCATTTTCCACTAGCCAGGAAAAATATGGAAGAAAGAGCAATGCTGTTTTTAAATTCCTCATACATAATTAGTGTTTGCTGAGTGAACAAATAAATACAAACATTATGTGAAATAACAGGAAAATGACTGATCCGGGTAGTAGCTTTGGCTGCTTTATACAAGTGACTAAAAAAGAAACTCCTGCATTATATGTACTCTATCACAGGTAATGTTAATTAGCAGACCAGCGATTTGCTTTAAATTTAGTAGCCAATGGATAAAAAGGAAAAACCAAAGAAATACATTATGCTACCATATGCTCAAGTTATTTCCCTAATATCTTGCTAGCAATTTACAAACCATACTTACAGGACATTTTACGTAGTTCTTTAAAAAGAGTATTCCACTTCAAAGTAGAAACTTCCGCTAATTATAATTTGCTATGTGATAATTAACATGCTATAGTTACAAAATTCTTCTAAAACATGATTTATAAACCTGTGTTAGACACTATTCAAAATTAGTAAATACACTCACATAATCCTTCTTTGAAGTTTACGATAACCAGAGGACTACATACACATGTGTTATTTTGACTCTTAAGTGCAATTATTACTTCTTTTTGTGTTTTTGATATAAGGTTTGCCATGTTGCTTGAGCTGACCAGAAAACTTGATATCAGCCTCCTCAAAAGCTGAGATTCTGAGTTTATGCCACCATTTCCAACTTTTAATATATTAAAAGTACGAAATTTTCTCAATATTTTTCACTAATTTAAAACCTGTCAGCTAAAAAAGCAGCATCTGGAAATCAGTAATAGTAGAGATAATCCAATCAGTTCCCTGCTAATTAGCACTAGAAATAAATGAACTATACATTAGTTATTCACTAGTAATGCATATCAATAATCCAAATGCCAAGCAATCTTTTAAAGTTGGCTGATGGGTTTGTTTTGGAATAGCAAGGCAATAATAATTTGTTAGAAAAAATATATAAATATATGTGTATAATTAAATATGTAAGATGGCTTACAATGTCCTATGGTTAAGTACTAATCACTTTATGTGTCATGTTTAAACAGTACGCATTCAAAGTTTGGAAGGGAAAAAAAAAAGTGTATCTTAATTGTAGAGCACTTTCCCAACATGCATGAGGCCTTTGGTTTGGTCCCCAGTTAAATAAAGAAATTAGCTCACTAATTAATTAAAATAAATTCCAAATTTTGACCGAAGCACCCACCCAGTGTATCCTACTTCCTATGCATCGTCAGGTGCTGGGTGAAGAGTAAAGATGCAGAGTTCTGCCTGCCTCTGCAGATTTTGGCCCTAACAGTACACAGCCAAGTCCTCTAACAGGTAGAAATTAAAACCCAGGATAAGCATCACCTCCAAGGACATACTAACAGTAACTCTGAGATGACCAGGTACCAAACACATTTTCAAGTCATTGTCTGTCTCATACCTTGTACAATACCCCAAGGGTACTGGCGAGCTTTGACCATCTTATTTCCAACTTTCACCTCATCCATACTTCCCACGACAGCAAAAGGCAAATGTTCCTATAAAGGAGCCATAATATCAACTGAGCTCGCTGTCACATGCAATATGACAGCTGACCAGTTAAACATTATTTTATTAAACAACAAAGCTATTAAAATGGAATGATCTATCTCAGATTCTAACATTTGGCTTTGAACACATACTAACTGTTCTACAAGAGGCATTTCTGGATCCTATAAAGAACATTATTTACTGACCATCTCCCACATGCACTATTGCTACTGGGAATTAAAAAAAAAAAAACAGAATTTTAATTTAAGTGTCATTTTCATCAATATTATCTTTGCCCTGAAAGACAAAGATTATAAGGAAACTATACATATTATGGAGTATATACAATAAGCCTATATATCTGCATTAATGTGTCTATAGATAAATGGTCCTTTACAAAATATCACATAAAATTGCAAACTGAGGCTAGTATGATAAAGGCTACAGAAATTTAAGAGGAGCGAGGGATTACTGAGAGTAGGAAAGGGCAAGCCACACCCAGATTAGGAAGGATGGGATTTAGGGGAATGAAGCAGAGCACAAAGAACCACTGTAAAATTCGAACCAAACACAACAGCTAGGCTCAAGGGCTGGAGAAAAAGGAGTCTTTACGAAGTTGAGGGTTAATATAGGGGAAAGATCTGGTATAAAAAGGCATTAAGCACTAAATTTAACATTTGATAATTGACATTATTTAGTTCTTATTTGTGTCTTTCTGAAAATTATTCCAGGAGAACACAAGAAATAAAATTGGTATTTTTAAAGTAAAATAAAGACAATTTAACAACTAGGAATGAAGATCATATCATTTACGATGTACTAGTCAGCTTTTTATTGATTTAGATTTCTTAATATAAATGCCATATGAAAAATTAGAAAAGGAAAATATAAGAAAAGAAACAGTGACTAGACATTACACTAGGCACCTAACTGCGGGTATATCATTCAGTCTTCACAACCTTTATGATGGGTACCGTTAATCTAATCTTATAGATAAGTTAACAGTATCAGGGAGGTTAACAACCCCCATTCTGCCCAAGTTCCACACCCCACGATCCTTCAAAACACAACCAGACTTTGAAGAAATACCACATTTTTTCATGAAAAAAGTAAACTAAAAATCCAAGTCATCTTAGTTATATTAAGTTCAAAGCCAGGTGGATATTCCACATGTGCAGGTGATACTGGAGAACGTGAGCGCGAGTATCAGCTTCAAGACAGCTCCTCAAATACCTGATACTACACTCTTCCAGAGGCTGCAACATACAGGACAGAAAGCAATCTTTCTAGGAATTCAACAGGTTCCACAAGATTTCTCCCCAGGCTTAGAAATGTATCACTTTATTCATGTGAAAACAGGAGGAATAAGATATGCCTCAAAATATCCCTTTTCCAATTAAAAATCAAATGCCTTACTCTCCCTGGACTCTTTGAAATTTTACCTTATTTGAAGTCTTTCTGTAAAACTCAAGTGAAAATGTATCATGGTAACTCCACCACACCCCATGTGGGGTATGCTCCAAGATCTCCAGCAGATGCCTCAGACCACCTCCTACTACACAGACTGTCTTTTCTACATGTATATACCTACAACAGTGCGACCTGTAAATTAGGCACAGTAAGTGATTGGCAACAGTACTTAGTAATAACAAGGCACTGTAACAGAAGTTACGTGACTGCAGTGTCTGTCTCCATCTTTCACATTACTATATTATAAACTCATCCTTCCAGTGATGATGTGAGTTGATAACACACCTGTGTGATGACGTCACCATACTATTCTGAATAGCACATAATTTAAAACTTACAGATTTTTTTTTCGGGAATTATCCAGTTAGCATATACAGTCAACACACTGTAGTTGACCGTGGTAACTTAAATTTCAAAAAATGAAACCCAGATCAGGGGAACTCCTGTGTTAAGTACCGTGCGCTAACTGCGCAATTGGAACCAAGGGACTACTGCAGCAGCAATGTTAATCAATTAGCTTTATTTTCACACGTGAAGCAGCCTTCACATTCCAAGAGGAGCTTACATTCATCGCAGCACTGATTTTGGCAATGGTCTCATCGTCTGTTGGGAACTGGTATATCTGGATGCCATTACTGATCAATTCACTCATGAGCTTCACCTTAAACTTCTGTAATTCAGTTCTAGAAATAGTATCTGCTTTTGCAATCACAGGTATAATGTTCACCTATTAAGAAAGAAAAAAAATGTCAAAGTTGAGGATTTGTTTTATAATCCTGTAGTTATGTTTTCACATAAAATCATTCAGTCTGTGATAACGAACTTCCTTACCCCAGACCAGGGATTAGCAAACTATGATCTACCTCATTATGAGCTTCTGTGTGTGTGGCTATGAATGTGTAGAAAGTCCAGAGCCTTACACCAACTTACATTCCCACTTAAGGTGGTGGGCTCAAAGTTGCAATCTTCCTGCCTCAGCCTCCTGGAGTACTGGGATTACAAGCTTGTGTCACCAAGCTCAGTTTTTATAAATAAAGATTTACTGGTAAAGCACTATGTCTGTCTATTTAGGTATTGTCTATGTCTGCTTTCTCAATGGAACAGTCAGAATGAGTAGCGGCCACTGTAGCCCCAAGGTCTTGCAGCACTGCAACCTGAAACTTTACAGAAATGTGCCGATCTCTGACTCAGACAATCAGTAGTACTCTCTCTCTCTCTCTCTCTCTCTCTCTCTCTCTCTCTCACATAACTCAGTCACACAAAAACCCATATACTCACAATCATTCCTGTAGATGGCCTTATAGTAAAAGCTTTCAACAGGAAGAGCTACTGTTAAGATTAATCTTTCATCTGAACTGACATTTAAAAGTCTCTTCTCTTTTTCCTCTTCCACAAAGTCTCTTACAACTGCATCACACACAAATTAAATGTCATAAACACGTAAAGTAATCTGCCCAGTTCCCTAATGATGTTAACTCCTCAATAAACCAGGCAAGCACTAGTTGGGCGATGATCCTCCCAACAAAGCTAAGAAACGGTTCTCTTTTTGCCTGTCTCAGGTGCCGCTCCACCCCCCTAACCCCCCCATCCCCCCACCCCCCACAGCGCCTCATCTGTGACACCTACCTAGGTGTCCTAGGGCGGAAACTACTAACACCAATTAAAAGTGCTCCTGACACGAAGGAGTGACTTCAGAATGACTCACACTCCCATCACAACCATAAAGGAGAAGTGGGATCGAAAAGGTGGTTCATAAATTTAGTCCTATCCAACATTAAGGTCTCTAGAAAAGACCAATGTCTCCACAATTTGGCATTAATTTTTAAATTTTTTAATCAAAAACCTGAGGCTAACCAGTCAAGGAGACACAATCTTCAGAATAATAAAAGTAATCTATTTTATTCTTAATTTTTGCTCTTTTCCAGTTTCACACTGATGTCCATCTGGTGTACTGGTCTTCCATGTGCTCCAAAAGAGATTCACGTGTTTTCAGGTATCTATAAAATTAATAGCAGAAAACTTCCAACATCTCATGTTTAGTTAAAAGCACATAAAAATTTTGATGCTAGGTTTTGGTTTCAATATTCTACACTTAAGATATTCAATAAAACAAGCCATATTAATCATTAATAGTTACTTTCACAGTAAACTACAGGAGCATAAATGCTATATTGTTCACACATCTATTAGAGGAAAGGAAAAAAAAATGTCCAAGATGGTCACTTCTTCCCATCTGTGTAAGACAAAGTTCCTTTCCAGGTCAAGTAGTCAAATACTTGGCTTCAGGAATAGAAGCCTGGGAACCTCACATTCCTCAGTGCTCTGTGCAAAGCAGGATCCCCCTATACATGCCAGGTGGCTTGGGGGAACGCTGCCCCTCCAAAATACTGGGTTACACAGCAATACAAACTGTTCCTGGATAACTCTCCCCAAAGACTTGAGGCCTACCTATGGGTGGGCTAGCCAGTATCCTCAGTATCAAAATTTGAATATTCTCAATTAAGACTGTGCTGATTAATTAAAAATAGTTCATAAGTAATAGAATAATAAGTTAACATTTCTTATGTGCCAGGCATTGTGGTAAAGCAGGTATGTCCAACCTGCGGCCACTAGTTGCCTGGTTCTCATTTCTTTGTGTGAAGAGGAATTGTCTTGGGCCATATATAAATATATAACTGCACCTAAGTAATAAAATTTCCTTTTTAAATTCACTATAACATTAAAAAACAAACAATGGCAAAAAAATAAATAAACCAATCACAGGTAATCATCATAGATGTTTCAAAGTGAGCTCATTATTACCATTTTTGGGAAGAAAAAAACTGAACCCTAATTAGTTTGCCCAGGACCACAGCTAGTATACAGTAAGGCTGAAGTTGAACCATGTAATAATCTAACTCCTCTCTATGATCTATTTTGTTTATTTTTTCTTTGCAGTGTTAGGGATGAAACCCAGGGCCACATGCATACAAGGCAAGTGCTTTACCACTGAGCTACACTCCCACCCCAACAAAATTATTTTTAATTTTCTTAGGTGAAATACTAGTATTATTAGTTTCTTTTTGGTTTGTTTTTTGTTTGCTTGCTTGCTTTTATGTTTTTGTTCTTGAAAAGGGAGTCTCATGAGGTCTCACTCTATAGCCCAGGCTGGATTCAAACTCCACGTCTCAAGCAATCCTCCTGTTACAGCCTCCAGGGAGACGGGGCAAACGACATCCACTGTTGTATCCCAAGACAACTGCCGACTTTACACTGGGATAGTGTATTGAGCCTGGTAGGTCTTGGCTAACTCTGAGCCAGTTCTAACACAAAATAAAGGAGGTAGATACTTGTTTTTACAAGACAGTTTATATTTTATCATAAAAAGTACATCTTTAAATCACCAAAACTAAAGATTATATATTTATATAC
The DNA here is from genome assembly GCA_004027205.1 of Ctenodactylus gundi. Lineage (NCBI taxonomy): Eukaryota > Metazoa > Chordata > Mammalia > Rodentia > Ctenodactylidae > Ctenodactylus > Ctenodactylus gundi. The sequence goes on along the minus strand of PVKB01000012.1, from coordinate 1,221,171 downwards.
TGTATTTTAAAAACCATGTTCTGTGACATTTAAGTTATACTCTGGCTGTTGAGAAGAAAGCTGAACCGACATGTATGCATGCCTACACATTTTTTCCATATCACATGCATAGCATAACAATGGCTTTATATACAGTCTCACTCAATCCTTAAGAGGCAATGATGGTAGATATCTCTTCTTAACAAGACTGTCCACTCGCTAAGCACTCTATCCACATGGATTAATCTAATGAGTTTTCAAAGCACCTTGAGCTAGTTATTCTCCCTACTTTATACATGAGAAATAAAAACTACTAAAGTTCAGAGGGTTACAGGCACTTGCCCAAATCAACAGCTAGCAAATGACAGAGTGAACACTTAACATCAGCCCCACGACAGGAAATTCTGCCACCCTTGCATCACTGCATCACACTTCTCTCAAGCTAACAAAAAGCTGCAGGCTCTCGGTTTACATTCCTTTAACAAATACAAACTTCCTACTATCAGACTCACTATGAGGATAAATGACTAGATGGTCAGATCATACCCAATCACATCTGATCAATGAGCAGCAATACAGAGTTTCATCGAAGGCTTGTACCAAAGGTAAGTCAACCGAGGTGCTGAGACTTTGCCAGAGCCTCATACTTTCCACACCTATGCTGATGAGTAGAACATCCATAGTTATCTGATGAAACGGGTCTTCAGGATTAGGAAAGCTGTATTCCTCACACCATGAGGAGTAACAGGGAAACGCTACAGATTTTTCTTTTAGTACAGATAAGTAGTATTTGATCATCCTTTAAATAGAAATAATTATCTGAAGTGAGTAAATTTATAGATATTTTTAAATAGCTCTCTGAATTTATATATAGCTTCTTGGCTCAAAAATTCAAAAGTAGGTTTATTGTTATGTTCAAATTATAACATATCTCATTATAATATGTGACAAAATATTATACTTTAATTTCTATCAGTGAAGTTCTTCCTTTCAACTAACAGTATCTTGAGATAAAATCAGTATCAAATAAATTCTACATAAAAAATGTAAAGAATACCCATGATCTGACATGTAAGTTACTAAACAAGGAAATACAATTTTATTTTAATGTTTCTTCTTTGAATCGCATCTTCCACACTGAATTTCTCTGGAAAATCAGGTAAGACAGAAACTCATCAGAAGTTTTAAAGATACACAGGATAAAAACAACAATACAGTTATTCATCTCTCATGAAGATATTTTAACAGTTCACAACACAGTAACATCTGATAAACTGAGTTCCTTCCTAACTTACCTTGCTGTCCAGGTTCTTCATGGTTAAGAGATCGAGTGTCTTCAGAGAGTGGCCTGTTGGGGTAATGAAGTAGAGGCACACGTGGATGCGAGAATCATGGTAACTGAAAAGAGAGCGCTTAATCTTCAATTCTTCTTGGAGATAGGCCTCAAACTGAGCATCTATGTAGTCAACAATGGGTTGGTAGCTGAAAAGACAATTATTTAAATACTTAATACAACATATCTTGGCTACCTTAGCAAGGTATCTGTATAAGTCTAAAGTATGTGATCAGCATTTTTATCAATTAATAAACAGCTGATACCTATGATTAGCAGGTAACTTAGTGAAAGAATACAACATACAGAACTTGCACACACAAGGTAATATTTCAACCTATCAGGATGTCTATACTTACAATGGTATTGAATTTACAATGACTCATTCCCATAACCATTTACACATGGGTTCCAACAAAGGTACTCACCCACATGTGCCAGACTGCTAAAAGAAGACAGGAGTCTAATTTTTAACCAAAGTGGTACAAAGCTTATCATTTAACTAAATGAAAAAAGGTACTCATGGTAACTAAAAATATATTGACACCAAAGACTCATGGGAAGCCATGAAAAGCATCAACACAGTAAAGAGGAAAGGCAAGTACAAGCAGGGAGTATGTTAATACTGAAGGTATTGCTGGCATAGTTTTATTTTAAGTTAATTATAAGCAAAGGCAAAGACAGGCACATCTCTGCCCCCAGCCCTTGCTTAGCTAGCCTGTCCCTAGAAGGCTATCATCTTCCCTGTAGCTGGCTGAGGCATTCACCTCCAGGATGCAAACCAAATCAGTGCATGTGCAGAGAGCTAGCATCAGGGCAAGATTGGTTATGCAAATCCCCCTTCAATCTGATATGTTAATTAGTGACCATGCAATTCATCATTCTACTCTTAACTATCTTCATTAAATAAATCTTGGCGCTAAGATAAAAAAGAATGAATAACAACAAACAGCTCCTGCTGCAAAATTCCTGGGCACCTCTGTAATCACACCTGTCATTCCACGAAAGAGCACTGCCTTGTATAAGTAATGCACTAAATAAAGTGGAGAGAACTAGATTCTTCTACTGAGTTGCCTGACTATTCTAATCCCTGAAGATTATGGTTTCTTTTTCTGTTGGGTTGGTTTGGGTTTTTAGTTTTTGGCAAGTTGCAAACTAAGTGGTTCATTTGCAAAAAACAGAGGGGTATAAGTTTCTGTTAACTGCAAGGGGGTCCACAAAGGGTGCCCTGATGTCCTCTTTTAAGCCTATACTTTGCCTTGAAGACAGTATCTTAGCATAATTCCTCCCGAACCTAAAAATTCACTTCATTATCTGAACAAGAATAATGAACATTTGTAAATGATCCTTAGAAAACTAGTCTCATGACTCCCTTTAAATAGTAAAAATTAATCTTTAAGTACATACATATTTGACATAAGAATTCCAAAGAAGTATTTATTAAATATTTAAAATAGGTAACAGGATCTACTATATGAATTGAATAATCATGAAAGTTCCTCTATCTGAATACCCTGCTTTATGATTTTCAAAATTAAATATCATAAACACTTTTTACAAAAAGGAACCTTGGGATGGAGGAATACCTCAGAAGTTAGAGTGTTTGCCTAGCAAGAACAGGGCCTTGAGATCAAGTCTCCAGCACTATGTAAGCCAGGTGCAGGGGTACATACCTGTAATCCCAGCACTCATAATTATGATGCAAGAGGATTACTGGGGTGTGGGGGAATCATTCCATAGTAATCTGCTCTAGGTTTCCACCTCTAGTTAACAGCAGACACATCTTGTCTTTGCTGGACTTTTTATTACTGCTAGAATCTCCCTACTTGTTATTGGTCTATTTAGGGTTTCTATAGCCTCTTGGTTCAATACTGATAGATATTAGAGTTTCAATAGATGTTACAGTTTAAGCACTCCCTCAGTATCTAAAACATTCCTTCAGTATCTCATATATGTGGAAGGTGACCGGACTGTGAGGGCACTATACTCATCTGCAAGATTAACCCAGTGATGATTTCACGTGCTGTCAGGAGGTAGGGCCTGGCCAGACAGGTGAGTCACTGGGTAGATAACCTGGAAGGATACATTCTTGTCCCCAGTTCTTCTTTTCTCTTTGGTTCCATGTAGTAGTGGACAGCTTTCCTCCACTTGCATTTCCACTATGTACGGACTAATATCTCTGAAACTGCAAGCTCTGATAAACCTCTCCTCTTTAATTTCTGAGTCTGAGTGTTGGGTTCTGCGTCCAGTAACGCAGAAGTGACTAAGGCAGTAGGTTATATATGTGGATATTAACCAGAAATTGGTCCATTTCTTATAGATTTTCCAATTTGTTCACAATAAAGCTTTGAAAATATTCCCTAGTGGTCCTTTTAATTTTAGTGTTGTCAAATACCCTTTTTCATCTTTACTTTTATTTATTTGGGTATTTTTAGACTCCAAAAGACTCTTAAAAATTGATAAATTCAGCAAAGTGGCAGGATACAAAAACATATAAAAATAAATTAGCTTTTCTGTACACTAATAATGAATTTGATGAGAAAGAAGTTAGGAAAGCAAACTCATTCACAGTATCCTCAATAAAAGAAAATTTAGGAATAACCCTAACCATGAAGGTGAGAGAAACCCCTACAATGAAAATTACAGCACAGTGAAGAAAGAAATTTTCATGAAAAAGACACTGCGAGATGGAAAGACACCATGTTTCTGAATTGGGACAACTGATATTATTAAGATGGTCAAGCTACTCAAAGGGTAGATTCAATGCAATCCAAATCAAATCAACAGCCATTCTTCACAGAAACTAGAAAAGACAATTTTAAAATTCATCTGGAAGGACTAATGGCTCCAAATTTCCAAAGCAATCTACAGCAAAAAGAGCAACGTTGAGGCATCTCAATATCTGATTTCAAAATATACTGCAACATAGCCACAGTAACAAACATAGCATCATATTGGCCTCAAGCAGGCATACACAACCGATGGAAAAGAAGAGAGCTCAGAAGTGAATCCACACATCTACAGCCAACTGACTCTCAACTAAGGTAACCAAAAATATACACTGGAGAAAAGATAGGCTATTCAGTAAACAGCTCTCCAAAAAATAGATCACCACATGTAGAAGACTGAAATTCTTTCCCTGTACAAAACTCAACTCAGTATGGATCACAGATATTAATGTAAGACTGAAATTTTGAAACTCTTAGGGAAAATAAAGGAAAATACTCCAATATATTAGCACAGGCAGTGATTTCCTGGGTAGGATTCTAATAGCTCAAAAAAAAGCAAAAATTGACAGAATGATACCAAATCGAACAATTTCTGTGCAGCAAGGAAAGTCAGTAGAATAAAAAAAATAAAAAATTAAAACCTACAAAATGGCAGAAAAAATCTTTGTCAGCTATTCATTTGACAAGAGAGTTGGTAATATCCACCAACATAAAGACCTCAACAATAACAAAAAACTAATCCAAAGAATGGATAAATAATCTGAACAGATACTTCTCAAAAAATACAAATGGCTATAAGTATATGAAAAATGTACAATATGTTCACCTATGAGGGAAATGAAGGTCAAAATTACATTAAGATTCTATCTCATCCCAGTCAGAATGGCTATGATCAAATTAAAAAAAAAAAAACTGCTGGAAGAAGGTGGAGAAAAAGAAACCCTTCCTATACTCTTGGTGGTAGTGCAAAGTGTGCAGCCACCCTAAAAAACAATACAAAAGTTCCAACTAAAAACACTGCCGTGTGATCCAGCTCCTCCATTCCTGGGTTACTTATCTGAAGGAAATGAGGCCACTAGACAAAGCAGATACTTACAAACCCATACTTATTAGGGCACGTGTGGTGGCTTGGATCTGGAATGTCCTCCAAAAGCCGACCAGAAAGTGGCAGATCCCTGGGGCACACCTGGAGGGTGGACACTAGCTCCACCCTTCCTTCTCATCTCACTTGGCTTTCTGCCTGCCCTCCCATGAACAGCTTACCTCCAGCCAGACTCTGCATGTGCTTCCACCACTGCCAGCCACCTATGAATGGACCGAGACCTTCTGAAACTGCAAGCTAAAATAAACTTTTCATCCCATAAGTTGTAGATGTCAGATATTTGGTCCCAGCAGCAGAAAAATAACTAAGACAGCAATATTAACAACAGCTAAGATACAAAATCAGTTGAAGTATCAGTCAATAGATGGATGAATACGGTATAGATACACAATGGAGTATTATTTAGACATAAGGAAGAATGAAAACTTTGTTTTGCAGAAAAATGGAACTGGAGGATATCATAGTAAGCAAAACAAGCCAGACACAAAAAGATAAGCATATGTTTTTCTCTCATAAGTTGAAAAAAGACAACTTAAAAGTCAGAGGGAAAAAGAAGAAATGGGAAGACAGAAAATGGCAAAAGTGGGCAGAAAAGAATGCAGACATAGGAACATGCATGCATGGAAATGTCAGATTGAAAACCCATAATGTGTATTTAAAAACACTGTAAGTAAAAAAATCAAATTCAGCACATTATAAAGAATGCTACATATGATCCAACAATGGTATACAAATTATAAGATTAACTTAAAAACAGAAAGATCAACTATAATAATTGACCTTATTAAAAATTAAAAGGGGAGAGAAAAAAAATCACAAGAAGTTACAGGTATAGCAATGCCTGGTTATAGCTCGTGTAAATCCCTGAGTTCAATCCTCAACAGAAAAAAAAGAAAAAGGAATCGTACTTTCTCCACAGTGCAATAAACAAAAAATACTCACTATCAAAAAGTACATTTTCACTAGTAAAATAAAGGAACTGTTTTATTCTATCTAAAACAAACTCCAACCCAACCAAAGAAATAAAAACCAAAGTAAATATAACACATGTAAAAAAAAAAAAAAGCTTTGCCTCTAAGATGAGGAGAAGGCAAGGATTCCTCTATCACAACATCATAACAAAATATTCCAAAAAAAAGCAAGTCTTCCTTAGTATAGTTCAGCATTAACAAACTGAAAGAAAAATGAAGCCTGTCTCCAGCCAAGATTGAGTAACAGTAACTGGACTTACTCTCCCACTTAAACCTATAAACTAGGACAAAATATATGAAAAAAAGCATTTTGAGACATAAGCCACCAGGCAGTATAGAACTGTGCTCAATAAGAAGGGAAAGAAAGGACGGGAACCATTCAATTCCCTCTGCTTCCACTGGAAACAAGTTTCCTGGCAGAGAGCAGAGAAGCAGCAGGAACCTGATGTCCTCCCTGAGTTAGGGAGTCTAGAACGGCTGAACGCTCTGGACAGGACACTGGAGCGCACAGAGCTGCACAGACAGAATATGCTGCAGATCCAGAGAAGTCCCTCAAGCTGTGGCTGCGTGTAGAACTGCACAGCATGAGAATTAAGACCCATAGTCAGGGCCACTTCCTACCTAGAGATGCAGTGGTAGTCACACACCTGGACGCCAGTCAAACTCATTTTGAACACTTAAGATCAGGAAATCTGAAACTAGGCATGGAGACACCCACCTGTAATCCCAACAAAAGCATTTAAATAGGTCTGGGAAAATGCCTAATTCACAGCAATGGCTCCTTTAGGGGGAGAGAGATGGAACTGGGCTGGAGGACAGCTGAAGTGGGTCCCAAGAGGTCTATACTATGTGACACTGTCACCCACTGGCAGCTCTATATACAACTTGATCAGCTAGTAGAAAACAATCCTGCAAATAAATTAATTGGAAAAAAGATGAATAGGATCTATTTTCACAAGGCTCAAATAAATCATTTCTTCACATTGAAGGCAGAATATAGTACAGAAAAGGCTATATATACTTCTCCAATTAAGAGTCAATTTGTACAAAATGTCTTCCCTCTAGAAAAACTGCCGACAGTCATGAAAATATATACATTTCAAAATATATAAAAGAACAAAGTATTGCTTTACCCTAATCCATTTTCTCTTTTCTTTCACAGTTCAAATTTGATATAGAATCTATAATTAATCTTTACAGTACTATAGGAGAAAACACACAAGAAATGACCAAAGATAAAATATGAGTTAAAATTTCACTATCAAACTTTTCTATAATGCTTAAAAATGTAATCAGCTAGTTTAGGCAGACTTTAGCAAAAAAATTAATATACCATGTATTTGGCCATTGCATATATCTGTCTTTATATGTCTTGTATTTTTCCCCCAAGTCCTACCTGAAAACTAGTATTGATCATTGAATATCAGGAAATAAAACTATTTTTGCTTAAATACATATTTTAATAATGTGATTCAAATAATTCCAAAGAAAGTAGGCAACTGGATAAAAATGCCAATTTAATACAAAGAAAACACTGCTTAACTGTTAAAAAAAAAGATGTCTAGGAGAAAAGGTAGAAGAAAGTCAAATTAAAGCTCAGGAGATAAGAAATCAAATTCCTTGATCCTGAAACAAGAAAACATCTATATTATAAGAAGAAAACACATACCTCTCCTCTTTGTTTATTTGGTCACCAAATCCCATTGTATTCACAATGGTCAATTTCAACCGAACGTTACTTTCCTGGAGTTCATACGTCTGAGCTTTAAGCTTAACATCTGGGCAAAAATGTGAGCATTCATGTTCTTCAAAATTAGTGTTAAACAATGTATTAATCAGTGTTGATTTTCCAATTCCAGTCTCTCCTGAAAAAAACAAAGCTACATTTTCACAAGTGCATAGCATGGCTGAGAAGTAACTGTAAACTCCTAGAGTGGTTCTGAGGATCTTAAATATTTCAATGACTAGACTGTGCACAAAAGAAACACATGCTAAAGTTGGTCTTCAGACCTATGCAGACCAGAGAAATGGGTATTTATGTTAAGAGACTCAGAACTCAGGAAAGCACCAAAACGCTCACAGAAACAAACAAAAGGTTTAATGCTAAAAAAAAAAAAAAAAAAAAAAAAAAAAAAAAAAAAAAAAAAAAAAAAAAAAAAAAAAAAAAAAAAAAAAAAAAAAAAAAAAAAAAAAAAAAAAAAAAAAAAAAAAAAAAAAAAAAAAAAAAAAAAAAAAAAAAAAAAAAAAAAAAAAAAAAAAAAAAAAAAAAACCAGGATTTAAATAATTGAGAAAATCCCTGGGATTGTGTTCTCAAATTGATAACAGAAGCCTCCTACTGCTCATACAAAGAATGAAGAGCCTAGGCACATTAGGAGAAGGGCCCAGGGAGAGCCAGCAGCTCGCACTCACCCACACAGAGGATGTTAAAGCAGAAGCCTTGCTGAATGGATCTGCTGACCAGCTGGTCAGGCAAACTGTCAAAGCCAACATGGCCACACATCGTCAAGGAGCGAATATTTTCTCTTTTCTGAAGGAAAACAAAAATGAAGACAACAATTAAAATAACTTGACAAAAAATAGGACATAGGAGCACTTGAAGGGATAACTATAATTTACCAACAAAACTGGAAATTCCACAATCATTACCCCTAACCTGAGATACAAGCTATTAATTCTGTCAGGAAAGTTAGTGTTTACACCCCTCCACACACACATTTCTTGTTCCCTTCAAACAAGAGTCTAATCGAATTTATAACGTTAACACATTTGATATCCAAAATGTCTAAATAAATTATGGCATACACATTCGCAAAATGGAGAATTTAAAGTCATCAAATACGTTTATAATACATTCGTGATGACTTGAAGAACGCTACATTGAAGTGTCAAGAGTTCAGATGTGACACATACCTGTCACCCCAACAACACCAGAGAGGCTAAAGCAGGCGGATGTCGAGTTTGAGGGCCAGCCTGGACTAGAAATACTGAATTGGCAGATAAATATGAACTTTAAATAACCATAACAAATATGACAAAGAACCTACAGGAAGCTGTACTTTAAACATTCTAGAAGGCTGAGGCAGGAGAATCAAAAATCTGAGCCCAGTCTGGGCAACTTAACAACTTAGAGAGATCTTGTTTCAAAATAAAACAGGAAGGGACTGAAAGAGAGATCAGGGAGAAGGCCCCGGGTTTCATCCTCACAACAGAAGAAGAACAAAAAAATTCTGGGCTGGAGGAATGACTCAGGAGTTAAAGCGCTAAGTCAAGCACTAAATACTTGAGTTGATTACCCAGCACCACATAAGCCAGACATGGTGGCACTTGGGAGGCTGAGGCAGGAGTCCAAGGCCAGTCTGGGCTCCACAGTGAGTTCAAGACCAGCCTGGGTTACAGAGCGAGACCCTGTCTCAAAAAAAAAAAAAAAAAAAAAAAAAAAAAAAAAAAAAAAAAAAAAAAAAAAAAAAAAAAAAAAAAAAAAAAAAAAAAAAAAAAAAAAAAAAAAAAAAAAAAAAAAAAAAAAAAAAAAAAAAAAAAAGAAAGAAAAGAAAAAGAAAAAAGTCTACAGGAAAAAAAATGGATAAAGTGGTGACATGGTAGGGAATGAGAGATATGAAGCTCTCAGTAACAACAAGAAATCCACAAATGGAGATTCTGGAATGAGAAAATAAAAAATATGAAGTAAAAAAATATTTTAAAGTATTAATACACAACGAAATATTTAAGTAACAATCTAAGTTAAGTATCTTTATGCAAAATCCCTCACAGAGGGAAATGGTAAAACTCTAATACCCTCAGAGCAGCAAAGCAACTGGTGGGGGCACCAACGGCGCCCTACTCTCTGTCACCCTAGGCGCTCTGCTCCCGTCATACTTTACCTACAACTCAGCAGCTCAGCAAAAGCAACGCTAGTCCATCAGCAGAATGCTGTTGAGGCACTTGGTGTTTTAATTTGTTTAATGCCAAAACAAAGACTCCAAACATAAATAACAAATGGGGAAATTAAGAGGAAAAATGCTTAATATCAAAAAGGATAGGGACGTTCAACAATTACTCAATCTATCACTAATGTTTCACTTAAATCCACAAGAAAGTTAATACATGTTCAAGGCAAGTATAAACAAAAAAGCCTCTTCCACAAAAGTCTGCGAATCTCCAAGTTATTTTGAAATCAGTAATGAAAGAACAGTATCTATATAAAAGACACACTCACTCTCTGTTCATCATCCAATAGTTGTGAGGATACAGGCTCAACTTTCGATGCCATATGAGACTGAAAAAGCTGAAAAGAAAAATAAATTTAAATAAAAGATACACTAGCCCACAAATCCTTACATAAACAATATATGTACGTTAGAAATGGATTCTAATATCATCATTACCACCAAGTCTATTCTTCCAAGTCTATTCCATGAACTCAATTGGGCTTTCTCCAGCTTAACTAAATAATAACATATAACATTCAACAAAGTGGAAATAAATATCTCATTCGACTCTTCTTGTTACCTTTCCAAAAAAAGTTAAAAGTCATCACATAAGAGTGATACAACAAGGGCAGGAGGAATAGTACTATGGTTAGAGCTCTTGCCTTAGCAGGCTCGAGGCTCTGGGTTTGATTCCCCAGCACCACATAATTCAGGCATGGTAGAGCATGCCTGTGGTTCCACCGCTCAAGAGGCTGAGGCAGAAGGACTGCTGTAGGCTCAAGGCAGCCTGGGCTACATGGTGAGCTCAGGAGCAGCCTGGACCACAGAGCGAGAACCTGTCTCAAAAAAAAAAAAATAAGAGTGATACATGCACACCCTGGTTTACAGCAGCATAACTTACAAGAGCTAAATCTTGAAAGCAGCCAGTATGTCTGTCCATCAACAGATAAGGGATAAAGAAGATGTACCACGTTTATACAATGGAATATTTCTCTGCTATAAAGATTAATATGAGTCATTTGTAGGAAAAATGGATGCACTTTGAGACCACCATGCTTAGTAAAATGAATCAGACACAGAAGATAAATATTACATGATTTCTCTAACATGAAAAAAACAAACTATAAAAAAGAGAAAGGGCAAAATAAAAGAGAGATGGAAGAAAATAGGAAAATAAGACTTTTGGAGGGGGAAAGGGAATGTGGGGAGAGGATGTGGGAAGAAGGAAGAGAAGTAAAAATAATCAAGATGCAAGATGTATATGCAAATTCTCAAGCTAAATATTAACATGAATATATTAAATATAACAAATATGTACTAATAAAAAGAGTAACTTGGCAAAAAACATATGCAGTAATACACTTACTTATACATGCAGACACAGAGAATTCAGTAAAATCATTTATAAGGAAGAGGGTAACAAGTGCTTTTATTTAAGACTTATATACTTTATGTGCCAATGTGGCACTAAAAATTAGTTATATTCAACTACAGCAGACCAGGGGAAATAGAGCTGCTAAGAATGCTTCAATTACAGCATAGCTAGAAAAGCATAGCTTTTAAAATTTGAACAAGTACCTTGGTCACTCAGTTAAAATAAAAATAACTATCATTAACAGAACTCCTGTTACATGTTCATCACTCTGCTAACTCATTAAATAATTTCCTTATTTAACACTATTAACGTATCTGAGCTACACATATTATTCTTCCTATATGTGAAGGTTAGGAATCAGAACGCCTGAGTATAATCAAGCCACTGGGCTACAGGCATGGGTCTGACTTGTCTGCAAAGCTGGTGTTCCTTTTCCTGTCCAAAGGATAAACCAAATACAGTCACTGTTTTCAATGGTAGAGAATGAGGCAAGAGCAGTGGGTACAAGAGAAGTTGTACTAATATCAAGGCACTACTATCCTACTCTTGACTGCAGCATGAATTACTGAAGAAACACAATTTTTTTTGAAAGTAGTATGAAAGTGTAGCTCAGTAGTAGAGCGTTTGCTACCTTAACACGAGCAAGGACTTGTATTAATCCCCAGGACAGCAGCTGGGAAGGAAGGGAGGAAGGGAGGGAGGGAGGGAAGGAGGGAAGAAAAGGGAAAGAGGGAAAATTTTAGTATAAATGTAGCTGGGTTGGAATATTTTATATTCATTCATCATTAAACTTTAACAAAAGCTGGATTAAATTTATCTTATCTAACTAAGTTCATGTCAAATATCTCCTTTTATTTATTCATTTATCTACCAATCCAACAGCTTACTAAACCATATTTCATAAAATCCAATCACACGCTACCATTAGACAAAAATGACAGCAACTTTACCAGTAATTTTGTAAAGTTTGTCATTATAGCTCTGTTGCAGAGAAGGGGACACACTGCAGCTTCAGGAATCCGATGTGTGACGTAACACCTACAGGCGAACCCTCTTTCCTGCCTAATTCTCATCCTCACTGCCTACTTTCTCCACAGACGGAATTCCCTCTCCTGGCTGGTGCACAGGAAGCAGGAAGCGGGCCCCAGGGTGTGACTGCTCCAACCCGTCAGCCTGAGCCCAGTCAGCGCTTCACAGCAGGCGGCAGCTCACGCCCCACGGAGCAGGCAGCTCTGATTCTCAGTAACTTTCCAACACGTCAAAATCTGTGTCCCTGGCCCATTTCAGTTCCTGGCTTTTCCCTGGGACAGCTCCTTTCCACAGACAGACGCCAGGTGTTTTAATACACTCTGCTGCCTGTTGATCTGAGATGGTGCAAGAGTCTAACAAAGTCCAGGAAAAGTCAGATTTCCTCAATTCACGGCACTAAAAATTAACTTCTAGAACTTAAAAAAAAAAACTAGGTGTAATAATGAAGCCATAAAAGAACTTGGAGAAAATTTAGATGCATTTTTTTTTTTCATCTTTAAAGACCGAAAGACATTCTGACTTCACAGGCACTTCAGAGGCAGTGGGCTGCTTCCTGCAGTGGGTGGGGGCTGAAGATAATGATCTTTTAAGTTTTCAGTTCTTTTCCACTTAGATTTTTATGGCTGTAACTTGGAGAGAGAAACCACGACAAGACAAAACGTGACAAGGTGAGGAATGAAGAATGAATCACAGAAACTACAAGTTCAGGCTGGGTAGGATACGGAAAGGCACAGGAAAGTGTATATTGTTGATGCGGACAGATTCCAAAGAACTAAATCCCAAGGTTTACGGAAATGAAAAGTAGACTCTGACTCCTGGGAGAGGGGACATGCTTTATGCAGGCAAAATGACAGCAAAGCCTATGGCATTTACTTACTTAGCGAGCCCAGGAAAAGCAAATGAGGGAGGAGCTGGAGAAAAAGGGAAGGCAGAAGCAGTTACTTACTAAAAGGACTTAAGAATGACAAAGCAGATTTGGAGAGAAAAGAATACTGGGAGGTCAGGGGGAAGTTTACTCCACAAGTGAACACAGTACTGTATTTACTAAAAAGCCTGACATTTTACCCCAGAATAACAGGCCCCAGGGGCTGCGGATCAAAGCTGAATGGACATCCTTGCAATTTAAACTTCTGTACATGCAGGAGACCTAGCATACAACCCCATAGAAGACATAGTAAACGAACTCTGTATAGTCAGAAGGCACTGTGAAGGAAAGACAGGCACTATGAGCACAACGAGCTCTGCAAGGAAGCCCCAGTTGACACAGGAAAGGAAAGGGACTCAGTACAAAGTTCTCTGCACACAAGTCACAGAAAGCACACCAAAGAAAAGGCTGAGCTGAGACAAGGAGGAGCACAAGATGTCCCAGCATGGGCATAAGATGCAAGTATACCTGGTAGAGTTGGAAAGCTGCAATGAACTCTATTGTGTCAGCCTAAGAAAACCTCTGTTTAAGTGTGAGGACAGAGCGCACTGGAGGTGCGGTCCTGTCTGCCTTGGAATGACTTCATGAGCACCTCCATCTGTCTTATACTAAGGTCACTAGGTAGATGTTATCAGAAAGCACAAATGGAAACACACATCGATCGCATGGGTTTGATGCAATTTTGGAAATATAGCAGTCTTCCCCGTGATGTGTGTGGAGGATATGCTCCAAGATCCCTAAGGGTAAATTAAACTGTGCCACGGGTAGCACCAAATCCTACACAGCAGGACCTTTCCTATCTCAAGGAAGCCCTTACTGTACTATGTGTTCTAACTTTGGCAGTTTGAGGTGTTACAGTTAAACTAATACAAATTTCTTTTTACTCTTTCACAATTCCAGGTGATTTGTTCTTAGCCACAGATCTTTATATCCTCAGCACACGGTTTCTTTTCTTTATTTTGTGTAGGTCTTTTTCACTTAAAGGAATCCACTTACACTTCTCTTTGACACATCTGAAATGCCAGCATCACTACTTTGGACGTAAATGCCAGGATTAAGTAAAAGAGGGGTTACTTAAACACGAGCACTATGACACCTGACAGTCAGTCTATTAACCTACATGGCTAGGTGTCTAGAGATGGGCCACGTAACATCCAGGATATACTAGGTCAAGGGATCACAGTAGTCCTGGGTAGGACAAGGCAGAGTAACCCACTAGAGTCTATCAACCCACTCATGGTAACTTGCAATTTAAAATATGAATTCTTTATTTCTGAAATCTTCCATTTAATATTTCTGGACTGTGGGTGAGCAATGGTAACCTCAGAAAATGAAACCACAGGTAAGGAGTGTTATGGTTTGGATCTGGAATGTCCCCCCCAAAATTTCAGGTATGTGAATGTTGCAGAATGCCTATGGAACCATATACTACTAAAGGGTGCAGCCTAGCCAGGAGGGGTGAATTACAGATGTGTGGCACACTATAGACGGCAGGCATGTGGTGCATTAGGGGTGTACAGTAGATTACGGGAGTACAGCACATTACTGGATGTGTGACCTGGAAGGGGTGGATTACTGAGCTTAACCCAGAAGAGGCAGATCACTGAGGCTTGACCACAAGAAGCAGATCACTGGGACATGATGTGGAATGATATATGCTAATGCCGGCCTTCCTCTCTCACTTGGCCTTCTGACTACTATGCCATGAAGATCTTTTCTCCAACTAGCTTTCACCATGTGTTTCCACCTTGGCTGGCCACCTATGGACAAGGTGAGATCTTCTGAAACTGTGAACTACAACAAATCTTTCTTCCCTTAAATTGTAGATGTTGCATACTCTGTCCCAGCAACAAATAAGTAACTAATACAAGGAGTAACAACCCTGCTGAATTTAACCCTTTTTGTGGATTTTGTATATATTGAATGAGTATCCCCATCCCCTGACTATAGCATCTGATTTATCCCGTGAGCTCAAAAACACTTTTTTGAGTATTTTTGCTAAAATTCAACATAATGGTAAATTAACTATCATATGGGGTGGCCAGTTCAAGCCCAGACAGAAAAATTTTAGCAACTTAGTAAGACCGTCTCAAAAAATAAGAAAAAAGGCTGGGATATATACTTCAATGTAAAGGCCCTGCATTCGTTCTCCAGTCCCATCATAAAGAAAAGAATCAGTCAAACAAAAATCAGATTAAAATACTGTTATTAAATGTATAAAATAATTCAAGTATCAACTTTTTGTGGATTTTGAACACACTTTAAAAAACAGAAATCTTGAAATCAATTAATGAAATTAATTGGACCACTTGTACATAGTTTCTTTTAGGACAAAGCAGGTTAAAAAAAAATAAAGCACATACTGTGAAAACAAATGATAAACACAATAGAGAAAAATAAAACAGAAAAAGGGGACAAACAGTATGGAGGTGGCTTGGGCAAGGGGTCTGATGTGATTCTGAGCAAGGTGGCTAAGGAAGGCCTTGATGGAAATTAGCAATTCAGCAAAGACCTGTAGGGGTCAGGGAAGCAGAGAAGAGGGAGGCGGTATGAGAATAAGAACACTCTAGGCAGAAGAAAAAAAAAAAAAAAAACTGGAGACCTGAAGGCAGATACGTGCCTGGTGAGCATGAGCAGAAAGCAGAAAGGAGGCCATGGCAGCCACAGCAGGTGGGGTAGTGAGGTAGGAGTGGTCACAGAGCAACAAGTGCCCGAGCACACATGGCTGTTAAGATTTCTGTTAAGGACTTGCTACAGTGGTTTGCATCTGGAATATCTCCCCAAAATCTCATGTATTTTAATGTTCTAGATTGCCTATGGAACCATGTGCTGTTGGGAGATTGGGGCCTGGTCTGGAGGGGTGGATTACAGGTGTATAGACTGGATTACAGTTGAGTAGTGGGGGCTTATTACACCTTCCACACCTGGATCCGGGAGGGCTGATCACTGGGATGGGACCTGGAGGCATATTTATATGCGGCTATGTTCCTCTCAGGCTAGATGAAATTGGACTTGACAGGACTAGGCTTCCTATTTGTAGTGTTGTGAAGAGCTGACTCCACCTCTGCCTCTGTCATGCGCTTCCACTGTTCTTGGCTGCCTTTGAGTAAAGTGTGACCTGAAACTGTGAGCTAACATAAACCTCTCTTCTCCTAAATTTCTGGGTGTAGGGTACTGAGTCACAGCCACAAAACAGTAACTAAGACATTGGTTTTGAAACTTTTTTTGGCATAGGAGCGTCATGGACTCGGTTTTAAGAGATTTGCTACAGCCATTATGTTGAGAGTAGATCAAAATATGGCAAACAGAAACAAAGTTAGTTGAGAGTACACTCATTAATCCAAAAGAGACCGTGGCAGCCATGCAAGATGATGTGGCTGAAATCTAGATCCACTTCAAAGGTCGAACCAACAGGACTTGCTGAAGGCTCAATGTGGGATGAGAGAGACAGTAAAGAAAATGTTTCCAAAGTTTCTGGCCTGAGCAAAGAGGAAGATGGGCTTTCATTCATTGGGATTGGAAAGACTGAACGGTAGGAGTACTGGAGGAAAATGGGGGATTGCTTTCAGGCATGTTATAGCAGAAAAGCTTATTAGACATCAAAGTGAAGATAGTGTGTAGATAGAAGATAGCAACAAGAGTCCAGAGATAACAGGAGTGGAGGTAGAAATCTGAAGTCACTGATACATGGCCAAAACTAAATGCTGTGTGATGAAGATGAAATCAACTAATAGTGAGGGTATAAAGAGCTAGAGAACTGAGAAACAACAAGTCTAAGAAACCTAGAAGGATAGCCAAGTGGGTAATAGAGTCCTGGAAGCCAAGTGAAGAAAGTATTTCTCAGGTAAGAAAGAGTACCAAAACCATAACTATCTCAAACATTTAAGTGGAGGAAGGATAAACTGTGGCACATTCATACAATGGGATAATAAAAAGACACATACAATGACACAGATTTGCTCCATTTAAGAAAGAAACCAGCTCAAAGGCCACAATAATCTCCTGCATGAAACCATGTGGGAGGCAAAAGCACAAGGGCAGGTCAGTGGCTGTCAGAGGAGAGTGGGAAGAAAAGCTGACTGCAGGGCAGACAAGGAACTTCTGAAGGGATGGAACTGGTGCTAGGTTGTGGTTACACAACTATATACATTAATCAATGTAGTTCGGTGGCAGCCCACCTGCTCATCATGGCAAGTGTGAGACCCTGGGTCTAATCCCCAGCACCACGACATACACACACATGCACCCCTACCTCACAGAAGTTCAGAGTAAAACAGGTAGATGTTATTATATATAAACTATACTTCAATAAAAAGTTAATTCATAAAAATGTAACAAATTTTTCTGAGAAAGTAAATATATGGGAGAGCAGTAGCTAACAAAACTGATGAAAATATCTGAAGATAAACTAAAAGATTATTATGTATAATTATTTGTAAACAACAATAAAAGAAAGTATACAGGGAAATACAAATGCAAAAAAAGTTTCTCCACATTGTTCAAACTATAATGCAACAGTATGTTCTCTGGCTTCCAGGGTGATGCTAAAGCTGCCATCTGTGATTCTTTTCTATACAAGAGAATCTCTGTTGCTATATGAGAAACAGCCTATCTTCCACCAAAACAGAGAGCCCCTAGAAAAGACCTCAATTACTCATGTCACAATGGAAAAGTTAGTATGACATCAGTATGAATGTATGGCTGGAAAAGGCTATTAGAGTTAACTGTTCCTATGCCAACAGAGGCAAACTGCTGGAACACCAAAGAACTGGCAAAGCCATATATAAAAGCCTGGGGCAAGGAGGTATAAGACTACAAGAACAAAAGAAGTATCTGTTCAGCTAAATGTTAAAAAGACTGCCTCTTACTTAAAAAGAGACAGAGAGAGGGGGGAAAAGAAAAAAGAAAAGAGTAGAGAAAAGAAAAGAACAATATTCAACTTAGAGTTTGGGAGGATATGATCAAATATTGATAATACAAGTAAAGTACTTGCCACCCTGAATGACTAGAGTATCTGATCATACTCATTACAACAGTGGACACAGAACCACAGAAGGCAAATCCACAGAAAAAATACACCTTAACTATTTTCAACATGTGCAAACCACATGACTAGATCAACAAAAATGTAAAATTATATTAAGAAAGCTGAAAGTAATGACTAAAGTTCCTTTTCACTAAAAAAATTAATGATTTAAGGCTATTTTTGTCAAGATAAATACAACTGAAAGGCTTCTTGTGATTTTTAAGTATGAATACACAGAGTCTAAGACAATACATCTTCCTTCTGCCTTAAATGCCAAGCTCGTTCTTCAATGTCTCAATTCTAAGCTAAAACAAAAGCAAAATACAACCAAGCTAAACAAACTCCCCCCAAAAGGAAATAAAAGAAAAAAGAATCTCTACTCATTTAAAGCTAGTATGAACATAACTGCATGATTAAACTGTATTTTCCACAAGGTCATTTTAATGATCTGCTTAGATTTTGAGAAAGCCTACACAGACATATAAACAGGCAACTTCCTGAGTAGGTCTGCCTTATATTTAACCTACAATGCATGCAGTATTTAGTCTGAAACTGTTTTCAAATACAGCAGCAGATTAAGAAGGAAGCAGATCTGCTGTCCTGCTTCCAGAGGGCTACTTCTGGATGTGGTGCTTTCCCTTTTTTGTTATTTAAGATTGGGTCTAACTAGGTAGCCCAGGCTGGCCTAAAACTGGTAATCCTCCTGTCTCAACTTCCAGAGTGCTGGGATGACAGCAGATGGTACATTCTCAAGAAAATGAAATCCACTCGGTTATTGGGTGAAAAAAAAAAATATTGGGTGAGTGCCCTACCCCTCAAAGCTCAACCAATCTGAAAAAAAAAAAGATTTAGGGTCAAAAAAGATCACATTCCTAACAATGAGAAACTGACTCTGAGGCTCAAATTCAGATTTTATTTTTTAATGGTCTTGCTTTCAAAAAAATTCATTTCACTGGACAGACATTGATTCAAAAAAATACCATACCCTGTAGTGTCAAAGCTTCAGATTTTGCCACCTATTTTGCAATATGTCCTTAAGCCGGTTCATGAGTTACATGTTAAATGCAGCCTTCCCTTGATTTCTAACAATTCAAGTTAACCATAATGAAACCAGCTTCCATTCTCTGAAACAAATGTAAATGTAACAAATGTAAAAGAAAGTAAAAGACTACAAAAAGAGCTCCTGTGACACATTAGGCCTAATTTATGTGGGACAATGAATTTAGAAATATTTTCAACTCCCTTTCATTGCATGCCTCACAACAATTTCCTGCTAATTAATATTATGTTTAGACTTTTGTTTCCAGGGACAAATTCCTGAACTGAATACATCGAAGACACAAATTGTTTAGTTATCCAAATATTATTCTTCAGTATTGAATTCTTCCCTTTAAAGAGAATTTCAATTATTTGAGCTAATGATTTGAGACTAATTAAATGTGTTACTAACTAATTTGATCTTTTTCACTGAGAGAACAATAATGAACAAGGTTTGAGAAATACAGCTCTAGATACTTGGAAACAGGCAAACTTTGCATTTAGTCTTTCCCCACCTTCATCTTTGTAGTTTTCCGCATCCTATGATTTCTCACTTGGTCTTGCTCTAAGACAAAATTACCTACCTGCGTTTTATCTCTGATTTTCCTGATTCCCAGGACCTCTTCTGGTGGTAGAAAAGTAACCAGTGACTAAACTGCTCTGAGGGCGACGGATCTTCACAAAGGTTTTAGAGCTTCTATATACAAAGTATGTGATAAAAATGGCAAATGCTGCAGATTATTCTGGTGGCACAGAGTAACTCAATGCATTGCTGAAGCCACAGAAACACTGTCCTGCAATTTGTCAGTGGAAAAAATTTCTCAATTTCTCATCTATACATACAGGACTGCCTTACTCAATTATCCTTCCTTATAACAAAGGTATTTTTATTACATTTCATAACCACTCAAGTAATCCTGTCTTAACTCAAAATAACACCCGTGTTAAATACTATACATATAGCTAAGCAAGAATATCTCTATTTGTCCATGAAAAAAATGGAGACACATCACAAGGCATTTAGGGCATACATCGATATATTCTCTACCTATTCTTTCACAGCTTATGATCTTTCTGTACAGCGCACTCTCTTAACTAAAGTAAAGACTTCTTACAGTTCTCGGATGTATGTCCTATATAAAGAGTAGGAAAAACTTGATCATTCTAAAAAGAGAAAGGGAAAGGGAAAGGCCATTAGAACAGATGTTGCCTCCATCCTCTCATCTCATCTTTGGTAAGCCCATAGCCATGTGGACCCGAGGCTGCCTCAACTGGGAAGCCTACAATAGCTAGCACAGACACCCCCCACATCCACACCCAAATGGAATTTAAACCTCTTCTCCTTTCTCCCAACATGAACTCCCCTTTATTCCTCAAACTATGTATTTTTCAACCTATGGCATTATTTTAATTCATACTTCAGTCACAGCACTCAGGTCTGACATTCTAGAAAATGACCTCATGCCTCCTATATAATTTCTATTTCTAGTAATAAATATTTCTGGTACACATCCTTAACTAGGTGACTACCATGCAATCTCTACTACACAGCCATGGGTTTTATATCTGTCAGTTGTTTCGGGGATAGATGTCACAGTAATTAAAATTTTTTTTGAGACAGAGTCTCACTTTGTATTTGTAGCCTATGGTGGTCCTGAACTCACTATGTAGCCCAGGTTGGCCTCTAACACATGGCAATCCTCCTGTCTCGACCTCTCAAGTGCTAGGATTATCAGCAGGAACCATCATGCCCGGTTTATGTGTTGCTAGACAATTGAACCCAAGGTCTTGCACTTGTTAGACAGGCACTTTAACCACTGAGCTATTCCTCCAGCACCTAGAATTCTTTAAATACAGTAAGATTTGGGTAGCCTTAAATGGAATGTGGCTGTCAGGTTCTATCTTTATTCCTCTCTCATGTCTATGTTACACAAAACATAGGCTCCCAGTTTTTTCTTTTCTCTCTTCTCTGTCTCTCTTGTATATAGGTGTGGCAGGGATTGGTACTGGGGATTGAACCCAGGGTCTTCACAATGATCTACATTTCCAGCCCTCTAATTAGAAACTTTTCTTTGATCCAAGATTTCCATAAGTAACTAAATTGCCCAGGCTGGACTCAAACTTGACAACTTGACATCCTTCTGACACAGCTGAGATTAGAAATGACCAACTCCAATGCTGGTTTTCCAGTTTTTCTCACAGGAACCCCCCCCCCCCACCCACACACATGTCTTCCTTGCTAAGAATAAGCAAGAAGCATGGTGAGCATCAAAGTTTCTCTCACAGGAATCCTACACACACACACACACACACACACACACACACACACACACACACACACGTGCACACCTTCCTTGCTAAAGATAGGCAAGAAGCACAGTGAGCATCAAAGTTTAGGTTTTCCCTTAGGTTCACTGCTCAACAAGGCTGCATTTCAAATTTGTTCTGTTTGACTTTACCTTTCTTTTCTAGTCTCAACTTCACTTTTAAGGTGTTTTTCCAATAATACAATAATTTATTTCATATTTTTAAAATCTTTTTGGAAATCTAGGAAATCTAGAATTCCCAGTACAGTTAATTCATGGTTACTGAGACAATATGGTAACCATGTTTCTCAAAATAGAAGCCTTAACACATCCTCTAAAAGGATCCTGATGTTTAGAAAGTGCACTGGCACTGTTCCAGAATACCCAAGACTCAGGAATTTTCTAAGAGGCAGAATTCTTCTGTCTCACAGCAAGGTCTGTAGGCAGTGAGAAAGCATAACTGTACATCTGATGTAGTATCATTTAAACAAAAACAAACAAGGAAAAATAGGCTACCAATATATAACTCTGAACAACTACAAGAGTAGCAGACAAAACTTACATTTATTTATTTGTTTATTTATTCATTTTAAGACTGAGTCTTGTTCTGTAGTCCAGGCAGGTCCTGAACTCACTAAGTTGCCCAGGCTCGCTTCGAACTCACACAGTGTTCTTGCCTCACCCTCCATAGGGTTGGGATTCAAGTGTGTACCACCATGTCCAGCTTATGTGGTGCTGGAGAATGGAACTCAGCACCATGTGTTTCCTAGGCAAGCACTCTAACTACTGTGCTATTCCTCCCGCCCCAAAAACTCATATTTAAAATGAATTCTGGGATTAATCATGTGATGTAACGAACTTTGAGTTCAATTATATCTAAACTACTCCAGTTAAATCTTCAATGAAAAATCTCTGGACTTTTTGAAAACTACAAAGAAAATAGTTAATTTCTGCTACATGATTACCAACAGAAAAAATTTTAAAATAAGAAGCAAATAATGGAGCAAAGTGTGCATATTTCTTGAAAGTAATACCAATAAAGTGTAAGTACTATAGATTTCAAGTTACTAAACTGTATTAGTATTCTGAAGTTTAAAATCTTTTAGCTATGTTAATATGACTGTGAGGATTATGAGAGATGTGATTTTTATTTCTATACTCTTCATATTAGTAGTACAAAACCTACAAGGTATTACACAAGTTTTTAAAAATACAGTGTAATCCAAGTTCACTCCTCTCCTCGATATAATCAGAAGAAAGTATAAGAATTATAGTTTTCAATAGGAAGCACTGAGAACCAGGTATTTTATAATATGAATATTCAAAATCTTAAACAGAGAAAATTAGACAATAAGATGGGTGGAAAATGAAGGCCCAAGATATACTGTTGAAGAAAGAAAATCTATAGTACAATATAGAAATCTAGAGCACCCTTCTCTTTTACATATTAAAATATATAAATCAATGGGTATAAAGAGAGCCTAGAACTATGTTAGAGTGAAAATCAATGTGAGTACTAGAAAGGTGTGTCACTTTCAGAGTACAGCCTGGGGAAAACAGAGGTTCCTTAGAACATAAATGTTGACCAACGAACAGTTCCTGGCTACTTCTGAGGATCATAATTTACTCATCTAACAGTACTACATATTGAAAACTGTATAATGTTTAATAAAAGAAATCAAAGGAAATATAAAAAATAGCATGAGGTATAAGACTCAATATAGTAAAGAATCTCACTATGGGGAAACATAAAATGCATGTATACCCATAAAAATATATTTTAAAATTAAAAAAGAATCACACTATTCATGTACATATATAATGTAATCCCATCAAAATCCCAGTAAGACTTTTACAGATATACAAAAGTTTATAAAGGCAAAAAACTTGAACAGCTAAATACTTTTTTTTAAAAAAGGAATAAAATAAGAGGAATCAGTCTACCCTACTTTAAGACTTATACAGCTATAAGAATCAACACATACGCTAATACAGAATCCAGAAATAGATTCACATACATATTTGACAAAAGTGTAACAAGTCAGATACGGTGGGACACTCTGGGTCTGACACAAGAGGATCACAAGGTCAGGCCCAGCCTGAGCAACTTAGGAAGACTATCTTAAAATAAAATAAAGATTATACATTTTTTAAAGTGCACCAACAATTCAACATAGAAACAAAGAGATTTTCCAACAAATGGTTACCTGAGCAAGTAGATACCCGTAAACTAAAAATAAATAAATAAATAAATGGTCCTCAAATGAAGCCTAACCTCTTTCAGAAAAACTAACTCTGAAAGGAAGTGAGATTAAGCATGAAATGTAAAACATAATACTTCAGGGGAAATAAGAAAAGGTTTTAGATGTAGGGATGGGGAAAGTTCTTGACAACAAAAGTACAGCTCGTAAAAGAAAAAACTGATGAGATAAACTTCATCAAAATGTAAAACATTTTAATTGCAAAGGACTACCAAGAAGATAAAAAGATAAACTATGAATTGAGAGACATGTAAACTACGTGTCTGTAAAAGGGCTCGCATATAAGATAGAGTAGAAACTCCCCACTCAACAGCCAAAGCTAAACAATCCAATTAGGAAAAGGGCAAAAACCATGAGACATCAATTATACCAAGGAGTTGATGGCAAATGTGCATGTGAGAAGACATCCAACATCACCGGTCACAAGGAATGAGCTTTCAAGCTACAATGAAAGATCACTACACACCTATGAGAATAGCTAAAAACAGAGACAACAACATGTGCTGACAAGGACATGGAGAAACTAGATCTCTTCCACACTTATTACAGGAATGGAAAATGGTGCAGCCACTCTAGGAAACAGTCTGGAGATCTGTTATGAAACTACACAGGTAGCTGGATGTGGTAGCACACAACTGTAAACCCAGTCTCTGGGAAGCTGAGGCAGGAGAACGCACGTTTGAGGCCAGCCTGAGCAACATAGTGACTTAGTGAAACTCTCTAAATAGTTCAGTGTGAATGTCCTTGTTTCAACTTTCCAAAAAACAAAATCCTAAACTTGTGATTATCAAATGACTTAGCAATTTTATTCCTCAACATTTATTACAGAGAGCTGAAGACTTATGTTTACACCATGTTACTGGAGGAATTACTTAGAGATGTTTGGGCTTTATTAAGAATAGCGCTCAAAGCATGGTACCGCCATACCTTGGAATACTATCCAGCAAACCACTGATACTTGTAGGAACCTGGATAAATCTCCAAAGGTTACTTTGTGGATGATTATCCCACACAAAACAGATTACTGCTCCTAAGGGTTTACAGACAAGGTGATAAAGGGAAATCAAGGGGAGATCTTGGTGGTGGCAGAAAGCACCTGAATCAAAATCAACATCCATATTATACTTTATCATTCAGATATAGAAGAAAACGGATAAAGGATACACTACACAATTTCCTAAAACTTCACGTAAATCTATAATTACCTCAAAAAAGTTTAAACTGAAAACAAAGATAGCTTCAAAGCAAGGTAGTACTGCATCTGGCAAGAAATACCATTAGTGAGATGCTCTCCTCTGCTGTAATCTAATGTGATACTCAAGACTACTCCGTGAATCAGAACCAACACATCTTTCTCACCAGTATCCCTCAAGAATTCCCTTAAACACAGCAACTGTAACACAGCAGTCCACACAGCAGAGACTTCTCTAAACACATGATGGAGTGGACAGAGACTTGTGCAGTTCACTGGGAAGCATCTTTGTCCCTCTCGACACCCATCACGGCCCGAGCTCTCTCCACAGCTTACTAGCTTTTCATTCAGGAGACTGTTTAGATCAGTTCTCAAACTTTTTGTCCCAGGCCTGGGAGACCTTTTGTTTATACAGGTAACAACCACCGACATTTACAGTGCTAGAAATCAAAACGGAGAAACGTCTTGAAAAGCAAGCCTACACAAAGACACAGTTCATGAGCCCTGCGGGGCGAGGCCACTCCACACCCTGCAGAGTCCGGACAGTCACGCCAATCCTAAGAGAATGGGAAGACAAAGGCGAGTCACAGCTCGGTGCACTCAGGCAAGCTGCCAAGGCTGCGGAGAGCTACGGAAGGCGAGCCCGCCGACGGGACACGACCACGTGCGGATCCCTTCCCGCGCCAGGGGCCGGGGCGGGAATGGGGCAAATCCTGGCCGGAGTCTCCGCGCAGCCGGAAAAGCGGACAATAGCGGTCACCCGGGGACACAGCTGCGACCATCACTACGGCTGCCGCGCGCCCAGAACCCTTCGGAGAGCAGCCCGGCGCTCCCCGCCCGGAGGGACTCGCCCGGCCCAGCCAGGGCTTCTAAGCCCAGGCGCACGGTCTCGCGCCCCCGACCCCGCTCCCAAGTTCCGGGACCGGGAGGTTCCGGGGGCCCCGGAGCCCGAGGAGGCTGAGGAGACTCTAGGGGACCTGGGGACGCGGGCCAGGAGCCGAGAAGGTGCCAGGTACCCGCAGGCGGCCCCGCGGAGGGGCGCGGGGTCGGGACTCACCGGGTGCCGCGCCTTGTCAGTGGCAGCCATGGTCCCGGCGGCAGGCGGGCTGGCGGGCTGGCGCACCCGGTGGGACGCGGGGCAAAGCCGGGCTGGGCGGTGGCCGCTGGTGGGTGGGGCTGTGGCCGTTAGTGGGTGGGGAAGGGCGGGGCGGAGGCCGTTACGGGGAGGGCTGGGGAGGAGCCATTAACGGGAGGGCGGGACGGGAATTCCCGCGCTCCAGCGATTTCCTCAAGGGCGCCCTCGACCCGCGAGGCGCCAGGAGCCAGAGCGCTAGTGTGACCGGACGGGAGAGGGAGGGAGCAGTGATTGCGGCCCAGCGGACCGGAAGTGGGCGTGGCTGCGGTCGGCGGGAGCGGGGAGGCCTCGGCGGGGGCGGAAGTGGGCGTGTCTGAGGCGGGGGCGGGGCGTGTCCCTCGGGTGCGGCCCTCAAGAGCTCTACGGGTTCTGGGCCACAGAAGCTCATTGGACCCGCGACCTCTGGTGCCTCGAGATGGGACCCGGCTGAGCCGACCGCGTGGGGCAGCAGCGCTTTCGCGGATGGAGGGGCCGGGCCCTGAGGAGGTGCTGCGCTTCCTGGCGGAGCGCGGGGGCCGCGTCCGGCACGCCGAGCTGGTACAATACTTCAGGGGCGCCCTGGGCGGCGAGCCAGAAGAGCGCGCCCGCGCCCGCGCGCGCTTCAAGGAGCTGGTCAACGCCGTGGCCACTGTGCGCACCGACCCCGTGGATGGCACCAAGTACGTGCATCTCAAGAAGCGTTTTCTCTCGGAGACCCCCAGCGATCCGCCTCGCGTCGAGGTGACTGCAGACCCTAAGGACCTGCTCCCCGGGGATCCACCCCTCATCGAGGTGACCAGGGACCCTGAGGACCTGCCCCCTGGGAATCTGCCACTCAACGAGGTGACCAGGGACGCCGAAGACCTGCCCCAAGTCGAGGTGATCGCCGATCTAGGGGAACGGCCCCAAATCGAGCTGACTAGGGACTCCGAGGCCGCGTTCCCCGGGGATCCGCCCAGCGTGGAGGTGACTGTCGACCCTGGCGCGGCGCGGAGGAAGAGTTCCGGGCTCAGCGTCGGGGAGCCGGAGCCCCAGGCCCCCGGCGGCGAGGACGCGGACGGGGCTGGTGGGTTGGGGGCGCCCGCCACACCGAGGCCGGCCCGGCATAGCCTCCGCGCTCTGGTGATGGGCAGCTCCCCGCAAGCGCAGCCGCGCCGGAGCGCTGTCCCAGGCGGGAGCAACTCCGGGAGCGCCCCTGGGGGAGGTCGTGGCAGAGGCGGCGGCGACTCCGACAGCGCGTCGGTGGCCTCGTCGTCCGCCGAGGAGGAGGGCGGCGGCGGCGGGGGCGCGGTGGCGCTGGACCCCCTGGAGCATGCCTGGATGCTGTCTGCCGCAGACGGCCGCTGGGACAGCCTGGAGGGGTTGCTGGCCTGCGACCCCGGCCTGCTGGTAAAGCGGGACTTCATCACTGGCTTCACTTGCCTGCACTGGGCTGCCAAGCATGGCCGACAGGAGCTGCTGGCCACTCTGGTCCGCTTCGCCGGCCAGCATGGGCTCCCGGTGAACATCAATGCGAGGACGAGCGGCGGGTACACTGCCCTGCACCTGGCCGCCATGCACGGGCACGTGGAGGTGGTCAAGCTGCTGGTGGGCGCCTATGACGCGGACGTGGAGGTCCGAGACTACAGCGGGAGGAAAGCCGCGCAGTACCTAAGCCGGAGCGTAGCAGAAGAGATCCGAAGCCTGGTGGGGGCGCTGGACGAGGAGGACGAGGCTGAGGGACCAGCCACCGGCAAGGGTGGGCGCTGGAGGCTCTCCAGGGTGCTGCCGGCACACCTAGTCACCTACAGGCTCTCGCATGTCCTGGAGGAGGGCGGGGACCACCACCACCACCACCTGCACCTGGCGGAGGGGTGGACTGGAGGTAAAGCGAAGGAGCGCAAAGCTTCAGGCAGCTCTGGCGGGCGGATGAAACCCAGACTCCACAAGATCCGCTTCCGAACCCAGGTCATCCACGACCCGACCTCGAGTAGGGACCCGGAGCAGCCACCAGAGGAAGGGGAGGAGGAGGAGGAGCGGTTCCTTAGAGGCCACTCATCCTCCTTCAAGTTGAGACCCAAGTCGAATGTGTTTGGATGAAAACCATCTCCTTCCAAAATGCAAGGTGTTGTCTGTGTCGCAATGGGGTGCTAGGTGTAGATAAGGAGGGGAGATCACTGTGGTTTCCTCCCTGCAGGGCTGGGTGAGTGGGGAGGCCCCCTTCGGGTTGGGACTCTGAGGGGAAAGGGGTTCTTTCCAAGTGATTCTTCACTTACATGTGCCTGTTTGAGTACTGGCTTTTGGGGACTAGAAATGTGTCTAAGTTGGGGGGACAGAATCATTGACCCAGTTTGCTTTGACCATTGCTGGATTTCACCCAAAGTAACTTAACAGTGCACTTCTATGTATCTAGATAGCTCCTTTTTCAACAGCAACAAAGTGCAAATTGTAATGAAACTGATCAACTTTTTTAAGTGTGAACAGAACTCACTGCCTTGGGTTTTTTTTATGAATTGCGTTTTCTTCTAAGGTACTACTGAAGGTCATATCAGAATTGAGACTCAATAATTCTAATTAGAGAATAATGTGAATAGAAATAGGAATCTTGTTAGTATTCTATTTGTATAGTGAAGTAGCAGTTCAGTTACTTTTACAAAGCAATTTTAGATTTAGTCTGAGCTAAACAAATAGTCAACATTCCCGTGTGTGTGTGTGTGTGTGTGTGTGTGTGTGTGTGTGCGCGCGTGTGTGCGTGTTGCTGGGGATCAAGCCGAGGGCCTTCAGTCTGATGTACATCCCTACTCCATTTTTTAATTTTGAGGCAAAGCCTCACAAAGTCACTGAGTTGCTCAGGCTGGGCTTGAATTTGTGATCCTCCTGCCTCAGCCTGTCAGAGTGCTGGGATGACAGGCCTATGCCACCTGGCCTGGCATATTCTGGTTTTCACCTACCTAATACCCCAATAGTGTGATGGGACATCGTTAATAGCTACACACACTTTTGTTTGAAGAGAACACTCAGCAGCCTATGGTACTTTTAAGTAAAATATTACCTCTTATTCTGATTGTCACTAGCTTGATTCTCTGTTCTGTCTAAATTTGTTAGGGTCTTTATGCTGGGAGCCACAACAATTGGTTCTGTTTGGCATAACTAACTGTGCCTAGGCAGAATTACCTAACAAAAATTATTCCTAGTCTAGACAATTAGCCAAAAAATGACAAATGTCAGCCTGTACCTCTGTGAAGTAATTATTGATTCTACTATAAGAGACAGTTCTTACTTTACTAATACATTCATAGTCTCTGCTTTGTAGCAACATTTTGCAGATGTTTAAAAGGCCAAATCTTCCAGTTTTCCTTTGTATCCTTTTGCCTCTACTCAGTGAGCTATGGTATAGTTACTAAAAAGCTGGGTGGTAGATCGAGCTCATTAAAAATGGCACTTTATAAAAGGAAAAGAGATGGACCTATGTCTATGCTTGAATGCTGCTGGCTGTTAAGTTAATTTTTATATAAATGAAAAATACCATTCCCATTCCTTAAAGACATTAAGAGGTGTTCTTAATTACATTCCATTCATTTGTGTTAGAGTACTTGGCTTTATAGTTAATTAAAATTTGACTCAAAGTGTATTGTCTTATAACAGGATTCACTTACCTGAGAGGATGAATTTGGCGATGTCCTTCTCCCATGATCTTGATTTCTGGTTGTTGGCACCTAAGTTGCTGTTGTCTGAAGACAGAGGACAGAGTTGCAGAGTAAACCTGCATGTGGATTCTCAGTGCTCAATATTCAGGGTTCTTAGGTCTTTAATTTCCCAAGTCACTGAGATGTGTACAAATGTGTCATATCAGTCTCTAGATGGTAGTTTGGATTTGTTTAAATGTGGAGGAGAAGTTTTACAAAATATGTGAACAGTCATCCATTAGTGTGCCTTTCTCTTGCGTTAGGATTTGGGAGGTAGGCCATATACGTTTGAAAAGCACTTTTATCCACACATGTGGGTGTAAACCCAGTCTAGTTTGTATAAAATAACAGGTTCCCTGAGTGTGAAAAGCAGTCATTAGTGCTGAATCACCACATTAACCTGTATCTTGTGCAGAATAAGCTATAACTTTCACTTGGGGAATCTTTAGTTTCATAGACACATAATACTAAGGCAACTGTAACAGTGGACACTTCAGAGCCATCTAAAGATTCTCTTGTTCAGTATTAATCTCTTGATGTGTATGTTATGTTAGTAATTGGTTGCACAAAGTCTATAATTTGCTAGATGTTTAGATAATGAGTCAATAGATACGTAACCTGCTTTTCACACTAAAGTCTAACTTTTCTGGTAAAATAATACTGTAAATTTTCAAAATCCATTCCTGAAGGAGAAATGTGGTACCGTTCCTTGTCATGATGTGCTGTGTGCAGTAAGTGTAGCACTTCCAGCCACTTAACTCTACATTCCTAATGTGTTTGAATTTCTTGACCACAATTATAAAAAAGATGGGTGTAATTCAATGTTCGTAGAGTTGTGCCCACCGTTAATAGAAATACATGTCAAATGCACAAATGCTAATTGACATGAGTAAACACCAGTATTTTTTAAACTTGAAACTAGTGAATGTCACAGCTTTTTTTATGGTATGAAAAATGCAGCTAGCTTATACACCTTAAAAATCTGGTACTAGTTTATTCATGCTTGAAATAACAGAGTCTAGGATGTCTTTTAAGTATTTCCTGTCTCTCTTAACTAAGTGGAAGTTTGGGAAGTTGAAAATAAAATTTTTTGTAAATTTCATTTTTATCAAAATAAAAGGTTCATACTAAACTTTGTCTCTGAGTTGTCTAAATTTCTGTAGTCCATGAACCATGTTACATGAGCATGTTTTATGGTTCACAAAATGCTTTTCAGAGTTTCAGTTTATTGGATCCTTTCCCTACTCCTGAGAGTACAGATCACTTACCCTTGACAGACATAAAATGCTACTGGCAGCTTTTGGGGGTCCCACTACAGGGCAGGATTGCTGCTGGAGTCTGTCCTTCCATGACTTTATCCTTTCTACACATTGAGTTGCCACATTTTTGGCAAAATTGCTGTAGTTCAACAGCAGTGATGGAGGAATTACTTAAAGAGATGATAGTACCCCATTAACACCGCCTTTTAGAAAGAAAGCTGTAGGTTGGGCTCACAAGTCTGCTATAAACCCACCCTACCCTGGACCTGGCCTCAAGACACTTTGGGGAATGCCTTTTCCATTTTCTTCAACATTTGTCAAATACTGGGTGCTCCTAAGTTCACTTTATTACCAAGTGGTCTTTGACCCATAGTTTGCAAGTCACCTGTCTCAGGTGACAGGAATGTGGGAGTCGGCAGTGTAATTGTCAGCCATTGCTCATTCAGAAAGATGGCTGCTGGAGTTTCTGTAGTTTTATGACAACTAATAAAAGGTTTTTTTTTTTTTTTTTTTTTTTGCTGTAGTTGAGGGACAAGAGCATGGTTTGTATTTCTAGAACGACATCTTTCCTGAAAGTACCCGCCTTTAAAGGATACATTAAGCAATTCAAGCAGTTGAAGATAACCTTAGATTTTCCTAGTGAATTTTGTTTGGTTTTGCTAAATAAATAACATTATCTGGAGTTTTATGTATGATTAATCCCAGAATTCTTTGGGAATTTACTAAAAACCAATATTCTTTCAAAGATGAATTCAGTCTTCATAAAGTAATATTAGAGGGTTAGAAGATGAGGGCAGAAGATGATGCCCTATGATCTTGCTTCTCATAATACCACTCTCATGTCACCATTCTTTTTCTCCTGATTTTTGAGTGTCGGTTTCATCTCAGGAACTGGCTCCTCGTGCTTAATGAATTCCCTATTTTCCCAAACTTAAGTATTGGTGAGAAATGGATAGCAAGTACCCCAGTATGACATGTTGCCTGGCATGTTGAGGGTGCTCTGGAAGACCCTTTAAATGGAAAAAATTCAGTAGTTTATATCTGTGTAATACAGATAATTCCACAGACTGCATTCATGCTAGTGAATAAAGGTATTTTTCATGGGGAACAATTATTAAATGCCAGCCAACCACCTCATCTGCAGCCCAGCCAAAAAGATAGCAATTTATTCCAACTCAGGAGGTAAAATCAGCTTTATTAGAATTTTACTTTATGTGCTAAGTAAGTCTTCAAGAATACATTTGATTACAAGAAAATTTTAACTTACTCGGTAAACTCTAGAACTCTAACTGGCCTTAAATATTCTGTATACTGTGAAGTGTAGAAATGACTACTATTCTGTAAAAACGCAAGGAGTAAATGAGTAGAAAAATGAAGTTCAGTTTAGCATAGAGAACTTTCTAGTGATTGCTTAAATATGCCGTGAACTGCCTCATGATACAGAAACTCACACTTTGAAAGTCATAGGTGTCCTGCACCCCCAGAAGTTAAACCAGCTCATTCTCAAGTGCCTCCAGCCTCTTTCTCAGGTACTATGCCTGCTCTCATTGAATCCTGAGCCCAAGGCGGCCTCAATGAGTTTAGCCAGCACTTCCCCTGTTGGGTAAAGTAAGGTCCTGTCTTTGTCTTAGCCCTGACTTCATAATGTTTTGATCAAGGAACCTGAAAACCTCCCATTTGAATCCTTTTCTGGTGGCTGAGGAGGTGCAGCTCAGTGGTGGAGCACTGGCCCCACATTCATGAGGCCCTGAGTTTGGTTTCTAGAATGGCAGGGAAAAATATATATAGTCTCTAACAAGCTTTGATGCTATGTCTATAAATAGAATTGAGCATTCCTGGTATTTGGAAGATTTCACCACTGGGAAATGTGACTGAGTGTGCCATCAAAAGCAATCATTTTTTTCCCATTTTATTGATATGTATAAGTGCAAAATTTAAGGTTTACAATGAAGTTGATAAAAGCAGTCGTTTTTATTATTGTTAGCAGGTTGATGCTGTGGGTGTTAGCTGAGTCTGCAACCAGGCAATCTTACATTGGCTAAAGATATTTAGGGGCTAAAACAAAGTGGCTCACTCTTCCAGGAAGCTCTTTGTGTGCAGGTGAGATTGAAGCACCTTACAAAAAGCAAGATGTTGAAGTCTTGCGGGACCCACTTTCATTTGATTCTGACGCGCCAAGTTCTCATAGCTAGTTCTCAGCAGTTTAGAGCTCAGCCAGCTTGGCTCCAAGGTCTTGAGAACTGCTAGGCTTCTCTAGGTACGTAAGAGACTATCACTGGGATTGGGCTATAACTCAG
The DNA here is from genome assembly GCA_004027205.1 of Ctenodactylus gundi. Classification (NCBI taxonomy): domain Eukaryota; kingdom Metazoa; phylum Chordata; class Mammalia; order Rodentia; family Ctenodactylidae; genus Ctenodactylus; species Ctenodactylus gundi. The sequence goes on along the minus strand of PVKB01000012.1, from coordinate 1,187,643 downwards.
CGGCACACCACTTGCCTAGCATGTGCACATGTGCAGGACCCTGGTTCCAAGGTGTGGAGAGAGAGAGAAAAGGGGCCTAGACCTTACAAGGTTTTGACCTCTTGATGTGAGAACTTATGCTACCTGGTAAGAGATTAATCAAAAACTACAAACAGGCACTATCAACATATAGTGATTTAATGCACTAATGTTGCTAGGAAGGAATCATGTCAGAGCAAAGTTTTTAGGTGGTTTTTTTCCCCAGTCTTACTTAAGATTAAATTCATTTGAGTCATGGAAGAATATTTCCTTAGCTCAAAGTAATAAAGTTGCTAAAATGTTTGGGATGTGATATTTCTTGTTGTAGGCTCATCTACTCCCTCCACCGCTTCAGGTACCTTACCTGAGCACTGAAGCGTCAGTGGGAGAACTCAGGCCCTCCTCCCAACACCTTGCTCATGGCCTCCCCTAAATCATCAACACTGTAACTCACTAAATCTGAGTTCTGATCATTCTTTTTGGAAAAGACAGGAGCTTATCCTTGTTACCAAGGGTGGTGATATTTTATGTTTTTAAGAAAAGAATCTTGAGAGATATTATTAGATCATTGTCTGTGATGTGTTTGTATTAGTTAGGGTTCGCTAAAAACAGAGTTAATAGGATTAATGAGATTTATCAGGTCAGCTTACAGAGACAGAAGGAGCCCAGAATGGACGTCTGTATGAGGGAGAGCTGGATGTCTAGTAGCTGCTTAGACCTGAAGATGGAAATTCTGGAAGGTCTGTACCGGAAATAGAAGGTCCAGGTGGGATGGTGAGGAGCTGCATAGACCAGAGCTCTCCCAGAAGAAGAAAAAAGGCTTCTTCCTGCCATTATTATTATTATTATTATTATTATTATTATTATTGAGTTCAAGCCTCCAGTCCATGGCTTTATGCCACCTCCATTTACTGGCCCCCATTTCAGTCATCCACCAACACACTGTCTCTGTAGTGCCCTACTGGTCAGCTGGACACTTCCTAATCCATCTTACATTGACACAAAATGACGAACAATCACAGTGTTCTTAAAAATAGATTTCCCAATGTAGTTTTGGTGCTCAGCCAACCATCAAATTGATAAAACTACTTGCTTTAATTTATTTACCATTTTATGTTAAAATAATATATGTCCATGTTTTTAAAACAATATAGAAACAGATAGGATAAAAGGGAAAAATCACCTGTTTCTCCAACTATTCAGTATAACTGCAGGAACAGTTCCTTCATCTCCTGTGAATGCCAGGCTTGTCTCGAATTCAGCTGCTCTCTTCTCTGAACCATTGCACAACATACATAAAGCTGAATTGTCTTATTTACTCCCTAAAAACATATAATTTTTATCTGTGAATTAAAAATTGTAAGCATACATTTTTAACCCAAGTCTATTTGTTTTGTTTTGTTCTGAGACAGGGTTTCACCCTACAGGTCAGGCTACTCCCGAGCTCATTAGGGAGCTCAGGCTGGCTTCAAACTCACAGTAATTCTCCTGCCTCGGCCTTCTGAGTGCTGGGATTACAGGTGTGCACCACCATGCCCAGCCTTATGTGATGCTGAGGAATTGAACTCAGGGTCTTTAGCTTGCTAGATAAGCGCTTTAACCTCTGCACTATTACTCCAGCACTCCCTCCCCAGTCATATTTTAACCCAAGTGCAGTACTTCTGAGGGTAGAATGCCAACTGTTACAGTCTAGGCTTCCTGAGGCTTTACTCCAGGCCTCAGTCTATTTTGATGTGTCCGGCATGTGCTGCATTTCCACAGAGAAAGATTTCCAAATGATTATCTGCTTGGGTCATCCTGTGCTTTGAACTACCAAGAAAACTCCTGCAATGTGTTCCTGCCCACTTTGGGGCCTGGTGGCCCTCATCGGCGCCTGCGTCCCCCACGTACACTGACACCGTACTGCCGGCCCGAGGCTCGCACGACACAGGGCACTCTCTGCCTTCTTCACTTCCTTACCTTTGCCTTCCTGACCCCTAGCTGCACCGTGGCCAGAGCTCGCTTGCTGGCTTTGACAGCATCACTGCCTGTAAATCTTAGGTGGCCTCCTTTCCATCTCTCCCAACCAGGCCCCACCTCCTAACAGCACGTGAAATCCATAGATAATTCACAAGATCCAAATACATGAGACTTTGCGGGAACGTTCCCGATTTCAACAGTAGCACACAATAACTATAACAATAACAATAATTGTTACTGCTAAAATGAAGACAGAACCAACATAGAACGGGGGCCCAGTTCAGCATTTTAAGTCTTTATTGTAAACTAATTATTTTCTCGAAATATAAAGTCACAACCAAAAATGAATAGCTGTGAACAAATAGAGGAACTTGTAGGGAACCATGTTCACCTCCCAATAGTAAGTATTCCTTGCTGGCACGCTTGTTTGTTTTGCTACCCACCAGTAGGTAGGCTGTGGTGAAAGACAAGTGTCAACACAAATTTGTGGAGAATCTCAAAACTGATAATATGCCAATGTTTTCTGTAATCTGCCAAAAGAATACTTTTTGATAGCTAGCGATCTACATCTTGAGCCCACATTAGGAAGCTTCAGTGCTGAACAGAAATGGAAGAATGCTTGGCATATTCTATTTTAATTGTTTATTCAGTACTCATCATGTGCTGAAGTAAGTAGCTGATCTTTATAGAAGAATGCTTCTCTCTGTTCACCAGGGGAGCGCGACGCCATGTCCTCGTCAGCCACCCCACCAGCTTTGTGTTCTGATGCTGCCCTGTCCCTGCTGGGGGAGATCCAGAGCTGACACCAGGAAGGAGGGAGAGTACTTTCTTCTCCAAAAACGATTTTCTTACCTGTGTCGTTTAGTTAGACGCCATGCAGTTTGCCGAGCACTAAATTGTAACCATGAAGAAGACGTGCCCAAGCTTTTCTATTGCAGGAAAGTGATAAGCAAACATAAATTGTATTATAGTTATTAATAGCCATGGATTGGGTATTTGTGTCCCTGCAGAATCCATACGTTGTGTGACAAAATTAGAAGGTGAAGTCTTTAGGATGTGATTTGGGAAACTCTGCTTCTGTGACATGACTAAGAGGCTTCAGGAAGTAGATATGATGGTGAATTCCTGTAGACCCAGCTACTTAGGAGGTTGAAGCAGGAGGATTGTAAGTATTAGACACTGGAAAAGACTTTTGTCTAGAAAAGACTGGAGGAGACTTTTGAAAGACTCCCGAAGGAGGCAAAGAAACACACAAACAAACAGAAACAGGCTCTGGAGAAACCCCTTCCCTCTTCTACAAGGTGAGGATATAACAGAAATCAGGCCTTCTATGAATTAGGGAGGAGCCTCACCAGACCCCAGGTCTGCCAGTACCTGTGTTACAGACCCGACTTGATGGGTTCTAGGGCTTCCTATCAGCAGAATCAGACAGAAGCTCCTTCACACAGGAGCAGGCACAAGGAACAGGAAATCCAGGTTGTCCCAGATAAAAGACAAAGGCACTCAGCTTTTGTGGCACCCAGCTTGGCAAGGACCGGGCATCTGGATGCTGCTGCAGGTAGAGAAGGGGCTCTTCTATATCACACTTCATTAATATCTTGTCTCTACTTCAGGGTGTGGTTTTTACTCCACTAATAAATAACAAATACATGTCATTTTAGGGACTGTTGTACACTTATGTTTGTCCCTTGCCCCTTGGAATTTGACTCTTATTACCTGGATTTAGTAGAAGGACAGGTCACTCGACTGCCAGGTGGATTTGAGGTTAATAGTCATGTTTTTCTCACCTCTGGCTTTTTGGTGTCTCTGGTGACAGCACAATCTTTGAAGGTTGAGCAGATACCCATGCCCTGTCTCCAGATGTGGTCCCTTAATTTCATATCCCTTAAGAGTGGCCCAATCTTTAACTCCCATTTTTCTTAACTAAGTCTGTTAACCTCATAAGACTGAGGCTAGGACAGCTGACTCACCTTTATTTGAACTTCTTGGCACCTAGAACTGTGAAGAATGAGTTTCTGTTGTTTATAAGCTACGCTGCCTGTAGTAGTTCGTTGTAGTAGCCTGAATGGACTATAGCCTTCAGAACCTGGTGGTTGCCAGATGTGCTAATCTCAGCACTCTGGGTGACTGAGGCTGGAGGAGCGCTAGTTTGAGCTCTGCTTGGGCAACTTAGTGACTTAGCAAGACCTTGTCTCAAAAAATAAAAAAGAGTTGTAGCTCAGTGCAAAGGCCTTGGGTTCAATCCTCAGTACAACATTTGGTGATTCAAAGCTCTTTTTTTTCAATTGAGAAAAGCATACCATGATTTTTTTCTGTTAAATATGACAGATAATATGCCCTGAAAAGAACACATACTTCAGTGAAACCTCTGCTCAAAATGCAGAATGTAATAATGAGGATCACCTGACTCTGTAGTGTGCTCCTACCCTTAGAAGCTGTACATGAATGGGCCTGGACTGTATGAAACTGTGAGCTAAAATAAGTCTTTCCTCTTTTAAATTGTGAATGTTGGGTATTAAGTCTCAGCAATGAAAAGTAACTAAGATAGAAATTGATACCAGAAAAGTGTGGTCACTGCTATGACTTCAGCTGGCCATGTGCTTTGGAAGCCTTTGGAACTGGTTGCAGAAGGAGCTTAGATGAGTAAAAGACTTTGCTTTGAAAAGAGACCTCCAGGGCATCTGCAGGGCAATCTAAGAAAGCAAATCTCTGAGGAGCTCAGCCATCTAAAAACACGAAGGCCTATGCAGTGATTGTCACAGGCAGCCATACTGTTGCTCAAGCCAGTGGTGGGCCTTCGTGTCATCTACTTGCTGCTAAGTTCACTGGAATCCAGAGTGTAAGAGTTGTGGCATTATGGAGACTTCTGAAGAAGACCTTGAAAACCAGGCATTATGCCCCTGAGAGTACGTGAAGTTACTGAGGTAAAGCCGAAAATGCAAAGGAGACTAGGGAAATTTGGAGGTTCTGGGAGCATGGATCATCTTCAGAGGAAAGCCGAGGCTACGAGGAGAGCCATCCCAGAACAGAAGCTCTGAAAGTTGCAGCCAGAGGCAACGGTATAAAGGCAGGTCCATCCAAAACCTTTGGACCTTACCTCTCACCACAGTTTACCCCAAGTGTGGGAGACACAGAGCTACGGGATTCAATGGATTTATAGGAACTAACCCTTTCCCTGCTGGGTTTAAAACTTATTTGGGTCGGATTTCTTTCTATCCTACTCTTCCTTCCTTTTGGAATGGGAATGTTTACCCTGTGCCATTGTAGTTGGACGAGTTTAGCTTTTCTTTGATTTTCACAGGAGCTCACAACTACGAGTTTGCCTTGAGTCTCAGAGGCGACTTTGGACTTGAACTTTTTAGCTGTGCAGCCGTACTGGAACTGTCAAGACTTTGGCAGCTCTTAGAGACGAGCTAAATGCATTTTGCATAAGAAGGTAGACATGAGTTTTTTAGGGGCTAGGGGCAGAATGCTGTGGTTTGACTGGAATGCCCCCCAAAAGCCTCATGTATGTAGATGTTGTGGATCACCTATGGATTCCACATGCGGCTGGAAGGTGGGGCCTCGTCGGGAGGAGTGAATTATGGACGTATTGTTGGACAAGTGTATGGTGGAGGACAGGAGCATGGTAAATTACGGATTGCAGGTGTGTAATAATTACAGGTGTGTGACACATAGCTGGTCATGTGACCTGGAGGGGGTGGACTGCCGGCTGGTAACCCAGAAGGGGCAGAACACTGGGGCTGGATCCAACAGGGGCAGCTGTGGGAACATGACCTGGAAGGGTACAGGCTAGCTTGCCCTGCCTTTCTGACTTGGCTTCCATCTACCATACCATGAGACCCTGCCTCCACATCTGCCTCCACCTCCACCATTCCACCATTGCCAGCCGCCCATGAATGGACTGTGACCATCTGAGACTGTGAACTAAAAGAAATCTTTACTCCCTCAATTTGTGGATACTGAGTATTGAGTCACGGCAGTGAAAAAGTAATGAAGCCATGTTGTTATGGCTTGAATCTGAAACGGCCTCTCAATGCCTCATGTATTTGGATGTTCTGAAATATCTATGGATTCTACATGCTATTAAGTGATCAAGCCTAGATAGAAGGGGCAGATGCTTGGGGCTTGACCTGGAAGGGGTCCATCATGGGGGTTGAGCTGGAAAGGTGTATACAAGTTTTCTCCTGCCCTGCTCACACTCAACTTTCTGTTGCCATGCTGCGAACAGCTTTTTCCCCAGCTAGGCCTCTGCCATGTGCTCCCACCACCCATAAATGGGCTGAGGCCTTCTGAAACTGATCTAAAATAAACTTTTATATATAGATGTCAGGTATTCTGGTCCCAGCAATAAATAAATGAATGACACATATTATCTTTAAAAATACTGATATTACAAAAGACAAAGAGGGACTGGGGAGCTATTTTAGAGCAAGAGGCTGCAGAAATATGACAGCCAGTGTGGCACATGATTCTGAATTGTTTGTTGTTTGTTTGTTTATTTTCTGAGACCGGTCTTGCTAAGTTACTCAGGCTGTCCTTAAACTAATGATTCTTCTACCTCAGCCTCCCAAATAGCTGGCAGTAAGGCACACGTCCCTCCTTCCAGCTCAAATTTTTTCTATAAATAACATGTGGAAAATAATTGGCCAAATCTGAGTAAGTTCTAGGGCTTGTAACGCCATTGTACTAATGTCAACTTCCTGAATGCTAGCACTGGAGAAGCAGGATTCCAATGGCTTGGATCTGGAATGTCCCCTGAAAGACTCATGTGTGGATTCAATCAAGGGGGTTAATCCATTAATCTCCAGTGCTGTAAAGAGGTGGGGCCTTATTGGAAGGGGCAGATCACTGGGAGATGACCTGGAAGGGGGCATGCTAGCTCCACCCTTCCTCTCACACTCTGCTTTCTGTTTGCCATGGAATCACTAGCCTCCTGCCAGACACTTTTGCTGTTGCCAGCCAACCAAAAATGAACTGGGACCTCCTGAAACTAAGTAAAATAAACCTTTCATTCCTAAGTTGTAGGTGTTGGGTATTATGTCCCCAGCAATGAAAAAGTAACCAGGACAGGAATTGGTGCCAGAGAAGTGTGTGTGTGTGTGGGGTGGGGGTTGGTGTCATTGCTGTGACTTCGTCTGACAATGTGGTTTAGAAACCTTTGGAAATGTTTTGTGGGAGGAGTTTTTAAAGGTTTGGAAATGCCAGTTAGAGAATATTTAGAATGCTGTAAACCAGGCTTGATAGGAAATTTTGGTTAGACATCAGAAAAACAGAATACTGATAGAAGTGTCGATTGTAAAGGTCAAACTCAAGGGGTTTCAGGTGGGAAGGAGAATTCAATTGGTAATCAGTCTAGAAATTATGTGTGCTATGTTCTGGCAAAAGGTTTGGCATTTTGTCCTTGTTCTGAGCCCATCTGAAACTGAGATTAAAGGCAGTGGGCTAGTTAATCTGGTGGAGGAAATTTCAAAACAGTCCAACATTCAGGGTGTCAGATGGGTACTGCTTGTGGGTTTTAGTCAGCTTTACACTGAGAATTTTTTTAAAAAAAATCCAGCAGAGGAAAAAGATGTAAAAAATTCCACCAGAATGAAAGAGACTGCAAAATTGGGGCCAAAGATCATATGATTATTGAAGAGATTAGCTTTATAAGGAAGCCAAGAGCTAAGAACTTGGAATTGGAACTTATAGGAAAGGTGCCTTGAAAGCATCTCAAGAATCAGCAAGACCACATTCTTCCCTGGTTCAAGAATGCAGAGGCAAAAGACTTTGCTTTGAAAAAAAAAAAAAAAAAAAAGGCGCCCTGGGACATCCTGCCGGGCAACCTAGGAGAGTAAATCCCCAAGCAGTTCAGCTACCTTAGAACTCAGGAGCCTCTGTGGCCATCGTCCAAGGAGGCCTGACCACTGCTCAAGCCAGCGGCAGACCTCGGCGTCATCCACATGGCGCTGGCTTCACAGGCGTGCAGGATGCCTGGTGGGTTTTGTTGCCCTTCCCACCTATCAGTCACACTTCAGTATAACTCCACCTCATGCAAGTATATAGCGTATAGAGCAGTCAAACTCACACACAGCAGAACGTGCAGAGTGATGGCTGCCAGGGTCTGGGAGATAGGGGTACAGGAGGGGTTTTCTTCTTTTCCTTTCTTTTTCTTTTTTTTTCCCCCTCTTTTTTTCAGAACTAGAGATTGAACTGAGGGCCCTTCGCTGAGCTATATCCCCAGACCTTTTTATTTTCTTCACTTTGAGTAAGTTGCTTAGTTCCCATGCCAGGTTCAAACTTAAGATCGTCCTACCTCAGCCTCCAAGAATGCTGGGATTTCAGGCATGTGCCTCCATACTAGCTGAGAGTTATTAATCTATATACTGTAGTTTCAATCTAGGGAGAGAAAAGTTCTGGAGACAGATGGACGGGTGGTGGTGGTGGCGGACAGCAGTATCCTGCTGGGCTGTGCACTTTAAAGAACCCTCCACATGTGGGAGCACAGTCATGTACATGGCAGAGATGGGCTGTCTGTTCCTCATTCTTTCCTTTTTCCCGCCTTTGGCTATTTGAAAAGTATTTTTTTAAGTTCATGATGTTGGGGATTAAAAAGGCGGCGGGCGGGGGTGGGGGGATGGCGGGCTGGAGGAATACCTTAGTGGCTAAAGCACTTGCTTAGCAAGTGCTAAGTCAAGCGCTAAATACTCGAGTTCAGTACCCCAACACCACATAAACTGGGTGTGGTAGCACATGCCTTTAATCCGAGCACTCCAGAGGATGAGGCAGGAGGATTGCTTTGAATCCAAGGCCAGCCTGGGCTCCATAGTGAGTTCAGGACCAGTCTGGGCCCCAGACTCAGTCTCAAAAAAAAAAAAAAAGAGGATGGGAAACTAAAGCTATATTGTGGGTGGTATGCACAAGTCGTGTGTGGAGCAAGGACTGAAAGGTTGGGTCCAACTTGTCCATGCAAGGCATGACCTTGAAGCCTGGATTCTGCTTCTCATATTACCCAGATGCTATTCCAACCCGGCTAGTGCAAAAATGCGCACTGCTGAGAAGCATTAGGTAAAGCTGCATAGGAATATCTGAGCCCTAAAGGTGTTGCCTTGTTCAGAACAGTAAGCTCCAGGGGCTTGTTCTTACTGACTCTTCATTCTGAAAATTGTCAAGAGCAGGAAGAGTGAGTGTGAATAAATCCTGATGTCTTGTGAGGTGGAAGCTTTGGAGGTTGGGAAGCTGGAGGAATGGCCTGGAAGTTAAAGCACTTGCTAGGCAAGTGCTTAAGGCAAGTGCTAAGTAGTTCGATTCGGATCACCCATATTTTTAGCTTTCTTTTCACAAATTAGATTTATGCTTTACAATTGGCTAATTCATCTCTGAAATCTTTTAACTGGTAGTTCTTCCTTTATTCTGTTAGTCTATCACACTATTCACTCTAGCTGTCTTTTGTATTGTTTTGAATATCTTGCATTTGAGTCATTTATACTGTAAATTTTCTATGGTCTCGATTTTCTGGATTGTATCTTCTTTGTATCATTTAACATGTTCTATCTCCTGTTTTTTTTTTTTCTGGATATCAGTATTTATATATAGAAGCCTAATCTTGTTCACATTCTATTTAGGCAAGTCATTCATTTCTTGGTATATTTTTATCAGTAGACGTACAATACCTACTACTCTCCATATGTATGACTGAGATTAGTGGCCATCAGGGATCAGTGTTCATGTGCATTGTTTTATTAGGAGTCACAAAATGGTCATCTGATTCTGGGCCTGAATTACTGAACAGACTCTCTACAGGATCTTTAAAACTGCAGAACCATTGTGTCAATTTTGATCGAAAGGACTTTGAATTGTGGACTTTTTACAAATTAATAAGACAGTTGTGCCCACAGATCAACTATAACTTTATGAATGGATGTGTGTGGCACATTGTCTTTCTATGGGACGTGAGAAGAGGTTTTCAGTGCCACTTATGTGGTGTTCTTGCCACAGAAGTGGAACTTCAGTCTAGTTTAGCCTGTAGAACCAGATACTAGTTAATGGGAAGCGGCATGGGATAGGGAAACAGCTGCAGTGACACCACAGTTTCATCAACCAGTTCAGATGTGAAAAACTCCACAGGACAAATGCCCAGAGTCTCAAAAGTTGACTGCATAAAAAAAAAAACAGTTATAAAAATAGATTCTTAAGAAAAGTATGGCATAAAGGGTTTATTGTTAATCTGTTTGGATAGGATAACAGCATGTTAGAGTTACATTGCCTAAAAATTCCTTACAATTTTGGTCTTTAGTAAACAAAAATGACATAGGATAGGGATTCTCTTTAAAATGTTCCAGAACAAAACAAAATATCATACTGTTGTGTGTGAGAGAATAACTAGAAACACATGGGCAAAACGATGATAATATGAAAGCTGGGTAATAGGGAGATTTATTACATTATTCTATGTTTACATGTTTGGAACTTTCCACAGTAAAAATTTCTTTAAACATAAGAAAGAGTACAGGTACAGAAGCAAGGTATGCCAGGAGGGGAAGCTTTGTCCTGGAGTCTAGGTGAGAGACGGAGGTGCCACACACTCCACTTCTGCCAGTGACAGCAAGAAATGGATGAACTGGGTGAGTGTCTGAAAGGAGAAAATCATTTTCCAATGTCACTAGGAAAGGAAGAAACCAATCAAGATTTCTAGATTTGGAAGGATGACCATGAACCTGTAGAAAGTGGAAACCTGGAAAGCACACGGAGATGTGTTTAAAAACCAAGTGGAGGGTTGATCCACCCTCCTACACCCAGCGCGGAGCTTGGGGAAGGTTTGGGAATATGCATCTGGGAGTTATCAGTCAGTGGATGGTATTGACAACCAGGTCCTCGGATAGAGTGTGATTGAAGAAATTTGCCTTAGAGTTGAAGTTTCCCAGAATCTAGAAATGAGTATTAAGAAATCATCTGGTAGACATCTCCATGCCAAAAAGTAAAGTAGGGTTTCGCGATGACCAAACCGTGAATCAGCTCCCGTGGTCTCTGTCCCCACTGAGGGTGTTTATAACCTTGACAGCAGTCCTGCCTGGCCACATGCCACCTGGGGATGGAAGTTGAGCCGTGGGCTCATCGCTAAGATGGGCTGTCGTCTGCACTGGGCTGTGTTTCCTGCCCTGCTTCCCTAGATTTATAGATTACAGGACCTCCTCTGTTGCCAAGGCCCATCACTTAAAAATACAAAGAGCCAATGTAGTGAATCTGTCTACTTTTAGGAACCTTTTCCTAGTTGGTAGGTCCTGCCCCTGGCCCTGTGCTGCCAACTGAGCCGCTTTTGTTTGCTTTCCTGGCTGTGTGGCCCTGAAGGACAATGCCAGGATTCAGGAGCCACTGGGGCCCAAATGTCAGCCTGAATGCCAGCAGCAGGTTACTCCTCAGTCCCCTGACAAAATTCCTCCACAGCAGCTTTGCCTCTACGGCTTCTCCTCTCCCAGCCAGCTTAATTCCCGGCCAGCTGCCCTGGCGCTTCGGTGACAATAGAATGGAGGGGTAACTTCATAACGTGGATGTGTTTTCAGGCAGAACGGAGGCAGGAGTAGGTTGGGGTGTGCTTTGCAATTGCCACCAGTCAAGTAAATGAGCCCCGCTACTGGACCGGAGCAGCCAGCAATTTTGGTGATGTGCCCAGCCCCTTACCCTCCCATCTGGCCAACTCCTGGTGGGCGGTGGGTAGATTTCAGCTTTCTGGTCTGAAATTTTATCCTCCATATAAAGCAAGTTGCTGCTGTCGTTACTAAGCAAAACCATGCTTTACTAAAGTAACTCTAGGGGCTGGAGAAATAGCTTAGTGGTTAAAGTGCTTGCCTAGCAAGCTCAAGACCCTGAGTTTGCTTCCCCAGCACCCCACAAAGCTGAACATGGTGGTACATATCTGTAATCCCAGCACTCGGGAAACTGAGACAGGAGGACTGCCATGAGCTCTAGGTCAGCCTGGGCTCCAGAGTGAGTTCAGGACAAGCATGGACTGCAGAGTGAGGCCCTGTCTCAATAAATAAATAAAATCTAGTCCTCCCCAGATTTTGCCCAAGACTCTCTCAAAGGGGATATTGTCCTCCACCAGAGCTGCTTGGCTCTGCATGTAGGCTGTGCCGTGGTTTGCTATATGAACCGCCACAAGGAAGAATTGCCTTATGGTCCTGTGCCTGGACTCTGGAGGAGGTCCACATGAATTGAGATCAAGGATTCATCACTTGCTTACGTAGATCAACCCCTCTCTGCCGGTTTCTTCTTCAATCATAGAGGGACACTAAGAGTGCTTACCTTGTTTTGGTGTTTGTAGGTCGGCATCTGTACACACAGGCTCCAGAGCGGGCTGCACACAGGCCCTGCTCATCAGCCCCAACTGCTTGATGATGGCTGCCCCAGGATGCCAGCACCCAGGACTGTACCTTCACTTTAAGCTCTCTACTCATAGTCCTGACAAACTTTTTCTTTCTCTCAGCACAGCCAAGATAGGCACCAATGCTCGCGAGACCTGAGTTTGGAGGTGCAGCTCAGGCGGGGTGCTCGCCCAGTTCTTCTGCAGCACCCCGTAATTAAGCATTTTGTGGACTGCAGTGTCTTGTCCTGCAAGGTGCCTCAGGGAGCCCTACAGATGCATGCGCAGGCACCCTGAATGTGCCCATCCCCTGCCTGGCAGAGGACTTCTGGGATTTCTCGGAGGCTGAGATTCTGTCTGTCACAGGCCCAGGAGGCTCCGGGAAGGGACGGGCCTGTGTGCTTCCTATGGGAAGAAAAAGAAACACTAGCAACATGAAACCTCGAAAAGCCTAACTTGGGCAGGAAAGAGCCAGTCTCGTTCCCCAGGCTTAACCCTCTCACAATAGCCAGGCACACCCGCAGTCAAGAGGCTGCTCGGAGCTCGGAGCTCGGAGCCTGCCTGCCTGCCTGCCTGCCTGCCTGCCTGCCTCTCTCTCTCTCTCTCTCTCTCTCTCTCTCTCTCTCTCTCGTGTGTCCCCTTCTGTTTTGGGACACACACACACCTATTTTGACCTATTTTGAGGGCAGGCAGAATGCCATCCTCCTCTGAAATTTGAATTTGAAAGAAACACTTGCTTTCTTAGAAGCTAGGAGGTCATTTTTCTTCTTTTTACCCTCCTTACTTCTTAACACCTGAGCCCCAGTGCGTTAAGACAAATGCTCCATTTTCTAAAGTTTCTCCCTGACGTTGCTTTATCCAAGCTTCTGCTCACCTCCTCTTCTCCCAACTTCGGGACAGGAACCCTTCAGACCTGGAGAGGATCCGCTCGCACAGACAGTGCCAGTTTCAGGATAATTCTGTGCCTGTCCAAACATGCCTCTGAAATGTGGGGCAGGCACTATGTTCTCAGGACCACCTCTGTTGCTGTTCCTACTGTCCTAGATGTCTCTGAACCAGGGGCAAGGGGCTATATTCTCAAGGCTATCTCTGTTGATGTTCCCATCTGTCAAAGACACCTCTGAACTGAGGGGCTGGGGCTGTGTTCTCAAGGCCACCTCTGTGCAACTTTCCAGTGAGCAAAGTTGCTCATTCCTCTGTCTGCATCACTGGCTGTCCCCGTCACCAGAAGCCCGAGCTCTTCCTCTTTGACCACTCATGTTTAAGGTCACCAGAGGTGCTTCAAAAGCACTTAATGGCCTCATGTCTCATCCAACAGCTCATTGAGGCAGGAGCTCTCAGTCGAGCCACCGTCCACATTCTCCCTCCTGGATTTTGCTCCTCCAACAACATCCAGCTCTGTGCCCCAAAGCCTTGCTCCATAGCTTATGAAGTTGCTTCCTTGGGACACTCTTTTCCCAGTGAACTCTGGTATCAGCTGTCTGAGTACTGCCATATTTTCTTTCCTTCATCAGCAACTGCCATTCTGACTTGTGATTATCTGTCTGTGTGTCCACGGGTTTCTGTCTCCAGTTTGTATTCCAAACCGGGCTTGACTTTCAGTGAAGGGAAGGTCTGATCTTTGGAATTATGAAATCCTGGCTTCTGACAGAGGGACCTGCCCATGCACGGTGAATTTAGCTGCTGCTACAGTAAAAGGCTGTGCCCGAAAAAGAGTGACACAGACTTGTCAGGTGGCAGGAGGATCCCATCAGGCAGCCTCTTGCAAGGTGACTATGCAGCCTTCAGGAGGGGAGGGATGTGCAGTGTTGCTTAGCAACATCTTTTCACTCCCTCATCACTCAGAATAAACAGGACCAAATCATTCTTGTAGCAAGGGTCCCTTTTACACTATTTCAGGCAAAATCATGTAAAATATTTCTTTTTGTCTCAGTTCAGGCTCTGATTTTTAAGGGTCTACAAAAATGAAAAACATTGCATTGAGGACCTCAAATATTCACACCCAAGAATCTGTTTTGTCAGGAGGTTACCGGTGAGTCAGAGGGACACTGGGGATGTGTCCAAAACCCCACAGGCCAACTTCTGTTCCCTGCAGAGACCGTCTGCAAGCTGGGCCCTGAGACCGCTGTCCCGGGGGACTGCCCACATCTCCCCTTTGACTCATTTAGCATGAGTAAGGTTCACAAACACAGCATGTACCAAGACAGAAATGTAGGGTCTTTCTTTTCCCTGTAGCTGCCTCTTACCTATGGCTCCTGTGACTGTTTCATTGGCCTTAGCGCTGAAGCAAGATACATTAAGCCAGTGATTTCCTGGGCAGTGTCTTCAGAGCCAGAGTAAGGATATAACTAAATCCAGGAGCCATTGGGATTTGCCAGAGATCTCAAAGAGGGGGTCAGTCCAGAGCAAAGGCAGAACTGGGACATGGCTGGGAGAATGAGGCTTGTATCTGGGCAGATTCCCCCACCTTCCCTTGGTGGCCTGAGCAGGCTCTTCTTCATGAACCTGGCCTTCTTCAGCCCATGGTGTCTCTACAGTTCCCTGCGCTTGTGGCAGCCACGCAGAGCAGGCAGCCTGGTGTGCGATCACTGCTTTTATGGAAGGCCCTTTGTTACTAGGTTTTCACGGCAAAAGCCCTGACTCTGCAGGCTCTGATAGACCAGCCTCAGCCACCTGTCCTATAATAAGGGGAGGGACAGCGGCGAAGGGAAGGAAAGGAGCTTTAATCAGCAGGACCCGCTGGGGAGACAGATAAAGAGGTTCAAGCACTGTCTTTGAAAGGCTGCCAGAAACTTTCAGCTCCTGTACAAAAGACAAGCAAAGGCGAAGATTAAGGGTTTGCATATCTGACAGCGTAGATAATCCTGGCCCAGCTATAGTATAATTGATCATTATATCACGATGGTTCTGTGAGGTCCTGGGAGAGCCATTGCCACCTGAGGGGACAGTTCTCTTCTCATCATAAGCCAACAGCTCTGCTTTGGGGGCAGCCTCAATTCTTGTCACTTGAGTGAACTCATCATGGGGTGGTCTGCAAGGTTCGGCTGTTGTGGATTTGGGACAATGACTTGAGACTTTCAGGCATCATTGCAGGGCATCTGGAATGGGTGCTGCAAACCTGGTAACAGGAATCTCTGCAAAACCTGAAAATTAGCTCAGTTACGCTCACCTTGGTATTCTCAGTCTGGAAGGGGGATGAGAGAGGCTAGGTAAACTTAGAGCTAATGAACTTCATGATATATACACTCCCTGAGGGATAAATAGCTTACAGACAGGTCTAGACAGGGATCTGACCCAAAGTTTTGAGGTAGGAAGGTAGACATAGAAAACGAAGCAGAGAAGCCAAGCTTTACCCACTTTTGGTTACCCAGTGGATATCGGCAGTTTTGGCCTCTAAGTTTCTGTTACACATTCGCTTATCATCTGCTCTACTGTGTCTTGTTCAAGACAGCAATGTAAGACTGCTTGCTCAATGTAAGACTGCTTGCTCTTTTAAGCCTTATTATTACTACCTCATAATGAAGCAAGTGCAAATCAAAACTTGAAGATCACTTTCTGTCTTTGGATTAACTTACATATTTGAAAGCGACAACCTGCAATGGAGGGAGGCAGGAGGACAGGTCATTTGTCTTATGGTCTGTGGGAAAAGAGTGCCCTGGAGCACACTTTGGGGAGGAATAATTGTTATTATCTTCAAAAATTAAAACCACATATCCCTTTGACTCAACTGTTCCCTCAGAGAAATTTGCCATATAGCACAGGAGAAAATATGTGCAGAATGTATTTACTATCGCCTTCCTGTAACAGCAAAAAAGAAAGAAAACATAAATCTAAGTCAACTCTCGCATTCTGCGTGCCTGTGACATCTGCACCCTGTGGATGAGGCCAAAGTCTGTTGCCATAGTCCCAGTGGCTTCTTGAGCAAACACATTTTTGTAGTCCTAGGGCGCTATTTTCAGAGCAAAGTCCTTGCTTTGGTTTTCATGTTTGAGGGGAGCGGTGGCAAACTTGTATGGTCAGACTGTGGGACAGTATCAGAGATTTTTAAAGACCACCTTCTAGACCTGGCTTGTTTAGAATTCATGTTAGATTTACTTTCATCTGTTTTGTAGTGAGCACCTATAAAAGATTAGGGTTTGGCAATTTACAGAACTTGTAAGCACATGTAAAACAGCTACTAAGACAGAGGCAGTCTGGTCAACACAAGCCTCCAAGTGCATGACTTATTTATTTAAGATTAACCATTATAACTTAGTTACACCTTTAGAATTTTGTGTGTGACAGAACTATAAACCTTTTAATAGAACGTACAAGAATTAATATCTAGTTTGCCAACTAAGCATGCTTGTCCCCAACGGCCTTTGCAACTCAAATAGCTGCATAAGAGTAATCCATTTAACCAGAATTGAAGAATAGTGATCTATGTAACCAAAAAATAGAGCCTTAAAACAGATTTTGGAGAAAACCCTAACTTGTTAATTAGTACTTATTACCTTGTTAGTTGTTTAAAACCCTATAAAAGAGCACAAAAGTATTTTATCAAAAGTAAATCCTGTTACTGAGAACAGATCAACAATTTAAACCTTGTTATAAATTGAACTCTAATAAGAAAAATGTAAAATAGAGTAATGGGAACAAATAGCATTCTAACATTATGACATTTATACATTTAAATTTTTGTTTTTACTTTGTTATGCCGTATTTTAATGTTCCACAGCCACTTGAGCGTGCATTCCACTCAATTCAGGGGCCATCACACCCTTGCCCACAGTTGTGCTCCCCCCTCCCCTCCCTCATTTGGTCTTTTCACAAATTACTGGAATTACAAAAGTAACCGCAACAAATTCTATGCATCTAGTATATAACTGAACCCAAAGGATCTCAGCAGTTGTTAGTTTAAAACAAAACATCTCAGAAAAATACACAACACAGATTCAACTTTTGCAGTATTTTTCTCATATAAAACACTAATATAAAATAGTCTTCTTAAAAATTAAATAGTGCAATACAAGCCAAGTTAGGTACATCATGAAGTACAAGTGAATGAGATACTATAAAATCTAAAGTCACGGGGTATTGTTCCCTATGACACCCCATGCAATACTGCAATTATCAGAGTGAAAAAACCGAATGGTAAATGGAGATTGGTACAGGACTTGCGCACCATTAATGAAGCTTTAGTGCCCCTTCATCCTGTAGTTCCAAACTTATACATATTGTATCAAATATACCTGCTTTAGCCACTTGGTTCACAGCGCTAGATTTAAAGGATGAATTTTTTTTTTTTTTGTATTCCTGTAGATGATAGCCCATCTCTTCTTGCTTCTAAAAATCCTGAAGTCAAGGAGCAATTGACATGGATAGGCTTGCCTCAGGGTTTCAGAGGCAATCACATCTTTTTGGCCAGGTGCTTGCAACAGATTTGGCCTCTTTTAAGACAAGAGCTTTTGCTACTGTTCTTCAGTATGTTGATGATATTTCAATCCATGCAGGGACAGAAAAAGAGGGTATGATGGGAACTATAGACCTATTATGTTTCCTTGTTTAGAAAGGCTATAAAGTAGCTAGAGAAAAAGCTCAGATTTGCAAACAACAGATAACATATCTCGGGAGTCATTCTTTCGCAAGGGCTGAGAAAGCTAGATCACAAAAGCACGGGACCAGTATATAAGCAGCCCTTAGCACAGACTGAAAGACAGTTAAGGGGATTTCTTGAAATGGCTGGTTATTGTAGAATATGAATTCCTTGATTTGGAGAAATGGCTAGGCATCTCTATGATTTACTTAAGGAATCTGCTAAAAGTAACCAAAGATCCCTGATGTGGCAACCAGAACAAATTAAAACTGTTAGAAATATTCAGAAGGAGCTTTTACAACCTCTAGCTTAAAGTCTTCCTACAGAAGATGCCGTCAGTTTGTTTGTATCGGAGAGAACAGGAATAGCCCTTGGAGTTCTTACTCGGGAGAAAGGACTCCCTCAACAACCTGTAGTTTACATGAGTAAGGGACTAGATAAAGTCACATAGGGTTGGCCACATTACCTCTGTATGGTGGCAGCAATGGCTTATCAGGTCCAGAGGCTCTTAAAACTGTTGCTGCCAGAGATTTAACTGTTATACCTCTCGATATGTTGTGGGAACTATTAGGAAATTAGGAATAATGCATTTATCAGAAAGTAGGCTAATGAAATATCAGTCGATGTTGCTAGAAGGACCTATTAAAAAGATTTAAAACAAAACCTGTTTAAATCCACCTACATATTTAGCAGATCAATTAGATGAAAGGCCTGAGCATGAATGTAATCAATTTTAATTTGCAGCCGTCTGGCTCATAAAGGATTAAAGGATATACCACTCCAAAAGCCAGACATAGAACTTTTTACTTCTTGATAAGAAAAGGAAAAGGGCTGAAATGGAAGCCCAGCCACTTCCCCCTGGAACTAGTGCTCAATTAACTAAACTGCTTTAACAAAGGCATTAGAGTTAAACAAAGGAACGTGGGTCACTATGCAGATTCTAATTGGGTCTATGTAATATTACAAGCTCATACAGCTATTGGAAAGAAAGAAATTTTCAAACAGCTGAAGAAAGTTCTATTAAGCATTATCCCAGATCATGAGACTTCTAACAGCAGCGACTCTCCCCCCAAAAGTAATAATTGTAAACTCACACAGGAGACTGAGAGCTCATAGATAACAGACCTCCCTACTCCAGATCTGTATTCACCTAAGGAGCTCACCTGTTCCTGTGAGCCAATTGAGGATCTTCATCTTCTCTTTAAGAAACAAGATAAGTAAAACATCTCTGATTATGCTTTTTATTGATTACATTGCTTTTTATTCCCTCAGTGTTTATCATCTACTATGAATATATCCACATTTTGTGTATTTGTGGGAGACTCTGTCACTCGGCTTTTAACTAAAAATCTTACATGTGTATCTATTTCCCCTGAGGAATACTCTAATATAGCCAAAGATTTACTTTCCAGACACCTGGAAAAAGTGCAGCAGGAAGAACTGACTCTTCCAGCCTCCTTTGTAATAGACAGTCACTATCTTTGCACCTCATGTAATGTGAAGCCCCACTGTGATATGAATTGAAGTAGTTAAGTTTCAGATGGTGTTGAGCATGGATTCACCTGCTCTGTCTCCTAACAAGATCTATAAAGGATCTCTCAACTGGCCAAGTAGCCCCATTTGGTAATGACCGAGCTGCTGCCACCCACTGCCCCTCCTCTCCTCCCAGCAGGAAGTAGCCAGAGCAATGATTGTCCATTTTTCCCTGGCAGCAGCAAGGCTTCCTAAAAGAAAGAAGGGGCAATGAAGTAGATTTGTACTGGGCAGATCAGAGCAGTTAGTAGTGCTGGGTCTGAGACATTCCCTAAGACTAGAGCACAGCAATTAAAAAGACAAGAATGCAAAGCAAATGGCAAAAAGGTAGGACACCTTAGAATGGAGGACAAATGGTAAACAGGCATGGGGGGCTATCATCATGGTTCCAAGTCTCTTCTATCAGACTTAGTGGTGCCGCAGTTTTGGAGTTCATATCTTAGGCTCTCGGATTTGATTTAAAGCCAATAAACTAGTTTATATGCTAATGTGTACCAATCAGTAAAGGCCAAGTAGGTGTAGAAAAATAAATATTCATGATCTGTAGAAAAACTATAAGGATGACTGTAGCTGGTAAATCTTTGGATGCTCTAGCCCCTCCCATGCTCGGCCCCTTCACCTTTCCTTATACTTCTACCAATAAAATTACTTTCTACTTCCAAATTGTCTCTTGTTTGTGGTGTTCGTTCTTTGAGAGCAGCAGAACATGAACCCTGGTTTGAGCTCTCCAGCATCAACCACATTTTTAGTTATCAATTATTCTAGATCATTTTTGAAAACTAAAATATAGACCAGCATAATTAACATTTTAATCTATTTGAATTTTAGCAGAGATAAATAATATTCTGGTTATCTGAAACAGCAGCTTTAAAGACATCCTCACTTTACTATACCAACCAGAATTTACCAGACTCTAAGGTTTTTATTTTCAGTTTTATATACCTTAAGCCTAACAGTTTTTAATCCTGAAGACAGACCAACACACGTAACAGACATCAGAATTTTGATTTAGTTAATATGGACAATGCATTCAATGGCTTAAGTCTATTTTCTTTTAATTAGGCAATTAATGAGCACTCTTAGACTTCTTAAATTTAAATCACTGAACACTCCTATACTTTAAAATTTTTAAATTTACCATTTGAAAAGCAATTTCCAAGACAAAAAGTGTAACATACACTCACATTATCATTTATAGGTAAAGACAGATTATCAATCATTCATTTAAAAAGTTACAATAGTATTCTTTGATGCTTTTCAACTTGCAGGCCCAAATTTGCCGAGGTTATGTCAATTCACAGTGATAACTAGAGTTCCCTGAAAATAGTGTCATTCGCATTGAGACTGTTGATTAACAAAATGGATTCTGGAGAACCTATAGAGAGACAGGGATATTTTGTGTAGCCAGACTATTAGGGGCCATCTTGGCCCTTTTTCATGGCCTCCTGTATTGTCCTTCTTTATATCTAATTTAACATCTTTAATTTAAAAATCTTTTGATATGTAACATTCCTAAGATGCAAAAGCAAAGTCCCTAGCTTCCCATCAACCCAAGAGCTAAGAATGCCCTTAGATAACGTTATGCGGCCTATAGCAGAGAGTTCCCTGCTTACGGGTGACCCGCCTTCCTGATGCCTTCTCCAATGCTTTCAAATTGTGCTTTGATTTATGATTATTTTTATTCTGCAACTATAAATGTTGTATGTAACTGCTGCTTATTGGAATGTGTTAATTTGGAAATCCTGAATGCACTTCCTGGTCCTGGTAACTCATATTTGGATTCAGAATAAACCATTTCTTAAACTCTTTGAGATGAAAATAATGTTTCTTTTTTTTTTTTTTTTTTTTTTTTTTTTGCTTCAACAACAATGAAAGCCAACCATTACTTTGTTTTAAGACCCTTTTTCTTTTTGCCTAAATTTACCGCAAGTTTTAACAATCTGTGTTAGACTGGAGCCCCTTCATAGTTACCAGAAAGCAGTTATCAACTCCCAGTACCTGGGTACACAGCACGTTGTCACAATTAGCTCAGACCCCAGCACTGCACTTTCATTTTGGGCAGATCACAACACACCTGGAAGCCCCCTGATGGCAGAAGCTTTCTGAGGCCCTCTGTAGTCTAGATGCAATAAAATAACTTCTCAACCAAATGTCAAGCCAAAATTTAGACTGAGTATGCCCATCTTCTTAAAGAGAGAGCTCCACTTTACTTAAAATTGTGGTGTCAACACAAAAACATTACTTTGTCTTAAAGAGGTTAAGACACGGTTTATTCCAAAGTCAAATATGAATGACCAAGGATCGGGAACATGAACTCAGGCTTTCCCAAATAGCATTTCCAATGAGTAATGGTTATATTACAGGTTTTATAGTTACAGAATAGAAGAAAATAGTAAATTAAAGCAAAATTAGAAGAGCATTGGGGGAAGCATGACTCTGAAGTGCGAAATCTCTGCTACTGGTCTCAAATGTTAGCTTTTACATCTTACAAGGATTCCTAGTAGGAATATCACATGTCAAAGCATTTATGTTAAACATGTTAAGTTAGACGGAGGAGGACAATAGATGCAACCATGAAAAAGAGTCTAGATAGCTCCTAACAGTCTGGCTATGCAAGACATCCCAGTCTCTCCACAGGTTCTTCAGAATCCCTTTAGTTAATCAATAATTTCATTGCAAGTGAGACTATTTTCAGGACACTATCAGTGGCAACAAAATCAAGGCAGCTTTGGCAATCCTAATTCTTAGATGGTATAAAAAAATAAGAAAATTTACAGAATAATTGGATAGATAACAAATGACATCCCCAGAACAGACATTTCTGGCATATTTTATACCTCTGAGCCTCTTTATGAAACCCCAAATCAGATGGTCAAATTTGGCCCAAATGGTGAGTCATCTCACCCAGATGTCACCGTAACAAAAACAGTGCCCCAAATGGCAGTGAGTGGTCCAGATATGAGAGTACTTCACCCAAATGGCCCTGTACCAGAATGACCTAAAGAGCAGGTCACAATACGAGTACCTCCCCAAGGTGGCAAGAGCAAAGCTCCTCGGATTTAAATTTTCTCTAATGTTTTCTTTTCCCCATCGCTTTCACTTTCCCTCTGTAGCTGCCTCATGAGCTGTTGACTCACCCTTTGCTGACCCCTGTCCCTAGGCTGTGGTTGGAAATCTCATCTACAACCAGACACACGGCATAAATTAAATTTTGAATCACTGTTAATTTATCGTCACTGTTAGCTTATTTCTATGAGTCTATTGATTCTATAATTTA
This sequence comes from Ctenodactylus gundi, assembly GCA_004027205.1. Taxonomy (NCBI): domain Eukaryota; kingdom Metazoa; phylum Chordata; class Mammalia; order Rodentia; family Ctenodactylidae; genus Ctenodactylus; species Ctenodactylus gundi. The sequence continues at coordinate 1,164,939 of PVKB01000012.1, read as the reverse complement.
CTGTTGCTCATTCTGTTTTGCAAATCCCCCACCCTGGGCCCCTTCCCCTTTACATACTGCTGCTAACTTGCTCTATTGAATTCTTGTGATCCTTCCTATTCTTGTGATTTTTGCCTTTATAAATCCCACCAAAGCTCCCCTTCATGACTGAGAATTCTTTGGGGCATGAGCCCTTTTATAGTTGCTGGCTAATAAAGGACTCCTATCTTTTTCTCAGGGCTTCTCCTGTGTATTTTTGTCTCACTCAGGTACAACAACCCACATCCCCCCATCCCATATCCTTGCTTCCCAACAGGTAACCAGACAGACCCTGGTGGTCTGGACAGATAGTCCTTTTCCTTTACACTGTCATTTATGGCAAATGATACTACAACTTGGAAGAAAGGGATAATCCTTAGGCCTGCATCCTGGCTGTATGGTCATCCTGGCAAGCAGTCAGGTCTTTGTCCCAGATGCCTATCATTCCAGTAGAAAACCAGGAGGCTCATGGCTCCTTGGAGGAAGAACTGAAGTCCCTTCACAGCTCACCAATTGTCACAGATAAAGACAAATCTTAACTAAATCTTAATCAAATCTTAATCCTGCTATCTACTGCCCAGGCCCAAATCATGAGGCCATACGTTGTGGTAATGTTAGGAAAAGGATTTGTTCAAAGTCAGAGATGGCTTTGGAGGACATGTGGAAAATGGTTTCTATGAAAAGCACCCTCTCTCTGCCTGCCTGAAATACCAGGGATTTCAAAGAGATGACAGAGGGGAGGAAGAATCACAGATTTTGGATTTCAGAATAAGTTTCATTCTACTGTGGCTACCAAAATCGCTCATGGCCTGACAATTTCATAGCTTTTGTTTGACCTTTCCTTCCTTCCTCAGCGCTTTACACCAGGGGGCCACAACCAGGAAGGACTGGCCCACGGGACCCTCACTCCTATCAAGTTCTCTCCTATCAGGTTCTAATGCCACTGCTGATCCGACAGGACACAGAGCTTCCCTCCCCACTCCCCTCTGTCTGCTGCTCCACGGCCCTACTGCATAGAAAGTACCCCCATCCTCGGGAGGATGGTCTCCCACCAGAACAGTCCCTGGTGCCAAAAGGTAGACTTCACAGTCAGTCTTACAGGAGGAGTCTTTGAAAAGAAACTGCTTTTCCCTTGAGCAGCATTTACATATCTGCACTGATGCTTCCTCTTCACTTCTAGGAAAGAAAAGGTGTGAGGCATCTATAGGCTGTTCTGCTTTCCTCACTTTTGGGAAAACGTTAAGTTCTGATTTTTGATATGCTGTCCTGCCAGTATCAATGGGAGAGGTTTTTTTCCTAAACAAAAGAGACTTGAAAATGTAAAAATATGTCCCATTTGTCAGTGTGAAGACTATATATGTATTGACACATACGTGTCAGGAACATAACTATTAGGAACATAACTAACACCATGATACCCTCCTACAGGCTTACGTACAAAGACACGTTGACACTGACATCATAGGTAAATGAGCCAACCCTAAGATGTCAGGGCTAGGCACTGATCTGCAAATAAGTGAACCCTGAGGTGGCACTGATAGGAAGAGAAACCCCACGTCTTGTGGAAAGTTGAAGAGCACCGTACAAAAACCTAAGCTTCCAGGAGCTCAGGCAGGAACGCCAGCGTTCTCAGCCTCGCAGGACTGACTCCACATCTCCCCACTGGTTCTGATCACTCTGTTGAACGTCTGTTGGACGTCCTCCAAGCCAGAGCCCTGCCTGTGGACTCCACCTCAGACTTGAGTCATCAAACCTTGAGACCCTGTGAGATTCTCTTGAGATTGAGATTCTCTTTAAGGTTGAGCCTCTCTCTCTTTAGATTAAGGCTCCCATTGAAGACCTAGACTCTCTTGTAGAGATTTGCTTCCCTTCCCTTGTTTGAAGTGCTCCTTGTGTTACTAGTTTACCCCTGTATTATTAGTTTATAATTTGGTTGATGAACTGAGTGTGTGTAATACCTGTTTGAAAGATCAGATGGACTGTTGTGTCTTGAATCCAATGCCATATACATAAAGCATGACCATGACTCATGACAAAACACAAAACTTTTCTTCTGCAAGAACACATTTTTAAAAAAATGCTTAATAAGTCGCTAGTATAACCTGGAAGTCAGATCCTGACACTGGAAAACACTAGCCTTCAGTTTATTGGGTTTTTATGCCTTGGATGAAAGAATTTAATCAAGACCATAATTGGCCATACAGAAATACAGGTACAATGTGTTGTGTAGTTGATAGAGATTTACATCTAAAGCCGGGAGGCGAGCAGTGGTGCAAAGGCCTCGGCTCCGAGTTCAGTTCAGACACCTTGTTACCTTTTTGCTCACACAGGAGTTATTTCTGGGGTTCAGAGGACTAGGGTACTTACCAACATTTTTACTTAGGAGTCACTCTGGAATTGCAAAAATGTCTTTTTGCTCCTTCTAGATGGCCAGTGTTCTCTCAGAGGACTTAATCAAGGAAGAAACTTGGAAAAGAAGTCCAGAAGAGACAGTTCTTCATTTAAACCAGTTCCTACCCCAAGGCTAGGACTCTCTAAAGAAAATTTGTTTTGCAATATCATCGGGCCATAGACTGTGGCAACCATGAATGCTGTGTGCCTTTACTTAGCAATTAGAGACCCTGTGTCTCTGAGTCTGAGACCTAGTGAATGATTATAAATTTATTATACAGAGAGGATTTGTTCCTGTACTTCGACATGCTATTTTGGACTCCCCCAGCCCCACTATTGTCTAACTACCCACTTACAGTTAGTTGCCTCTGGAGAGAGTTAGTGAGGAAAAAACAGACACCGGCTTTCCTTTCTCTTTTATATTGCACAATTCTCTTCCTCCCACAAACAAAATTCCTAATCTTCAGGGTAATTGAATAGCTAAACCTTGAGAGAAAAAGCAGTTCTACTGAAGGAATCCAAGGCCCTCCCCATCTGTCCTTCTGGGTTTCATTTAAAGCGTTTACCTATCTTCCTCCAGATAAAGAGTTTCCATCCCAAAGACGGGAGCATTTCAGGAATGTGAGGCCTGGGGTGTCTCTCATGTAGGTCCCTCTGTGCTGGGAGGTTAGGATGGCAGAAAGCTGTCCTTATCCTGTGACATGTGGCAGTATGGGGAACTGCAAAAACACTGTTGACATATTACCACATCTAATCAAATAAATCTGAACCCGTGGGGGTGGGTCTTAGGCCCTCATCTTGGAAACCTAACTTCCTAACCAGAGTCTGGAGCAAGGGCTCTTACCTCTGCTGGCTCAGCAACACACATTCATGTAAACAACCCGCTAGTTTCAGCATTAGCTTTCTAGAGCTGCCTCCACATGCGCACGGGCTGAGTGGCTTCCACAACAGATCTTTATTCTCTCGGGCTCTGTCGGCAGGAGCTCTGTGATCAAAGGGTCTGTGGAGTTGCTTTCTCCTGAGGCCCGTTAGCAGACAGCACCCTATATCTGTCCTTGCATGTTCCTCCTTCTGTGTGCATCACCTCATCTTCGAAGGTCACCTGTTGCAGGATGAGGGCCTTCCCTAGTGACCTCATTTGACTTTAATCACCTCTTTTAGAGGTAGTCACCTGTACTAAATGGAGTCCCTCACTCCAAAATTTGGGAGTCATGGAGTTGGTTAGGCATGTACCATGACTTTGGGGGAAACACACAGCACTCAAGCTCTATCGTAGCCCTGTTAAGTTGGAAGCTCTGGAAGTTACACCTCAACCCCACATGACTCGGATGCCACTGAGGCTGAGAAGCACTGGTTTCGGCGTGGCTAGAAAACAGAAGAGGGACTCAGAGAAAAGAGCAGGCCCCCTGCACAGATGGCCTGCTTGTCCGTAGCAGTGTGGACGTGGCTGCTCCATAGTCACTAGAATCAAGGAGCTGTGAGTGGTCTGGTCACAGCAGCTTCCCCTCCAGTTCCATTGTTATGTCTCCTCCCAGTCTAGAATTCAATATTTGATGTGCTCGTTGAATCTTGCTCTTAGTCTTAGAATGACCAGATCAAATACCCATAGACCAGAAGAATGAAAACACAAATGAATCTCAGACAAGCTGTTGATGTCACTGAAAAGAGGCAGGGTGGCAAATGCAGAAAGGCCACGGCAGAAGAGAGATGAGGAAACTGGGTTGAAGCCCGACCTGTCCGTCCCTGGTATGCATCGAGCACATGGAGCCAGGAAGAGGGAGCTGGAATCTATAGCTTGAGGAGATGTTGCCTAGGGAAGGGCCCTGTAGCACAGGCGTGGTAGGACCTGACTCCCTGACTCCTTCACAGTGAGGATAGCCAGCTCTCACACAGTTTCATCTTTTGCACTGTTTGTTCAAACTACTGGCCTTGATTTATTTGTGCCTCATAGCAAAAAAGCAACGAAAACAAGACAGCCAGTCACTCCCCAGCTACGGCACTCTAACTTGGCTACTAATTGGTTCCACTTGGGTAAATTAAAAAGCAACAAAACAACCGTTAACTCCGAGGTTCCACATTTAGAGCTCCTCATTGAATTGGTATATATGTGTGACTGATCTTCATTCTAGTTGCTGGCACGGAACTCCTAAAACCCTTGGCATTATTGACAGGGATTGGTGAGAGAAATGTCCTTTATGACTCATGATGTATTTCTCTGGAGCACACTGAGGGAATGTCTCTGGGTACCGCTTGCCAAAGGGGTGACTAAGGAACCAGCCTTTGGGTTTGGAGCATTCAGCCCCCTCCTCTGGGCTTGAAAGGAGGCAGGAGCTAGAAATTCAGCTAATCACCAAAGGCTGGTGTCATGGTGAACATGAGGAGCTGTGTAGGGTGACATGCTGAGCAGGGTTACGGAGTTCCTCTCCTTTCTGAACCCTTTCCCTATGGCTATTCTCAGTTGTGTTCTGGATAGTAAATCACTAATGGTAAGTAAGAGGCTGGGTTCTCTGAGATGTTCTAGCAAAATCTTGAACTCAGCAGGAGTATCTCATAATATAAAGCCAGCCAGCCAGAATTATGAGTGGCCTGGCGCATGCAGCTTGCAGGAGAAGCTTTTGGGGACCCTTTCTGTGTATGGACTTGGTAGTGAACCCTGGGCCACTCTGCCACTGAGCTGCGTTCTTGGCTTTTATTTATTGATTTGTGAGACAAGGTTGTATTTCATTTCAGTTTTCCAAGTAGCTGGGATTACAGCTGCCACACCCTTTAAAGAGGGAGAGTCTTGGGGCTGGAGGAATCACACAGTGGTTAGAGTGTTTGCCAAGCAAGTACAAGACTCTGGGTTCGATTCCCCAGCACCGCATAAACTGGGTGTGATGGTATATACCTGTAATCCCAGCACTTGGGAAGCTGAGGCAGGAGGATTGCCATGAGTTTGATGCCAACCTAGGCTCCATAGTAAGTCCAGGACCAGCCTGGACTACAGAGAGAGACCCTGTCTCAAATAAATACATAATGAGAGTCTTGTGGGTGGAACCCAAAACCAGTAGGGACTACACTAATTCTAAGTAGTATTAACTTAAGAGGAAAAACAAATATTTGCTGTCAGAAATGTATGAGAGTAAAGAAAGTCACTATCTTCCTTTTAGAAAGGTGCTAGGCTCTTTTTTTTTCCCCCTTGGAGGTGTGAGAGCTCAGACCTGAGGCCCAGTGTATATTAGGCAAGCATTCTACCACTGAGCTACCTCTTCCATTTTTTCGTTTGTTTGTTTGTTTTGTTTTTGAGGTGGAATCTATTCATGTTGCTCAGCTAACCTTGACCTCCGGGGCTTAAGTGACCCTTCTGTTTCAGCCTCCTGAGTAGCTGGGCCTACAGGAACGTGCTGACACTCTGGCAATCTGATGGGTATTTCTAAACCCACGATGGAGCTGAGAACGCCACGGTACTACTAGGCCATGACAGGGAACACTGAAGCAGCGCCAAGGCTGAGCAGAGAATGAGATCACAGGCAGGAGCAGCCAAGGTTCTTCCTGCCCTGGGCAAGGCCAGGCCAGCTCACACAGGGCGTGGGCAGGTTTACAGGAAGCTGTTAGCTAGAGCTGTGAGCTGGGTTTTTGACCCAAGACCAAAGCTGCGTAAGTGTCTGGATGAAAGTAATTGCATTTCCTTAAGAAGCACAGCCCCTTCCCCATCAGTCGGAGGGACTGGTATGTGAGCAGAAGCCTCAGGTGGTGGACGCATGAGGTGTTCCATGCAGGATCCAAGACAAAATCCTGGCTGCAGTAGGGACCTGTCCCAGCCTGGCCCTGGCTGTGGGCGCTGAGGTCTCCATGTAGGGGTAAAATAGGCAGAGAGAGGGGAATAGAGGGTCACACATGGGGACTGCAGTGACAGGAAGACCCCGGTCCCAGAGCACAGTTCTGGGGAGAGAGGCCTCATCCCCACCTGGGTTAGCTGAGACAGAGTCATCCCTAGGCGGCGTGCACCCCGTGCTGCTGCTGGGGAGGCCCAGGGGCAGGCTCAGAGAACCCTCAGCCAATGTGTCTCTGAGTGGATAAGCTACCCACTTCCGTATTTTCTCTATTCTTTCTCCACTGATATCACTATAAAGATTAACAGGGATCACATTCCTAAAAATCCCCATAGCATCGGTGGAAAGGACTAATCCTATGTCCTCAATGGCCAGGATTAAAAAGGAAGATTATGGCATTCCAAGTACTGCGTGGTGGGTAACAGGTGGCAGGAAATATCAGAGCAGAATGGTACATAATCCTCTCCTCAAGGACCCGTAACTTGTTAGGAAACGAAGACTATGGAGAATATAGAGAACAATGCCAAAAAAATCAGGATTGAAAGTATATAATGACAATAGCCACTAGGAGGATTTAGAGGGGCTGGAGAAGAAGGCTTCAGAAAAGGGTAGGATTGTGGACTTGGCCAGGCAAAGGGCAGGTGCAGGAGGATGTGCCGGAGCAAGGTGACCTACAGCTGAACCTGCGGGGCCAGGATGCATAGTGATCACACAGGGCTGCGGGGCATAGATGATTAGGGCATGGGGCCAGGACACGGAAGGCCTTGAAAGTCCAGAAAATCAGGGAGCAAGAGGAATGTCCAAACACTGACTCATGCACGCAGTGTCACATAAGGTGCCTTGTGGCATTTATGACGTGGTTAGGGCAACTCCCTCCCTCCACCCAACTCTGTCCTGAGTCACGGGCTAAGAGCCAGCACTGCAGGACTAGACTTGGAATAAATATTGCCCCCAGAGGCCTGGGCTAGTCTGCATGATTGACCCAGAATGAATGTCCTTTCCAGAGCACTGGTCCAATCACTGCGTGCGACTGACAGAGAATAATTGCTGGCTCAGTGTCTGTGTTCCTGAGAACACCTGGTGGCTGGAAACTTCCAGGCAGCGCCATGCTCACAATAGTACTGGTATGTCTACACTGTGGCCTCATCTCTGCAAAGAATCATGCGTGCCTTCCTCCCCTGAGTACCCAAGGCCTCCTGTTCTAGGCTGGCACCCCTGCCGACTCCTCAGGCATCACTACACTGGATGGGCCCTGCTGGTTTCTTCCCTGTGTTCTCTCTGCTGGTGTTTGCCAGCGATCACTAGTCATTTTCATGGCTGTGTTGCTGTGGTTCTGGCTCGAGTGATTTTTGGGTGGGTTTGTGGGAAGGCTGACAACGTTGCCAGGCCGAGAGGAGGAGATTGTTCAGAGATCAGGGAAGGGACAGAGATGGAGAGGGGCTGATGGGAGAATGGGTGAGGACTGATTGCAGTCATCAGTGCTGGGCAGAGGGAAAAAACAACGAAGTGCAGGAGAAAGAAGAAAGATTTCGGCAAAAAAAAAAAAAAAGTAAAAAGTAAACCCAAACCACAAAAGGCAATGGGGGGTAGTGGTTAAAAATGGTCGTCAAGCCAGGCGTGCTGGTACATGCCTATCATCCCAGTGCTCTCGAGGCTGAGCCAAGGGGGTTGCCGTGAGTTTGTTCTGGCCTACACAGTGAGTTCAGAACTAGCTTGTACTACAGAGCAAGACTATCTCAAGCAAAACAAAACAGCAATAATAACAAAAAAAAAAAAACAAGCAAACAAAAAAGGTCATAAAATCTTATTGAAAAGTTATATTTTAAAGGAATTTGTGAGTTGTAAAACATTAGATTGCCTTGTTTCCTTGCCTCCGACCTTCACACCTCAATATCTCGCTATTATTAGTGTTAAATACTTGTGTCAGCTTAATGAGACTCCAGAGATTGGGGAGCAATGTCTAGGGGGTCATGGCTGTCACTCATTCTTCCATTTATTTGTGTCACAGAGCACCCGAGATCCTTGAGCCCATATGCTGTCCTGGCAGGTTCTGTTGCTGTCGTGGTCCCAGCTTGGCTCCTGTCCTTAGGCTGCCCTTCTCCAAGGAGCAGCCAGGCCCTCTGAACAGAACTAGGCACCCTGTGTATCCAGTAATTGCGTGCGCAAGGGCTGTATCTATTCCATGCTTTCTGTCTGCACACAAAGTTCCTGAGGCCACCATGACAGTCGTTCTCCAGCCCAAGAGCACAGGCCTCACTTGTACCATCTCACTTCTGTGGGGTGAAGCCTGCTCACACCACGCACCGTCCGTTCACTCACTTGGTCAACCCTAGCATACCATAAATTCTTCAGAAGCCTTGGCTCTTTCCGTTTAAAGAGCGACTTCAACATAGACACAACAACTCTGGTATGCAGTTCCTCTTGCTGCTACCTGATAGTATCTAGTGACATCTCTGTATCCCAAGGTTCTCTAGGTCAGAAGCTTTTTGAGAGCACTGAGAAGTGAACTCAAGGCCTCACGTGTGCTAGGCGAGCACTGTACCACTGAGCTGTATCAGCTTGTTGGGATTTTAAGGTTGAACAAAATGAACTCAAAAACATGAGAAACTCATGAGGGCAATGGGAGTTGGGTTGGGGCAGAGGAGGTGGGCAGAAGGAAAATAAAGCCACCGTGCTGTCTGTTGGAGCCCACGATGCTCTGCTGGAAATAGCTGGTCTGTGCCAGGACACATGATGGCAGCATGCAGAGTTGGTGCATGGCAGACCTGCCTGATCTCGGTGGCAACAGCAGAGATGTACTTCCCAAAGCCAGCGGTGCCCTGTGAGATAGATCCGGGGGTCTCCAACCCTCGGGCTGCAGACTGTGACCTTGGAAGGGCTGGGCGGCCCAGATAGATGAGCAGCCACGCAGGAGAGCAGCGAGCAAAGCTCCTCCTCCTGTCAGCATGATCCTGTCTGGTTTTAATGCCCCTGCTGGTTGACAAGAGGCAGAGCTTCACTCGCTGCTCCCTTCTAGAGGCTACTCTCCATTTCAGTGATCTTCCAACAACCTCCTGCACATAAGTACCCCACCCCCACTCCTCAGGAGAATGTCTTCAACTAAACCAGTTCCTGGTGTGAAAGGGCTGGGGACCTCTGGGGCCAATGACTTGGCAGCTCCTTCTGGGGACAACGACTAGGTAGACTTTGTGTCTGCTCTGCACAACACCTCGCCCTCTGAGGGCTTGCAGCGCCGTGAAGATGCTTGTCCTCCCAGCCTCGGTGCGTCGCTTTTGAGGGTGCTCCATGGGTCCCCTGGCTGGGCTCGTCTTCTGAGCTGCAGATAGAACACTGGGCTCTTCCCTCTCTCCCTCAGCACTTCACAGCTCCCCATCCTGGCTGACCTTCGGCAGGCAGCTGCTGTCCCGTCTCCACATCTGGAGGCAGGCCAGGACAGACATGCAGAAAGCCCAGGGTCACATGCTGCAGCAGCAGAGGGCGGGCAAGCTCTCAGGGAAGGTGCGAGTGGTTGGGAGCATTAGATCTTCGTAGGCCTCTGAGAAGAACCCTGAAGCCCAAGTTCAACATGGTGATATTTAGGACAAAACACCGGGACGGAACTGGGGCAAATTACATGAGGAACCTTCGTCTTGCAGCGCTGGGATGAGGGTGAGCTGGTTTGGAGAGGCACAAGTGTTTACAGGAAATAGTTCTGGAGACATTTTCAATGAGCTGTTGCATACTCCCAATATCTGCTTTTCATTAGCAGTGACACAGCCCAGCCATGCCTTGGACTCCACAAAACGCTTTTTCCCTCCTCCATTCGGGTTTACTAAACTCTGAAATTCCTTCTGCCAAATGCTCTCATCCTCCTTCCCTTCCTCCCTCCCCATACTCTGCTCTATTTCTGGTCAAACATGTAGAGGGAACTTTTGTCCATATGGATCAGATTATCTACACTTAACTCTTAAACACAGCTCTTTTATAAAAGTCTCATCCTTGCCAAGCATATCTAAAGAAAAATGAAACATTTTTTCAAGAAAATATTGTAACTGAGCTCCCCAAATTAATACCTGTACTCACTTTCTCTCACTAAAAGGTGGCTCAGGTCAGTCAGCATCTGTAACGTGCCTTGACAGGGGTCAAGTTCAGACTGATCTGCAGCCGGGGAAAGCCTGCCCTGCTCCTGTTCTCCCACAGTTCACAGTGTAATAAGGGAAGAGGAAAGGTTACCGGGGTCCAGGGATGGCTCTCTATGGTGACTCAGCATAGATGAAGTTCTGGGTTTGATTCCCAGCACTATGAGAAACACGTTTAGGTAACAAGGACAGTAGCTTCTTCATTTATCTTCTCTCTCTCTCTCTCTCTCTCTCTCTCTCTCTCTCTCTCTCTCTCTCTGTTTGTGGTAGGGATTGAACACAAGGCGGCTTCCAGGAGCCAAGACCTCCCAATGTCCTTGAGACTGAGTATCTGGTTCAAAGTCTCAAAGTCACACCGTGGAGGACAAGCTCAGCCTGTTCCCCATCTGTCAGTCCCCACAATGCAGAGCCACCTGGGACAGTGGGCAAGAGACCTTGCCAACCCACTCCTGCAAGGTCCTGCTTGTTTCCTCACCCTGCTTTCTTCCTTCTTGCACCATAGTGACTCAGTCCTGGGCCTGCCCTGGTCGTCACCCCTCTGGGACCCAGTTTGCTTTGTTCCTTACTGCCCATCCAGCTGCAGGCACCTTTCAGGCTGGGCTGCACAGGGCTCACCTTGCACACCAGACCTGACAACTCCGCCCCTTCTGGGTCTTTCCCAGCACTGTGGAACTCTGGCTAAAAATACACAGGAAGGAGAGATAGTGTTTATATAGCCCTCCTCCGAAGCCTAGCAACTGTGTTTAAACAAAAATGCGCTGGGATTCATGTGACAGAACCAGCCACAGCCAGCCGCAGATTATGAGGGAGAAATTTCCTTAGCTGACAAGTTTTTAGCAGGTACTGCCTAACTGTGGTGATTTCAGCCCAAATGTGGGCCCAGTGGAACACCTCTAAGAGCAGCCAGCAATCAGTCTGTGCTAGTCTGTCGCCGAGGAACATGTACCTGGCAGGCTGGTTTCAGGGTTCTACTCTGAGTTGGACCCAACTTAGGCAGGCCTAGAGGGCCCCGGCACGTCCCTGCGGTCAGAATCCTAGGGTCTGTTTAATCCCTTCCTTCCCCTGGTCCCCAGTGGGGGGCTAGGGCTGCAATGCAGATGGAATATCTAGAGACCAAAATGGGAATCTCTGTGAAGGACCTGGACACGCACAGACCTATTCCTACCTCTAACTTCAAGCATCCTGGAAAATGTATGACCAGTTTTCAATTTCTGCCCATCAACCCAAAATCTAGCTCTGGTATGAACAAGGAATTTGTACTCTGGATCACAAGTGGATCGAGTATGACAGCAGAAGGAAGACAGACACCTAAGGCCGTATGTCCCATGGCTCTGCTTCTGAGAGCAAGTCTTTAGAGCCAGAAAGTAGTTCACTGGTTGCTTGAGGTCAGGACGTGGCGGTAGGTCACAGCAAAGGAATGTGAGGTTTCTTCTTGGGTAAAGCGATCTCAAATAATCCTGTTGGTGGTGCGAGACAGGCTCTGTAAATATAAGCCAAATGGGTGAATTGTGGATCTTACAGGATAATTTTTATGGCATGCAATTATATCTCAATAAAAACTAAATGTGATGGGAGAACAGAGGAAAACCAAGGCCTCATGCCTCTGTCCACATTGCGAAAGTTTATGGATATTTGTGCCTATTTTTAGCTCAGCAGGAAGCTGCAGGCCATGTTGGAGGAAACCTAAAACACGCGAGAGGCAGCGTCTGTCTCCCTGCCTTGATCTTTGCATTATCTTCTTTCTGTAAGCCAGGATCTTAGGGTTCTAGGAAGCAACTAAGTCGTGCCTGAGGGCTGGGGGGGTGTAGCTCAGCTAGCGAGCAAAAGGCCTGGGTTAGATTTCCCAGCATCACATAAGCCAGACATGGTGGTACATACCTGTAATTGCAGCAGTTAGAGGCTGAGGCAGGAGAATTGCTGGGAGTTTGAGGCCCGTCTGAGCTACGTAGTGAGTTCAGGACCAGCCTGGAAATACAGCCTGTCACAACAAATAAATAAATAATAGTGCCTGAATGATTTCGCCTCTGACATCCCAGGATCATGGGCCATGTTGGTAGGCTCAGTGGGCCCACTATCATCACTCATGCAGCTCATGTTTCTCAAGGGTCAGTTGAAGGTCAGGCACCTTCTACGCATTCGGGATGCATCAGTGCTCCACGCCAGAGGGCTCACGTGTTGGGCAAGGAAGGAAGAAAAATGACAGATGCATAAGTAAGTACGTGATTGGCGTTTTTGAGGGTAATAAGTGCTAAGGAAAGCAGAGAGGGTGGTAGCCGGAAGGAGGCGCACACCGTGCTGGTGGGCCCAGTTTCCTCCTGTACTTGCTGTCTCGGCGGTAAAACCTTGTCAGCTCTGATCTGATCAGAAAGAAGATTTCTGGACCACACCAACCTTTTTGTAGAGTGAAACTTCGGTTTGATGTTGTAGTTCTTTAAGAGCACTGATTTGGCTTGGCCAAACAATTATGTTTCCTGCAGATATTTTTGTGGGCTGGCTGCGAAGGTTTCCCTGGGTGAGTGTAAGGCAGCCTATATTCTCATGCGTTGTTACTAACTTTTCAGGACTTTTCATGACTATTCTGAGGATGTACCCTATGTCCTGTGTATTGGGACATCTCTGTCTATGTGAATTCTGGCAGTTATGATGTTGGTCGCCTAAAGGCCACATACAGGTTGCAAGATGGAATCAAATGAGGCCATTTATTAAGTTAAATGAAAGGGGGGGTGGGTTCTAGCTCAGTAGTGAGAGTGCTTGCCTAGCAAGTGCAAGGCCCTAGATTCGATTCCCCAGAGCCATATAAGCTGAGTATGGTGGCACATGTCTGTAATCCCAGCACCTGGGAGGCTGAAGCAGGAGGATTGCCATGATTTCAAGGCCGGCCTGGGCTCTATAGGGTGTTCGGGACCAGCCTTGACTACAGAGTGAGATACTGTCTCAAAAAAAAATTATTTAAAGCTAGCTTTGATGAAGATGGCAAAGTACACTACTGTAAAAAAAGTGCTCATCTTCCTTGTACGTAGATGAGCAGATGCCTTTAATAGAACAGAATAGAAGGGACAGGAGTGCAAAAATAATCTGTCAGTTTTTAACCTAGCTTTTGATCTGAGCGTAGAGAGCAAGCTGCCTGGGTGTTAGCAGGTAACCCAGTTTGTTGCGGGCTGGGGCCCTCGGGCCTTTTGGAGGGGTTTCTAATCGCTGATGTGTGCCCATCTTCGCGTCTAGAATTCATATTTCTACAGGCTGGCTGCTCCTTGAGGGTCTGTATTTGCGTATTCTGTTGGGGAGGGCATCCAGGGACCAGGCACTGAAGCCCGGGAAGCACTTATCCATCTTGTGCAGTCCCTGAAAAGACCATTTTATCTCCTTAAAGAAAATCTAACTTCTAAGTTCAAATGCAATGCAGTCAGCATCACTCCTGTGCTGCTCAGTTCACTGCCTTCCAATGTGTCTTTCTTATGTTGAGTGAAATTTCATTTTATTCTCTCGCTAATCAGGGACCAGTTAAAGCTACAGCTCCTCTGCAGATCTCTGGATACCCTTCCTTTGTGGGTCCTTTCCCTTTGACCTCCTCAGTATGTTGTGTTGTTTCTTTCCACTCCGTGAAACCTCCTAGGTGTCCTCTGATCCCTTCCTTGCCTGGACTGGCCTCCAGGGTGCTAGCAGAGGCAATTTGGGGGCTTATCTTGTTTGTTTCCCTTCTCTCAGGAAATGTTCTCCTGAACTTCCTGTAGCACAAACTCTGAAAAGAGCCATTCATTTATTTTGCTTGTTTTTCAGATTTTATAGCAGGAAGATAATTCTTATAGTAGTTTATATTTCACAGGTGAAGGCCAATATGTCCTTGATAATTTCTTAAATTATTATTCTGTTTTTTTTTGGGGGGGTGGGTAGGGTTTCTCTCTGAAGCCCAGAGAACTCACTATGTAGCCCAGGCTAGCCTTGGACTCACAGGCAATCCTCCTGCCTCAGCTTTCCAAGTACTGAGATAACAGGCATGCAACACCACACCCAACTTATGTGGTGTTGGGGAATTGAACCCATGTCCTTGAGTTTTCTAGGCAAGTGCTTTAACCACCACGCTGTTCCTCCCACCCCTAAGTTGTTATACTATTCCTCCCATTTAAAAATTCTTGACAAAAAAAGGAATATACTTATAGTTGAGGTACAGTTAGTGTCCAGAACATTTTGTAGTACATTCGAAGTCTAACTAAGTTAATTACCATTCTTGGAATTGAGTGTGAGTAGCTGACTACCCACAGGAGATGCTGGAGAAGTTAATCATTTGTTTGTGAATCCTGTGAAGAGAAAACATTCTGTATTGAATTGGAGTGACAGTGAATTCAGATGTTGGAAGCGGAACAGATGTGGAAAACCTCAGCAAAGAATAAGACATAATTAAGAAACTGAGGATGGGTAGCATCCTTCCAGTAAGGACATGGCAAAAGAAAAAAATCAGAGGAAAGCTGGGAGTCTAGGGACAAGAGGGTGGAGAGAGTTTTTGAATAAAAGAAACTTTAACCCCAGGTCTCTGCCTCACAGCTTGTGGAGGTGGAGCAAAGGCAGCAGACCCCAGGGACAGAAACAAAGCCCAGAAGACTCAGTATCACCGTCACCATACAGGACAGGAAACCAAGCCCCAAACCCCACAAGGATCTCCATGTCCAGCTGGGTGTACTTTTTATGAGGCAAACTGAAAAAACAAAAGCAACCCTTGCCCTACCTGCCAATAAAAATCCCCAAATCCTCTTACAGTGACCTTGCCTTTATTTTCTGAAACAGGAATTTTGAATTTGAACTGTTTCCCATTGACCAAAACTGCCTGGCTGTCCCTTTTGGGGTCACAAAGGCCAACATGGACCCGAGCATGGACCTGACTCATGTCTCTCACGACTATACTGTACACAGGGTAATATTACAACACAGTTCTATGGAGGTAACGTCAATAGACACCTCAACAGTGTTACAGGCCCAAGGTGTTGCCTCTGTATTCTGCCAAAGTTCACCATGAAACAATCCCAGCAGGGATGTGAGGGACGGCAAGTGACTCAGTGTCACGTGATGATGTATAAGGCAGACAGCATATCTCACTGTTGTCTTAGTCTTAGCTCTCTGGTTCTCTTCTTGGAAGCTTTCTCACACAGGACAGATGCCAAGGAGACAAACAAGAACGAGGAGGAATGAACTTTGTGACACAGCCACCAGTGTGGCCTAAACCAATCAGACTTAAGCAAATGACTTTTTTTTTTTTTTTGCTTTATTTGCATAGGCGACTCCCTTGGATTTCATCCAGGAAGCCTGAACTCTGCCAATGGGAAGGTAGAGGGAGGGACCTGCAAATTAGGGACTAAAAACCCTTCACCTGCTATATTTCTGTGTGCCTGCCACCTGTTCAGGAAGTGGGCACCTGCATTGCATGGTTGTTATGGAGGACAGAAGAATGAGGCTTTCAGTATCTCCATGTCTGAACAGGTGAACCCCTTGACACCATATCCCAAAGAGAGACACCGCAGCTGGCCTCCAGTGGTCACATCACAATGTGACATGCTATATGAGCTCAGTTCTCATGAAATCATGAAGGAATTATGAGCTGGGGAAGAAAGATAGAGATGGAGTATGATTTGGGAGTAAAATGTTCTAGAGAGAGAACCAACCTGGGTGTTTTAAAAGCTTGGGATTAGAAGGTATTAAAAAGTAGGAGATCAAAAAGAGGAAGTGAACAGACTGGAAACAGTTTGGCATTTCATTCTTAGTCACTGGCTTGTTTGCCACTCTTCCAGCTCATGGCTCCGTGGGCAGAGCCATCGGTTGCCCAGCTGCCTCAGGCCATGTGTGGTGCAATGGATTGGAACATGCCTGGACACCTGCTTGTACAAGCACGGCCTGGCACAACCTGCTTTCTCTTGCACCCCCAAAAAAGATAACAAATCACCACTACATGTTACGGGGAGCCTTTATGCAGAGGGTGTTCATTTTGAAGTACCCTTCCCTTCTTGTTCTAACCTTAGCTTTCTGTGACCTCTTAACTTTTTGTGATGTTGTAAGAGCTGCAATTAGGAATATATCGGGCATCTAGATTGCTCAGTGATTTTGGAAAGTGCTGAGCTCATGGGCAGCCACATGGTCGAAGATCTGACTCATTTGTATTTTATTACAACTAGGTAGTAGGTGTTTTGGCTTTCCCTGAACTGAGTAGTAGGACGACAGACCTGGAAGGCAAGGAGATGACTTGTTCTTTCCAGCGACCTTTGCGTCTACATGACTGTGTCTCCCTGAACTCCCACCCAAGCTTGAAATTCTAGCCTCAGAAGGGCATGCTAATTATACACTCCTCCGCAAAAAGAGCAAACACTTTTAATTAGATGTAAAGATGGGGCAAGGAGTCAAATGTTTAGATCTGTCTTTCTGAAGAGGGCTTTGAGGAAATAAGAGCTTGGACAAGTGTCCCCGGAGGCCGAGTGTTAAAGGCTTGGTTGCCTGCTCCTCTGGGACTGTCAAGAGGTAGCAGAACTTTCAGGAGATGGGCCCAGTGGGAGGAAGGTATGATTGTAGCTTGAGGTGGGACTATTGATACCCCAGCCCCTCTTCTTCTCCGCTAGTCTCCTAGCCTCCACGAGGGAGCAGAGTTTCCTCTGCCACACCCCCTGCACACTCCTACTGTGATGGACTGTCTCATGAGATGCCCAAGTGCAAGGGAAGCAGCCAGCCATGGATTGAAGCTGCTGAATATGAGCCAAAGTCACTCATCTTCCTTATAAGTTGTTGACCTCAGATTTTTTGTTTTGTTTTGCCAGCGACAGCCGATAACACAGAAAATTTGGATGAGGAGAACTGAGGACTTAGGAGCTAAACGGAAAAACTCATGCTATACCAACCAAATATTAGTTCTAATTAAGACACGTGTTTAAAATAGTTGACCAGACAGAAAGAAAGGTGCTGAGCTCTTTGCATTTTTTCTTTCATCCTGCCACTAAGCTGTAGTGTACAAATTCTCATAATACAGCATTGTGCCTTTTGAGCCATCTCTCCTCCCGCCGTATTTTGCTCATGTTTGGTCTGATGCCAAGTGAACACTGCACAGGAGCAATCTATCTTCATTTTCTACTTTTTAATCGTTGATGCCTTCTGGTTTGTCACAGTGTTTCTCTTCCGTGTCTTCTTGTATTCCTCCCTCCCTGTCCCGTACTCTATTGGAATGTTATCCCTTCTCTGCCACCTTGCAGGTGTCTTCCCTCTGCTCAAAATCTGAAGTGTCTAATTAAGTCCACACCTTGTGGCAGAGAAGTGATGACCACTGTGAGTAGCAAGACTGAAAACACCTAAAGGTACAGCCTGCTAGAGTGTGCGCTAGAGCTGCTGCTCACTTCCCTGCCATCCTGCCATCCCTGTGCCCATCTTGCTCAGGGACCCAAGCCTGAGAGTGTGAGCTGCGCAAACTGGCCTCCAACCAAAGTTCACTGGCCGAGGGGTAGAAGCTAGGTCTGTCAGGTTGGTGAGATGAACCTCCCACTTGAAGGTGGCCCGGAGACGGCGGTTGGACCCCAGGAGCCTCGGACTGAGCTGCTAGGAAGCCTTGCTCGGCTCTCCTTCACACCACACAGAGGAGTGTTTTTCAGAGAGAATAAAGACGTATGTAAAAAGCATCAAAGAGTCAATTAGAAACCCGACAGCATAGCGTAAGAGGCGAGCACTCGCCTGGAAGGGCTGCCAATCCCCGAGCACTGAAAACATGAACCGACAACCAACCTCCAAACGGAACAAGTCAGTAAGAGAAACAGGAAATAGCAACCATTCAGTCGGTACCACGCGGGGTGCTCAAAGCTTCCTAGGGATTACAAAATGAGACAAGGAGGCATCGTTTTTTGCCAATCACATCAGCAAATGAAAATAAAAATGGAGTCTTTGTGGTGAGCGTGGGTGGACAGCGTGCGCCCCACCTAGCTGAAGCTGGGGTACGTTTTTCACATAAAGATGGTGGTCAATTTCCAGGGCTTTTACCAGGTGACTAGGCAAAGAGGAAGGGGGAGGAGGATAACGGTCGCGCTGCAGTGACCGACTGGATCCTGATCCAATACCCTTAGATCTCATTGGGAGATTGGGCATCCTGCCAATAGGAAAAGGCAGGGGGCGGGACTTGTGAGTTAGGGATCCACCCACCGTGCCTTTCATGTGCTTTTCTCACCTGCGAAAGGGGAAGTGACCTCTTTTTGCAAAAAGATAATCAAAGGCTCATGTTTGTCCCACGTGAATCCTGTGTTTGGACAGGTGAACTCCTGCGGGCCTTTCCAACAGTAGACAGAAAGATTTGTAGTTAGAACAGAGCGGGTGGGGCCACAGGGGCTTTCCTCTCTGCCCGGGCTGCCTTTGGAAACCTACCTTGTTCTGTGTCCTTGAAGACATAGCTCCTTCTGGGTCCAGCTCAAATCCAGAGCTGTAGCTGCTATCGCTGGGGCCACATTCGGCTTCATTCTCCAACACTCGGAGCCCATCAGGGCAGGGTAGCTGGGCCCACAGCTCCACAGACCTGAAGGGCATAATATCTTAGTTTTGCATGTGTATTTGCATTTGGGGCAGCAGCGCAGGTCTCGGACTCTTAAATGCACAGGGCCATCACCTGCAGTTCTACAAAGCAGGCTCTTTGAGCATAGTTTCTAACAGACATCTCAAATTCAGACTTCTAAATTGGAAATTCTGTCCTCAGTCTCCCGCCAAGTGTGGCGCTGTCTGCTTGGACCTCTCCTGTCTCCGGTAAAGGTAATTTCAGTTACTCGTAAGGTGAGTGCCCTGAAACCTCTGCATTACCCTGGGCTCCTCGCTCTGGGATTGTGCTCAATATATTAGGATAATCTTTGGCATGCTTCAAAAATCCAACCTCTTGTCATAGCTGACACCCTAGTAGGAGCTGTTGCCACTGTCCCAGGTCACACTGTAGGCTCCTGCCCTGTCCAAGGGCAGAGACCAGGGGCTCCCATAGTGGCAGAAGTTAGAGCATGTCTTCCCTATGAGTACCTGAGCCCAGCGCTTAACTCAGGGGAGGACTTGAAGTTGCAGTGTGAACAAATACCCTCAGGACTTTTCCAGCTTTACTCCAGTCCAGCCAATTGGCCCTTGCTGGTCCTTAGAGATGCTAGTTACAGCCTTGCCTGGGAGCCTTTGAAGGGCTGTTAACCTCTGCCTGGAATGACTTTCACTTAGAAACTCACAGGGCTAATTCTTTCTTTTAAGACGTTAGTGAAATTTCATCTTCTGTGGGATTCAAACTGTTTACAGTTCCTTTCTGTGGGATTCCTCCTGACTCAGGAACCTTCTTTTGAGCTCTGTAATTCTGACGGAAGACTGCCATGAATCTCAGGAAGACAAAGAAGGCTAATTTCCATGAATTAAGACAGCAAGTCAGAAGTCAGTAAGCAGGGAACTGCTAACTTAGTAGGTGAGACGCAGTTATATCCATAGTAAAGACTTCACACAGATCACTTGTAAGATCTGCTAAAAATGTTCCCCCTAAGCTTGGCCCTTGTTTTTCCTTGGGTATGACGAGCTTGTAGTGGGCCAGAAGAATGTCTCAGCAATTAAAGACTAGCAAGTGCTAAATTCGATTCTCCAGCACCACATAAGCAGGCGTGGTGGCGCACGCCTGTAATCCCAGCACTTGGGAGACTGAGGCAGGAGGATTGCCATGAGTCCAAGACCAGCCTGGGCTATGTAGTGAGTTCAGGACCAGCCTGGGCTACAGAGTAAGACCCTGTCTCAAAAAGAAAGAAGGAAAGAAAGGAAAGAAAGAAAGAAAGAAAGAAAGAAAGAAAGAAGAAAGAGGAAGGAAGGAAGGAAGGAAGGAAG
Organism: Ctenodactylus gundi; assembly: GCA_004027205.1. Taxonomy (NCBI): domain Eukaryota; kingdom Metazoa; phylum Chordata; class Mammalia; order Rodentia; family Ctenodactylidae; genus Ctenodactylus; species Ctenodactylus gundi. Next base: position 1,144,766 of record PVKB01000012.1, on the reverse strand, counting down.
GAAGGAAGGAAGGAAGGAAGAGAAACGGCACATAAGGAGGCTATTTGTGATAACAAAAGGCTGGAAACAACCCAGGTGTCTGGAAACTGGCTGGATGCTGTGTCTGCACAGTGGAGTAGTATATGCAGCAGAGAGACGAACTCCTCTCTGTCTCTGGAGTGATTTTGAGACATTCTGTTGAATGGAAAAAAAGAAAAAGGCAAGGTGGTGTCTTTGAACCTCTAGCCTCTGAAACAGAACCTAAGAGGTAATTTACGTGGCTGGTGTCTTTCCGTCACCACGGTGCAGTCCCCATTGTGTACTATTCCACTGGATGCATGTACCAGGCCACGTTGTTTACAAATTCCTGAGTTGACAGACAGATGAGTTGTTTCTACCTTTTAACTATTATGACGACTGAAGCTATGAATATTGTGTAAAAATTTGATGCAGGCGTAGGTTTTAAATTCTCTCCAAGCTGGGTGTGCTGCTGCAGCTCTGTCCTCTTGACACCGAGGGAGGCTGAGGTAGAAGGACTGCAGGTTCAAGTCCCACCTGGGCAAGTTAGTAAGATCCTGTTGAGATTAAAAAGAATAAAAGACTAAAGATGTCACTCAGGGGTAGAATTTTTGGGACATGTCTTTTTTTTGTGTGGCTCTGGAGATTGAGCCTTTGCACTGAGCTACATCCTCAGAACTTTTTGTTTTTTGTTTTATTGTGTCTTTACTTTTGAGACAGCATCTCACTCTGTGATCCAGGCTGGTTCTGAGTTCACTGTGTAGCCCAAGTTGGTCTTGGACTCAGGGCAGTCCTGCTGCCTCAGGCTCCTAAGTGGTAGTGTTACAGGCCTGTGCCACTGTGCTCAGTTTATGGGGTGCTTGGGAATAGAACTGAGGCCAGCGCTTTAGCCACTGAGTCACACTCCCAGCCCTAGTTTGTTTGTTTATTTTTGAGGCAAGGTCTGGCTCTGTAGCCCATGCTGGTCCTGAACTCACTCTGGAGTCCAGGCTGGCCTTGGACTCATGCCAAGCCTCCTGCCTCAGCCTCCCGAGTGCTGGGATGACATGCGTGCACCACCACGTCCAGCAGAATGGAACTCCTGTTCTTAGCACTTGCTAGGCAAGCGCTTTAACCAATGAGCCATTTCTCCAGTGCTGCTTTTCATTCTTTAGTTCCAATTGTAAGAGTTAATGTGGTTATCTTTTTCTTTTTTCTTTTCCTTTTTCTTTCTTTTTCTCTTTCTTCCTCCGCCCTCCTCCTCCTCCAGGTGCCAGGAATCATCACAGGGCCTTGAGGGTGTTAGACAGACACTCTACTACTGAGTTACACCCCTAGGTTCAGTTAATTTTTGACTCTTTGTTTTTGATATATTTGATTTTTTTTTCTTAAGAAGTTTTACGAAGCTGGGCGTGGTAGCGCACATGTAAACTCATCAAGAGGGTCCCTGTGAGTTTGTGGCCAGCCTGGGCTATGCAGTGAGTGTAAGGTGAGCCTAGGTGTAGCTGGACCCTGTATCAAAATTTAAAGTAAAAAAATTGGGGGCTGGAGGAATGGCACAGAAGTTAAAGCGCTTGCCTAGCAAGCACAAGGCCCTGAGTTTGATTCCCCAGCACCCCATAAAGCTGAGCGTCATGGCACACACCTATAATCCCAGCACTTGGGAGGCTGAGGCAGGCAGATTGTCCTGAGTTCAAGCCCAGCCTGGGCTACACAGTGAGTTCAGGAGCTGCCTAGGCTATAGAGACCCTGTCTCAAAAAAAAGAAAACAATGACAAAAATGAGAAAATATATAAATACATAAATATATCCAGGCATCTGTTGATCTCATCACTCAGAGGTGAGCACTGGTCCCCTCGGTCTGCCCTTCCAAGCTGTTCCTATCCCTGTCTGAAGTCGCTAGGATCACTGTCACCTCCTGGTTCTAATCACTCATTGCCCAGGGCGCCAACCAGGGCGGGAAGGGTAAATATTTCCCTCAGCTGACAGGTGGTGGATGGCAGGTGCAGCATCAAAACCCGGCATTCTGCCGGGGCTGGCGGCGCAGGCCTGTAATCCCAGCATTCTGAGAGGCTGAGGCAGGAGCATGGCAAGTCTGAGCCTAGTATGGACACCTGAGCAACTGAGATCGTGTATCAAAATCGAAACTTAAAAAATAGATAAGTAAAAAATGGATTGGGAATCTAGCGCATTGTGAAGGTCCTGGGCTCAATCCTCAATACCATTAAAAAAGAAAACCCTAGCGTCTGGCCACAGACGCCACAATGCCGGAGATTGCCTGGGGAATGTGTAAGAGATTGCGCCAGGAGACCGCCAGGGCCTGAGGGCGGCGAGGCGCTTCTCCATCGCGTGTTCATCTACTGCCCCCTCGTGGCCACATCCTGAACGTCACCCTTGGTTCCTAAATTGTAAAGAGCCTCGGAGACCTGGGACAGAAACCATAACCCTCCTGGGTCCCGGCTCCCTTATTTCCAAAATGGGATGATGCCAGGTCACCTGAAATTATGAAATGAAGCCGCGCACCTAATTTCTGGACCCATTGCAGCTGCCAACGCTGGGGACTGTGCTCCACGCGAGGCCACGTCCTCTGCGTAGTCCTTGGAAAGTGCGTTGCTAGGCTGAACTTGGTCCTTGCTGGCCCGACTCAGACCCGACTGCGGGAAGAGGCCCAGGAGGCTGAGATGAAGGTGGGAGGCTGCGCCGCCGTCAGCTCTGAGTCGGCGGCGACTGCTCCGGAGGGAAAGTCCCCCCCCCCCCCCCCACCCGAGGGCGCTCCCTGCTCTCAAAGCTGGCGGGGCAAGCTGGGCCGGGTGGTGCGTGCCTGTAATTCCAGGAGCTCAGCACTGTGAGCTTTCCCTAGAAAAGGCCTCCTGGAGCTGAAATCAGAAGCCGCGCTCAGCAGCCATAATAGGCAATGACATAAGCAGGAGCCATTTTTAAAAAAAGAGCCTGAGGCTTAACTGATTAGAGTGAAAGGAAGCTCAGACAAGTGCATCAGAGTTTTTGGGGTCACTCTTAAACAGTGCCTAGGAAAAAAACTGACACAAGAGACAGTTGTGAAGAGGAGAGAAAAGCTGTTGACCTCCTGAATGACTGGATGTAGCGGGAGCACCTCAGAGGGTGGAGAGCCCTGCCCTCAGGGGAGGGAAGCCAGGACAGGTGGGAGAGCTTTGCTGAGGGGTCTGGGGGTGATCGTGACAGCTCAGAGGCCATCAGGCTCTTAGGTCCTCCTTACTGCCTACTCCCAGCATAGAACTTGGAGGAATTTAGGCGCCCCCACCCAACACCCTCATACACGTTCATAGTAACCTCTCAGCAAGGCCTTTAAATTGAAGTCCCTCAACAACAGAAACTTGGGAAGAAGATAAGGCAACAGGACACCCACAGACATGTTTGAGACCCCAGAAACTAATGTCATGGGTCCAGAAATAGTGGAACTCATAGGGAAGGAAGTCAAGAAGCCAATAAATGAGTTGAACAACCAGTTCAAACAAGATGTTCTCAAAGAAATGCAAGCATTGATCAGTGGGCTTAAAGAACGTACTAACCAAATAGTGGTCCTAATGGAGACAAAGCTTAATGAACATATAGAAGCCACAGATAAAAAGTTGGCTCAAGGAAATGCAAGATAAGAAGAAACAATGTAATAGAGAAGTGGAAAGTTTGAAAAGAAATCTAGCTGAAATTCAGGATACGAACAACTCATTTTGAAAGCAGGGCGAGATGACTTGAACACTGTGAGGACAGAGAGTCAGACCAAGGCTGAGGAACCAAACGCTGTAATTAGGCATGACTTCAAAATTAGAAATAAGCAAAGTAGCTGAATACAACAGCTGATGGGTAAAGAGAACCAATCTCAGAATTATGGGTGCGGGAGAAAGAGCAGAAGACAGCACCAAAGGTATAAAAAACTTATTCACTGAAATCATGCAAGAAATTTCCCAAATCTAGAAACAGAAATTAATTTTCAGGTACAAGAAACTTAACACCAAATAACCTCAACTAGCAGAGACTCACCATGACATATCGTAATCAAAACCTCAGAAATACAACATAAAGGGAGGATATTAAAAGCAGCAAGAAGAAAAACAGGCATTATTCTACCAAAGCAAACCCATTCGAATTACTGCAGATTGCTCAATGCAAATTTTAAAGGCCAGGAGAGCCCAGAGCAAAATATTTCAATCTTCAAAAGACACCAAGTATCAACCCAGGTTGTTGTATCCAGCACAATTATCCCTGAAAATTGAAGGAGTAAAAAATTTTCATGTCCAAGAATCACTAAAGAAATATGCAACTACTAGCCCAGCACTTCAGAAAATACTCGAAGAAATCTTTGAGGGAAGCCCAGAGACAAGCAGCACCAAAAAAATATGGTGGAAAGAAAACACCTAAAGAGAAAGTGTAACAAAAAAATAGACTGGTGTTTTAGTCATTTGATTGGTATACTTCTAAAACAGTACCTGCTGTTTCACAAAATCTATGACATTTCCCCATGTAATTATTATTTGTAATAGCATATTAGTTTGTAAAACATAATAATTATATTCAACATGGGGAATTGGTATAAAATCTTCAAAAAATATGTGTTCATGAGTTTATGGATGGATAGGTGGATAAAATCATAAATCAAATCTGGCAAAATGTTAGTAATTAATGAAATGTGAGTAAATAATTTATGACAGTTAAAAAATTCTGAAATAACTGAACATGCTTATATCTATTATATCTATTGCTTTAAGTGTAATATACTTATGTGATATATATTCAAGTTCATTTAATGTAGCAATTCAATACAGACTTAAGTTTGTTTATTGTAGCAATTTACTTGTTCAGTCTTTGATGTAACTTTATCTTAAGAAAACTGTTTGATGTAATGATAAGCTGAATGTCTTTTGAATGTACAAATATTTACCTTTCAGTATCAGCTAAGGCATTTGAAATTTAACTTCTCTGTTTTTCTTTCTCACATTTTCTAGACTTATGAATTACGTTGTTATAGTTCTTTTCTTATGTGGACTGGTGGGTGAGGCTATGTTAAAGAATCTCAACAAAGATATAGAAAAAATAACTTTTGGCAAATAAATAAAGGGATCTGCTGAATCAGAGAAGAGGCATCAAGATTTGGCCACTGCAGCCCATTATAGGGGTGGGAAGCTGAGCTAATGTGTGGTGATTTGAGTGAAATGAGCCAGATGCAAAGGATTAAGTGTGTTAAGTATCACATGGTTTCTCTGATTTCAGAAACCCAGAATATAGGCATTCTATAGAAATGGGTGTGATCATGGGAGTTATGGGGGATGGAGAGGGTGTGGGAGGGCCAAAATGGGGAGGGATTGTAAAGTTGGTGTGATATATATGTGCACAAAATACTCAAGTTTATTGTAAATATTATGTGTTGCATATATATTAATAAAAATGGTGGAAAAAATAATTTTAGAGACAATGTTCCAATATAGTCTAAAGACCAGCAGTTTCATTCCTACCCCAGTGACAGAAAGTCGTGTGCTCTTATGTTCCTAGCCCAGCATTGCCAAGTGACCAAGTGGCTTCTGTGTTCTACCCAGAATTTTCCCCAGGGATGCTATCTGCAGGACCCCCAGAGGGACTTCTGAGTTCTATGATGCCTCTGAATCTGTCAAAGCAAAGATAAGACACACACAGTTTGAAGCAAAGAAAACAAGAAAACAGTAGAGTAAATCTTCTGTTTTCTAGAACTATCCTCAGTATAAGCTAAGGCCATCTCTGACAACATGCCACGTAGATTTTACTTTGTTTGACTTGAGTCAGACAAGCTGGGACAGGACACTGGCCCTGACAGTCGGGGCCCTGGGGACACTGATTTCTTCTCTGGTCTTGGTGTCAAGTGGTCTCATGGCAGCGGTGTGGTGGCTGAGTCAGGAGGGTTGCTGTGAGTTCGAGGATAGCTAGAGCTATATAGTGAGTGCAGGACCAGCTAGCTCAGGAGCAGTACACCGTGAAGCCCTATCTCAAATAAATAAATAAGTAAACATGGACAAGTAGCTCAATGCAAGGGCCCTGTGTTCATCCCAGTACTTTCGAGAGAAAGAGAGAGAGAGAGAGAGAGAGAGAGAGAGAGAGAGAGAGAGAGAATCATTCAAGCCAGATGCAGAGGCACACACCAATCATTCTAGCTACTTGGAAGACTGAGGCAGGAAGATTGGGAGTCTAAGGTCAGCCCAGAAAACTTGGCAAAATCCTGTCTCAAAATGAAATAGGAGAACAGGGCCTGGGGACGTAGCTCAGGGGTACAGTGTCTGCCGTGGTGTGTGTGGGGCCCTGGCTTCTGTCCCTAGCACTGGAGAGGAAAAAAAGGAAGAAGGAAAGGAAGAAAGGGAGTCCAGCACTACTCAGCCTTCTGTGGCGCGTTCCCGCCCCTGGCGCCTGTCCCGTTCCCGTGCCTCCATCTGGGCCACCACGCCTGGCCTTCATTCCTTTGTGGCCCCTGACCGACATGCCGCTGTACAGATGTGTCGTTTGAGTGTCCCCTTTTCAACTTGTGGACATCATGCCCTGAACGTTCATGGATGAGTTTTCGACAAACACCTGGTCTCTGTCCCCTGGGTGTCTAGGAGCTCGCTTGCTGGGAACTATGGTGTTCTGTTTAATGTTTTGAGGACCTGTCAAGCTGTGTTTCCATGGTGACTGACTATATATTTTTATCAATGTTTATGTATTTATGCACTGAATTGTATTTTTTTGTGGAACTGGGGAGGGAGCCCAGGGTCTTCACCCTGAGCTACATCTCTCCCCCAATCCTCCCCCCCCACCACCCTTTTATTTTGATACAGTCTCACTAAATCACTAAACCGGCTGAAGCTGGGATTGAATTTGCCATCCTCCTGCCTCAGCCTTCCAGGGTGCCGGATTACAGACCTGATCCCTGTGTACTTGGGAAAAGCTCCCCCTCCTCCGGGCCTGGCCCGCAGTCCTCCGGGCTCCTCCCGGTTCCTGCTGCAGACAGGCTCATTCTGGGCCCTTCCCGGGGCCCAGCTGTGTCTCCGCACAGAGATCCCAAGAGATCAGGGCAGGCGGGATGTTAGAATTTAAAAATTGTGAGTCCTCCTCCGTGTGGTCGGCTGCGCTGTCATGGCTGCCTGATGCCCTCGGTTGACCCAATACACCTTTCACGGTCATTGTGCCTTAGAGGAGGAAGAGGAGGGGGCCATCGACCGACCAGTTAGGGCAGGGCGCCTGGAAGGAAGGGAAGCGGCGCTATTCAGTGCTGAGGATCAAACTGACCATGCCACTTCCCGAGCTGGGGACACCCGTGCCCCACCCCGAGTGGGGCCTCCCGGGCACAGAACAGGGCCTGGCGCGCAAGAGGCCGGGCAAAGGGTGGAGCATCCGCAGGCAGGCCTATGGGTCGGCGCGTGCTCGCTCTCCGCTACCTGGGGTCACTGCCCCCGGTGACGCCCGCTCCCCGCGCTCCAGCTCTGGAGATGAAGAGTGTTGAGCCCGTGTGACCTTCACCTGGTCGCTGAGCTCATGGCACCGCTCGCTGAATGACTGCTTGGTTGACCACGGTACCAGGACACAAGAGGCTGTTTCACCAAGGCGAGCTAACGCGGCCCAGATGGCCAGAGTCGCCGCGCCGCCCGCCTGTCCCCCGCTCTGGCTCGGGGTCCCCGGGGGCTCCCGTGGCAATGCCTCTCCTCTGCAGGCAGCTGGACCTTCCACCTCTGAGCTCCGATCCAGATTCCCGTTCTTAGGCTTTCTGGGAGGCTGAATCCTGCCACCACCTTTGCAAAAGGAGGGACGACGATCCCGACAAACTTGACCAGAGCACGTGAAAAGAAGGGAAGCCGTGTGTGCCTCTTAATTCTTGCAATGAATTTTGAGTTCCAGCCGTGGGTCAAAGAACACGGTCGCCTCCCCTGTGCCTCTCTTGGGGCAGCCGCGTCATGGCCTGCACACCCGCGTCCTGTCCTCGAGGGGCCTCGCGCCGCGGCTCAGGCCTCATCTCTCGACAAGGCGTGACGTGGAACTCGAGCTGGCCCAGCAATTTGGTGACAGCGCACCTGTCCTGGCTTCCTGCCATCCCCAGCGCTGCCACAGGCACAGAAACCTAGCTGAGCCCTGATGTCTAATTATCCTGGTTACGGAATTTTTAACTACCTGGAAGCTGTTTTCCAAATGCTTTCTCAAGCGCTGCCTTCAACTCAACTTGAAATTACCTGTGGTGCTGTCTGTACCATCTACTGCAGAGTAATAAGAGGTCAAAGGCAGTGTCTGATACACCCTTTAAGGATTAGGATTTTAGGATTAAGGATTTTAGGATTAGGGGCCGGGGGAATGGCACTGGGGTTAAAGCGCTTGCAAGTGCAAGGCCCTGAGTTCGATTCCCCAGCACCTCATAAAGCTGGGTGTGGTGACACACACCTGTAATAGCAGCAGTCGGGAAACTGAGGCAGGTGGGTTGCCTGAGTTCAAGGCCAGCCTGGGCGGCAGAGCAAGACCTTGTCTCAAAATAAAAATTAAAAAATGGTCTGGGGATGCAGTTCAGTATGAAGGCCCTGGGTTCACCCCAGTATTGCAAAACATAAAAAACAAAAATCCGACAAACCAAACCAAAACCAACCAACCAAACAAACAAAAAACCCTAAACATGAAGGCAGGAAAGCTGAAGAGGAAACAGACAGGGACAGGGTGGGCAGCAAGCTATGTGTGAGGCCTTCACAGCTGCGTTGAGCCCCAGGTGGCCGGCCACACCTGGGCCGAGCGAGCCCTTGGGGTCAGGCCAGTTCATCCATTGTGAATGAACTGGAAGCACAAACAGATGACTGATAAAAGCCCAGAGAATCTAGGCGGGCAGGGAAGGTCACAAAAGATCATCTGAGCTGGGCCTGGAGTCACAGGCCTACGATCCCAGCGTTTGGAGGCTGACGCAGGAGGATTTCAAGTTCAAGTCCAACCTGGGTAGTTTACCCATCCATCAGAAGCCCGACTAAAAAGGAGCCTGTTACAATATGGGGTCTATCTAGAAATAATACCACTGTGGGATGTTCTCCAAGATAGGTTTTCATTTAGAGACAGTCTTGTTACGTTGTTCAGGCTGCCTCAGAACTCCTGGGTTCAAGTGATCCTCCTGCCTCAGCCTCGAGCAGCTGGACTACATGTGAGAAGCTCCGTGCCTGCTTCTTCACGGTATTGCAAACCTGAGAGCCCTGAACACAGTGCCCGCTGCTAAAGCTCTTCTGCAACCCGGCGCTGGGCCGATTAGCTTAGTGCACACTGGAAACACAGGCTCTCGCTGGCGGCGAAACTGTAGTCACGAGAGGCTCATCACAGGCAGTGTTAAATGCCTTCAACAGGGCTGGGCTGCCTCCCAGTGGTTAAAGCACTTGTCTAGCAAGCACAAGGCCGAGTTTGATTCTCCAGCACACATACACAGGGCTAAGTGGCACACGTCTGTCATCTCAGCACTCTGGAGGCTGAGGCGGGAGGATTGCCGTATGTTCTAGGCCAGCTTGGGCTCCATGGTGAGTTCAGGACCAGCCTGGACTACAGAGACTCTGTCTTCAAAATAAGCACTCAAAGGACTGGAGGAATGGCACAGCGGTTAAAGCGCTTGGTTACCAAGCTCAAGGCGTTGGGTTCAATTCTCCAGCACCACATAAAGCTGGATGTGGTGGTGCACGCCTGTAATCCTAGCACTTGGGAGGCTGAGGCAGGAGGATTGCCTAGTCCAAAGCTCCAAAGCTAGCTTAGGTTCCATAGTGAGCTCAGGAGGAGCCTGAGCTACAGAGCGAGACTTTATGTCAAAAAAAAAAAAAAACATTCAAGACTGGCTAGAATTGCTTACATGCCTAGGGTGTAAAAATCTGTGGAAACTTTCTCGGTCTCTGTACCTTTCCGTGTTGCTTCTGACTCTGACCTTGCAGCTGCAAACTTGCTATCAGGTTTGGGCTACTGATTTGATGCTTCCCGCCCCTCTCTTCTCTTTCCCTCCAGTCTCAGGACAGAACTGGTCGTTGGGGACCGCATGCCAGGCAGTGACCCACCCCGGAGCTACCACTCCAGCCCCGACAGAACCGCTGAGTGTCTGAACTAACACAAACCATTGTTAACTTTAGGCAGCACCAACTTCCACATTTATTTAACTAGAGACAGGGTCTGACTTTGTAGTCCAGGCAGTCATTGGCCTTGAACTCAATGGCAACCCTCCTGCCATGAGTGCAGGGTAACCTCATTATAGACTCACACCACCGTGCCCCATTTATTTTTGCCGTGCTGGGGAACTGAACCCTGGCCCTTACGCATGCTAGTCGAGTGCTCTAGCCACTGACATACGGCCCCAGCCTCTTCACACGTAATTCAGAGAACATTTTGAACCTGATGCTTTACTTTTCACTATACATGAAATCAGCGTTGCGTCCCGCACTCTGCACGCGAACACAGCAGGTTATGTGCTTGCAGCGGGCCTTGCCCCGGATTCTCCCTACAGCCTGGGCCACCGGACACTTCCCAGCTTCCACTCCGCCTTTCACCAGACAGCTTCTCTGCGTGAACCTGTATTGCAGGAACGCAGGAGCCCCGCCAGGACAGCAGATCGAAGCATCTATCCCCAGCGGAACTCCGTCACCGCTGGGGTCCCCTCCGGGAGACCCGATCACCCGGCGGGCACAGAGCCGCCAGCCTTGTTCCCAGCACAACTGCAGACACAGGACCCCTTCTGTGGCGGCACCTCCACGCTCCCCTTCTTACTTACCCTTGAGCAGAACCACGAAGGTCTGAGGCTGTGCCCGTCACTGGCCCTGCCGCAAACCGCATGAGGTGGAATACTGACACTTGCTGAGGGGTTCAGCTTTATCCGGAAACCGAAGCCAGGATTTAGGGGGACAACTCTTGGGGTCCCTCACCTGCTTTTTAGTTGTGGCCCATAATCCAGAAAACTTTAATAGGCCTGATGACCTCTGAAAATTTGCTAATGTATCACTGTATTATCCTAAAATATCAGGAGGGAAAAGGTGCACACGAAGGGACTTGTGTGCTACGTGCACTGTTTGCAGTGACACAATTCCAGGTTACATTTGGGGGCTGGGGAGGGGGGGCTTCTCTTACTTTAAATGAATCTAATTATAAATTAATTAAAAATTCATTATTCTGGGCTAGGGGTGTGTCCAATGGTTAGAGTGCTTGCCTAGCATGTGCAAAGGCCCCGGATTCCCCAGTACCATGACATGGTGCTGGACATGGCACTGCACACCTGTAATCCCAGAATTTGGGACAGCGGAGCCCAAGGCTGGCTTGGGTTACATTGAGTTCAGGACCAGCCTGAACTACACGGTGGGGCTCTGTCTCAAATACAGATCCCAAGAACTCAATGTAGCCAACCAGAGAAATTTTGGAGACAGGGTCTCACTCTGTAGTTCAGGTTGGTCTCAGCTTCAAGGAAATCCTCCTACCTCAGCCTCCTGAGGGCTGCGGGAACAGGTATGCAACACAACGCCCAGCTGGGGAAATCACACCCAGATCCCTGCACATGCTGGGCGCATGCTCTAACCACTGCACCACACTCCGGCTCCACAGAAATCTTACCGCATGTTTGCAGCCAAGAAAGCAAGCAGTTATCCCAGCTACTAAGGGTGCTGAGGCTGCAGGACGTTAAGTTGAAGCCCAGCCTGGGTAACTTAACACGCTGCCTCAGAACTGAAACTATGAAAGAGCTGAGGATACAGCCCAGTGCCTGCCAGAGCAGGAAGGAGGTGCTGGGTTCAATTCCTAGCTCGGGGGGCTGAGCTGGGAAGAACTCAGCTACAGGTCCAAAGAGTTAAAAAACTTCAGGAAAGTAAATGAAAGAAATCAATAAAGTTATCAGACAGACCCAACTACCTCTCAAGTAACGTTCTGCCGTGACTACACATGGGCATTCTTCACAATTTCAACTTGGACAAATGACCTGGAGTCTTAAATGCACAGCATCTTGAAGTTTCACAAAACCAGAAATGAATCTGGTGTCAGACACTCTTCGCAGGTCTTGTCAGTGCACTTTTCAGTTCTTTGTCAAGAAATTAAACTCCTTCCAGAACACCTTGAGCAGAGAAATTAAACAGAAGAGCTGTAGATCTTTTATAAACTCACGTCACAAATAAAAACCTCCCCAAAGCTCCCTATCTGCCCCTAAGAAATTTGAAGATGAAGCCAAAGGTGGTGTATTTCAGTTTCGTCTTCTCTCCATTGACATTTTTGCTATTTAAGACAGGGTCTCACTCTGTAGCCCAGGCGGGTCCTGAACTCACTATAGAGCCCAGGCTGGCCTTAGACTCACTGCAATCTTCCTGTCTTAGCCTCCCGAGTGCTGGGATTACAGGCATGTGCCATCACACCTGGCTTCTGTGGTGCTGGGGAATCAAACTCGGGTACTTGGCGCTTGACTTAGTGCTTGCTAGCCAAGCGCTTTAATCACTGAACCATTCCTCCAGCCCCTTTGCAATTTACTTCTACTCAGTCATACATCCAACACTATGATGCTAGTTCAGAAACTAAAAAAAAGGACACAAGAATTTGAAGGGCTTAAATATATTTTATATTGATATTCTGTGTCTTTCTACTCTAAAATAATACATTATTAATGATTACATACAGGATGAGGTGAGGTATTTGTAAAATATCTGATAAAAATAATTAATATACAGTATTCTACATGAGATGGAATTTTATGAACCTTTATATCTTCTGATGTGTTAAACTGATCATCTGAATTAAACTGCCCTGAATGGATCACAGTTGTTCCCTAAAACCATATTCAA